>JAPPVO010000010.1:68935622-69535622 GCA_030407325.1 Camellia japonica | reverse complement strand
AACTTCAAATGGGCATATCTTTTTCATCCGGACTCGATTTTAGGTCATTCTTGAGTCTAAATTGAATCCTGGGAAGTCTACTTTCCAATGGAGGTAGCTTCACATCTAAATTCTATGTATACAAAGAGATATGTCTATTTTAGTGATGGTTTCTCATTTCTAGCTTAATCGAATTGATGCCTAACTTCAAACAACCATAGCTCCCTCATCCGGAATCGGCTTTAGGAGATTCTTGGGTGTAAAATGAGGTCCCAGAAGTCCAATTTCCAATGGTGATGGCGTCACAACTAAAGTCCAAGTTTACAAAAGGATAGGCCTGATTTAGTGTAGGCTGCCCAGTTCTCTCTTAACGGTTTGATACCTAACTTCTCCCCAACTAGTTTTCTTCCCTCCCCTCTTATTTTCTTCAACTCCAAACCTCTAAATAAGATGTTTTAAAGATTTTTCAAAGAGTTCACCTCTCTCCATTTATTTCCACTTTGCCCTTACTCAGTTTACCGAAAAGTGCAATTTTTAATGAAATACGAGCCTCAAAATAGCGTAGAAACATTTTCAAAAATATTTTGAAAGAGAAGGTTTTAAGGATTGAAGAAATCGAACGTTTGCACAGCACAACTTTCATCATCGAGTGATCAACCTGAGGCGCCCAAGTCTTAAAGGCGGTCAAAAATGAGGTGTCTACACCTGGGTGAAGGAGTTAATGAATTTTTCAACTCCAATCTTTTAGCCGAGATGATTTTGCCCGACTGAAAGGAGTTGATGAATTGTTCAACTCCAATCTTCTAGCCGAGATGACTTTGCCCGGCTGAAAGGAGTTTATGTTTTGTTCAACTCCATCTTTGTAGCCGAGATGATCTTGCTCGGCTAAAGGAGTTGATGTTTTGTTCAACTCTATCCTTATAGCCGAAATGATTTTTGCCTGGCTAAAAGGAATTGATATTTTCTTCGATCTTTGTGACCGAGATAATATTGCCCGGCTGAGGAGGTTGTTGTTTTGTTCAATAATGTTGCACAGTTGCAAGAAAGAAAAATGCATTACAAAATTTCAAATGACAGAAGTTCTGAAATTTCCATTAATTGAAAATTCAAGTACAAGAGTTGGGGCGGCTAGCCTAGTTACACGGCTCAAAAACAAAAAAGAAAATACAAGCAAAAATGAAGTTAAACAAGAGACGAAAAGTCAGCAAATTCATCTCCAGCTCCAGCCGCGGTGTCCTCGAGATCGACCGCAGAAGTCCTCTCTTCACCACTGCGCTCTGGCTGGGCGTCCACCTCTTGCTCGGCTACTACCTCGTCCTCTTCCTCGGCTTCGTCATCTTGCAGGGAGTTAAAGACATCGTTGGCATAAGGCACCATGTACTCCAGCAGGAAAAAAGGGGAAGGAAAGGTGAACACCTCGGTTTTAGGTCCTTGGCCGAGCTTCTCACAAGCAGCTTTCCAGTCAAACCAGAAAAAGATGTCCTTGGTGGCTTCTACTTGCTTCATATAACTCTCCTTAGTCTCCTTGAATCCGCAGTCTTTAGCCTTATCCACAACTCTGTCTTTCAGCTTTTTCAACTCTTCTAGCTTGGTGTGGAGCGCATCTCCTTCTAGTTCGGCACTGGAAAGTTGACCGACGAGTCGGGCGTTCGCTGCATTGGCCAGCTCTATAAAAGCCTTGGATCGCCCTAGCTCGGTCTCTAGAAATTTTCCCCGCGCGGCCGAGTCAGCTACCTTTTGATGAAGATTCACAACCCTGTTCATGACCAAGTGGGTCTTCTGAATTGCATGTAAAAAGATGGTTAGAAAGTAAAACCAAGCAAACTGTTTGAAATTTTAACTAAAGAGCTTACCATAGTCATGGATTTCATTGCAGACTTAATCATCCGAGTGTCCAATACATGCTCGGTTCCAACCATGTCCTTTAGCAGAAGTAAGGACTTGGTAAGATCAAAACCAATGAGGTGTTCTTTGTCCCCCTTCACAGAAGCATCAGCCAGGATAATCTTTCCCTGGTACTTCAACTTCGGTTGCTAGGGAGGAACCAGCTCAACCTTAGTCACCGCATGCTCAGTATTGAGCTCGGTCTCTAGCTCAACTGAAGGATTGCCGATTGAGCCCTCTTACCAGCCCGGTGAGACTCTGTGCTCGTTTGAACAGCAGTAGAGACAAGGGCAAGCACGGTCTTAGAACTTTGACCGGCTAGTGGTGGGGCCCGAGGGTTAGAGGGCAGGTCGGTGGAGGTAGCAGTGATTAGATTCTTAATTCGGCTTTGCTTCACCATATTTTCTTCTTCGGTCAGCCGGTTTAGCGGGACGTCTAGAAGTGTTGGGTCTGGAGGTGAAGATGGCTCACGCAAAAAATCTGTAACTTTACTCTTCCGCTTGGCCGAATAGCGGTAGCTCGGCACATATTCGGGAAGTTCGTGACAATCCCAGTGCTTGTACCTTAGCGCGGCTCGAACTGCTTCTTCGTTTAGACGAGAATAATTTCCTTGTAGCTCAGCGATAGCTTCAAAAAAGAACAGTGTTAGCTGAACAGTAATGAATATTTCCAAAGTTGAATTGGTCATGAAGCTTGGCTTACTTGTTGAGCCAAAGTCTTTGCTTATGAACCAACCGGGCACATTGGCAGTCTCATAATTGCTCGACACCCAAAAAAAGTCATCATCGTGCATATCCTTGTTCGGTGTGCTGTTACTAATCATTCTCAGCCCGGCCTAACCTTCAAGCAATAACTGAAGCCATCGGTTGTACGACCGAGTGTATATTGGCGAAGGATCTCGGCTAGGCCTAATTGTAACCCTAATCGGTGATTCAACTTGGCCACTCTGTTTATTATTCGGTAAGTGTTGGTGGACACTTGTGTGGAAGCCAGCCCAGACTGCCTAAAAAACTCGCAGATCAAGGGCTGCACTGGAAAACACAGCCCTCTCTCAACTATGGATAGCACGTTGAAGGGACAAGAGTCTAATCTGCCCGGGGAAGTGGTGTCCTCCTCATCGGGTTCTAAGTGTACATCCGCCGGGATGCCATATTTCTCACAAAATTTGGCCAAGCCACCCAGCGTGTTCACCAGGTAGCGGTATCGGCCCATGGAGCATGGTTCGGCCTGCTCGGCAGAATGTGTATACCAAAGAAATCAGCTATTTGGTCTTTGAGAGCCCTTATGTTCGTGTGCCTGGTCTCCTAGGATTTTGCAGTGTGAAAAATGAAGTGTAAAAGGCAGCCCGGTCTCCTAAGCTCGGTCGGTTAAGCTTGATTTAAGCTCGGTCGTTTTAAATGAGAGACAACACGATTGCAATTATGAGTGGACCTGAGCTCGGTCGCTCTAGCGAGCCAGATTGTAGCTCGGTCACGCGACCTACTACACAAACTAGCAGCTCGGTCCTCAACTTAGGTTTCATAAATAGAATATTTGCTCGGTCAACTTGTGTTTCCGGATCAAAAAGGTACTTTTAGCCCGGTCAAGCCTAGATCCTATCCTGTTCATCCCAGGAGATGATGAACAGTGTACGAAACCAGGGGCACAAGGGCTTTTTGGCATAAAAAATGGGGCGAAACCCTAGCCTAACCAAGTTTTTGTTAATGTTTGGCTACTATTATCATACCCTAGGCAGAAATTTCGGGGTTGGAACTCAAGAACACAAAAAACACCACGAGAAATGATGAAGAACAGTGGAGAATGTGAGAACTTACGGATTGGGGCGCAAATCAAAGTTTTGGTTGGCGAGATAATTCTGATTGGCAGAGGGTCAACTATGTTGGTAATATGTATGAGAGCAGAAGAGGCGCCAAAATTTGAATTTGGAAAGACAGGTGCACGACGGCTGGGTTGGTAGTACGGGGCCAATGGACGAACAACACATGTCCATGATAAGATGTTTTAGTCATAAGAAGTACCGTGAGAGGAAAGGTTCAATCAACCAAGAAGAAAAACCGAGCTAATATTTTAGCTTGATCGTAAAATGCAATACTAGTTGCGTGAGCGAACTACGGACCAACAACTGAGTAAAGCGAGCAACCGGGTTGGGGAGCTTAGCTCGACCAAAAACATACTGCCAATCATCCAAATACAAGTGATAAGAACCGAGCAAGATTTGGAATCGAGCAAGGAAATTAGCTTGGCCAGAGAAGGTAATCCCAGTCACGCTGACGAAATTAAAGGGCAATTGGGAGGGGAATTTATTTCAACTTGGTGGGCTAAGCAAGATTGGGCCTCGGCCAAGTGAGTTTTGGTCCTGGGCCAAGGTCTTTGCTCAGGTGAAATGAGGCCGCACGCTTTGGACCGAGTTACTAGCACGGTCAAAGTAAAAGTGTGCAACTAACCGAGTTCCCATATCACACAATTGAGGTAGCCCGAGGTCTGGAAGATGGACTGGTTGGTTGTTAGGCTCGTGACTTGAGCCGAGCTAGTCCAGGGTCATGCTGAGGTCAAGCGGCGAACACCTTGACAGATAAGTGAAGCTTGAATGAGTTAAGTGTGGGCAACCGAGCTGGTACATAAGCTCGGTCATTGGAGATAATCAAGGTTGGGGCTAGTGCAGACCAGGCTGTATTCAGCTCGGTAGGAATTGCCATGTGGCCCAATCAAAGTGTAGGAAGGGGATTCCATCATCCGTACAAGTCAATACCGTTAGGTAGTTTTGCCATTTAGTGTTTGGTAGTATTTGCACTTATACGTGGAAGAAGACAAGAGGGGAGCATGTCCACGTGTCCAAGGAAGGACAAATAGAGAGGTGCGCGCACAAACTATATAAACGGCGCGGAGCCTCTATGCACAGGTCTGGAACCCTTACACACTGAGACCTCCTGGTTATCAGAGCTCTCTCTTTTGTCTTCTCTCTCTCTAAAACTGTGCCAACTTGACCGTCGGAGGGGTTTTCCAGCCACCACTCGCCAGGTAGCTCACCGTTGTTATGCTTTTAGGTTATTCGGAGTGAAACGAAGCTTGGACACAAGGAGTACGGAGAGCGATGAATATTTGCTCCAAGCACAAATACAATACATTTAATGCCTTTGTTCACCTCCAATGATAGCTAGTGCCAGTAATTAACCCTATTTAATACATTCTTAACAAAATCCATTAATAATAGGAAAATGTTATAGGTCTCAAATTTTCTATCAAATGAATGATCAAATGTCTTACATGGATGTGGGGTACACAAAAAGTGTGGACTCCACACCCATATGAGACATTTGGTCATTTATTTTGTAGAAAATTTAGTACTCCTAACATTACCCTTAATAATAATTTATTACATTTAATGAGTGTTGAAATTTGCTAAATTTTAAAAAATAATACTATATGTAGTAATTGTCATACCAATTAGTGTATTAACAGATGATGTGACATAATTTTAGAGGCTTTGAATCTTTGTAATTTATATAATATGTGGAGTCATAATTTTAAAGTGATAATGTCATAATATATGTTAGTATACTAATTAATATACCAATTGATACGTGTACCACCGAATTTTAAATAATGAGTCTTGTTAAGAAAATAATAAATGACTATTAAGTTCTTTCATTTGCATGGGGAATATATAATAAAAAAATAAATAAATTCTGGTGTTTTTGGGAAAAAAAAAAAATTTCTTTTTTTTTTTTTAATTTTTTTTATGTGGACTTAAGTCTAAAGATTCTTTATTAGTATAGAGTGATAAAAAAGAAAAAAAAAAGAAAAAAAAAAAGTCATGTAGTGTATTATTTATTTATTTTTAGTGAAGAGTCCCCAATTGAAAATATAGAGCCCCACCAACCTTTCTGACTGACGGTATTGCTAAAAAGAATTCTAGTTGTAATTTTTTTTTATTTGGTTGAATTTTTAAAATTTTATTATGAATTTATTTCAAAAAATTATAAATTATTTGACAAAAATAAATATAAAAATATATATGTTTGAATTTTTAAAAATTATTTTGTGTCAAAAAAAGAAAGAAAATCATATGAAAAAATGAGTGTTTTATTTATTTCATTTTTTTCCCATGAAACTAATTTTTAATTTTTTTTAACAAATATAATAAAAAAATAAATTAAATATATATACATTTAAAGATGTCTGAGATACAATTTGATAAAATACATTCAAAATATAAGTTAATTATGAAAAAGTCCAAGGAAATTTTATGGGAGGTAAGGGGGATAAAGCAAAAAAAAATAGGGTGAAACACCAATAAATTTTAAAATGTGATCTTATAAATTGTTTAGTTTTAAATTTTTTTTTTATGAACGCAAATGTCCTATTAAAGTGAAAATTATACAAAAGGGTAGTGACTTACATGTTCGAGTTTAATTTTTTAGGCATAAAAATGAGTTTTTCCAAATGTAAAATTATACATTTGGGTAATCCAAACTATATTTTCCCTCATTTTGGAATAAATCTCACATTACGAATAAAAACGTAACACTCTAATGTAATATTCCAATGACGTAACACTCTTATGTAACATACTAAAAAACTCCTTGATGTACTTTTCCAAAATGTAAAAACGCAACACTAAAAAAAAAAAAAATTTAGTATACTTTTTCCAAACGTAACACTCTAATGAATCACAAAAAAATAAAATAAAAAACTCCTTAGTATGCTTTTTTCAAACGTAACACTTCAATTAATGTAATCCTAAACGTAACACTCCAATTTAACATACTTCAATTAATGCATTCGTTCCTAAGCTTCCAAATGGACCACAGAGTTGATAGAGGGATATCTCTGCAGATTATCTTCTATTGTTTCTTGAAATTACCTCCTTCCCACCATATCAACAATCTCTCAATGGGAATTGTTGAGATTTCTGTAGCTGTTGAGGGGAATTGTTGTTAAGGTTCCTGTAGCTGGTTAGAGTACTTTGAAGTGATTCATTGTTGCTTCGCTTGTTGATTATGATTTATTAGCTATTTTATCTCAAAGGAAGCCCCAAGAAAATAAAGATTAATGGAATTTGTATTCCCCATGTGTTAATAAGAGTGTGGCTATGATGTGTCTAGTTTTAGAATTATGATTATTTTTATTTTTAAGTAATTCCAGAAAATTTGAGATGAAAATGGCTAATTGCATTGGTGAATTTTATTTTTATGTTTTATTTATATCGGTAAACAATGGCAGTTTTAATGGCAAATTCAGTTTTGATGCTCGATTATTATTATTATTACTCTATACATTCCAAAATATTAGCACTCAATGGAAGGCCAAGTAGTCCTTCTACTTGGATTAGCACCCAGTGGAAGGCCAAGTTATTTAAGAGGCAAGGATTGTGTTTTGCAATTGAGTTTCAATGCAAAGTCAGCCAATAGATCACCCTCCACACCTACCCCATATACCACACTCTTATGATAATTGATTTTTAACCCAAATACAAGCTCAAAGCATCTTAAGATTCTTTTGATGTTTGCAACTTCCATCCCATCTGCCTCACAGAATATGATTTGACAAAGCACAATGGAGAAAAAACCCTTACTTGATTGGGCCAAATGGTTTAGTTTGGTTTGGTATTAAACACCAATCACAAATTTGACATAATTAAATTAAACTCTTTTAATATTGTAATGCATAGTAACACTTAACTCATTTTTATCAGTAATTTGTATATTTCACAATTGAAATGTAACTTTACTAAAAAAGAAAACTGTGGGGGCCGAATATTGGGAGACGTAACGAGGCCGAATAATTGGACCTGAAGAGTCGAAATATATACATCGCATTCGGCCCCGTCTTATACATACAAATCCTACCCTATTCGGCCAAATAACCAGTTGAGTAAGGGGCTGAGTGAAGAGCGGTTTGCAACAAAAGGAGCCGAGTAAATAGTTATATGGCGAATTGAAGGTGGGCCCAGCCCTGAGGCCCAAGAAAGAAAAGATATAAATAGAAGAACATCAGCCAGAGAGAGGTATGTGAGAATTAGTATGCTTAACTTAAGATACAAGCGATCAAGAGAGTATACACTGACTGATTCGTCGGAGTGCTAATTCCGGCACCCCCCACTGGAGTGTTCATTCCTTTTCAAGTTACTAGCTGAGGATCTTGAGCGTCCCATTGGATCCAAAGAGTATTTCCAATCCATATCCCCACAATTGGCGCCGTTTGTGGGAATACTCAACTACATCCATAGTGGGCGTAACGGAAGATCCTCCGATAGTCGCCAACGAAACTACCCAGGGAGATGACCTCACTCCAACGAACATGCTGGGACCAGAGAACATCACCGTGAGACGCGCCTTGAACTTCGACTCCGTTGCCCGGACCTCACCCTCAACTTCAACACATGAGACAATGCAAGTGATCATGGAACAGGCAAAGCAAAACGAACAGAGGTTGAAAAACATGATTGCTGAGAACGAGCGCCTCTGTCAGGATTTGGCCTTGGAAGTGGCAAAGTCTAAACAAGTTACACGCCAAGATCCGGGACGACCTCTGAGAGCGGATGGTCAAAGACCTCGAGTTCGAAGACAAGATAGTGACAGCGACTCTGACTCATTATCCCCAGAGCCCAAAAAGAAGGGACGACTCGAAACTACCAGTTTCTCTGAAGAGAGTCCACGTATAAGGCATAAGCGAAGACGAAATGGTTCAGACGAAGAAGACCAGCATGATCCCTCTATGCGACAGATCACAAAGGCAGTACTACCCAAGAAGTTCAAAGCCCCGTTGTTCACCCTGTACGACGGGAAATCGGACCTCACTGATCATATCCATCATTAGAAGCAAGCCATGACGCTGCATGCAGACGACGAGGCTCTCATGTGCAGAATATTTCCGAGCAGTTTAGGACCATTGGCCGTCAAATGGTATTATAAGTTAGAGCCGACGTCGATTAAGAGTTTCCATCAATTACAGAAATCCTTTAGGGCAAGATTCATCACCAACGCGGTCCAGCTAAAGCAAGCCGACTCTCTCTGGGCAATGCAAATCCAGCCAGAAGAAACCTTACGAGTGTATTCGGCGCTATTGGGAATGCTTTAATCTTGTTGATGACACTTGCAACGACTCCATGGCCATCACCGCCTTTAAAATGGGTTTGCATCCTGATAGTGCTCTCCGCAGCTCTTTGACTAGACGGCCCCCAAAAACGGTCTGGTCGTTGATGAAAAAAGTTGAGGAATACTACAAAGTAGAAGACGATGCCCTCCGGGTCAAAGACGGGCATAAAGCCACTAAGTCGGCCCCACCTGAAGTCGTGCAGCTGATAAATGTTGCACCGCCACGGAGCCCTAAATCACGGAATCGGGCTAAGCGAGATAGAAGATGAGATTCACGCCGATCAAACAACCAATGTCTATACCGAGCTAATGAGCAACTTCAAGTGGATCGCAGGCGCGCGAGGCGCACAAACAAGAAATACACGGAGTTATTGGAGCCAATTAGTGTGGTTATGGCTAAGGTTCAACACCTTCCGTTCTTCAAATGGCCATAAAAAATGGTGGGACCTCCCAACACGAGGAGACGGGATAGGCGATGCGAATATCACAAAGATCACGGTCATGATACCGACAGTTGCTATGCTTTGAAAGACCACCTTGAAGAGTTGGTACAAGACGGTCGGCTCCAGCAACACGTCCGAAAGAACAACTCAACCAAAACAGTTGCCCTACGGTAGGATTCACCTCCGCTCGGCGTCATCCATATGATATACAGCCTACCAACAACCCCAACCATGCATGCAATTCAGTCGTATCCAGGCCCCCAAAAACAAATAACACCAGCCAAAAGGCCCCATGAAGCTCCGAATATTACCTTCAACGATTCTGATTTGATCGGCGTAACGCTCCCTCACATTGATCCATTGGTCATCGAACTACGCGTAAATCGATTCACCGTTGAACGCGTTCTCATAGACCAGGGGAGTACTTCGGAGGTTATGTATTACAAGACTTTTATCAAACTCGGGTTCGCCGAGTCAGACCTATCTCCGGCTCTTTATCCATTATTCGGCTTCAACGCTAATCTGGAATACCCGTTGGACAAAATCACACTGCCAGTTTGAGTAGGCTCCCGAACAGTGGATGTGGAATTCTTGGTCGTCAAGCTGCCTTCGCCGTATAATCTCATCATGGGGCGAACTTGGTTGCATACCATGCAGGCCGTGCCAAGCACCTATCATCAACTGCTCCGCTTCCGGACAGAACGCGACATTGAGCAAATCCGTGGCTCCTAGAAATCGGCACAAGTATGTTATCTCCTTGCTGCAAAGACACCAAAAGAGTTGGAAGTGAATTCTATTGAGGTGCCGGATCGAGAGAGCCTCGACGATGTTGGGCGGCTCCCAAGTGAAAAGGCCACGGAAGCGCTGGATCGAGTTGAAATTGATGGAAACCCAGACAGGTTCTTCATGGTCGGCGCCTCCCTGAATGAAGCCGATAGGCAGCAGCTAATTTCCTTCTTGCTCGGCAACCTTGATGTATTTGCGTGGACACCATATGAGATGCCGGGTGTGGATCCGTCTGTTTCGCGGCACCGTTTAAACGTTAACCCTAAATGCAAGCCGATTATTTAGAAAAGCCGGCGGTCAGCCGCAGAGCACACTGCCACCGTTATTGAAGAGGTTGACCGGTTGCTTAACGCCGAGGCAATCAGGGAAGTGACCTACCCTACATGGCTCTCAAATACTGTGGTTGTGAAGAAGAAAAATGGGACTTGGCGAGTCTGCGTTGATTTCACGGACCTAAACAAAGCCTGCCCCAACGATTGTTTTCCCCTCCCCAGAATAGACCAACTTGTAGATGCTACGGCATGTCATCAGCGTATGAGCTTTCTCGATGCCTAGAGAGGCTACCATCAAATTTCCATACATCTAGAGGACCAAGACAAAATTGTATTCCTCACCCCAAGAGGAACCTATTGCTATAAGGTTACGCCTTTTGGACTGAAGAATGCAGGGGTAACTTACCAAAGACTAGTCACTACCATGTTCAAGGAGCAATTCGGCCACATTATGGAAGTGTACATTGACGATATGGTGGTCAAGTCCAAAGAAGAGCAAAATCATCTAGCCGATCTGGAAGAGACATTCCGCATTTTATGCAAATATAGAATGAAGCTGAACGCTTCCAAATGTGCATTTGGGATCAGCTTAGGCAAATTCTTGGGTTACATTGTCAACCACCGAGGAATTGAAGCCAAACCAAGGCAAATCACAGCAATCCTGGAACTCGGATCCCCTCGATCGGTCAAGGAGGTTCAGAAGTTGATGGGGATGGCCGCCGCACTCAACAGGTTCATCAGTCGTTCCACGGACCGCTGCCGACAATTCTTTCACACCCTACGGCAAGGTAAAGCTTTTGAATGGACCTCTGAGTGCGAAGCCGCTTTCAACGGTCTGAAGACCTATCTCCAATCAGTTCCACTATTGACAACATCATCGACAGGCGACCCGCTCATTTTATATCTGGCCGTCAATGCTGTACTGTTAGAGGAAGAGCTTAGGGAGCAGCGACCAGTGTATTATGTGAGCAAGGCAATAGTTGACGCCGAAACACGTTATCTTCCGTTGGAAAAACTCATCCTAGCCCTCGTCATGGCAGCAAGAAAACTGATGCATTACTTCCAGAGGCATAGCATCGGGGTACTAACAGATTACCTCCTCCGGTCAGCACTACGCAGTGCAGAAGCATCAGGGCGCATTTCAAAGTGGGCTCTCGAACTTAGCCAGTACGATATTCAATTTATGCGTAGAACCTCAATCAAGGGGCAAGTGCTTGCTAATTTTGGGGCAGAATTCACGGGGGTCTTGCCGACTTCAAGTCCGACCAAATTCAACCCAAGCCAAATTGGAGAATTTATGTTGGGGACATTTGCCAGTTGTATTGTGACGGATCATCCAACCAACGGGGCAGTGGAGCCGGAGTAGTGATCATGGCTCCTAACGGCGCAATAATTGAGCAGGCCGTCAAACTCGGCTTCGAAGCATTGAATAATGAAGCCGAATACGAAGCCCTGCTAACCGGTTTGCGGAATGCACATCTTCTGGGTGCTTAGTGTTTGCTTGTATTTTGCGATTCGAAACTGGTGATCAATCAGCTAAAGGGGGAGTACGCGGCCAAAAACGACCGTATGGCAGCTTACATGAAAACGACAAATTCCTTGCTGGCAAAATTTGACCATCATGAATTGAACCAAATAACCCGTGACCAGAACACACATGCAGATGCCCTGGCTTGCCTAGCCTCCGCCATTAACTCAGAGATTAAACGGACCATTGAAGTAGGTTTCATCCTAGAGCCAAGCATTAGCCCTTTGGAGAAAGTCCAGGCCAATGTCATAGAGTCAGGACCGAGTTGGATGGACTCTATTGCTGCATTCCTGTCTTCCGAACAGCTCCCAACGGACAAGAAAGAAGCGCACAAGCTGCGAAACAAAGCCCTGCGATACTACTTGGATCCGCAAGGAAAGCTTTATAAAAAATCCCTTTCGGGTCCATACCTGGAATGTGTTCATCCGGACAAAGTCGAAGAACTTCTGACTGAAATACATGAAGGCAGTTGTGGCGCCCATTTTGGCGGGCGCTCTTTGGCTCATCGAGCTGTGACACAGGGGTATTACTGGCCGACAATGAAAGCTGATGCCGAGTGTTACATGAAAAAGTGTGAACAGTGCCCGAAGTTTTCTCCTTTAATCCACCTGCCTGCTGAAGAGTTAAGCTCTATAACCAATCCTTGGCCGTTCGCCCAATGGGGACTTGACATCGTCGGACCACTGCCTCGTGCCCTGGGTAACAAGCGATTTTTGATTGTCGCGACAGATTATTTCACAAAATGAGTAGAAACAGAGGCATTAACGCACATCCGAGATACCGACGTGAAGCGTTTTGTATGAAGAAATATCATAACACGATTCGGCATTCCAAGAGCACTTATATCAGACAACAGTACCCAGTTTGATTGCGGTGTCTACCGAGAGCTGTGCAATAAGTATGGTATTCGGCCCTATTTCTCCACCCCGGCTTATCCACAGAGTAATGGCCAAGCTGAAGCATCCAATAAAGCCATTTTGGACGGCATCAAAAAGAGGTTGGAAAAGGCGAAAGGCCGATGGGTCGAAGAATTGCCGAGTGTATTATGGTCTCATCGCACTACCTCGAGACGGTCCACTGGGGAAACGCTGTTCGCTTTGTGCTTCGGAACGCAAGCAATCATCCCCTTGGAGATCGGCCTCCCAACCTTGAAATCAAAAGTTTTTGATATGGGCCGAAACGACATGATGTTGGCTTTGGGTTTGACTCTGATTGAAGAACGAAAAGACCGTGCCATTGCATCCATGGCACGGTATCAGCAGCAGCTTGCTAAGTCATATAACCAACGCGTTCAGCTACGCTACTATGTACCAGGCGAATTGGTCCTAAAGAAAGTGCTTCCAACTGCCAGGAAGCCGGTTGATGGAAAATTGGGTCCTAACTGGGACGATCCCTACCAGATCGACTCAATCGCGGGAACAAGGGCTTATCGGCTCAAAGACATATCTGGCAGGAGTCTGCCACACCCTTGGAATTCCTCGCATTTGCGTAAATTCTATCATTAAACCTGACCTGTGGGGCATGATATTTGTTTTGAATGATTCACCATGTATAGATTTCACTTTTGCAATGCAAAGTTTCGTATTTTCTCATTATGAAACTCAGTTCAAAAGTCTTCCGATAAAAGCCTCTGAATTCGGAGCCCCATCCGTGCATGACACGTTTGGGCTGAATAAGACTCCGGATTCGGAGCGCCCTTCGTGGATATCACGATTGGCACAAGACAAAAAGCCTCCGAATTCGGAGCCCCATCCGTGCAGGTCACGTTTGGGCCGAATAAGACTCCAGATTCGGAGCACCCTTCGTGGATATCACGATTGACCAAGTAAAAGCCTTCAAATTCGGAGCCTCATCCGTGCATGACACGTTTGGGCCGAATAAGACTCCAGATTTGGAGCGCCCTTTGTGGATATCACGATTGGCATAAGACTAAAAGCCTTCGAATTCGGAGCCCCATTCGTGCATGACACATTTGGGCCGAATAAGATTCCGGATTCGGAGCGCCCTTCGTAGATATCATGATTGGCACAAGACAAAAAGCCTCTGAATTCGGAGCTCCATTCGTGTAGGTCACGTTTGGGCCGAGTAAGACTCCGGATTCGGAGTGCCCTTCGTGGATATCACGATTGGCCAAGCAAAAAGCCTCCGAATTCAGAGCCCCATCCGTGCATGACACGTTTGGGCCGAATAAGACTCTGGATTCGGAGCGCCCTTCGTGGATATCACGATTGGCCAAGACAAAAAGCCTCCGAATTCGGAGCCCCATCCATGCAAGTCACGTTTGGGCTGAATAAGACTCCGGATTCGGAGCGCCCTTCGTGGATATCACGATTGGCCAAGTAAAAAGCCTCTGAATTCGGAGCCCCATCCGTGTATGACACGTTTGGGTCAAATAACACTCTGGATTCGAAGTGCCCTTCGTGGATATCACGATTGGCCAAGACAAAAAGCCTCTGAATTCGGAGCCCCATCCGTGCAGGTCACGTTTGGGCCGAATAAGACTCCGGATTCGGAGCGCCCTTCATGGATATCACGATTGGCCAAGTAAAAAGCCTCCGAATTCGGAGCCCCATCCGTGCATGACACGTTTGGGCCGAATAACACTCCGGATTCGGAGCGCCCATCGTGGATATCACGATTGGCCAAGTAAAAAGCCTCCGAATTCGGAGCTTCATCCGTGCATGACACGTTTGGGCCGAATAAGACTCTGGATTCGGAGTGCCCTTCATGGATATCACAATTGGCTAGCAGCGAGCCTCCGGATTCTGAGCCCCATCCGTGCAGGCCACGCTTGGGCCGAATAAAGACTCCAGATTCGGAGCACCTTACGAAATTAACGTTTTGGCCGAATAAGACTCCGGATTCAGAGCGCCCTTCGTGGATATCACGATTGGCCAAGATCAAAAAGCCCCCGAATTCGAAGCCCCATCCGTGCAGGTCACGCTTGGGCCGAATAAAGACTCCAGATTCGGAGCGCCCTTCGAGGATACCACAATACACGGCGAAAATGGAAGCATGCAAGCATCCAAGATGAAATGTTTCATTAAGTTGAACTGGCACAAGCCATATAAGCATAAATTAAAGCATGCAAGCATTCAAAACGAAATGTTTCATTAAGTTGAACCGGCACAAATCGTATAAACATTAGTTGAAACATGCAAGCATTTAAAATTAAATATTTCTTTAAATTGGTCGATTGGCAAAAAGTGTATTAGCATAAGTTGAAGCATGCAAACATTTAAAACAGAGTATTTTATTAAATTAACCAATAAATACATAGTTGGCGCCCAATCTACGTTGGAGCGTTTACAATATGTTCAATTTTATTCGGCGTCACCCTCATCATCGCTCTTCTCGATTTCGAAAGCCCCAAAAGGAAAATCATGACGTTGGTGTAATGGCAACACCAATTCAACGCCTGCTTCTCGGAGAGCCTCTGAGGCTTGGAGAGCCTTAATCCACCAGTACCTAAAACCCCGATTCTCGTATCAGCGCACTTCCTCGGCGAGTTTCTCCTTGGTCTTGTCTATCCCGACTTTTCGGTCGTCATGAAAGCCTTTTTCATAACCCATGGACCTTGTAGTCTCTACTGCAAACATGCTTGTCGTATCTCAATCGGCAATCGCATGACTTATCAGCCGTTGGGTCACTCTTTCCTCCAAGACTGGGTTAGATTGTCCGGCTGCACGTGGCTCGGCAGTTTGGGCCTTCCTTAGCTCACGCTCAGCCTTCTCCGCACGAGCCTCCAAGTTTCGAATTCGTTCGTTCTTCTACTCTATCTCTCGCCGCACGGCACGCAGACGCATGCCGACTTCATAGGTGGTATATAGCCCTTTCACTGCTCCATGGATGCCCTCTCGAAACACTTCGAAATCCTATCGACCAACCATCAACTGCTGGATTTCCGGTGGAAAAATCTATCGAGCAAACTTGACTGCTACACCTAGGTCGTGAACAATAGAATCCGCCTCCGTCATTGGTTTATTCCCCACAAAAATGCAAAACTCAACGGTCGCGGTGTCGTATCGGATTCACTTCTCGGTCGCGGTCGAGGGGAGCTGCCTCGTTACTGTTTTTCCCTTCTGGGTGATCTACTTCGACGACTTGGGGCTGATGTTTTTCATGTTCCCTCGACGTCCTACTTCCCGTGCGTGTGGGCTCGCTGCTGCGATTCATTTCAGTGTCAAGCTCAGCCAATGTCCGCCCTTCTCCTCTGCTGTTGAAGAATAGTCTATTTGACATTCACACTTAGCTAACCTTCCACAACAAACTGGTTTAAATTGAGTCTGAACACAATAAGTGGGTTTACGAACGCGAAGAACTCACCCCATTTATTCCTAACGCATGCAGCGCCCCCGAGGTGATTTCATTAATGCTAAACTTCAAAAGCTTGATGCCGATCGACACGCGCCGCAATTACTCCATGAACTAATGATATTCGGCCTTCGGAGTTCATACATTGGCTGGGGCAAAGGCAAATATATTAATCTGATCGGCCAAATATCTAGGCCCGATGCCGATCGACGTGTGCCGCAACCACTCTACAAACTAATGATATTCGGCCTTCGGAGTTCATACATTGGCTGGGGCAAGGGCAGATTTATTAATCTGATCGGCCAAATATCTAGGCTTGATGCCGATCGACATGTGCCGCAGCCACTCTACGAACTAATGATATTCTGCCTTCGGAGTTCATACATTGGTGGCTGGGGCAAGAGGAGATTTATTAATTTGATCAGCTAGATATCTAGGCTCGATGCCAATCGACGTGTGCCACAGCCACTCGCACTAATAAGCTATTCGACGAGGTCCTGAGCCGTTTCACTTATTCGGATAAATTGAGGATAAATTACTAAATTGCCTAGTTATCTAATTGGCAAGTGTACACGGATGTTTTATCCCAAGTAGCAAAAAGCAATACTATTCATCAATAACAAAATTGAGCACAAATAATAGCAAAGTACAAAGGAAATTTTCATTAGTAAATTGGGTACAGACAGTGGCCATTTTACATATGAAAACTACTAAACAAAAAGCTACAACTTTGCATGGAAGATGCCTAGCAAAAACTTAAAAACAGTAGCCATTTTACACACATAAAAACTACTAAACGAAAAGCTACAACAATACATTCAAAATCCTTAACAGAAACCACTAGAGTGTCGCCCTAATCAATCCTCGGGGTCAGACTCCAGTGGCTCAACGTCCACTTGCTTGTATGGAATCGGCATAGCCAATGTCACATTTGCAGCAGCAAGGGCTTTGAGCCAGCCGTGTTTGAATTCCCGATTCTCAAATTTGGGGACTTCTTCCACATAATTTGCAAGGGCGGCGCCTTGCCCAGCCTCGTAAGCCTTGGAAGCCTCGGAGTCGGCTATTTCCTTCGCCTTCTTCGATTCTTCCAAGTCGGCCTCCAGTTTGGCAATCACCTCTTAGGCTAACTTGAGCGCACCTTCGCTCGTGTTTGCCCTCTCCTCGGCGGCCAATCTGAGCTGGTCAGAATTTCTCGCCCTTTCCATCTCAGCCTTGGCCCTTGCACTTTCCATCATCGCTCTCGCCGCTTCGAACTCGGCCCTGCTCCTCTCGCCCTCAACTTCTGATTTTAAACGGCCAATTTGTTCGATGGCGTCATGCTGGCGCTGGCCTATCTCGGCTATCCTTCCGACCATCTGCAAAACAGGAAATTAAAACCAAAACAATATACGCATAAAAGCGAAAGACAGGATCAAGTTATATACCAGAAGAGCCGATTGAGCGGCTAATGCTATTGCCAACAGATCTGGCTCTGCCCGGAAAGCCTCCTTGTCAACCGGCAATGAGACCGACGAAGCCATGCTCAACGCCATGGCTGGGTCTTTCATAGCCGACGTGTCAGAGGAGATCGGCATGTTTTTTATCTTTGGTTGAATGACAAACGGCACAACCACATCTGACTCCTCTAAGCACGACCGTTTGTCAGCGGGGTTTTCTTCAAAGCCAGCCTCGACCTCGGCAGGACGTTTCTCTCCCATTCGCTCAACCCCCTGATTCGCCTGCTCTACTAGCTCCGACTCAGTATTTCGGGTTTGAGCCATCACCACCTCGATAACAGGCAAGGAGGGCTCAGCATCGGCGGCGGGTGGCACTTCCGATCCAATGGCCTCTGCTCTCCGCCGCGTGGCCATTCTTTCGGTATTTTTCTTTTTGGTGAGTTGTGTGAGTGACGTACGTGCCGGGAAGGTCTTCTAAACCAGTAAAGACGTCGTCGAAGGAAACGTCCTCTCGGCCCGAAGTGGACGGAGGGTTGGCTGAATTGCGGCCGGCTTCCTCAAAGGCCAACTTCAAAGCCTTATCTACTTCGGCTTTGGACTGGTTTGACTCTTCAGCGACCTCCTCAGCTACCTCCGCCTGCTCCGAGTCCGATTCATCCAAACCAACTTGCCGCAAGTTTTTGAAGTTGGTTAAAACAAGAGCCGTAAGAAACTCTTCGCCCCTCGGAATTGGGATGTTTTCTACCGCTGAAAATGTCGTATACGTCGGCTCGTATCGAAGAAGAATATGGGCCGCCTTCCCTTGTTTCTAAAGGCTTGGACGGCCGAAGTATTTGAGCGCGACTTCAATTTCCGCAAGAACAGCGTCGTCGGTTGAAATCAAAACTTTCTTCAAATCGTTTCCTGTACAAGCATAGTCACTAATTGATGGTCGGTGTCCTTGGCCCTAAGGAAATAGCGCCCATGCCGGCCAGAAGACTTGGCCAAGGCATAACAATGCCGAATAGAAGGTATGCCGAGATTAATCCTAAGGCGACGGTATAACTCTACAATCCCCATTACGATTCAAAAAAAGTTTACATTAGATTGGGAATGGATTAGACCCCAATGGCGAAGGACAGCCCTAAGGAATGGGTGAAGAAGGAAACGGACTCCGCCCTCTGCAATTGATAAGAGAGGGAAGACAATTGTGCTTTCATCAGCCCTCTCCATATCAAGGGTGTTGTCTGTCACAAGTGACAGACAGACGTCATCCGGGATAGAAAAATGGCGTCGAAAGCCAGAGACTCGATCCGCGGAGAGGAGGTCTTTCAAATGCTTTGCCATTTTCGTCAGCCTATAGGAGTACACTAAACTAAAAACAAACTAGGAAAAGGGATTCAAAGCAAAGATGAAGAGACCTTACAAGAGACGGAGAGGACAATGAGGGATAAAAGGAAGTTGCAGAGGTGAGTCGGAAGGCACTCCAAGAGCTTCAAGCGTCCAAAAATGTGTATGTATTCAAAAAGACGACAAAATTTTAAATCACAATAAATGGAAAAAGCGTACAAAAGGGCGGGAAGTTGTAATGATGACCGAAAGGCGTGAGCTCTGACATCCACGTTGGAATGAGGTTAGCCGCCGAATTTCGGCTTTGACTTTTCGAGTTCGAAATCAAACACACCAGCTAACTGTTGTTAGTGGAGTGTTTGGGGGGCAATTGTGGGGGCTGAATATTGGGAGACGTAAAGAGGCCGAATAATTGGACCTAGAGAGTTGAAATATATACATCGCATTCGGCCCCGTCTTATACATACAAATCCTACCCTATTCGGCCAAATAAACAGTTGAGTAAGGGGCCAAGTGAAGAGTGGTTTGCAACAAAAGAAGTCGAGTAAATAGTTATACGATGAATTGAAGGTGGGCCCAACCTTGAGGCCCAAGAAAGAAAAGATATAAATAGAAGAATATCAGCCAGAGAGAGGTATGTGAGAATTAGTACGCTTAACTTAAGATACAAGCGATCAAGAGAGTATACACTGACTGATCTGTCAGAGTGCTAATTCCGGCACCCCCGACCAGAGTGTTCATTCCTTTTCAGGTTACTAGCTGAGGATCTCGAGCGTCCCATTGGATCCAAAGAGTATTTCCTATCCATATATCCACAAAAATGATATAATTATATCAAAATTTTGAATCTTCAGATGTTTATTTGAAATCCCATAACAGGCCTCATAAATCTATCATTGGTAGATTATATGATTTTTGAGTTGCACGATATATATATATATGGATTGTGTGTATGATTTGATTATTTTTTCGACTCTTGTATATCAATTATTCATAAAAAAAATATCTTAATTTAATCATATATATATATGGATTTCATGTATGAAACTAATGGCCATGTTTTTCGAGTCCGAATCCTCTGCCTTGGTTTTCTGCCATGTCCCTGCAGTGCCCCAAAACGACGTCGTTTTGGGGTGACAAAACAAAAAATCAATCCAGACCAAAAACTGAGAAGAAGAAAATCAGAAGAAGGAGAAGAGGAGAATATACCACTGGCACCACTCTCCGACTACTTCCACAGCCTACCTCATCGTAACCATCACTCTCTGGCACTCTTCCTTAATGTTCTTGTTCTTCATTCTCAACTCTTCTTCATTTGAAGCAGAGTCTTTCTCAATTTAAAGGGTGATAACATTTGTGGAAAAACAACAAAGTTTAATCTGAATCTTTTTTCATATTTCATAGTAGATAGCAAAGCTAATGCCTAAACAAATTATAAGCAGCTTTTTGTTAAGGTGCAATCTTCTAAAAAAACTCTCTATATCCACATCTACTATTCTTTTAGTGTTTCACACAACAACAATAAATCAAAGTAGAAAAATCAAACCAAACACTCAACCAAACCAATCCCAACAATTAGACCCCTCAATGCAAATCAAAAGCTAAGATTAGACCTCTCTTTTTCTTCTTTCGCATCATCTATGGCGGCGGCTAGGGTTTCCAGATCGCGTAATCTAGGGTTTCAGCGGCGAAGAGGAGGAATTGAGAGGGAGGCGGTGGTGAAGGTTGGGCTGTGGTGGCAAGGGAAGGAGATGGGTTGGGGAAGATTGTCGCGACAATAGTGGCTGGCGGTTGGTGGCAAGAGAGAGAGAGAGAGAGAGAGAGAAGGGGGCGATAGTGGCACTGAGCGCTGGCTATGAGGGTGGTAATAGTCACATTGGTGAGGTCGTCGGAGAAGCTCGCGCCAGTGGGTTTGCTAGTTTTAGAGACAGAAATGAGAAGATGAAGAAAGAAAAAGAGGAAGAGGAATGAAGTGGAATGGGGAAGGTAGGTTGCGGCTGTTATGAGTTGTGGCTGTTGATGGCGCCAGTGAATGGAGGCAGGGAGGGGATGGAAAGCGTTTGGGATGGTAGTCGACGGCGGTCAGCGCTGGAGAGAGATTGCCGATGAGGTTGCTGATTTGTTAAAGGTTCTATGTTTTAAGTTTTTTATTTTATTTTATTTTTTTTACCCCCAAAATGATGTTGTTTTGGGGCACTGTAGGAACCATGGCAGGAAACCATGGCAGAGGATCCGAGCTCATGTTTTTCAGTGATCCTAAGATTGCTTGGAGAATAAAGCATCCTTGGTGACGAGTCTTCTATTGTCATAACATTGATGACAAGGTGTGCGTTTAATGGTGGTATTTTGATCCTCCTCATTTATGGAATGAAGATTTTTTTTATTTTATTTGATTAAATTGAAACATATTATTAAAATTAAAATTAATGTTCAATAACAATCACATGATTTTAAGGTTTACCTTTTTATTAATTATTTTTTAATTTAGAAAAAAGACTTAATTGGTGAAAGGTTTGTGCAAAAGACATGCGTTAAAAGTTGTTAGAAAAGTCGTCAGTGCCGAAAAAGTCATATGAAAATTAGCTAGAAAGTTGTCGATGATTGACGACTAGCAACTGGTGGTAGTGATGTGGATAAATAAGTGAATAGATAAATGGCACATGTATAGATAGATGACATTAGGTTATATTAGAACAATTAGACATATATGTAAGTGAAAGGGTAATTTGTGTAGGCAAATTGGACCGAGCTAGATGGAAGTGATTTTGAGGCTTGGGTCACGAGTTGGGCCGAGTTATGAAGAGCTTAGTGTGGGTCCTTAGTTGCACGAAGCGGGAGCGGGAGCGGGAGCGGGAACGGGGAAGCGTGAGCTAATAGAAGTTTCTTAGGTTGTGAGCGCCTCGGGAAGCGGTAATATATATATATATATATATATATTTTTAATAGTTATTTCTAAAATATATTTATTATATAAAGGTGAGTTAAATAATTATTTTTAAATATATTTATTATTTTTATCTTAGATATTATTTTTATAGATAATATTTTTAATTTATTTATATATATATATATTTTAATTTTTAATTGATATATATTATAAATAAAAAACAGTAAAATAATAAAATATGTTAAAAAACAGTAAAGTAATAAAAAATAGTAAAATAATAATTTATTTTATAAATCTTATTAGATTTTTTTTATTATATTTGATTTAATTAGATTTATTATATTATTATATAACAAATTATATTTATTATCTATTATATTATTATATTTATCTATTATATTATTATATAACAAATTATATTTATTATTATATTTATTATATGTTAGAAACGACAGCAACACAGATCGAAGAGAGAGAGAGAGAGAGAGAGAGAGAGAGAGAGAGAGAGAGAGAGAAGAAGAAGAAGAAGAAGCAGAGAAGAAGGCGAGCTGCTCGAAGGCGAGATCGATGGCGATGGCGATGGCGAAGGCGATGTGGAGAAGGCGATCGAGATGGCGATGGCGATGGCGAAGGCGATGTGGAGAAGATCGAAGGCGATATCGATCGCGAGCAGATCGCGAGAGCAGATCGAAGGTCCAGGCGATGTCGAAGGTCGATCTCGAAGGTCCAGGCAATGTCGAAGGAGAAGGCAGCAGCGAGTTCAGGTTTCTCTCTCTCTCTCTCTCTCCCCCTTGCGATCCCATCTTGGACTGGATCGCGTTTCTGTCTCCACAGAAACGCGATTCCTACACGTTTCTTTCTAGGAAGCGCGGAATCGCGATTCTGACTCCGAATCGTCACCAGGTTACACGATTCCTGCAACTAAGGTCGAACAACGGATGGAACCGGTCAAAGAAGTTTGACCGAACTACCAGAAAGCCCATATTCTTGAACCTAGCTACCTCCTAATAGCGGTCAACGCCTTGATCGAGCTACAAGGAAAGCGGTCAAACGGACTGAGAATAAAGGTTTGACCGAGCTAAGTGATGAGCCACGCAATGTCAGCATGGTGGTGCGTTGTGCAAGCTATGCACGACGTTGTGTGTTGTATGGCTAAGCTAGTGGCGGATAGAGCAAAAGTAGTCTAGTTGTACGGCGGAAGCCGAGTAGAGAGTTATGCCATCTCACTTTGCTTATAGTGAGGAAGGTGTCAAAGGATAAGCATTATCCTTTAGGAATGTGATTCCTAGAAGGACTCTACAATGGAGAGTTAGAGTTCTACAAGGATTGTGCCATGCAAAATCTACAAAAGCTTAAGCTAAACCCAAATCTCAAGTATTACATTTCTTACTCTCGAATTCATAAAGCTTTTGCATCCTTAGTCTCTACGGCCTCAAACAAATGCCGAGACAGTGGTACAAGAAGTTTGACTCATTTATGGTGGGTCATGAGTACAAGAGAACTGTTGTAGACTAGTGTGTATATGTTAGGAAATTTCCCGGTGGAAACTTTATCATACTCCTGCTCTATGTTGATGACATGTTGATTGTTGGTCAGAATACTACAGCAATCAGATCACTAAAAAATGAGTTATCACAGTCCTTTGACATGAAAGACCTAGGCCCTGCCCAACAAATTTTGGGTATGAAAATTATACATGACAGGAATGCCAAGAAGTTGTGGTTGTCACAGGAGAAGTATATTGAACGGGTGTTTGAAAAGTTCAACATGAAAGATGCTAAGCTAGTTAATACTCTGTTGGCTAATCATTTCAAGCTGAGCAAGAGTTTTTGTTCCTCATCTATGAAAGAAAGAGAAAACATGGAGGCAATTCCCTACTCTTCTGCAGTAGGGAGTTTAATGTATGCAATGGTGTCCATCCGACCAGATATTGCTCATGCTGTTGGAGTTGTGAGCAGATTTGTTTCCAATCTAGGGAAAGAGCATTGAGAAGTAGTCAAGTGACAACTTGGTATCAGAGCTACCGGGTTTGAATACTTGGGGCTCGTGGGAAGTAGTTTTTACTACAATGGGTTAATTTCTATAAGAACCCAAAAATTTAAGTTGTCCCTTAAATTTTATACTAGTATTATGGTTGTATATGATAATATATTATTAAATAAATACTAATAATAATAATAATAATAATAATAATATTAATAATAATAATAATGGGCGTCGTCACTATAACAGAATACACATTCGGCAACCAAAATTGGCGACTAAAAAAAATTTAGTCGCCAAAAGTTATGAATTTGGCGACCAACTAATTTTTTTAGTCGCCAAAAGTAAAATATTTAGCTGCTAATTTTTTTTAGTCGGAGTATATTGGTTTTTGGCGACTGAAAAAAATTTTAGTCCCTAAAAATGCTAGAATTGGCGACCAAAAAAAATTTCAGTCGCCGTATATTAAGTTTTGGCTACTAAAATCATTTTGCCGCCGAAAGAAAAATAAAAAATTAATTTTTTACCTTTGGCGACCAAAATTTTGGTCGCCAAACGTTTATTTCAACGAGAAAAAATAATATTTGTCGCTATATGTTGAGTTTTGGCTACTAAACCATTTAGTCGCCGAATGAAAAATAAAAAATTATTTTTTTGCCTTTGGCGACCAAAAGTTTAGTCGCCAAAAGTTTTTTTTCAGCAATAAAAAAAAATTTTAGTCGCCAAAAAAGAATTTTATTGTTATTTGGCGACCAAAAATACATTTAGTTGCTAAAGGTTGTAATATTTGTTTCAGAGGAAACAAATTATTTTTGGCGCCCGATCTATTTACACTCTGTTCTCTCTCACACACACAGACACGATATACACTTCTGTGTCAAACACTAGCAAACCTCACCCTCACCATCCCGACTCACCATCCCTGCTAACAGTTACCATCGAACTTCCACCACCGACCATAGCGGCTCTCGCTACCGCCGCTGACCATCGCGGCTCTCGCCACCGTCGCTCACCATCGCGGCCCCCCTCCCAGCCACATTCAGCTCTCTCTCTCTCTCTCTCTCTCTTCCTCTATTTTCCCATTTCACCATCTCGGATCTAGGGTTTTATTTTATTTTTGATGCTGTACGATTTTGATAAAATTATTTTAGGGTTTTACTCTTTTTCTACATTTGAAGCACATATGAGGTCCAAGTTGTGTTTAATTCCAAACTTTTGTTGCTCTATTTAAGCAATCGTGAAGAACTGCTTAAATTGCTGAGTAGAGTTATATGTGTGTATATATATATATAGTATTATTAGGTAGATAGCAATTGATTCAAGGTACTGAACAATTTAAGAATATTATTAGTAGGTAAGTTAATGGAAAATTTTTGGAGTATATTGATATAGATTATATATGCTTACACTTCTTCCTCTAAGGAGTATAGATTGATATAGATTATATATGCTCATGCTCTGTTTTTTCCCCTTCTATTGCTTCAGAGTTATACAGTAGATGAGAGGAAATTTTAGTTGTTGATGCTCATGCTCTGTTTTTTTCCCTTCTTGAATGACACTAGGTTGATATTGATTATGGAACTTAGTGATGGTTTGCTGCTTTGGTCTGTTTTTTATCTTCTATTTTTTCTCCTTGTACATCTTTGTCTTGGTGTCTAGAAATTCCAAAATGGTATTTTGGGAAACTATTAATAATTTTAAAATACAAAACACAATTTGTTCCAACCCTAAGCTTTAAAAAGTCTTAAACACCAAGAACCATAAGCTACAGCTGGCTTTAGCCCACCAAAGAAGCAATTGTAGGCAGTGTTATTCAGAACATATGATAAAATTACCTGCTCAAACTTAATAAAGCATTGGAACCCTTGAAAATGCAAATTTTAGCAAATTCACGATGCTATTTTAATATTGTTTCTCAAACTTGTTAAGCATTCCTCTGAACTTTTATGTAGTTAATTAAAAAGGGTTGCAGGTATTGAAAATTCAAACTCAAGGAAACTTCACCCAGTGTTGTTTGTGAGTCTTATTTTATGTAAAGTTCTTCATGGACTAATAGATGATGAAATTGTAATTGATTAGAAGAAATGTCCTGAAAAATAGGTGAAGGGATCTAGAAGGTGGCTTAGCTTTTGATTGGTGGAAGTGGAGAGAAGTAGAAAATTGATGAGGCTATGTCATGGAGAATATCCCTTTGGTTCAATACAACAACCTTTTGATATTTTTAAGAAGTGTAATCATCCCCAATGCCTGGCGTTGATTACATTTTTTAAAAATATGTGGTTGTTTAGTCTGTTTGAGTTCATCGATAAACACTTTGAGACACTAGTGTTCACAGCATAGGCTTAGAGTGAATTGTGAGATCAATTGAGCTACATAGGAGGCAGTATGGTTTGTGTGGGTACGATTGTTGATGGGCCTTTTCCTAGATATCCATTTTTGCCATTTTTATTGTTGAATTTAATTCTTTTAAATAAATGTTTAGCCTTAACTTTGCAAAATTTGTGAGTTATTTTATCAATATTCCGAACTAACTTTTCATCCCATATTTGTATCAGTAATTTATCCTTGGTTCTGCCCGTGCATCATGTTGGATTTCCCCTAGCATTTCCATTTGTATTTAACTGCTTAATTACTTCCTAGAAAGTTTCTGCCCACTTACTCACCCTGTGGAGTGTGGACATAGTTTGGAGAGGGATCTTCGCCTCATTTTTTAGTCTCTGATTCATATATTTTTTGGTTTTGCTCATTCATCATATTAGCAGCTCATTATTCCGTGTGCATGTGCATCTCTGTTTATGAACGCTTAAAATTAGTTCCTCGAAAAGTTTCTTCCAAATTTTTTTGGCTGCTTTTTTAATCAACTTCAATTGCATACCTTCTACTTGAATTCTAGAAATTATGTTGATTTCCCCTTAGTTTCTCTTCTCCTGTCAATTCTTGAGCCTTCTCTCTCTCTCTAAGATTGAGCTTTCCCTCTCTCTAAAACTCTCCAGCACAAAATGAAGAATGAACTCAACTCTCCTCTTCTTATTTTATATGTATGACTTAGAATTAGATTAACCTAATACACTAATTACTCATTTGGTTTAATTAATTAAAACTTAAGGCTAATTAATCATAATTATGTCTGATTTGATCATCCCAAATTTTTATTAATCTGAATCAAATTTTTAATTAAATTACCATGAGGCTCGATACATTAAACTAACCTAATTAAGCTCGTCACCTAGAATTTTCTAAATCATTTTAGGCTTTCAATTTTTGATTTAAAAATTCCTAACAATGTATCATATACAAATCAAACACATAATATGAAAACAAAATTTGAAATTCACATAATTAAATAAATGCAAAGATGATATGCATGGTGTGGTTGTCACAGGTGGTTGTTGTGACTTATGGTCTTCTTTTTTTGAGGAGTTTACACCATCTTACTTCTGTTAACATCATTGGGCCCAGCTTTGCGTTTTTGATTCGTAGGTCTTGTACTATTGTGATTGTTATGTACGTCATGTGCATTTTGCATTTCATTTCTTCTTCATCTCGATCAAATTATAAAGAAAATCGTATAGCATATGTATTTCTGGGTCTATAATGCCTGGTGTTGTATGTACAAGGGAGGGGCAGGAGGGCAGTTTGGATCTCAACCTGTGCTTCCTGCTGGTTTCAGAAATTCCTGTAGATATTTAATGTTACCTTAAATATTTGTTAGTGGCACTATCAATTTTGGGCAGTTTGGATCTCAACCTGTGCTTCCCGGTGGTTTCAGAAATTCCTGTAGATATTTAATATTACCTTAAATATTTGTTAGTGGCACTATCAATTTTGGGGGTGCCATGAGTCATTTCCAATGGCATTAAGGCTTAAACTATTATATTTGAATCACTTTTTTCTCTTTACCTTAACTATTAGCATATGTTGTATTATCACCTTTTTTTTCCATCTTTCTTCAGTTCTTTTTTTTTTTTTTGTCGAGGGGGAGATAATTTAGATTTTGTATGTTGTTTACAGGCACGTGGTCTTTTGGACAAGGGATGTGAAGAAGTACCAACAGAGTTGCTAAACAATATTGGAGTCCTACATTTTGAAAGGGGAGAGTTTGAGGTTTGCATAATTTGTTTGAGCTTTTGTTTGAGTTCCACACTAGTAGAAAAATCCATGTATATGTTTTCCCTTCCATACATTTTTCAATTTGATACATAAAATGAATTTATAATATCTGTCAAAATCATTTATGATGTTATTTTAATTTTCAGCTGGCTGAACGAACTTTTGTGGAGGCTCTAGGTGATGGCATATGGCATACCTTAATTTTTGCAAAGTAGTTAGTTGGTTAACCCTGTTATTAAAGATCCTTAACTTCAGAAACCTTTGTCCCAAACATCATTTAACATGAATGTTTTATGGCTTTTTTTTGTGAATTTTGTTTGATGCCCATGAATATGTCCCTATTTTTTCCATTTTGTCTAACTATGTTTTACTTTTTTACAGTATCCAGATTATATAGATGCTTATCTGAGGCTTGCTGCCATTGCAAAAGATCGAAATAATATTCAGGTAAGCATTGAGCTGGTTGTTATTCCCCTTCATACATTCATATTCTGCAATTTACATTTTATTGTATGTTTTTATGTTGTAGATTGTTTATCCATAATGTTTTTTGCATAGATTGCTGATGTGTTTTGCATTTAATTATGGTCTTGCAGCAGAGTTATCTCATCTCATTTTAGACTTCTACAATTTTTTTTGTACTTAATACCACTTATAAACTGAAGGTCAATATCTACCCTTTCTTTGAGAAGGAAGATTTATAGTTTTGTTCATTGAAACAAAAATTGAAAAAAATTAGAAAAGAGCATGGGATCAAAGGAAATGGAGAAATGTGGTTTGTTGATTTGTTGTGGGTCTAATGGTGATGGGGGCTATACAACCTAGAAATCCCCCAAACCCGGATGAAGGCTGGAATCGATCCTAGGTCTGGTACCACACCAGGAGAAATGTGATCTTCCAATGCATGAAGATTGGAACTGCTTTTAATGGTTGGCTTTTGTGCATTAGCCTTTATCCAGATTTGGTACACTATTTTGAATAATTTCTTGTAAAGTTTCGGTGTAAAGAGATGTCAGTTGAAGTTCAACCTCTGGTTTACTTATGCTCATTTAGGTGCCCTTTGGAGGATCTCTCTAGTTTTTGCTTTATGTAATTTTGTTGAGGCATTTATATCCTGATAAAATCCCTTCTGATCTGTGATTGAATTCTATAATTTTTATTCTAACAGGTTCTGTTTGATCATAATGCTAATTTGTATGCTGCCAATGGTGCTGGAGTGGTCTTGGCAGAAAAAGGTCACTTCGATGTTTCAAAGGATCCTTTTACACAGGTTAGCTTAGTTGTTTCATTTGGGCCATGATCAAAGGGAAAAATCTCATAGGATGTTTGAGTTCCTCATTGCTTTTCCTCTATTGTAGGTCCAAGAAGCTGCAAGTGGAAGTGTTTTTGTTCAGATGCCAGATGTGTGGATAAATTTGGCTCATGTGTATTTTGCTCAAGGAAATTTTCCATTGGCTGTGAAAATGGTTCAGTACAAACAATCTTCTTCTTCTTCTTTTTATTTATTTATTTATTTAATTTGGAATTTTTAAAATATCCTGTTTTTACCCCTTTTTACTGAATGTGTGTTGGTGGCACTTCCTGATTTGCAGTATCAAAATTGCTTGCAGAAGTTTTACTATAGTACAGACAATCAAGTTCTTCTCTATCTAGCTCATACTCATTATGAAGCTGAACAGTGGCAAGACTGCAAAAAGACTTTACTGCGAGCATTCACTTGGCACCTTCAAATTACACATTGAAGTTTGATGCAGGTGTTGCAATGCAAAAGTTCTCAGCATCGACATTACAAAAGCAAAAGAGAACTGTGGATGAGGTTAATAATTATGAACCCTTCCCTTTAGTTTTCTTACTTTGTGTTTCATCTTAACGAAACTGGAATGATTAGACCGTGATATTTACTTTCCTTTCAACCACATCTGCTTTCCGTTAGGGTCATCTGGTGCTAATATTCTAAAAAAAAAGATCCCCTATGATCCATTTGTCATCATAGCTGTCCACACTTATCTGGCTTTATAGCTGACTCTGAGCAAATGATTCATCTTTTTAATTAAGTTCTCACATCTGGGGCTTCAATAAATGAGTTCATCATAGGGTTTATTGCTGAGAAGTCCAAATTCATGGCGGGATATGACATGCTGTAAAAGTTGCCGGTGCCAGAAAAGTCACCAGAAAATTTTGTGGTAGTGGCCGGCAGTGGCAGCTGGACAGATAGGTGTCGTTTTGGACAAATAGATGTCTTCTTGGCCCCTATTGGCCCAAAATTTTAAAAGGGTGCCTTTCATCATACATGAAAATATAAAGAAAAATCGGCAAAATGAGAGCAATAGAATTAAAAGCATTTAAGTTCTAGCACTTCCATTTTTTACTGTTCTTTTTTATTTGTTTGGACATTGAGATGTATAGAATTAGGCTTCTCAAAATTCTAAGCCACAAGCCTAACTTATTGGCTGCTTTTTTAATCAACTTCGTGTTTCATGCTCGATACCATGAACTCTTGCCATTGCACTAGGCAATTATTAGTTGAAGTACATGTAGAAGTAATCTTTGGCAAATTTATGGAATCTACAATTTTGCTTCCAGCTAACTATTAATTTGAAGCTATCTTGGTGAAATAATTCATGCTGATATGGGAAGAGATGAATGCTTGTACTTTGTCATGTACTGTTACTTTCAAACTGCATTTAGTAGTTTAAATTCTGTGAGACGGAAAATCTATGGAAAATTTATGCCAGAAAAGTGAAATAGAGTTGCAGTTGCAAGAGTGATGAAGCGTTAATTATGTTGTCATTGTATTTATTTGTATGAAGATATGATATTAATTATGTTGCCTTCTTGTTTCTTTCTATGACCTGTGACAACGGACGGAATGTAATTAGCACATGTAGTTTGGGAATTAGATCCGAAAATACATTAAACTTAGTCGAAAAAGAGCGTTTTGGGGGCGAAAATTCATAACAGCCCCCGAACCACCGTGTGACTCACACGGACAGTTTCCCCATGACAAATAGTTCTTGTGAGAATTGACGGAATGTAATTCGGACCCGTAAGTAGGGAGTTAGAGCCGAATACGAACTAAACATGGCCGAAAAAGGGCGTTTCGGGGGCGAAAATTGAAAACAGCCCCCGAACTGCCGTCTGGCCGACAAGAACACCTTCCCCATGCAAAATATGACTTGTTACAACTGACGGAATGTTATTTGGACCCATATGTTGAGATTTAGAGTTGAATACGCCCAAAACTTAGTTGAAAAAGGGCGTTTCGGGGGTGAAAATTGAAAACAGCCCTGAACCGCCGTGTGGCCGACACGAACACCTTCCCCATGCCAAATATGACTTGTTACAACTGACGGAATGTTATTTGGACCCATATGTTGGGATTTAGAGCCGAATACGCCCAAAACTTTGTTGAAAAAGGGCGTTCCGGGGGGCGAAAATTGAAAACAGCCCCCGAACCGCCGTGTGGCTGACACGAACACCTTCCCCATGCCAAATAGGACTTGTGACAAATGACGGAATGTTATTCGGACCCGTAGGTTGGGATTTAGAGACGAATACGCCCAAAACTTAGTCGAAAAATGGCGTTTCGGGGGCGAAAATTCAAAACAGCCCTTGATCCACATTGTGGCCGACACGAATAGCTTCCCCATGCCAAATATGATTTGTGACAATTGACGGAATGTTATTCGGACCCGTAGGTTGAGAAAATGCAACTTGTAATATTGCATGGTTACAAATGCCAATACAAAACAAGGAATGCTAGGATCACATAAATGTTAGTGATAAATGAGGGAAAATATGTCACTTCATCTTCTCATTATGTGAATATTGTGTTAATGCTTACAAATTTTCTCAGTGCATGTCGAATATCTAATTCTAGTGTCTGTCTGGATTAATTGGGGGTGAATTGAGATGATTCCCTGTTTACAAGTATCCCATACTTTTTGGGTATTTTAAAAACAGACAGTTTAAATAGAAAATATATCCAAAATGATGTGTTAATGATATTTATAAAAATTATGGGGACAACTGTGAAAAATGTGTTGAAATCGATAACAAGTGTTTCATGTTCTTGTTGTTTTTTCTCCCTCGTGTCCTAGTTGATTTTCTTCTTTCTTCTCATCCAAAACATGATGCGATGGTCTAAAACAACTGGTTAGCTAAATGTCATAATTATATTAATGAAAAAGTCCAGTCCAAGTATTGACAAAGAAAAAGCTCTTTATAATATCTTCCTAGCATGAGTATTTTTGTTAAATGTTTTATCAAGCTCAAGTTCAATTTTTTTATCAAGCTTCCTCGATGGCACATGCAAGGTTACTTAATGTTAAATGTTTAATAATAATATCTTCCTAGCATGAGTATTTTTGTTTCTCGAAATGACTTATTTTCGTATTGTAGGTATGGGACGTTACTACTGGAAGACTTTTACAAACTTGAGCTTTTCCACTACCAATTACTGCAATAGTTGTTGATCCAACAGAGATGAAGTTATTTTCTGGTGGTATAGATTACTAGTGGATATTTCTTTTTTGTATACGGAGGACATCATTTTTGTATGATTATCGGTTTGTATGGAATTATTATTTTGGGTTGGATTATATTTGGTTTGTATAGAATTTGATGTTACAAGACCAAATTTTTGGATGGTTGAAAGTGAAATAGAAATAGACATGTATTGTTTTGTTTATATACAGGGTGCAGGTTGCACGAAATAAATACAGATTGTGCAGAAATTAATAATAATAATAAAAAAAATAACACTGAATAAAGTTTTTGGTGATTAAATGTTTAGTAGTCAAAAAAACAAAATAAAACTTGTTAGCTACTAAAAATTTAGTAGCCAAAAACAAACCGAAGATTTTTTGGTGACTAAAAATTTAGTAGTAAAAAATATATGAGACTTTAGGCGACTAAATAGTTTAGTAGCTAAAAAAAATATGTGAAAATTAAATTTTTTTGGCGACTAAATATTTAGTAGCTAATAATAAATGATACGTTGGGTGACTAAAAGTTTTAATCGCTGAAAATGAAAATTAATTTTATTTGAAAACTTTTGGCGACTAAATATTTAGTCGCCAATTTATGACTTTTGGCTACTAAAAAATATTTAGTCGCCAATATCTCGTACTTTTTCCTACTAAAACATTAGTAGCCGTTTATAGGACTTTTGGCGACTAAAATTTTTTTAGTCGCCAAAATCTTCCCCGACCGTTTTTCCGCGACAAATCTAGCAACCAAAATATTTAGTCAGGAAAAGGCTTCGGCGACTAAAAACCTTACTTTTGGCGACTAAAACTTTAGTCGCCAAAAGTGCATTTTCTTGTAGTGGGTAGTAAAATAAATAATTAATTTACTGTTAGTATACGATAGAATGTAATTTAATTCGAAATTAATTTATTTATATAGTTATATTAAAAAACTAGGTCAAAGTGTAATTATCTTAAATATTTATTAAGGATAAGGATCAATCCATGAAATTGTTGATAGAATCTGAGAAGGATTTGGGCTACCACGTGATTGGCTCAGGAGGCTTTTACCTCCTTATAAATAGGAGGAGATTCACCTGGAAAGAAAAGAAAGAAAAAGGAAAAGAAGGAAAGAAACAAAAGGAAGGAAAAAAGAGAGAAAGGAAGGAATGAGGGAAAATGAGAGGAATAAAAGGGAAAGAAAACAATGGAAGTCGAAAGAGTCTTTGGTAGTAGAAAGAAAGAGTAAGGTATTACTTTTAAGGTGAGTTATATTATACCTTGAATCACCATAATATATTTTACGTATGTTTTGACTTACCATATTTATTTTATAGAAGTTATGTTTTATAAATTATTATAAATTATATTAATATTTCGATTACATGGATTGTTTCTTGACCCCTATTTGCTTAAAATGAAACTCATGGATATGTTTGTTTATATTTTAATGAATATTTGATTATAACCTTATAAACAATTATGTTTTGTAAGTACCACCACGGAAGTCTCATGCCTTGGGGGACTTAAATAATCATTGGCTTCTGTTTGGTCACTCTGTGGCCCTCTATTGTCATGGATTTGTTGACCTCTGTTCTGTGCGGAGCAAAGTGCTGTGCGGAGATAAGTGCTACACTATTGTGGGAGCCACCTCTATAATCCATTCGAGCCACCTCTTGAATCCGTACCTCTGTATTGTTATGAATCCATTGACCCTCTGATTTCTGGTATGGAGCAAAGTGTTGTACGGAGCTAAGTGCTACTCTGTTGTGGGAGCCACCTCTAGAGTTCGTACGAGCCACCTCTTGAATCCGTACCTCTGTTATGACTGTCACTCTTGTGACCTCTGTTCTGTTCTGTTCTGTTCTGTTCGGTACCGTAGTTATAGTTATTTATTTACATAATCTCAGTTTTGCTACTTAAATGATTATTTGTTCAGACTAAGTTATCTTAAATATTTTAGTTATATAACTATCCATGGTTATTTTGTGATCTTTATACTCTTGGTATAATATTTCTCACTCTGTCATGTTGTCACGACCCAAACCCGCCCCTATGGGTTTAGCACCGTAACCGGCCAGTAATCCTAGATTACCGAAGGCCTGCTTGACAGTAATACAGTAAAACAGAGTACAGGGGCTTGGCGGAAGCCAATACAGTAAATAAACAATGTCCAATGAGCTGTGACAGTCTGTATGCCAAAAAGATTTTTCATACATTCACATATATATACGGTACAGAACAGTGTGCAAAACATTTACAAACATTCAGGACAGGGATTAAGTCCCTATTAACCAGTACAGTGCGGTCTATACAGTCTATACAGTAAACAGAACAGTGCAGGAGGGGGAAAACTAAAACACCCCATAGCCTAAGCTTGGTAGGCTCGGAACCTCGTAGTGAGGCACATTGGTTGGCTTGACAAAACTGGAGCTTACCCCGACGCCTCTAGCATTGGTCCGGTGCCTGTACACCTACATATATATATGAGCAGTGAGCTAAAGCCCAGTGAATAACATAATGCGTAAAGGAGTTTAGAATGAATGTCCTTACAGTAGTGAAAACAGTTCATTCCAATCAGTTGTTCAGTACAATCAGTCATATGTGGTACATCCATTAGCATAACAGTACAGTAAGCAGTAGGTCTTAAAGACCGAACAGTAATGATGGCCATCAATCAGTAAACAGTAGTGGTTCCACAAGGGAACCGACAGAGATCTCTGTAACAGTAACAGTAAACAGTAGGTGCTAAGGATGCCACAGTACAGTTCAGAAATAAAGGACATACATTCATTCAGTAATCAATATCAGTTCAGTAAGCAGTTCAGTTCAGTATTCAAAAGATAATCATTTTGAACATATCTTTACACAATTGTTACTCACAGAGTTCTGGGCTACAATGAATTAGAGCGTCTCCTCGGAAAGCCAACCCTACACAGTTTACAGATTGAACATACACTAAGCTACACAGTTGGGAAAGATAATAACTTAATCCCTAATTTGCCTCGGTGTGGTTCTACATCTATATCCTCTTTAAGATGCCTTAAATATGCCCTAGGAATGCCTAGGATGGAAAGAGGATGCAAAGATGTACTTTGGAACACTTAACAAAATTTACTGAAAGCAGGGGTCTCGCTCGAGCGTGGCTTTCTACGCTCGAGCGGACATGCAGACAAAGGAGCTCCGCTCGAGCGTGAATTCCGTCGCTCGAGCGGACCGTGTGCTACAGTAAAAATGCTGGATGCTCCAAATTTACGCTCGATGGGCGCTCGACCCTCGCTCGAGCGTGAGACACAAGTCCTCGCTCGAGCGTGAGTTTCCTCGCTCGAGCGGACTGTGAACTCATGCAAAGTACTGGATGTTCGCATTTCACGCTCGAGCGTCACTTTTCTCACTCGAGCGGAAGGCAGGATCACAGAGTGTACACTCGAGCGTGGACTTCCTCGCTCGAGCGTAGGCCCAAAATCTGGAAATTCCAGATTTGAGTCCCAAGCTCAAAATCAAGTTTAAATGCAAAATTTTTGATCCTCTTGGGCTGAAAACCTGGAAAACACTTGTAAACACTTAAAACAACATGATTCAAAGCTCAATTTGAGAAATCAAGGCCCAAGGGTGTTTAATTCAAACTCAATTTCAAACCAATTTTCATGAACATGAAGAACATGCAACATGCAAAGATCAAACTCAATTCAAAGCTTCAATCTCATGCTCTAGTGAGCTAAAACTTTCAAAAACATGGTGAAATCATGGTCCATTGTAAGAATATGAACATGCATGTACAAGTTCATGAAAAAACAACATCGAAATTCAACAATACTACCATGCATGCATGAATTCTAACATGTTCCAACATGTATGAATTAAAACATGACTTAGCTCTACAATTGACATGAATCATGTAAGAATTAACTTAAATACACAATAAAGAAGGTGAATCTCCTTACCTAAGTCTTCAATCACTAGACTAGAAGCTCAACTAGGCAATTTACACTTCAATTTCTTCAAGTCTCCAAGTAATTCAAGATGAACTCACTCTAACTCTCTATCCTCTCTCTCTAATTCGGTGGGCACAAAAGAAGGAGCTGATGAAATGTTTTTGTTGAGTGTAAATAGGCTCAATATGTTTTGTAGATAGTGGGCCACTAGGTGGCATTCTAGTAATTAAGCCTAACTTTGCAGTTCATCAATAATTAATCTAATTTAATCGTACCAAAAACACATTTTAATTAAGTACACCATAAAATCATATAAATCCTACTGATCATGAAACACTAATCGATTTCCGGTTGTGGCAAAACAGAGGCAACAGTGGCATGGTGCGGATTCCCGGGCAAGGCGGACATCGAGCATGCATCATTCACACATCCCGAGGCGAGGGGCTGTGGCCCCCTTTTATTTCACATTTATTTATTCAGTAATTAGAATTTGTAATATTTATTCATTTATGTTCGGACTGTATTATTATTTTGGTCCCTCCGAGTGAGGGCGAATTTGTAATAAGTGTGTGTGAGTGGGTGTATGTCTTCCAATCCCCATTTCTTTCTATCCCTTTTATTTACCCGCTTTCGATGGTAGATTAGGGCACATTTAAATTAGCATACCTTATGCAATGCATGCGTGCATTCATGCATTTGTTTACATGCACCGGGCTCGGTACATCATACAAACTGCATCGTACTTTCAATTCCAAATTGAATACGTGATAGTTGTTGCATTTCATGTGCCATGCTTAGGATAGCCGAGCCTGTCTAGATTACGTTCCGCATGTGATGCATTAGCCACTTAACATGAACTAGGTCATGCATGTTTGCTAACCGGGTTATTGTTTTGGCACGGAGTACGATGTAAGTATTTATGCTTTAGCATATCGCATGCGTGTGAATGTTAAACATGACAGTATGCTTACCATGCGGCTAAATGCTTATGTGTTATAAACTGTTTGAATGCCTGTGGGTGGAGGTTGGATTACTTGAGTTGGGAATACTCATTGAAATCCGTGTTTTAGCCTACTCGCGAGTAGCAATTTCAAACTGTTTTCCAAACAAGACGGATATGCAATGCTTATTTCCAAATTAGGCGATCTAGTCTATACTTGTTTGCTGTGCGCACAACATAGTAATTCTAGGCTAATAACCGGAATAAGAACGCATAAAGTTTTCAAAATTGGATATCACGGTTAGTAGAGGCCGGTCTTCGGACTGGGCGAAAGGGGGTGCTCATAGCTGACCTTCCCCGATCGTACCCAAGCTCCCGAGCCAAGACCACTTTGGTGATGACGGACATGTGGCCTTCGGCACCGAGTCAGGGTTTCCTAAATTTCCCATTTTAAAATATTTAGGTGGCGACTCTGTAATCTGGCAAAGCAGTCCATGTTTGGCACTACTTTTTCAAAATCTGTTTTTCTTCAAAACGATTTGCCAGAGTTGGACTCTTTGGTTCAGATTAAGAACCGCAACACAAAAATCGAGAGTCCGAACTGTAGCATTCGAGGTCCCCCGCGGCCGTGCTACAGTTATTCAAACCCACACAAATATAGCCATTGGCTTACAAAACAGAGTCACGCAAAATGAGAGCATTGTATTCCTAACACACACACTTCCACGCCTTCAGTTAGGCGAAATCACCACATATTTTCCTGCACAAAAATCCCGTAGGGTGAGCGTAAAGCCTAGTAGGAAATCCTTAACAAAGTATATACATTTTATACAAATCTCAAGAGATGAAATGCATATGCCATGCTATGCCCTTTTTGAAAGAAAAAACACATATTTATCTTTTGTAAACCATCATGTTCAATGACGTCATGCAATTTTCATTGTTCAAAACTTAACAATTTAATTCAAGAGGCGGTAAATACAACTCTGGTAATCCTTAGGTTGGTATCTGCAAGTAGACTATACGAGTACTACCAATTTGTCATTTTTATTGGTATTAACCAGAAAGCTCGACACCTCTAATCTGTCATTTTTACCAGTATTTAACTAGAAGGCTCGACACCTATAATCAACACCACCTTTCAAGACTTACGACCGTATTTACCCCAAAACCATTTCATGAAAACTTCAACAATTCTCTTATTCCATGGAAAACAATCATTTATATGTAATAAATAAACAATTTTCAAACATCATTTATTTTGGCACACAAAATAAATATAACAACATATTCTTAAAATTTTCAATATCTTTCTTAAAAATCCCTAATTTCTAGGTTTTCTCACTAAAAACCATTCATCTTCAAATATTTGAGAATATCTCATCGAAAACATCTTTCTTTCATCAACATAGTTCAAAAACTCTCAATTTCTATTTTTGAAGGAAAATGAAGTAAACCCACTTTCAAAATCACTCATCTTCTTGAATCACAATCAATTTTCAAAACTAATCAAATGATGATTTCGAAAATCATCTAAATCTTGCAAAAACATATATATAACTCAAAGAAAATCCATACCTCAAGCTTATAAGAGAAGATGAGCAAAACAAGGTTGAAACTCCAAAGTTGTCGAAACCAACTTCTACTTGGATCAAAACGAAGCTCTTGATAAGCTCTACACTTAATCTCAAAAGAACAAGGCAAGAAGATGCTTTCAAGTGAGTAGATCTAAAGATCTTTGAGAAAAAAGTGATTTTGAAAAGGGAGAGAGTGACTCACGGCTTGGAGAGGGAAAAAGAGAAGAAAAACTAAAGAAAATGTTAAGTGAGGGACCTATTTATAGTGCTAGGTCAGAGTAAAATGAAGTCCCAAAGTTAACCCAAATGATCAAGTCAAAATCCCCAAAAAGTAGGCCCAAAACCGGACTGAAATTTAGAAAAAAAGTCTGCAAGGGTCGACCCTTGCAACACAGGGGTCGACCCTATGATGAAACTTATGTTTGACAGCATGCAAGGGGGGTCGACCCCTCCCCCCCCTCCCCAGATTGGTGTCTACCCCAAATTCCAATAAGCAATTTCAGAAATAAGGGGGTCTGTAGACACCTCATTTTTGACCGACCTTAAGACTCAGACGTCATCGTCTGTGCACTCGGTGATTGTGCATGTTTGTGGTCGTTTTGAGTTTCCAAAGCCTTCGGCTGAGTGCCTTGTCTCGGGACCTCTTAACTTTCTTCTCTTGGCCTGGTTTTTGGACCACGCCTTGCTGCCTTTGCTTAGAGGGAAACAGAGGCCTGTAGGCCACTTTTTGTAGCCGTAGGCTACCTTTCCCTCTTGTAGGCCACTTGTAGTGGCCTGTAGACTAGTTTTCGGGACTTCCGGCTGAGTGCCTTGCCTTGCGGACTCTTGTCTTTCTTCTTTTTGGTTTGTTTTGAACCAAACCATGTTACCTTTTGCCTGGAGGGTGGAACAGGGGTGTAGACCAGTTCCCCCCCCCCCCTGTAGACCACTTTTCTTCCCTGCAAGCCACTTTTAGTGGTCGGCCAGCTAAGGTGGGTGGTCTGTGGACCACCTAAGGTGGTCGGCAGCCTGCCACCACCTTCTACTCTCTCTGTAGACCCTTTTCCTCCCTTGCCGACCAGTTTTATTCCCTTTAGACCACTTTTGGTGGTCGGTCGACTAGGAGGAGTAGTCGGTCGACCACTTTAACTGGTCAGCGGCCTTTCCGCACTTTCTGCAGATATTTTCCTGGCCAGCTGTGCTAACTGTTGGGCACATAAGACATCCTCCATACACGTTGGAGGGATTGCACCAAGCCTCTAGCTTGTCTAACAAGCTTGAGGCATGAATTCTATACAAGGGAGCCTCCTCCCTCTTGTTCAAGGTTCAGAAAATTTGTTTAGGGCTAAACATATCCTTCTCTCTCTATATTTCTCTCTCTCTCTCTCTCTCTCTATATATATATATATATATATTTGTGCTATTTTATGCCTTAAAGTGAGTTTTGTTCACACTTTTGCACTAAACACCTAGTGAAACACCTTCACTCTTGAGCTGAGGTTCTTGGAGGTTGTATTTAAGTAGTTTTGGCTTGGTTTTTGCCTCAGAAGTTGCTGTTTTGAAGTTGTGCTTCAAGGGTGAGTAATAGCCTCTTTAAAGCTTTGTTTTCATTGCTTATTTGGCCTTATTTGCATGATGTTTTAGGCCTAACTTGCAACTACAAAAACTTTTGTTTTTAAGTGCTTAAGGTGGTTGTTTGAGACCTCTTTGGTGTTGGAGGTGTTTTACCCTCTTGTGTGCCTTGTTTTGCTTTGCTTTGTGCTATCTCCTAAGGCTCTTGAGATCACCTTTGTTTGGCCTCTTCACCACTGAATTCCAAAGGAATTTCAATGGTGGAAAGTGTGTTTTGGGACCCAAAATAGGTGGGGGTGGTCCCCCCCTTTTGTATCTTGTTTGCATGTGTTATTGGCTTATCAAGTTAGCATGTTTTTCTATCTTCTTGGGGCCCTATCTTAGCATATTTTAGACCTTGTTTTGCTATGACATAGCTCTATTTGGGGTTGGTTTGGTTACCACTTGCACACTCCTTGCACTTGTAGTGCAATTCCACTCACTAGCCTAGCATGCTTGCTACTTTGGCCTATGGTTCTAGCTTGTTTTGGCTCTATTTCAGCATGCTTTTTGCCATGATTTCACATGCTTTAGGTCTAATTTGGGTGGTCTTGATCATGTATGCTTTGCTTTGTATAGCCATAGTGTAAAGCCTCTCCATTAGCTTTGTGTTTTGAGTCCACTAGCATGCATTGCTTGGGCTATTTGCATGATTTAGCATCATTTGATATATGATTTCAGAGCATGTTTCACTGTCATACCCTCGTGTGTATCACTCTTTCAATGCTTTGGAGGGTTGTGCTTTATGCCTTAACCATGAGCCAATATGTATGCATGCTTGCCTAAGATTTTGGGCTACCATCTCAGCATGTTTTTGGTGTTATTTTACCATGTTACAACTCTGATTTTTGTCGGTGAAGTCATCTCATGCTTGGTTTTGGTATGTGCAGTGTAATCTTCCTCTTTGGCCTTGCATGCGTCATGCTTTATGCCTCCCATCCTAGCATGTGTTAGCTTTACTCCATGCATGTTTTGGCATTGTTTTAACCTGCCTTGGGACTGTTTTGAGTGATCTTGGCCCTTTGGGGCTTGCTTGATATGGCTATGGTGCAAGTGCCTTTGCTAGCCTTAAGCTTTGAGCCTCCTAGCATGCCTCATTTGTGATGTGTGCATGATTTGGCATCATTTGGAATGTAATTTCAGAGCTTATGTCTTTGTGTAGACGCGCCCTTGGGCTTCATGCTATAGTTCAGACTCAAATTGTCACAGTTCTTAATCTGATCTCACGATGTGCAATGTGAGATTTGATAAATCACCAAAGAATCCAAATCCGGCAAATCGTTTTGGAAAACTGATTTTTGTAAAGAAGTGCCAAACATGGACTGCTTTGCCAGATACAGAGTCGCCACCTAAATATTTTATTTTGGAGAAATTTAGGAAACCCTGACTCGTTGCCTAAGGCCACGTGTCCGTCATCACCAAAGTTGCCTCGGCTCGGGAACTTGGGTACGATTGGGGAAGGTCAGTTATGAGCACCTCCGCTCGCCCGATCAAAGATCGGCCACTACTAAACATGATATCTTGTTTTTGAAAACACATGCGTTCTTATTCCGGTTAATTAGCTAGAATTACTATGTGATGCACACAGCAAAACAAGTATAGACTAGATCGTCTAATTTGGAACAAAGCATCGCATATCCGTTTGTTTGGAAAATGGTTTGAAGTTTGCTACTCGTAAGTAGGCTAAAATGCGGATTTCAACTAATTGTTCCAATTCAAGTAATCCAACCTTTACCCACAGGCATTCAGGTAGTTATATCAACTAAGCAGTTAGCCTCATGGCAAGCATGCTATCATGGCAATCGATGACACACATGGAGGGATGCTAAAGCATAAACACTTATAGTGTACTCCGAGCCAAAACAAAGAACTAGTTAGAAAATCAATGCATGATCCTAGTTCATGTTAAGATGGCTAATGCAACGCATACAAAATGCAACTAGAAATAGGCTCGGCTATTCTAAGATGACATATGAGATGCGACAATTGATACATGTATTCAAATTGGAATTGAAATACGATGCAATTAGTATGATGCGCCGAGCTCGGTGCATGCAAGATAGATGAATGTATGCAAACATGCGAAGCATAAGTATGCTAGACAGATGAATGGATGCAAACATGCAAAGCATAAGTATGCTAATTTGAAACATGACCTAAAACTAACCAACGAAAGCAGGTAAGTAAAAGGGAGAAAGACGTGGGGTTGGAAGACATGCACTGTAATAACCCGACCCTCGTCTATGATTCCGGTATACTTTTAGTCCCTTATTCTGTACATTTATATGCTTATTGTGAAATTCCATGTGAAATTAAGTTTAATTAACAAGAGAAAAATTTGTTATAACTGAGATGTTCAGGTCAGAAATTGAGAGCCTTAGAGGCTTGACAATCTGAAATTTATTTTACATTTGCGATCAGCATAATTTTTAAGTCATAATAAGCCTTTTTGTGAAAATTTGATTTGGGATGATTAAATTGATTAAATTTCGTCTTATTCAACTTTATAAATATATGTGTGCCTATTTGAGCTCTTTGACTTAGGGCCTTATCCAAATATCTCCTGTGAGAGAGAGAATTAGAGAGGAGAAGGGTTTGTGAGGGGGATTCATCAAGGAGGAAGATTGAGAAATTAAAAAGGGGTTATAAAGATTCTAATTTAAGGTATGTATAATTCATTCCAATGGACCCTCTCTTTGATAATTGAGTAGGAATTCTTTATGTGATGCAAGTTAGGGTTTATAATATGGAACAAGCATGTGATAAATGATTAATTAAAATAATGTTTCTTGAGTTGGGGTTTCATTGAGTTATCTAGTGGGAATCATATCTCATTTCTTCAATTGAGATCTAGTTTGTATGTAGATTAATCTATGTTGTAGCTTCTATTTACATGATTTTGTCCCATGTTCCAATAATTAAAAGATCAATTTTGAGCCTTAAGAATACTCACTAAAAAATGGAGTTTGCTGGAATTTCGAACTGCCCACTGTGCAGATCGCCGCACGTGCGGGGGTCATTGCCGCACGTGCGGGAGGCCTTGCCGCACGTGCGGGGCTCACAGCCGCACGTGCGGCCCAAGCTGCAAAAATTCGTTCGCTCTGTTTTGCGTGCTTAGCCCTTTGGTATTTTTGAAATTCATGTTTGATGTTCCTAGGATGCCTGTAAATTCGTTCGAAGTAAAATGATGCAGGAAATAATGAAAGAAAGAACAAGAACTAATGTATAAGTTATGCACATATGTAGGTCATACCTCGGGAGGGTCAAGCACTCCGCTATAGCACTGTGAGTAGTAGTACTGTAGCCGTACGTTCAATTATCGTTAATGATTCTCATGGTTAACAATCTGTTCCTTGCAAGTAATTATGTTAACAATATGTTGATTGGGAAATCTAGAGGCATTATTGAGCAGTACCCCCTGTTTACGGTTGACAAGAATACTAACATTCTGTTATTTGCAAGATAGCGATACTGGTTCATGACGAACAAATGGAACGTATAAGCATTATGGAACTATGGTATCCACGTATCTCTAGACTCATACAATCTGTAAAATGTGCTTACCTTTCGTTAATAATTATCAGAAACGTTTAGTTAAACTTAAGTTAATTATGTTAACTCATGTGAATGATGCAATGGTTACCATTAGCACTCTGTTAATTACAGGTCAACTATGTTAACATATATGAACAATTAAACAAAGGTGCAAGTGAACTATGTCATTTCTTAATGAATAAAGAGAATTTATGTTCATTTTTGAAGAACGGATTCCGTGTAAATATGAAAGCATACTGTTTTGTTATTCATAGGCCACAGGCCATTTAGTTATAGGTTATCAAGTGTGGACACCTTCGAAGAATCAGAATAATTAGAAAGCTATTTGTATTCAAGTGAAGCTGAAGTTATTTTGTTGCGTTACATACGAACTTAAAGTTATCCAGAATCTACGACATAAATGCAAAAGTTTAACATTATTATGTGACCAACATGGGAATGTGAATTATTCTATCTTTGTTAAGTGTACGAGAATGACATGATATGACAAGAAATGCTCTGTTTTCTGATATGTTATGTTTTGAATCAATGAATGATTATCCATCTATATAAAAGTATTCAAGGCATCCTTAGCACAAGGCCCTTACCCGGGGGTAATAATGCCATAGTTCAAGTATGTTACCAGTTCCCAGTACCGAAGATCCCTTTAAGGAACTAATAAGAATGCTCTATATTAATTTGTTAGCGCTATTAGAAGTACCAGGTATAATCAAGTATGAACTCTGATTCTGTTTATGATTCAAGCACAAAGAATATATATGCATTTGTTTCCGCTTATGGTAGGACATGATATGAATGGTTGGGTTTGTAAGACCTATTGATTAAGAGAATGGAACAAAGTGCTACTCGGAACTAAGTGCTACATGGTGAGCCACCTCTAGAATCCGTGTGAGACACCTCTTGAATCCATACATATATGAACTTGGTTTAAAGCCAATCTGAGCCTATGGCCATTCTGTATTTCTGGTATGGAGCAAAGTGCTGTACGGAACTAAGTGCTGCAGTGCGAGTTACCTCTAGAATCCGTACGAGCCACCTCTTGAGTCCATACATATGTGAAAGTTATGAGGCCTATGGCCATTTTGTATGATTTGTAGGATCTGTTAGTGTGAAACAAAGTGTTGTACGGAACTAAGTGCTGCAATGCGAGTCACCTCTAGAATCCGTGCGAGCCACCTCTTGAGTTCATACACACACGTTCAAGGGCTCAATGCCAATATGTTCAAGGGCTTGTTGCCACTCCGTTCAAGGGCTTAAAGCCATTATGTTTAAAGACTGGGCCTAACGCCGTTCTGACATTAATACAGAATCAATTAACCTTATGCCCTCTTCATTTATGTATGCATTGATATGTATTATAATTCAAGTTGAGTATTGAATCGTTTATGTACTATTATTCACTGAGCTTCGCTCACTTTGTATTATGTCTGTTCTGTAGGTAAGCACTTTGGAAGTCCATCTTAACCCTTGAGGCTCACCCTTCAGTTCTCAACCTCAGTATGCCCAAGCACCCAGACTAAGCCCATGCATTTATGTAAAGTTTTGTTAAGATTTTGACTTGCACTTTAATTATCTACCTAAGGTTAAAATGTATGTATATGAACCCTTTCTTTACCAATTTTTGGTTATGCGCTCAAGTAGGTGTATGGGTATGTATATAGATAAATGGCTCTCAAGTATGTGATCCTGGCATGTTAGTTTTAGCTCAATGGATGCTATTCTGTGTTACTTTATATTAAATGCTTCCGTTCAGGCCCCTTATGATATGTAGATCAGGTTAAGTGTCCGTTTCTGCATAGGTCATGCCCGAACTTTTAGGGGCAAGTTGGGGGCGTGACATGCATACACGCATGCACACTTATTACAAAATTGGCCCTCTCGACGGAGGGTCCGAATAAATAATACATGCCAACAAATTAACTAACTAACAAGCTAATTAATTATTACATATCCGAATGAATAATTAGCTACAACTAATTATTACAAAACTTAATTAATTAACAAATTAACTAATTAAATTACAAAATCAAATGCTAACTAACAAGTAAGCAATTGAACGACGCTGCCTCGGCAAGTTTGAAGAAGGTGAACATGCATGCTCGATTCTCATCCCGGTAAGCTCTTCGGTTGCTCTTTAGAGGCTCTGTCTGCAGGGTGTCCTTGAGAACTTTCTGCTGGAACTTACCAAAACACTGCTGGGGGAGTGCATCAGTGGCCTGCCGGCCATGGGAAGCCACTGCCGACCACCGGCCAGCCAAGGATGGTGTGCTGCCGGCCACTGATGTGCTGGGACACCAAGCTGCAACAGAGTACAAAATAGAGAAAAGGGAGGGTCTCCCAAGGGTATGTACGTACTATGCCACCCCATATCATCACAAAACATCAAGGGAGAGGCATAGTCGGATCCACGACCATCAATCACACATCCCAATGCATGATGGCCAAAGATCCAACTTGTGCAAATCAATATGAAATGAATGCACAAATAAACACATCAATGCCTAGAACTCTATCATGGATAGTCAAGAGCGTCGGTGACCGAGAATTGAGACACGTTTCATCACTTGAAGTATGAAACATCCCTCGTTTCTCGTGCTCGGATTAATACTTAATCCAAACAACAATGCAATACAAGCATGGTATACACAATGCTAACTCGAATATGCAATCATGCAATATAATAATCTGAGCATGCAACGGGCATATAAGCATGATGCGAGGTAACAACCTTGAACAACATGATAAAATGCAACATGAACAGATAAACATGCAACAATATGTAGAGATGGAGCAAGCATACAACAATATGCTAGTCAAGCATGCAACAATATGCAAGGGAGATGGACTTATACTAAAATGGACAGCTCTCAAATAGGTCCAAATCAGTGGCCAAAAGTGATGAATTGACAGTATGAAAAGCATGAAAAGGCAAGGCAAACATGCATGCCAATTGGTTCAAGAATTAAGGCATAAAGATGCAACTCTTAAGCACACTTAAAGAGTGAAAAACATGTGAGTATGACAATACTACATGCTTTGAAATGATGTTAGGAATGATGCCAAATCACACACATAACACAAGCATCAATATTATTTAATAACACAACATAACCCACTAACTATTATTTAATAATATTAAATAGTTGGGCACTAAATCATCAATATTAATCTGATTAATTTGATCCAAATCAATTTTCAATTAAATTTCACCGTAGGCTCTAAAAATTATGCCAATCACAATGGCGTAATTAATTTCGTGTTCTGTGGCCGATAAGGCCCTCAATTTAATTTCCAAAGCAGATTATTCAAACAGATATTCCTACGGTGAACAGATAGAACTTCAAAATCACATATATTCACAAAATGGCACATAAAATCATGCTAAACACATAATCATACGCAAATTAAGGACCAATTAGCATACTACGGAACAGGGGTATCACAGTCTTCCCCTCTTTAGGAAGTTTGGTCCTCCAAACTTAATTTACCTTCGTTGGGAAACAGATGTGGATAGCGTAGATGCATTTCCTCCTCTTTTTCCCACGTGGCATCCGTCCCATAGTGTTCCTTCCATTCTACTTTCACCATTGGAATGGATTTGTTTCTCAATTCTTTCACTTGTCGGCCAACAATTCTTTCCGGCCATTCGGCGTATTCCACATTCTCATTAATAGCTACCCGGTGATAATCAATCACATGTAACGGGTCTCGGAGGTAACCCCTCAACATCGACACATGAAACACATTATGGATTTGCTCGAATCCTGGTGGCAAAGCAACTCTGTAGGCAACTGGACCAAGCCTCTCCAAAATCTGAAACGGCCCAATGTAATGGGGTGACAGCTTGCCCCTCTTTCCAAACCGGACTTGGCCTTTCATCGGAGAAATACAGATGAACACATGGTCACCAACCTCATACTCAAGAGATCTTCTCCGAACGTCTGCATAATTCTTTTGTCGGTCCTGAGCTGTTTTGAGCCTTTGGCGAATAACTTTGATTTTCTTAGAAGTGTCTTGCACAATTTCGGGCCCAAGCAAAGCTCTATCCCCGACCACTGTCCAGCAAATAGGTGATCTACACCTCCTACCATATAAAGCCTCGTATGGTGCCATACCGATGCTGGAGTGGAAGCTGTTATTATAAGCAAATTCTGCAAGTGGCAAATAATCTTCCCAACTCCCCTGAAAATCCAAAGCACACATGCGAAGCATATCTTCCAAAGTTTGTATCGTTCGTTCTAATTGCCCATCTGTCTGTGGGTGGAATGCAGTACTGAACCTTAGTTCTGTTCCCATAGCTTCCTGCAAACTCTTCCACAATCTAGATACAAATTTCGGATCTCTATCCGACACAATAGATACCGGAACTCCGTGTAAACGGACAACTTCATCAACATAAATAGTAGCCAATCTATAAGTAGTAAATGTAGTTTTGACAGGCAGAAAGTGTGCAGATTTAGTCAGTCTATCAACTACAACCCAAATAGAATCCATACCTCAAGAAGTCTGAGGTAGGCCAACAACGAAATCCATAGTCACATGTTCCCACTTCCATTCAGGAATAGGGAGAGGTTGAAGTAGACCGCCTGGTTTCTGATGTTCAGCCTTGACTTGCTGACACTGAAGGCACTTGGACACATATTCTGCAATCTCTTTCTTCATTTTAGACCACCAATAGGTTTGTTTCAAATCCCGATACATTTTATTGTTACCCGGATGCATAGCAAATACGGATCTATGGGCTTCATCTAAAACCCTCTTCTTTAGTTCCGAGATATCAGGGACACATATTCGGTTCCAGAATTTCAACACTTCATTCTCAATGCTGAACTCTGCTTTCGGGCTTGTCCCAAATTCATCAATCACTTTCTTGAGGAACTCATCCTCTTTTTGTCCCTGTTTGATTTCATCAATGATCGCCGGCTCGGCTGTAATAGCGGCTATCAATCCGCCCTGTCCACCCATTACCACTTCAATTTCAGATCTCCCAAAATCTTGCAAGATTTCTCTCTGTTCAGTAAGTAAACAGGCCATACTCCCCGTTGATTTTCTACTTAATGCATCAACCACTGTATTAGCTTTCCCGAGGTGATACTGAATCTCTAGGTCGTAGTCTTTTATTAGTTCCAGCCATCTTCTCTGACGCATATTCAACTCTTTCTGCGTGAAGAAGTATTAAAGGCTCTTATGATCCGTGTAGACTTCACATTTTGCTCCATACAAATAATGCCGCCAGAATTTCAAAGTAAAAACAACTACGGCCAATTCTAGATCATGTGTTGGATAATTCTTCTCGTGCGGCCTCAACTGTCGGGAGGCATAAGCGATAACCTTTCTGTTCTGCATTAATACACAACCCAAACCCTTATAAGATGCATCGCTGAAAATTACGAAATTTTCCGTACCTGAAGGTAATGTCAAAATTGGTGCAGTAGTCAATCTCGTCTTCAATTCATGAAAGGCTGATTCTCTTTCACTGTTCCACTCAAATGGTTGCCCTTTACGTGTCAATTGGGTAAGAGGCACAGCTAATTTCGAAAAGTCCTTCACAAACCTCCTGTAGTACCTAGCCAAGCCTATGAAACTGCGAACTTCTGTCACATTTGTCGGTGTAGGCCAATTCACAATTGCCTATATTTTCTACGGGTCCACTAAAATTCCTTCCTTGTTGATCACATGCCCTAAGAAAACAACTTCATCCAACCAAAACTCACATTTCTTTAGTTTAGCAAATAATTTTCTTTCCCGAAGTATTTGTAAAACAGTCCTCAAATGATGCTCATGTTCAAGTTTATCTTTAGAGTATATCAAAATATCATCGATGAAGACTACAACAAACTCATCAAGGTAGGTTTTAAAAATTCTATTCATCAAGTCCATAAATGCTGCCGGGCATTAGTTACTCCAAATGGCATAACAAGAAACTCAAAATGACCATACCTCGTTCTGAATGCGGTTTTCTCAACATCCTCTGCCTTAACCTTCAGCTGGTGATACCCGGATCTCAAATCAATCTTAGAAAACACATGCGATCCCTGTAGTTGGTCAAATAACTCATCAATACGGGGTAAAGGGTATTTGTTCTTTATCGTTACCTTGTTCAATTCCCGATAATCGATGCACAGGCGCAAAGTACCATCCTTCTTCTTCACAAATAACACTGGTGCACCCCAAGCGAAGTGCTAGGTCGGATAAACCCCTTGTCAAGCAGGTCTTGTAACTGTTCTTTCAATTCTTTCATTTCAGCAGTAGCCATTCTGTAGGGAGTCTTAGAAATGGGCTGGGTGCCTGGCACAGTTTTAATGGTGAACTCTATCTCCCTGTTTACCAATTCCCCTGGTAATTCATTTGGAAACACATCTGGAAATTCTCTAACAATAGGAATATCATTCAATTCAACATTCACAGATTGTTCAGTCAACACATAGCACAGATAACCCTAGCACCCTTTCCTGATCAGTTTGCATGCTTTCATTGCAGATATCAAATAAGGTGGAGGCACTACCTCGTTACCCACAAACACAATCTCTTTCTGTTCTGGTGGTTTAAACACGACCCGTTTTGTTACACAATCAATGGTGGCACAATACTTGGTTAACCAATCCATGCCCAAAATTACATCAAAATGTCTAAAATTCAAGGGCAACAAATCTACATATAGGATAGCATCCTCAACACGCATTTCACAAAACCGGTATATGGATTCACACAACACAAATTCCCCCGATGGAGTTGACACACATAGCAAATATGGCAATAATTCTAGGGGTCTATTTAGTCTAGATGCAAATGTACATGTCACAAATGAGTGTGTTGATCCAGAGTCAATTAATACAAAGGCATCCTGATTACATATTGAAATAGTACCTAAGACAACGGCATTGGCATTCCTTGTGTCGCCCAGAACAAGCGCAAAAACTCTCCCCTGTCTCACGGTATCCCCGGTAATAGCGGACCTCAAAGTGTTTCCCGGCTTTGGAATTGATGCAGCTGAACTAGCTGCTAGTTTCCCACTGTTCTGATTACATTCTCGGGCTATGTGCCCTTGCTTCCCACATTTGAAACAGGCTCCTGATGCACGGTAACAGACTCCACGGTGCCTTTTGCTACAAATGTTGCACATGGGAGCTGTGTCTTGGGAAGAACTTGAAGTAGTTGAGGAGCCCGTGTTTTGCTTTTTCAGAAATTTCTTCTTCGAAAAGAAGCCTTGCCTTTTATTGCCTTTCCATTCTGTTGCTGGCTTAGCTTGTCTAGCTATGTTAGCCTCTGATATGATGGCCCTGTCAAGCACCCCAATGTAGGTCTCCAACTTCAGGACATTCACTCTCTCTAGGATGTCACTTCGGAGCCCACCCTCAAAATGTCTTGCCTTCTTATAATCAGTGTCAATTACATGTGGTGCAAACCTGGCCAATTCAGTAAATTTGGCCTCATACTCCGCTACGGTCATGCTGTGCTGCTTGAGTTCCATGAACTCGGCTACCTTCCTATCCCGAACACATTGCGGGAAGTACTTGTCATAAAAGATCTCCAGAAATTTTACCCAGTCCACCTCTTTATGATTCTCACGCATTAACATCCACCATCTTTGGGCCTCGTCTTCTAGCATAAAAGTGGCTAGAAGCACTTTCTGTGTCTCTAAATAGGGGAACACTTCAAATAATTTCTCAATGCCGAGGACCCACGCTTCGGCTTTCAACGGATCTAATCCCCCGTGGAACTGTGGTGGTTTCATTTTCTTGAATTCCTTGGTGAGAGCTATTATCCGGTCATCATTTTGATTATCTGGCACGGGTGGTGCCGGAGGTAGAGGTGGCGGGTGTGGTTGCTGCCACTGTTGTTGCCACTCCTGTTGCTGTCTCAAAGCCTCTGCCATTTCCTGAATCAGTCTTTCCATTCTGTCCAGTCTGGCAGTAGAAGATTCCTCAATCTCATCACCTCTGGTTCTCACCATCTGATTAAACTTGCATTATATTCCATACAAAAGGTACACAAGTATGCATACACTAAGAAGCACATATTTCCAGATAATTTGCAATGCAAGTAGTTCACAACTTACATATATAATTGTTCATATCAAAACATTTAAGCATATAATCAATGCTTCCAAATTCATATTTATCGCACGAATGCATCCTAGATCTTATCTAGACGCTTATTGCTCTTTTTGGACAAGTGTGTGAGTTATTAACTCGTGCTCTGATACCACTCTGTCCTGACCCGAACCCGCCCCTATGGGTTAAGGACATAACCGGCCAGTAATCCTGAGATTACCTACGGCCTCAACTAAAACAGACATAACTCAACAGAGTAAAAGGGCCAAACGGAAGCAATAATTAAAAACTGTCCATAGAGCCGTGCTTATATGCACTTTAAAACAAACCATACGCATATACGTTAATAACCCACAACAAAATATAGTACCATAAAATCCTTTACAGACAGGATCATCCAAACTGAGTCAACCCATATCAAAACTATATACAGATATACACAAAGACCTTGCCGACAAGACAAAGTGCAAATATATAACGAAATGGCAAGGATGGGTCTCGTGCGTGAGACACAAGGCTGACTCTCCAAAACTCTTGTTGTTCCTGGCAGACTTCACTGGGGCTGGGTTTGGACTTCTCTTGGCTCACCTACAAACACATGAATGAGCGTCAGCGATAGCCCAGTGAATAATATCCAATACAGAAATTACATAACAATATAGAACAACATGTTCCAAACGGCCTTGGGCCCAATCCATATTTCTATTTAACAGACATGTATAACTATACGAAATTCAAATCAAGTGACTGTAGTTTCAAACATTATGGCCCTTGGCCCCTTCAGATTTCCATTCATGTCAAAACGGCCTTCGGCCCATTCATTTATGTCAAAACGGCCTTCGGCCCGTTCATTTCTGTCAAAATGGCCTTCGGCCCATTCGTTTACGTCAAAACGGCCTTCAGCCCATACATTCGTGTCAAAACGACCTTAGGTCCATTTATATATGTCAAAACGACCTTCGGTCCACTCATTTCTATCAAAACGACCTTTGGTCCATTCGTTTCTGTCAAAACGACCTTCGGTCCATTCATTTCTGTCAAAACGACCTTTGGTCCATTCATTTGTATCAAAACGACCTTAGGTCCATCTATTTCTATCAAAACGACCTTAGGTCCATTTATTTCTGTCAAAATGACCTTAGGTCCATTTATCCGTTCATGTCAGACTTTTGTCCACAATCCCAATTTGCAACTCATAAAGCTTATAAGGAAATAAACAATTGGACATTGACAAGCTTTCAAATATCGATATTACTCACAGTGATTGGCTTGCGGATTCGCCCTGGAGCTTGACCCTACACATTCCATGAACAAAAAAGGGTCATTAACAATTCAATCCGTTCCTTAATTCACATATTCCTCTTTAGGCTTTATTCTTATCTCATTAACTCATTTACAATGCTTAACATATGCCTAAGAGTGCTTACAAGTGAAAGAGAACGGAAAACGAAGCACAGAACGCATGAACAAAATTTCAGAAAACAGGGTCCCCGCTCGAGCGTGGAATTCCCCGCTCGAGCGGACCCAAGAGGCCTGCAAAAGTACTGGTTACCTCAAAATTACGCTCGAGCGTGAATTAGGGAGCTCGAGCGGAATGCCTGTCTACAACAGCTCCCCGCTCGAGCGAACATCCAACTCTGCACAAAGTGCTGGAAGCACGATTTTCCCGCTCGAGCGGCACTTCAACTGCTCGAGCGGACATAAAAAATCTGGATTTTTCAGATTGAGTTCTTGAGCTCCAATTCGGTTTTCAATCAACAAATCATGCATGTTATGGCTCAATTCTCAAATATAAGTACACTAATATGATGTAAACCCCAAATCTCAACCCAAGGGAGCTCAATTTCAAGGATGAAACACATGCATGTCTCAAATTGACACCAAATTCAATTCCATCATACCCATTCATGCATTCAAAGCTCCTATCTTCATAAATTGTACATGCATGTGATGTATTGCTTTTCTTTCTCAACTTAGATGATACAAATGGCAATTACAACATGAGCTTTCACCAAAACTCTACATGCATCATGTATTTCAAGCTCAAACATGCAAATTCAAACAATTTCTTACATGCATGCACATATTGTCTTCCAATTCAACAAAACCAACTCAACACATGCTCTTGACCATTAATTAACTTTGAACACACAAGATTACACATTAAAATCATGAATTCAAGAATCATTGCTTACCTAGAGGCTCAATTCTTCCAATTTATGGTCAAATTTAGAGTTGGACTTCAAATTTCCAAGCCTTCAAAATCAAACTCTCAATTTCTTTCACCCTCTCCCTCTTAGCCGACCCTCTCTCCTTCTTTGAGTCCAAAAATCAGCCAAAATGAACTAAGGGAAGAAATTTTGAGGGTGTAGAGTCTTTACAACATAACCCACTAACTATTATTTAATAATATTAAATAGTTGGGCACTAAATCATCAATATTAATCTGATTAATTTGATCCAAATCATTTTTCAATTAAATTTCACCATAGGCTCTAAAAATTATGCCAATCACAATGGCGTAATTAATTTCAGGTTCTGTGGCCGATAAGGCCCTCAATTTAATTTCCAAAGCAGATTATTCAAACAGATATTCCTACGGTGAACAGATAGAACTTCAAAATCACATATATTCACAAAATGGCACATAAAATCATGCTAAACACATAATCATACGCAAATTAAGGACCAATTAGCATACTACGGAACAGGGGTATCATAGTAGGGGCCTCAAAACCCAAGACTAGCCTAAGCATTTACACTATAGCTATACAAAGCATGAGTGATATGGCCATGGCAGCCCAAAACAGTCCAAGAACAGCCCAAAACAAGGATAAAATCATGCTGGAGCAAAGCCAAAACATGCTAGGATGATGAGTCAAAACATCATGCATATAAAGCTAGTAAGCAAGATTTGTTCTACAAGTATATGGAGCATGCAAAGGATGACCAAACCCACTTTAGACAGAGTCGTGACATGGAAAAACATCACCAAAAACATGCTGAAATGGGCTCAACATAAGCTAGAATGACATGTCAAAGCATAAAGCATGTGAAGCTGGTTTAAGGGATTTACACTACAAGTGCAAGATGCATGCATGGAGTGACAAAACCAATCCAAAACAGATCTAAGGCATGGTAAAACATCACCAAAAACCTACTGAAATGGAGCCAACACATGCAAGAAAAACATGCTACTTGGTAAGGCTATGAATGGGATTACACTACACATACAAGATGCATGCAAAATATGACCAAACCAGCCATGGACAGACTTAAGGAAGGTCCTAAAAGTCACAAAAAATGGTCTGAACCAAGCCTAAAAAATACATAGAGGCAAGCTCCTTTGGAAGGCCAAAAATGCAAGTAGCAAAAACACAAAGAGAGGGGGTCACCCCCTCTAATTTGAGGCCTCAAAACCTCATGCCTACCACTGAAAATCCATTGGATTTCAGTGGTTAGAAGGCCAAACCAAGGCTAGCTCGGAGGCCTTAAGGCATGGCTCAAAACAAGGCCAAACAAGGCCAACAAGAGAGTTGAAGACCCTCAACAGCAAGAAGACCTTAAACAACTATCAAAAGCACTTAAAAACAAGACTTTTTTCAGTTGAAAGAAAGGCCTAAATCAAAATGCAAGGATGGCCAAAATGAGCAACAAGAAAGTGCTAAAAAGGGGAAGAAACTTACCCTTGAAGAACCACTTCGAAACCAGCAACTTCAGGGGGTAAAAACTCACTTTCAGAGCTCAAGAAGTCCACCCAAGAACCTCAGTCCAATGGTGGTGGTGTATCTCTATGTGTTGTAGTGTAAAAGTGCAAGGAAAATGGACTAAAACACAACAATATAGAGAGAGAGCAAGAAATATATATATATATAGAGAGAGAGAGAGAGCTATATCTCTTGTGAAAGTGCTGAACCCTTCTAAGAAGAGAGGCTCTCTCCTTATATAGAAGGAAAACAATGCAAAGCTTCTTCAAGGAGCTTGGCAAGAGCTTCATCCCTCCATACACGTGTATGAAGGGCAGATAACCGGATTCCAGCTGGCTCAAAAGATCTGGAGTAAAACCAGCTGAGACAGGGGGTGGCTCACTGATGGCCGACAGGCTTCATCAGTGGCCAGCAGAAACAAAACCATGGCCGGCAGTGCACCAGGAGAAAGGTGCAGAAAGGACCAAGTCAAGGTCCAAAAAAAGGGGCAGAAAGGATATAGGGTCTAGAAAGCTCGAACCTGTGACGTTCCGCCGCGAAAGTTGAATGCCCAACGAGCAATCGAACTCGTGTCCGGATGTACCTGCAAGCACAACCAAGTCTTGAGGACGGTCAAAAATGGGGTGTCTACACTTTGCTATACTCCCACGTTTATCACTCTTTCATTGCCCTTGAGGGTTATGCATTATGTCCTGTTTGTGAGCCAATGAATGAACATGCTTTCCTTCCCTTTTGAGCCTATGTTTTAGCATGCTTTCGGCCTTGATTTAGCATGCCTCAACTCTGTTTCAAGTAGTTTGGGTCATATGGGATTTGTCATGCATGGTTCTAGTGCAATAGCTTTGACTAGCCTAATGATTCAAGGTCCTTAGGATGCTATGCTTGTGTTGTTTAGATGATTTGGCATCATTTCACACATGATTTCAGTGCATATAGTGTAGCTACACTCTCACATTTGTCACTTCTTCATTATGTTTGAGAGTTGTGCTTCTATGCTTTGTTCATGGGTTAATGCATGAGCATCATTTTCTTGTCTTTCATGCTATCATCTCAGCTCATTTAGGCCACTGTTTTGGCATGGTTTAGGTCTGTCCATAGTTGGTTTAGCCATTTAAAGTTGGTGTTGCATGCCTCTTGTGAGATGCCTTTTACTAGCTTTGATGTTCTTGGCCTTCGAACATGCCATGCATGCATTGTTCATATGTTAGAACCTTGTGCATGCCACATTAACATTGTTAGATAAGCATGTTGTTTGCATGTGTGTTGCATTGCATTGTGTTTGGATCGGATGTTGATCCAAACACGAGAAATGAGGGGCGTTTCATACTTGAAGTGATGAAACATGCCTCATTTCTCGGTCGCCGACCCTCTTGATCAAGCATGATAGAGGTGGAGGCCCTTGTGTGTTATTTGTGTGCATTCATTGACATTGACTTGTGCAAACTTGGCTTCTGGGCCATTGTGCATTGCGATGCTCGGTTGGTGGCCCGAGAGTCAAGTACCGCACTCCCTTGAGCTTGACAAATGATAGGGAGGGTGGTTGTGCACATATATCATGCAAATACACTGCTATGCCCCTTGTTGTTCTTTGTTGTAGCAAAACTGGAGCTTGGCAAATTTTCTGGTCGGCCGACCAGTAAGGGTGGTTGACTGACCACTTTTTCTAGTCTAAAACCAGTTTTTCTGGTCTACAGCCCCCTTTTCTGGTCGACAGCCCACCAGGAGGTCCTTGTGTTAGAGAAAAAGCATTTTGGAGATTGTGCAATTTTCAAAGGTCAAATCAAATGCAAACAGAGGCAATTCTGGGCATAGTAATGGATTTCCGAGGCGGCAATCGAGAGCATGCATCCTTCATTGTTCAAGGCAGAGCTGTGGCAGCCTAGTTTACATACCTTACATGCTTAGTTAGTTGCCATGATTAGTTAATTTGTTAATTAATTAAAGTATTGTAATAATTGGTGTTTGGTTTGCTAGTTATTCGATTTGGTTGTGTAATAATTAGTCTAATTAGATTATTAGATTAGTTTGTTCAGCTTAGCGTAGCTAACTTGTATTATTCATTCGGACCCTTTGTCGAGAGGGCAAATTTTGTAATAAGTGTGCGTGTGTGTGATGCATGTTTTTCAACCCCACGTGTTTCTCCCTTTTACTTATCAGCTTTCGGTGGTTAGTTTTAGGGCATATTTCAATTAGCATACTTATGTTTTGCATGCGTGTATCATTCATTCGTATTGCATGCACCGGGCTCGGCGCATCATTCAAACTGTATTGTATTTCAATTCCTATTTGAATACATGTATCAAGTGTAGCATTCATATGCCATCTTAGATAGTTGAGCCTATTTTAGTTGCATTTTTGCATGCGTTGCATTAGGCATCTTGTATAGTTAGGGTCATGCATGATTTCTAACTAGCTTCTGTTTTGGCTCGGAGTACATTGTGAGTGTTTACGCTTTAGCATCCTTGCATGTGTGTAAGTGACTGCCATGATAGCATGCTTGCCATGAGGCTATCTGCTTAAGTGCTTAACTGTATGAATGCCTGTGGATGAAGGCTTCATTGCTTGAATTGGAACAATTCATCAAAATGTGCGTTTTAAGCCCACTTGAGAGTGGCAAATCATGTTGTTTTCTAAGCCCACTTGAGGGTGGCAAATCCGCGTCTTAGCCTACTTGTGAGTAGCACTTTCAAACCATTTTCGAAAAACAAAGATGAGATGTTTTGTTCCAATTCTTGCGATTAAGTCTATACTTGTATGCTGTGCGCATCACATAGTAAGTTAGCCAATAAACCGGAATAAGAACACATGTGTTTTCAAAACAACATATCATGTTAGTAGAGGCCAATCTTTGATCAGGCGAGCGGGGGTGCTCATTTCAGGACCTTCCCCTCTCGTACCCAAGTTCCCGAGCCGAGGCAACTTTGTTGATGACGGACACGTGGCCTTAGGCACGAGTCAGGGTTTCCTAAATTTCCCAAAAAATAAAATATTTAGGTGGCGACTCTGAAATCTGGCAAAGCAGCCCATGTTTGGCGCTTTTTGATTAAAATCGATTTTCCAAAACGATTTGTCGGATTTGGACTCTTTGGTGATTTATCAGTCTTACATTGCACTTTGTGAGATTAGATTCAGAACCGTGACAGGAGTCCGAACTGTAGTAGCTATGAACACGATTCGCGCCCTCCCGCGCGAAGCAAGTTCGGGCGGTCTACAGGGTCGACCCCCCCCAGATTTGTGTCGACCCCAAAATAAGATTTTAAAGTTCTCTAACAACTTTTCTACGTAACCAAGCGTGAACGAGCAATCCCAACAAGTTTAAATCGATTTGTACTCCTCCAAAACTAAGATACAACAACACTAAAAATTCCCAAAATAAAATAAAGGATTCAAATACTTCTCCAAAAGCTTTGAAGGACACAAATGCTACAATCTCCCCACCTTAAGAAATTTCGTCCCCGAAATTAAATCAAACTACCTTCATAAAGATTTTTCTAGCGATCAAAACCACGCTCTTTCATTTCCAAATCACAACATTAGTTCTCAACTAAATCTCACCATTACATCATGGTTACCTCATTATCAACAACCTCGCAATTACTCATCAACATGAAGTTCTTCCAAAGGTAATGATAACCCATAATAACTTCATGCTTAAAATAAAAACATACATAACAACATGTATTTAACAATCTCTATACATTTCCCTCAAACACAAGGGAATATTGCAATGAAAAGTAACTCAAACATTTTCAAACAAATTCGGATATTTGGAGCGGACTTCAGCCTCCTATTCCCACGTCGCTTCTTCAACCCCATGGTGTCTCCACAACACCTTTACCAATGGTATAGTTTTTCCGCACAGAACTTGCTCCCGGGTATCTAATATTTGAACCGGTCGCTCTTCATAAGAGGCATCCTCATCTACCTCCAAGTCAACCCAATCAAGAGCATGAGAAGGGTCGAGTTCATACTTCCTAAGCATAGATACATGAAATACGTTGTGAACTCCCAAAAGTTGTTGCGGTAAAGCTAACCGGTATGCCACTTCCCTAATTCGTTCTAAGATCTCAAAAGGCCCAATGAACCTTGTAGATAATTTACCACTCTTACCAAATCTCATCAAACCCCGCCTTGGTGAGATTTTTAGAAACACATGGTCACCAACTTCAAAAGATAAAGGTCGTCTCCTATTATCGACATAACTCTTTTGTCAGCTTTGGGCCGTAGCTAACCTCTTCCGAATGAGAACAACTTTCTCGGTTGTTTCTCTAACAATTTTCGGACCCAGTAACGATGTATCACCCACTTCGGCCCAACAAGCCGGTGATCTACAAGGTCGGCCATACAAGGCCTCAAATGGTGCCATCCCAATACTAGCTTGATAACTATTGTTGTAAGCACACTCAATCAATGGTAAGTGCCTCTCCCAAGGCCCCTTGAAATCAAGGACACAAGCTCTAAGCATGTCCTCCAGAATTTGAATGGTACGTTCCGTCTGTCCATCGGTTTAAGAATGATAAGCGGTGCTAAGAGTCAACTTAGTTCCCAACGCCTCTTGAAGGCTTTGCCATAACCAGGCAGTAAAACGAGGATCCCTATCCAACACAATAGTCACAGGGATTCCATGAAGTTGAACTATCTCTCTAATGTACAACTCTGCCAAGCGTTCAACTGAGTCGCTGGTACATATCAGAATAAAGTGGGTAGACTTAGTCAACCTATTAACAATCACCCAAACAGCAACATTACTTCGCTGTGTTCTAGGAAGCCCAACTACAAAATCCATGGTAACACACTTCCATTTCCACTCGGCTATCGGTAATAGTTGTAACGAACCTGCTGGTCTTTAGTGTCGGCCTTCACTTGTTGACAAGTAAGGCACTTCGATACAAATAAAGCGACATTCCGCTTCATATCCCTCCACCAAAACTGACGACTAAAATCATGATACATTTTAGTGTCTCCCGGGTGTACCGCAAGGCGTGAGTGATGGAACTCCCAAAGTACTTCCTCTCTACAAGATTCTGGTACAAACAAACGGTCTAGGTAACGTACACTCAGATCCGAGTGAACATTCAAACCTTTCTCTTTCTTCCCATTGAAAATCTTAACACGGATTGACTCCACATCACGGTCTCCTCGTTGTGCCTCTATGACCTTACTAACCAAGGTAGGTTGACCATTCAAAGTAAACAAGGTAGCACTCTCACTGGACTCACCCAAGTGCGAATCAAACTTGACAATTTCACCTAGCATAACCCATTCCTGAATGGCCACACTTGCCAAACTACTCATAGATTTCTGACTCAAAGCATCGGCCACCATATTGGCCTTCCCCGGATGATAGTGTAACTCAAAGTCATAATCCTCCATAAATTCCATCCACCTCCGTTGGCGTAAATTCAAGTCTTTTTGAGAAAACAAATACTTTAGACTCTTATGATCGGAGAAAACCTCAAACTTCTCACCATACAACTAATGCCTCCAAAATTTCAAGGCAAAAATTACCGCCGCTAATTCTAAATCATGGGTGGGGTAATTCTTCTCATGAGTTTTCAATTGTCGTGATCCGTAGGCCACAACGTTTCCCTCTTGCATCAAGACACAACCAAGTCCATCCCCAGACGCATCACAAAAGATAGTGTAATCCAAACCCCTTTTCGAAATTATCAAGACCAGTGCAGTAGTCAATCTAGTCTTAAGTTCTTGGAATAATTTTTCACAAGCTTCACTCCACACAAACTTGACACCCTTCCTAGTCAATCTAGTCAAAGGTGTGGCTAGTCTAGAGAAGTCACTTACAAAGCGTTGATAATACCCCGCTAATCCCAAGAAACTCCGGATCTCAAAAACATTTTTGGGTCGTTCTCAATCCCGTACGGCGTCTATCTTTGAGGAGTCTACAGTCACCCCCTCGCTCGACGCTACATGCCCCAAAAACTTTACTTCGATTAACCAAAACTCGCATTTCTCAAATTTGGCATACAAGCGATGCTCTCTAAGCAAATCAAGCACTACCCGCAAGTGAGCCTCGTGTTCCTCCTTGAGGTTGAATAAATTAAGATGTTGTCCACAAAGACAACCACAAAAAGGTCCAAGTATTCTCGAAAAATTATGTTCATCAAATCCATAAAGGAAGCAGGCGCATTGGTTAACCCAAAAGGCATTACATGGAATTCATAGTGGCCATAACGCATACGAAAGGTCGTTTTCTGAATGTCCTCCTCCCGGACTCTCAACTGATGGTACCTCGACCTCAAATCTATTTTTGAGAAGCAACGAGACCCTCTAAGTTGGTCAATCAAATCATCTATTATGGGTAGAGGATACTTGTTCTTAATTGTAACTCTATTCAACTTGCGGTAATCAATACACAACCGCAATGATCCACCCTTCTTCTTCGCAAAGAGAGCCAGTGCTTCAAGGTGATGTACTAGGACGAATGAAGCCTTTATTTAAAAGCTCTTGGAGTTGAATCTTCAACTCATGTAATTTGGTGGGTGCAAATCTATACGGTGACATGGAAATTGGTACCGTACCAGGCACTAATTCAATGGAGAACTCGATCTCCCGGTAAGGTGGTAAACTAGTAAGATCTTCTGGAAAGACATCCGGGTATTCACAAACTACCCTTGGTAACTCAACACGAGCCCCGTCACTCTCACTATCCAAGAGAGTTGCAAGAAGGCCACTAAGTTTGCTCTTACTACGAGGGTCAACAACTGGCGACAAGGTTCTATCAACTTGGTTCCCCAAAAAATAGAAACAATCACTGCTCGAAATGCACACCGTAACTCTCTGACGGTAACAATCACCCACAGTTTGGTAAGAACACAACCAATCCATGCCTAAAATGACATCAAACTCAACATATCTAGCAACACAAAAGCAAACGGAAGTCGACGCCCGGCAACTTTATTTCACAATCACGACAACCTCAGTTTAAATCAACTGTACCCCCAACAGGTGACTCTACTCTGAGTGGAGACACTAATCGTGCTACTTCTAACCCCAATGTAGAAACAAATGCAGTAGATATAAATGAATGAGACGCACCTGTGTCTATCAACACGTTAGCCAAAGAATTACACACAACAAAAGTACCTCTCACAACTGAGGATTTTGGCAACTGCTCTGGCACGGTAGCAGCATACACGCGCCCCTGTGGCCCCTGATTAACTTGCTCCCCTCTCGGAACATAGGCCTGTTGTACTGACTGAGCCGAAGCGGCTCCCTGATTTGCTCGTGAAGCCTAAGCTGAATGAGCCTACTGGTGGCTCTGAGTCTGCTTCGGCCCTAATGCGGCAGATGCGCCTCCCAACTGAGGGCAAGTTCTCTTCATATGCCCCGACTGACCACACTGATAACAATTAAATCCTTGGCCTCGATTCCGAGACTGAGACTGACTTTGAGATCGGTTAGGTGGTGGTAAAATCAACTGTCCTCCACCCTTCTGTGGGCACAAAAAGGCTTTGTGGGCCGGTTGGCCACACTTGAAACAGAAAAGCCACTCGACGCGCTTTTTCCCGGACCCGCACTAGGCAAAGGAAAAGTGGATCTAGACTGCTGCGGTGGTAACTGGGGTGGATAGGCGTTCTTGCTCTTCTTGTTTTGCCTAAAGTCTCCTTGAGACTCCTGGCCTCTAGACCTCGAACTTTGAAGCTTCTCCTCTTCGGCTTGTATGGAAATTTCTACGTACGCCGCCGTCTTTATAAGACGGTCATATTCCCGAATCATATTCCCGACAAGCTTGAAGAAGATCTTAGTTTTCAACTTCTTTTCAAATTCTATGGAACGGAGCTCTTCCGTTGCCACCAACTCTGGTGCAAATCTGGACAAACTAGAGAAGACCGCCTCAAACTCAGCCACGGACATGTCGAGTTGTTTGAGGTCTTTAAACTCTTGCCTCAATCTCTCCCTAGCAGTGGGAGGTATGTAATTATCTTGGAAAGCAACCACAAAGGCTTCCCATGATGGCTCCACCCTACTCTTGGCATACTTCCACCATTGACCCGCATCTCCTTTAAGGTAGTAACTCGCTAGAGTCACTCTTAACTCACTATCATCAATGTGAAGCATCTCAAATGTCTTCACTGTTTGTTCGAGCCATTCATCTGCTTTCTTAGGCTCGGGGCCACCATGGAATTCATCTGGTATGGCCCGTAAAAACTCCCGAGTAAGGAAACTAGACCTTGCCTCTACGGTGTTCTCTCGAGTTTAGTTCTCTGCCCTCAACAAATTCATAACCCCTGCTATTTCTCGGGCTAGGGTCCTCATTGCGGTTTGACCCGCTTGTTCCACTTGTTCGGCCACATTAGCTTGGCTTGACTTTTCCTCTTGTATCGGAACCTCTTGGGCCAGTACCTCATGCACACCCCGATGAGGCCTACCACGTCTCACGTCTCTACTACCACGGGTTTGACCTCTTCCTGACATCCTATAAAGAACAATAGAAATAATTTAGCACACTAACCCATATGTGCCTGCAATGTTTAATCACAACAATTCTATATATTTCTCTACTATATAGACATTTCAATTTCACTCCACATAAGCACTTAGTCATGTAGACACATACGGATTATCCTTTTATGATGAAATTCGTCCCACAAAAAACCAAGAATTCTTAGTAGAACGAGTATTGATCAAGTACCCTTCTAATGAGACTTCAAGGAATTCAACAGGCGCAAACAACATCCCAAAAGTCCAATCCCATACCCATTTAGTCACATAAGCATGTTATCACATAGTCACAAAATGCATAACACTTCCTAAGCATGCTAAATGAACCCATTGTGGTTAAACAAGCACTTCCCACGAGCTCCAAGTATTCAAACCCGGTAGCTCTGATACCAAGTTGAAACGCCCCAATTTTCATACCCAAATGATAATACAATAATCATGGTTCTTTAAAGTAAAACTGAAAGTAAATCTTCACACTTGCAATACATGATACAAGTAGTCCTCATGCGATAATACATTCACTTCAAATCAAGATAACATAAACAAAAAAATACCCTCATGGGTTTACAAGTTTCCAAGGCTTAGGCCTGGTTACATGAATCGGTTATTCAAACCCACACAAATATAGCCCTTGGCTTACAAAAAAGAGTCATGCAAAATGAGAGCATTGTACTCCCAGCACACACACACTTCCACGCCTTCAATTAGGCGAAATCAAAACATCTTTTCCTGCACAAAAATCCCGTAGGCTGAGTATAAAGTCCAGTAGGAAATCTTTAACAAAGTATATACATTTTATACAAGTCTCAAGAGATGAAATGCATATGTCATGCTATGCCTTTTTTGAAAGAAAAAACACATCTTCATCTTTTATAAACCATTATGTTCAATGATGTCATGCAATTTCCATTGTTCAAAGCTTAACAATTTAATTCAAGATGCAGTAAATACAACTCTGGTAATCCCTAGGTTGGTGTCTGCAAGTAGACTATATGAGTACTACTAATTTATCATTTTTACCGGTATTAACCAGAAGGTTCGACACCTCTAATCTGTCATTTTTACCAGTATTAACTGGAAGGCTCGACACCTATAATCTACACCACCTTTCAAGACTTACGACCGTATTTACCCCAAAACCATTTTATGAAAACTTCAACAATTCTCTTATTCCATGGAAAACCATCATTTATATGTAATAAATAAACAATTTTCAAACATCATTTATTTTGGCACACAAAATAAATATAACAACATATTCTTAAGATTTTCAACATCTTTCTTAAAAATTCCCAATTTCTAGGTTTTCTCCCCAAAAACCATTCATCTTCAAATATTTGAGAAGATCTCATCGAAAACATCTTTCTTTCATCAACATAGTTCAAAAACTCTCAATTTCTATTTTTAAAGGAAAAGGAAGTAAACCCACTTTCAAAATCACTCATCTTCTTGAATCAACAATCAATTTTCAAACTAATCAAATGATGATTTCGAAAATCATCTAGATCTTGCAAAAACATATATATAACTTAAAGAAAATCCCTACCTCAAGCTTAGAAGAGAAGATGAGCAAAACAAGGTTGAAACTCCAAAGTTGTCGAAACCAACTTCTACTTGGATCAAAACGAAGCTCTTGATAAGCTCTACACTTAATCTCAAAAGAGCAAGGCAAGAAGATGCTTCCAAGTGAGTAGATCTAAAGATCTTTGAGCAAAAAGTGATTTTGAAGAGGGAGAGAGTGACTCACGGCTTGGAGAGGGAAAAAGAGAAGAAAAACTAAAGAAAATGTTAAGTGAGGGACCTATTTATAGTGCTAGGTCAGAGTAAAATGAAGTCCCAAAGTCAACCCAAAAGATCAAGTCAAAATCCCCAAAAAGTAGGCCCAAAACTGGACTGAAATCTAGAAAAAAAAGTCTGCAGGGGTCGACCCTATGAAGAAACTTATGTTTGACAGCATGCAAGTGGGGTTGAACCCCCCCCCCCCCTAAAGATTGGTGTCTACCCCAAATTCTTGCAAGCAATTTCAGAAATAAGGGGGTCGACCCCCCCTCCCCCCGCGAGGTTGGTGTCGACCCCAAAACAAGATTTTTAGGTTCTCCAACAACTTTTCTACATAACCAAGCGTGAACGAGCAATCCCAACAAGTTTAAATCGATTTGTATTCCTCCAAAACTAAGATACAACAACACTAAAAATTCCCAAAATAAAATAAACGATTCAAATACTTCTCCAAAAGCTTTGAAGGACACAAATGCTATAAAGTCTTTGAATGTTTGTGGAACAAGTCAATATCTTGGAGGGGTAACTCGTATGTGCTCTATGTGACTATGTGCTTATATGGTTTGCCTTATGTGATGTAGATACATGTGTAGGTTTATGTTTAATCCGTATGCAGCGTGTTAGAACTAGTGTGGAGTACTTACTTCTGAACTAAATTCTGTCTCTTATATAAGATGTCATAAAGCGGGAGAGGCCGTATTAGAGGCACTTGGGGTGCCCGGGATGTTCTCATGTAGGAGGATACCTTTTTCCCAGGAAGAAGGTGTAAGCTAGAGTAATATGGCCTGGATGATTGGTCAAGATGTTGTGGAATTAGTATTGAAGCATAGGTTAACCGATTTGTATGATTGTGGGTGTAAGTGTGACATTAAAATAATAGAGTTTGTGTTGTGTAGCGACTGGTTTGTTGTTATGTGGAGTTAATTATTTTTCAATTTTATATCAAGTTTGTAGAAGTGGACTAGATGAAAAAAAAAAAAAAAAAAAATCTTAGAAGCAGAGTGAGTTAGAGATTAACCTTTTTCTAATAGTTTGGTTTGGTTGTGACTTTAATAATGATTAAAGTAATCTAAGATAATATGCTTTGGATTGTTGACATTGGAACACGTAAAACTAGTTCTAAATTTTCTTGGGATAGACGAAGCTAGTTATAGTTGGATTGTTTCATTTGCTTGATGGACTACTTGTGAGGTTAGTGATGGGCCCTAGGCCAATTATTTTGTATGTGTTTGGGAATAAACGTAGTCTTAGCATGATAGAAATTATATCGTGTAGTAAGAGACGTGTTTCTTAGAGAGTTTGTTTATTCATAATTTTGTTACAAATCCTAAAAGGGTGAACGAGATAAATAATTTTGAGATAGATTGGAATGAGTTTAAATTTGATTAGGGTTGCACTTTTTGATTGAATTTTTAGTAGTAAAATATATATAGTGACTTGTGAGATGACATTTTGGGATATGTAGCCAAGTTTTGAATGTTTTTGAGTTTGGTGGGGTTAATTGTCTTAGAGTTGATTGTTGATGTACCCAAGTGCAATAAGTGTTTAGGGATATGATGTAATTGATGTCTCAGGAGTTGTGTTAGCAAACCAATGTTCTTAGAAGAAATTTTTAAGATTACTTTGTAAGGATATTATAATTCTAAAGTAGGTGCTTTAGGATAATTAGTATGGTGGTAATTTGAGTATTTCCATGGGAATTTATGCTTGACCCATCGAGAGTGATTGATGTTAACTTTTACAGTTATTTTTATGTATGAGTTAGAAATTGCGAAGATGGGAGGTATACGAGATTGTTTTGGGTTAAATTTGGTGCGTGTCGTGATGGTGTGGTTCATGTAATGGAAATAGAGATTATTTTTGTATCCCTTGTCCTTTTACTATAAGATTGTTTTATATCCTTGGTGTAAGAGTTGTGAATCTCTTATATTGATCCTTCGTTTTGCTATAAATGTGGTAAGAATTCGTGTTGTTGGTATGTTGGTCTAATATTACCATTGAGTTCAATTTGAGTATATTTGACCTTAAGTGGCAAGTGTTTTCTTAATTAAAATGTATTTAATTTTTCCTAATAGAGGATGATTCCTTATTTTAATTTTGTTTCATCGTGTTTTGTGGTGATATTACCTTAGAAGAAGTTATTCGGTAGACCCCTAGTCTTGACTATTGTTGACATAGAAAATTTCTTAGAGTGAATGAGTGGCTTTATAACTTGTGGTAGTATCTTTTAGAATTTGGGTGGAAGTGAGTTGGCTAGAGACTTCATAGAAGATTTCAAAGTAACTAAAACTAGTATTTGTTAGTGTAACCTTTTGTCTTGAGCTGTGTAGGCTTTTCGTGGTGGGTTTAATATGGTAGTTGGTGTTGTTATTTGTGACATGAGCAGTTATGAGGATTCAATTTTATTTTCTTTGTACCTTAGTAAGCTGTGGTGGATTACTTCTCGAGTTAAATTGTTTATTTTTCAGGTATGGAACAGATTTCGTAGTGATTGGATTGAAGTACTAAAAATATTATTTTAATTAGAATTCTGAATCAGAAATGTAGAATTATTTCTTTTGGCAAGGGATGTACATTGAATTTCCTTTGGAGAGATTTTATTGTAATTTGAGGTTAATCAATTTATTAACGATTCGGGAATTTTAGAGTCGTTTCAGTGTCAATCTTTACAAGTGCCTCATTGTGATTGGTTCGGGATACTTCTAGGGTGAGAGATAGAATATTCAGTTAATTGGCCTCAATAGCGGTAATGATACTTGTCGATAAGTGAGTTGGTATAGTAAGAGTTGTTCAACGTGGGTTTGATCTCGTGGGTTATCGTAATATTAGTGTGATGTAGAATCGTGTTGTAACTTTGGAGTTAGTGTCATGGCTTGGGTTTTAAAGAATGAGAATCGTGTTGGGAATGTCTTAGTATTGTTAGAATGTGTATCTAGTCTTGATGAATTCTATGTGGACTCGAAGTGCATTGTATGAGCGTTTGGGTAAATTCTATGTTGGAGTGAAATTGTGTGGATGGATGTAGACAAGTTTGCGTAAACTGTTAGTCGGTTCGTCAAGTGAAAGAAATAGAGTGGACAGGTAAAAATAATATAGAAATTGCTTGGTTGGGCAATTAAAGTTGTGGCTGAGAATTTTCGAGTAGTGTATTTGGCATGATTGCATTATGTTTCATAAGAGTTGGTGGCTAATGCTTTTGAAGAGTTATTATTTCGTTTTGTTAAAGTCTCAGAGTAGTGATAGTTATTTTGGCCTTGGGATGCATTGTGCATTAGGCGATGGACATAGTTCGTTGAAGTTGGGTTATCGCCAATAAGGTATGGTGTCTTGGTATTCTAGGGAGTCGTTTTGCTAAAATTTTGTTATGCTTAAGGGATTAGATCCTATTTTGTTCCTGTGGGTTATCGATGTGGATAGAAGAATCACCTAATGGTTTATACTAGTAAGGGTTTTATAATCAATTGTTGTGCAAATGTCTTGATTTGGTTTGTTACCGGTGTGACTTGTTGAGGCTCATGTAGTAGTCAAAGAAATTTTGTTGATGCATTAGTAAGTACCTGAGTGAGTTTGTGGGTGACTGTAGAATGTATTACATTACTTGAGTTTAATTTCGATGACGAAATTTCTTTAAGGAGGGTAGGTTGTAATGACCAATTTTTTTTTTTTTTTTTAAATAGACAGCGCATAATTTAATTGAGCAAATTTTCGTATTTGATTGTCGTGTAAATTCTGTGCGAAAACAGTTCGGTTTTGTATTTTTTAAAAATAGTTGCCGATCTCAGAAAATTATGAAATTTTTATATGTTGTTCCCATATGATTCTAACACATTGGATAAAAATCTCAGAATTTAATGATGAGTATTTAGTTTATGAAAATTTATGGACTGACTGGTGTTCAGTTTAATTTATAGCGGAATTTAAAATTGAGTTTTGGGTGTTCGAACCATGATTTGAGATAAATCAGTTGGGGATTTATTTTAAATTATTAAACTCCATTCATTTTGGATCCAATTGATTGAATTGTGACCCGTTAGTAACCATGTAATAATGTTGTGGTTTTATTATTATTATTTGACTACCATAAAAGAGCTGTGAATATTTATGGTGTGTACCATTAAACGAAATATAATTTGTGGTGAGAAAATATTATATTTACTTTTCTCATTAAAGATATTGAAATGTATTTTTGATTGATATATATATAGGTGTATATATAGTTAGATATTTATGGTTAGATATTTGTTTATAATATATATATATATATAAGTGATCAAATAGGATGTTTTGTTCAACTTTGGGTTCTTGCCGTGAGGAGAAAGAGAGAAAAAAGGGTTCCAATGTTGGTTTTTCATGGGTTTGATCTAGTATAGGTCATTTTTGACCCCTAGTGCTTTGGATCAAAACGTAGAGGACGGAAAAGGCGTCGTTTGGCTCCGAGCAGATTTAATTTCTGTTGCCAAAAAAATTGAAAGCTTCTTAGCTTGAGGTAGGAATTTTTCCTACACTTCTTTATGTACTTTTACTTGATTATATGGAGCTTAGAGTTGTATATAATTTAATTAGAATTTTTGGAAAATTTGTGATTTATTTGCTTAAAAGAGAAATTTTGAGAAAAATAAAGAGTTGATGCCCAAATTGCAAAAGTGTAAACTTGGAATATGTTTTTAAGGTTATGAAAGAGTTATGTTTTAAATTTGAACAAAAACGGACTTCAAATCGATCGGTTTTGAAATTTTTACCGTTTTGTGACCAAAAGAGCATTTTTAAAGAAAACAAAGGAATTACGTTTAACTTTTGGGGCTTTTGATCAAAATAGGATGTCATAGTTGAATAATGCTTGGAGGATGAGTTTGGAAAGAAAATGATGTTTTCTTGGGCATTAACAGTATTATTTTGCTTAATGTATCTGTTGGAATAAAACCGACACGGTTAGAAATGGACCTTGAGAGGTTACCGGACGTGATTGTGATATGAAAACTAGTGTAGTCGTTCAAATTTGATGAGATGTGGAATAGATTGTGTTTATCAAAATTTTTAGAATTTAATTGTTTAAATATTTGTTTGGAAATATCTGTTTTGGACTATTAGTGGAGGATAGCCATGATTGTTGTAGAAATGCATGATACTTAGGTAAATCAAACCATATTTCTCATTTGTTGCATTGGACATTGCATTACATTCATTTCATTGGAAATGTATCTGTTTTTTAGAAATGTTTGGAAATGTATCTATTTGCGAAAAGATGAATACTTGGTGAATCTGGGTAAGGGGTGTGGAACCGCGCGGTTAGGTGTCGAGCCTTTCAGTTTACTGGTAAAAATGATAGTGGTGGTGCATTAGGGCCTACTTGCAGATACTCACCTAGAGATTCACAGAGCTTGTATTCATGTAACAGATATGGTTTAAAGTGGAAATGATTTTATATCTGTTGTTGCATCTCAGCATTGCATGCTTTATAAAGAGAGAGATAAATTGTTTTATCATGAGCATGGCATGAGCATACTCCTCTTTAGTCTTGTCATGGTCCATATGTTGTCTGTGGCTCACCCTATAAGGAAAACTATTTTCAGGTACATGTGTTATGCCTCCACCAAGGCATTGACTTGGGAGGACTCGGAGCTGAGGTTTTATTTATATTTTTTTTATTGTTATTTGTTGAATGTAAGCCTAAGGTTGTATTTGCGTTGATTTGAAACTCCATTTTGTGTAACCAATAATGTTCTTGGATAAATTTGTAAGCATGTAGGGCACTTATCATCTATTCGGCTTCTATTTCATACTTGTTGTACAATGTATGCTTGGGATTGGAACTGGGGCATTGAGATGTGAATAGCATGTATTTGGCATTTGGGATTTAATGGAAATGGATGTATGGAATAGTTAGCTACATATATATGTGTTTGTCTATCAAGTGGGTTTTGTAGCATAAATAGATATACCCTGCTCAATTTTCGGGGTGTGACATTGAGAGTGTTATGAGTGTTTTTTTGTTAATGGTAAATTCATTTTTTTGAGGATAGCTTCTTGAAATGTAATGTTTTGGGTTGATTGGTGGTCGAATTTTTTTTTTGACTTGTGTTTGTAAATTAAACATTCTTATCAAAGAGGTTAGTGGAAGTAGTGATGACTAGTGTTTGGGAATTAATACAATCTTTTAAACACCAAATGACATGAGATATGATAGCAAAAGAACGACATGAATTTATTTAGGTTATGTTTGGAATGTCGGAATGGTTGGAAATTTGAAAAGAAAACAGAAAAAAAATTAGCTTTATTTTAGTCAAATAATCCAAACACAACGATGTCGTTTAGTTTAGTTTTTAAATTAATATTTGGATCAAAAAAATCAAAAAATATGTTTGATTTATCAATTTTCAAAACTCTTTTCAAAATTATTTTTTCTCTCTCCTCTCTCATTCTTTTCTTTGTTTTCAGTGGCGAAACCAAGAAATTAAATCAGAGGGGACACTTATGAATTATAATATTGAAAATTTTTACAAAAATATTTCACATAAATTTTTAAGATTGACTTCAAGAAAGATATATATATATATATATTATTTGTAACTAGTATATCATGAACAATATAAAATAAAAATAAAAAAAGTCTTGGATATAAGTTGTAAAATAAGTTATATAATGATAAAGTAATTTTTATACAAAATTTCAGTAAAAAGTTCAATATAATAGTAATATCACGTCATCATTGACATATGATATCACCAATTAATAGTAAAGAAACACATAGATGATGAACTCCAAATGTCAAATGTAACTAACAATTCAATAAATTTCATATCTTCATTGAGATTAATTATAATTGTATATCAATAATGATATACATCACCATTGTATTAAAATTTTTATAAATAATAATATGACTTATCGTAAATCTTTATTTTCAATATAAAAAAAAAAACAATCATTATTATTCTTATAATTTTAAAAATGTCATTGATATTTCACTCTAAATAATATTTTATAATTTTTTTATTTAAAATATTTTCTTTATGTTTGCAAAAAACAAAAAAAAAATTATTCCAAAACCCGGGGGCACGTAACCCTCCGTGGCTCCGCCACTGTTTATTTTTATTGTTAATAAATCAATCAAAAATCTTTTTCTTTCTCTCCTCTCATCAAAACAAATTACAGATCATCACAAAATTATTTTCAAAACTCATAATCAAAAATTTTTAATTTCCAAAACTTTTTTCAAGAACTTATCCTTCAAAATACAATTCAAAACTCTTTTCAAAAAATTAAACCAAACAGAGCCAACATTACTTATAGCCAGTGGCGAAGCCACATGGGGCTTAGGGGGGTCACGTGGCCCTCCTGAATTTTTGAATTTTTTTTATTATTTTTACATTTGTATATAAATAAAATTTTAAACAAAAATAATATTTAGAATAAAATGTCAAGGGCATTTTTAAATTTATGAAAATAATAGTGACTGTTTTATTGAAAATGAAGTGACTACAACAAATTATATTTTTATGTATGGAAATTTTATGAAAAAATATCAATATAAAGGCAATATCCATCATTATTGATATGCAAATATAATTAATCTCACTATGTATATGTAAAAATTTCTAAGAGTATTAATTATATTTGCATGTGGGGTTCACCCTTCATATGTTGCTTTATTATTGGTTGGTGATATCATATGTTAATAATGACGTAATATCACTATTATATGAAATTTTTACTCAAATTTTGTAAAAATTTGATTTATCTTACCATTATATAATTTATTTTAAGACTTAAATATACGACTGTTTTTACATTGTCCATAATACACTAGTTACACGCAATACTTTCTTTTCGATTTTACTCGAAATTAATTATAAAATTTTATGTGAAATACTTTTGTAATAATTTATTTAAGTTTTTGTACTTAATATTATTTCAAAAATTATTATTATCTTCTTATTGTTGGTTATGAGGAAAAAAAATTACAGTTGTAATCAAGAAGTGCCCCGTCTAATTTAGTTTTCTGGCTCCTCCACTGCTTATAGCCCTTGAACTTCTTTAAGATTTTAATTCACATAATTTAACTAATGTTGTAATTTATTTTGCACTTGAAATGTATATTTTACTTTGATTATTTTTGTATATATTTTACAATTGAAACGTAACTTTACTGAAAGGAAAATCTGTATAATTATATCAAAATTGTAAAATTTACTATATTTTTTTTAAAAAAAAAATTCCATAAGAGACCTCCTAGATGGATCATATGATTTTTCAGTTCCACAGTGGTTACTTTTGTGCATGTGAAATTCATCACAAGTTGTAACTTAATAATTTGATTCATTTTTAGACTCTTGTGCGTAAATTATTCATAAAAAGTCTTAACTTAATCATATATATTTTGATTGCATGTATAAAACTAATGGTCAGGTTTTTCAATGATCCTAAGATTGCTTGGAGAATAAATCATCCTTGGCGACGAGTCTGCGGTTGTGATAACATTGATGACAAGGTGTGCGCTGAATTGTGGGATTTTGATCCTCCTCGTTCATGGAATGAAGATTTTTATTTTATTTGATAAAATTGTAACATATTATTAAAATTTAAAATTAATGTTCAATAACTATCACATGATTGTAAGGATTAAAATTTTTATTAATTCTTTTTGAATTTAAAAAAAGAGATAATTGGTGAAAAGTCTAAACTTATAAGGACTATATGTTATTTAATCTAACGTTTAATTTTTATTTGTGCTAAATACATGTGCTGGAAGTTGCTAAAAAAGTCATCAGTATCGGAAAAGTCATATGAAAATTAGCTAAAAAGTCACTGGTGACCGGTGGCTAACTGGTGGTAGTGAGGTGAATAAATAAAGAAATAGATAAATGACACATACAAAACATTAATTAGGTTATATTTGAACTATTAGACATATATGTAAGCTTTCGGATTAAGAATTTTTTTTGGTTCAAAAAAATTTAAATTTTAGCTGATTGGTCCAATAGTTTCAGAAGAAAACCTCTTGCTATTTAAAAATAAATAAATGAATTAATGTAATTTTTTTTTATAACAATTAATAATAAAATAAAATTCTTCATTAATGGCGGCTTAACTAGTAGCCATTATGAGGACATTTTTATAGTGTACCCCATAAAAAGTGTGTACTATATTCACCTTATTACATATTTTTGTAGTGCATGTTATGTATTTTTGTGGTAAATGGTAGGTATATTTTGGGTAGAGTCACAACAATTTATGGTTCAAAAATGAAATTACATATTTTATAGTAATGTTACAATTTTTTGTATCTAAACATTTTTAATAAAAAAAATGTGTAACATTATCACAAAAATACGTAACATTAACACAAAATACATAGTTTATTTTTGAAACACAAATCTAATAAGAAAAATATTTAATATTTACAATTTACCTGCCCTTGCAATGGGATTTATTCATGTTTGATATGAGGTTATTTTCAAGGGAAAATTAGTGAAACATTCCTTTCTAACTTTTGGTAGTAAGAGAGGTTCAATATATTTTTCTCTTATTAGTTAAGGTTATTAAATAATGTATTTAGAGAAATTTCAGCTTGTTACAAATTTCTCTTTGACGAATTGAAATTTCTTTTTGAAGAACAGAAATTTTTCTGTGAAGACAAATTTCTTTGTGAATTTTTTTTTCTTTGTACTAAAATTTCTCTAGACCAAAATTTCTCTGTAAAAATATTGAGAGACCCCAACTATTATAAAAATATTACATATTTTTTATATTATAAAATTTTAATATCAGGAATTTTAAACTAAAAATCCCTATTTCAAACTACGCCAACTTGCATGAAAATTTACTCCTTAGTCAAAATAAAATTTTGGAATAAAATAGGTCCACTAACTGAGCTACAAAAATTAATAAAGTTATTATTCTGGAGGAGTTTTGAAAAATTATTACATAATAGTAAAAAAAAAATTACAATTTTAATTATTAACATTCATAAAATTTATTATTTTTTTATAAAAAAAATTTCTAGCACACTATGGTGTGTAATTCTCCCATAAAATTATGGGTCATGCTAGGTTTCATGAAAACTTTGATGAAAACCATCATGAAAATCATCTGCACCGTTGGATCATGAGACACATACCTGATCTAACGGTGCAGACAGTTTTCATGATGGTTTTCATGAAAATTCTTCATGAAACCTAGCATTTCCCTAAAATTATATAGGCACGTTGGTGTACTTGTGAGAAAAAGAATTAGAGTTTCATCACAACCACGTCATTTTGTTTAATGTTATGACTGACCACCTAAAATATAATGAGACTTACATTTTTATTTCAATTATATTTGATTGTAAGATTAAAGTTAATATATTAATAGTTGTATGACAAATGTTAATAAATGCTCCTCATGCATTGTTTAATGTTGGAATTAATGTGAAAATTATTTTGAAAATAGTAAAAAAATTGAAAAAATATATTAAATTGAGTGAAAAGTGCTATAAAATTAAGGAAAATCCTACGCAAACGCATATATTATATGAACCCAATTTACGCACTGACATGACATATACATGTCATTGTCCTGTGGGTCCACTAGAGATGATAAAGCATTCTCTTACTTAGAGCGGGGTCCAGCTGTGGTGCACAATACACCACTCCCCATCTCTCATATTCTCTCTCTCTCTCTCTCTCTCTCTCTCTCACAAGACCAGGAAATCTCAGTCCTTCTTTGGTAGGGGTGGGCGCGGGTCGGTTGCGGCCACGGAACTTCCAATCCGCCATCCGTCTGCCAGATTGGCGAATTGGAGAAAATCAATCCGCATCCGTCCGCCAATTCGGCGGATGTGGATTGAGCGGATTGGCGGTTTGGCGAATGGATGTGAATCGGTATTACAGTCAACATAATTCAACTTGTGCACTTCCTCAGAAAAAAAGAAAAGAAAAGAAAAGAAAGTATTACAGTCAATGACTTAAAAAAACATTACAATCACTGCATGCCTCATCTAAAGCAAAAAAGTTTGAAACTTTAGAATATCATAATCACTGCATACCTCATCCACATACTACAATCATAGTATGCCTCATCCATATAAAGTATTACAATCTGTGGTTCTTAAAATATAAAAACAATTCAAACCACCAAAACCATGAACAGAGTAGTAGTAGTAGAGATTGTATATCTCTGTATTGTTACATCTATATCTGTTTTTGAAAACAAAAACCAACCAGCATATATCATATTTTCTATTTATTATTTTTAGAGATAGATTTAAAAACAAAAAAATATAGATAAATAATGCGTTTATTTTTTCAATTCAAAAAAGATATTCAAGTTGAAATTTTTTTTTCAACAGAATATTTTAAGCTCTTTTTTAATTGAAAACACAAACAGAATATTTAAACAAACTGAAAACACAAAGTCTTATAAATTACTAGGGGTACTCGCGGTTTGGCGGTTTGGATGCGGCCAAAGGAATCTCAAATCTGCCATCCGTCCGCCAGATTGGTGGATTGGAGAAAATCAATCTGCAACCGTCCGCTCGTCATTACGCATCAGTCCAAAATGCAGTGGATCGGTTCGGTTCGGTTCGGACGGTTTTGACAGATCGGTATATCCGCTGCTTACCCCTATCCTTTGGCAATCTTGGCCCTCTTTGTTTCACTCGCTGGCGACGCCCCAAGATATTTTTGAACGCCCTTCTCAGTCTCTCTCTTCCTCAAACAATCTTGGCTCGCGATCTCGGCCCTCTTAGTCTCACCCCTCACAAAACCCTAACACAAATCTCTGAATTTGTTTCTTAATTTCACACTCTAGCCCTCTGAATCTCTATTGTAAAAAAAAAAATCGATTTGCAGAGTGTACAGATTTGCAGTGTGTTTTTGTACACTGGTTCACTGATTTATCAACATTACCCCATCCCTCCATTGATGTTAGAGGTGATAAATAGCCAAATCTTCAACCTGCAGCTACCACCGGAGTTTGAATTGACTTTGAGGCGAGATTCGTGACTGATGAGACCAGCAATATTGGGCATTCTTTTTTGTTTCTCTTTACCAGTCAACTAGAAACTGTGTATTTTTTGTTCCTTAAAAGTTGTTTATGTTTGGGTAAAGGAAGTATCTCTTTGTTCCTTGTATTTTTATTTATTTTAGAATATCTATTCAAATTTGTTGTTGATGCTGAGATCGAATTAAATTTATTCTCATTATGTAATATTTGTTAGATTTTTGTTTTTTAGGTGGTTGTTAATTCTAAGTAATTTGTTGAGATTGATTTGGATTAGCTACATTATAGTGAAAACTAAGCATTCACCAACTGTTCAACATTTGGTTTGTGAGAAGCACAGGGATGTGTTGCTTAAGCATGAGTTATATGGACCAAACTTCATTAATTTGCTCACCAACTGTTTGATGATTGTTTCAGTCTAAAGGAAGAGGCCTCCCTTGCATTGGAACCACACTGTGAAGGAACCACATTGTGAAGGAAGGAGCCTCCCTTATAGTATAACATTCTTTTACAACATTCTTTTACAAATATAATTAAATTACTTCTACAATAGAAGGGAACAAGACAAGGAACAAACTTGCTGTAAATATGAAAATAAGGATTTTATCATCTCTTTGTTTATAGAACAAAATACATGACAAAAGCCTAATGTTCAATAAATCTAATATCAAACAAAATACATGACAAAAATCCAATGTTCAATAGATCTACTCCATGCTAGTCAACTTTTCACTTTACTAATATGCCCAAATAATCAACTTCCTAAATCAGAATTGGTCCCTCTTCATTGCAACTTGAATGTATGATTTGAAGAACTCAACGTACACAAAATAATAAATTTCTTAGAGAAGCATAGCTGTATAAGGTGAGAAAGAGAGAAAATTTTGAAGACATTGTTATATACCTTTATTACATGGTAAAAAGCCATCATCATTTGAAGTTGTTGGCATAAAATGAATTCCCTAATGAACATAAACTAGTTAGTCATACAACTGATATAAATTTTAATAAATTTGATTGGTGTAAACTATTCAACCAATACCTGTAAAGCATGCAAGTGACTAATTGGCGGTGCTAGTTGATTTCTCATTGCCATATAGTGAATTGGGTAAGGCTACAAAAACCATCCATAAATTGGAAACATTGTTATTTTAAATCGAGATAGCTAACGAATTTTCTATGTCATTAGTATATACTTTTTAGTACCTGTGGATGGTTCCCAATTAAATTAGGAATGTTAGCAGCTACTCCATTATGACAACCACTCCAAAATGGATTGGGAACACCCTATGTTGGGTTTCCATTAAGATTTGAATAATTGATATACATGCTTGCACCTCCAACCATATGGTTCATGTTCTCTTTTGATGAATGTGATGTATATGGAGGAGCATCACTGCAATCATTTGCAATGCTTAACTACTTTGAACAATCTTGCCAAATTGCATATATTATTGGAAATCATTAAAAAAAAAAAAAAAAAGAAGAAGAAAAAAATAGAAGGAATTTAACAATGGATACCACACAACATTTTGATTTAAAAACCTATTTTTGTTGAGATTGGTACAATTCACCTTGAACTTCTTGCTTTTTTTCTTTTTTTTTTCCCCTTTAGATGCCTGCTACAATGATTTTGATATCAAATATAATCTTATTTTTAGAGAACCAAACCAAACCAAGCCAAACCAAAATTACAAAATATAAATAAATAAACCCAACCAAATTTACAAAATATAAATATATACATAAATTACCTTTTTCTTCCTCACCAATTGATCTATTTTAGACTCCTTGCGTTTTGATGGCGGACGACCTTTAGCTCGCACTGGCAGTGGACTAAGCACCTTAGTACATGGTTTGGACATTCCATTAAACTCTTCATTGCAAGGAGACAAAGATGGACATTGGCTTTTAATCAATTGATCATCAGTTTTTTGCATCTTCTCCTTTATTTCCCTTAAATAACTCATCAAATGGTTACATTTTTCTTCAGATTCTGCAGCAATCTCAGCAATTTCATAGAAATAGCTACATAACTTATCATACCGTTGCACTTGTTCATTAGTTTCCTAATTATTGTATGAACATTTGATGAAAGAGTGTCTACGCCTCAAGTCCTTCCTCCACCGTGACAAAATGTAACGAGATGGAACTTTTTTCACTTTCTTTTTATTAAGCACAGCAATTGCATGCCTACACAAAATACCACGAAACTCAAACAAATGACACAAGCAATGTACTTCACATTCCTTTTCATTATCGTATACGCTAAAATTGACCTCCTTCCTTGAGTCACCAACTTTGACACTATCTTCAACCTCAAAAGTAAAAATGCAACCTTTTTGCTTAACAAAAGATACATTGCAATAAATCAATCCCTTCAACTCATCTTGAAATTCCTTAAACTTTGCCATGGTATATATCTCTTGAAATTGTTTTTCAATATTGAATTCAGTAATCAATGGGATTCTAAAATGAAAAGAAGCATAATCTGCCTGGTTTTCTTTTCCCACTTTGCTTCGTAATGCATTATCATATTGTTCAACAAACTGTTTCAAGGTAGTCTTTGAGTTAATATACCCATCAAAAAATGTATTCATGCTCTCACTGTGCTGCGTAGTAGACATTCCAACCCAAAATGTGTCTTTTATATATGTAGGAACCCAACGATGCCTATCATCATATAAATTGTGCAACCACTCATTGTTTTCCAGACCATATTCTTCAATCATTTCTTTCCAACCCTCTTCAAAATCACTAGGAGTTATCAAATCATAAACAACATTATGCAGAGCATTTTTTTACTGCTTCATATATTGAATATCTACAAAATGTTTTTGGAACCTTTTCCATTATATGCTACAAGCATAATTGGTAACGAGTCATTGGGAACACTTTTGCAATAGCTCTTTGCATGGCCTTGCATTGATCCGTAATTATCGCTTTTGGAGCTTGCCCGGATATACATGCCAACCACGATTGAAATAACCAAATATAAGTGTCCGTATTTTCATTCGACAAGAGACCACATCCCAACAAAATTGATTGCCCGTGATGATTCACCCCAACAAACAGAGTGGAGGGCATATCATATTTTTTAGTTAGGTCTGTCGAATCAAATGAAACATCTCCAAAAGACTCGTATGCTGCTCTACCTCTTGCATCAGCCCAAAACACATTCTTTGAACGACCATCATCATCTAAATCCATTATATAAAAGAAACTTGAATTTTTGTTTTGCATTTTAGTGAAATAAGTGAGAATTGCTTCGGTATCACCAGTTCCAAGTCTTAAACGCCTCATTTTTTCAATGTAGTTTCGACAATCTTTCTCAGTGAATGATAGATGCTCATGACCTCCAGCTTCAACAACTAAAGAATTAAATTTTTACTCACATTTATTCCAGCTTCATCATTTAATTCTAGCCTCATTTTCACATTGTAGACACCCCATTTTTGACCGATCTTAAGACTCAGATGTCATCGTTGGTGCACGCGATGATTGCGCATGTTTGTGCTTGTTTCGAGCGCCCGAAGGTCTCGGCTGAGTGCCTTGTCTTTGAGCCTCTTAACACTTTGTGTTTTGGCCTTGGTTTTTGGGACAAACCTTGTTGCCCCTTTGCCTGAGGGAGGGGAAGGGCTGCCGGCCACTTTTCTCCCTTGTAGGCCACTTGGACTGGTCGGCCGGCTAGGGGAAGTGGTCAGTCGGCCACCTTAACTGGTCGGCAGCCACTTTTTCTCCTTTTTAGATATTTTCGGATCTTTTGAGCCAGCTGTGGTTCACTGAATTCATCCTCCACACACGTGTATGGAGGGATTGAAACAAGCTTAAAGCTTGTCAAACAACCTTTTGCTTGCTTCCTCTATATAAGGGGAGGTCCCTCCTCCTTGTTTGGGGTTCACAAAATCTCAGAGCTGAATTCTCTCTCTCTCTCCCTCTGGAATTCTTGCTCTCTCTCTCTCTCTCTATTGTGTCTTAAAGTGTGTTTTCTCCACACATTTGCACTATAACACCTAGTGAAACACCATTATCTTGTTGCTGAGGTACTTGAGGGTCTTGTTTGGACTCAAAAGGCTGGTTTTAGCTCAGAGAAGTTGTTGTGTTAAAGTTGTGCTTCAAGGGTGAGTGTCTTCCCTCTTTAAGCTTTATTTTGATCAAGTGTTTGGCCACCTTTGCATGCTTGTTTTGGCCTAGTTGTCAACTACAAAAACCTTTGTTTTTAAGTGTTTAAAATGGTTGTTTGAGGCCTTGTTTGAGTTGGGGGTGGTCTACCCCCTTTTTGTGGCTTATTTTGCTTTGTTTTGTGCTACTTTCTAAAGCCTTGGAGACTATCTCTTTTGGACCTTTTAACCACTGAATTCCAGAGGAATTTTAGTGGTGGACAGGTGGTTTTGAGGTCCCAAATAGGAGGGGGTGGTCCCCTCTCCTCTTGTCTTGCTTGCTTGTGTTGATGGCCCACCAAATGAGCATGTGTTTCTACTTCTTTGTGACTTAGATCAAGCATGTTTTTGTGACTTTTTGGACCTACCATAGCTCTATTTTGGGTTGGTTTGGTCATTGGTTGCTTGCTTCTTACACTTGTAGTGTAATTCTTGCTAATTAGCCTTGTATGCTTAATGCTTTGGTCCATTATTCTAGCCTATTTTGGTCCTACTCCAGCATGTTTTTGGTGTTATTTTGACATTCCTTAGCTCTAATTTTGATTGGTGGGGGCACCTCTTGCTTGGTTCTTATACTTGTAGTGCAATCCTACTTGTTGGCCTAACATGCTTCACGCTTCATGCCTCTCATTCTAGCATGTGTATGCTTCACTCCAGCATGTTTTTGGCTTTGATTTAGCATGCTTTAGGACTTTTTTGAATAGTTTTGGCCATGTGGTTCATGCTTTGTATAGCTATAGTATAGTTGGCCTTGCTATTATTGTGTTTTGAAGCCCCTAGCATGCCTTATTTGTGATGTTTGCATGATATGGCATCATTTGGTATGTAAATTCAGAGTATATATCATTGTCTCACTCTCACATATATCACTCTTTCATTGTGTTTGAGAGTTGAGTCTTCATGTCTTGTTTGCGAGCCATCAAATGAGCATGCTTTCCTTGTGTTCTATGCCTTAATTTTAGCATATTTAGGCTATTGTTTTGGCATGATATAGCTCTGTTTTGGGCTGGTTTGGTTGTTTGTGCATTGTATTGCATAGCCCTAGTGTTGTGTACTTCGCTATCTTTAGTGCTTTAAGGGCCCTAACATGCTATACTTGTGTTGTTTGCATGATATGTCATCATTTGGCATATGATTTCAGTGCTTGTACCTCTGCCATGCTCTCATATATGTCACTCTTTCAATGTGTTTGAAAGTTAAGCTTTGTGCCTTGCTTGCGAGCAAACGAATGAGCATGCATTTCTCGCCTTTTTGTGCCTAAGTTTTAGTGTGTTTTGGCCACTATTTTGAAGTATCTTAGGTCTGTCCATAGCTGGTTTGACCATTTGTGATTGATAGTGCATGCCTCATGTGTAATGTCCTTCACTTGCTTTAGTGCTCTTGGCCCCTTAACATGTCTTGCATGCATTGCTTGCATGATAGAGTCTTGTGCATGCCATTTTAGCATTGAAAAATGAGCATATGTGTGTTGCATTGCATGTGTTTGGATCGGACGTTAATCCAAACACAAGGAATGTGGCACGTTTCATACTCAAAGTGATGAAACGTGTTGCATTTCTTGGTCGCCAACCCTCTTGATCATACATAATAGAGGTGGAGGCTCTTATGTGTTGTTTGTGCATTCACTAACACTGTGCGAGCTTGGCTCTTTGGCCATCATGCATTGAGATGCATAATTGGTGGCTTGAGAGTCGAGTACTACGCTCCTTTGAGCTTGAGAAATGATAAGGAGAGTAGTTGCACACACATTTCCTTGTAAATGAATTGTTGTGCCTTTGTTAATCTCTGTTGCAGCAAAGTTGGGATTCTGGAAAGAGAAGTGGCCGGCCGGCCACTTGAACTAGCCTGCCGACCACTTGAAGTGGTCGGCCGGCCACCTGCAGCAAAATTTTCCAAAATCTTCCTATTTTGGGGCAAATGCAACCTGAAAGTGTGTTTGATGCTCTGAGGTCACTGCGAGTGCAAACAGAGACAACTTATGGCAAGGCAATGCATTTTCGGGCGAAGAAAATCGAGCATGCATGTTTCCCTCCCCTCGAGGCCATTTTAACTGCTTTACTTAGTTAGTTAATTTGCCGGTTTTCTGTAATTAATTAGTCAATGTGTTTAGCTAATTCAATTCATCTTTGTAATATTCTAATTAGCTTAGTATAGCTAGTTTCAATTCGGTTTGTAATTAATTAGCTAGAGTTAGTTAATTAGTTGGTTTGTAATAAATAGCTTAGCTTAGCTCTTATTCATTTGGACGCTCCGTCGAGAGGGCATAATGTTGTAATAAGGGTGCGTGTGTGTGTGAATGTTTTCCAACCCTACGTCTTTCTCCATTTTATTTATCCGCTTTTAGTGGTTAGATTAGGGCATATTTTCGATTAGCATACCTTATGCTTGCATACATGCTTCATTCATTCGTTTTGCATGCACCGAGCTCGACGCATCATTCAAACTGCATCGCATTTTAATACACTTACTTGAATACGTGTTTAACAACATGTTATCAAGTGTTGCATTCATATGCCATCTTAGATAACCGAGCCTATTTTAGTTGCACTTTTGCATGTGTTGCATTAGTCATCTTAACATAGCTAGGATCATGCATTGATTTCTAATTAGTTTTCTGTTTTGGCTCGGAATACATAGTAAGTGTTTTTGCTTTAGCATCCTTGCATGTATGTAAGTGACTGCCATGATAGCATGCTTGCCACGAGGCTATGTGCTTAAATGATTAACTGCATGAGTGCCTGTGGATGAAGGCTTCATTACTTGAATTGGAACAATTCATCAAAATGTGAGTTTTAAGCCCACTTGAGGGTGGCAAATCATGTTGTTTCAAGCCCACCTTGTTTGGTGGCAAATCCGCGTTTTAGCCTACTTGTGAGTAGCATCTTCAAACCATTTTCGAAAAACAAACATGAGATGTTTTGTTCCAAATCGAGCGATTTAGTCTATACTTGTATGCTGTGCGCATCACGTAGTAAGTTAGCTAATAATCAGAATAAGAACACATGTGTTTATAAAATAACATATCATGTTTAGTAGAGGCCGATCCTTTGATCGGGCGAGCGGGGGTGCTCATTTCAGGACCTTCCCCTCTCGTACCCAAGTTCCCGAGCTGAGGCAACTTTGGTGATGACGGACACGTGGCCTTAGGCACGAGTCAGGGTTTCCTAAATTTCCCAAAACAAAATATTTAGGTGGCGACTCTGAAATTTGGCAAAGCAGTCCATGTTTGGCGCTTTTTGATTAAAATTGATTTTCCAAAACGATTTGCCGGATTTGGACTCTTTGGTGATTTATCAGTCTTACATTACACTTTGTGAGATTAGATTCAGAACCGTGACTGGAGTCCGAACTGTAGCTATGAACCCAATTCGCACCTTCTCCGAAAAGGGGGGCGCGCGGAGAAAGTTCGGGGTGGTCTACACACATGTGTACCCATCATCTTATTACGTTGAAAGAAATGTGTCTTCCTAGGACTTAATGAATGATTATGTTCAAGCATAGATTTAGACAAGCTAAATGTTCCATTAGAACATGGTACTATATTTATCTTAGCTTCACAAGCTTTTTTTTTTTGTTGGGTTTGGCTTAAAAGAGTTCAATGAGGTACATACCGTTTTTCCTGTATGAGTACATGCAAGTGTAACATATTTTATACTCACATTGTCTTCGTGCCTTGAGCTTCTTATCATGACTTCAAATCCTTCTTGTCGAGCATAAGATCCATAGTATTGATGAACTTCATCTTTTGAGCCGAACGTCATTCCGACCTTTGGTGCTTCAATCTTCTTACTGCCATCTAATGTATCTTCAAAGGTACACTCATATATTTCGTCAGTTTCACCACTTTCCTTACCACAAGACATTTTTCCAAGTCTATAGATTTCTATACTAATAATGGAAAATTCCTTGCTTTGATTTTGTGCTTTAGCTTGGAAGTAATGGGGATACGGGAACTTTTGAGAAAGAAAAAAGGGAATACAAAAAGTTTGGACATTATGTATCAAAAGTGGAATATGGATGGCTTCTACAAAAAAGCTCACAAGTTGTTTGTTTTTTTTTTTTCTTTTTGCTGTTATCTTATTTGACTATTTAATAGCCGATTTAGGAAGCCACCTTGGCATGCCACATCAGTGAGCAAACCAAGTTTGTCAAATGTGTTTGTTTGTATAGCACCACTCTAAAACAAATACAAAGTATATTGGGTTTTACACTTATTTTGTCTTAATCTTATGCCCCTAGGGCACTTGTTAACAAGATCCTAGTTGTATCAGTTGTCATGGTAGAGTGATAGTGGTGGTGGAGATGGTGATAGTTGGGATGTGCCAGTGGTAGACAGATGGTGATGGTGATAGTGATAGTGACAACAATGATGTTAATGTGGTTGCATTGGTAAGCTTCAAGTTAAGAAAATGTTTTTTTTACCTTTTAAAAACAAAAATATTTTCTACTCCAACAAATTTATTTTTGTAGCGATCTCGGTTTTGACCCTTCTTTCATGTTTTGCCACTTTGCTGAGTACGTCGGGGATCGAGCTGCCCGATCAGCTCGCGGGGGTCCAGGGGGCAGCACCTCTTGGCGGGTTCGAGGGTAGCGCCCTGGCGGGGTCGAGGGGCAGCGCCCCCGAAGCAAAAATGCAAAATGCATTCGAAGTTTCTTGAGCCGCACGTGCGAAAAACAGGGGAGGGCTTGTTTGGCTACTGCAATAAATGCAGGTGCGGGAGTGCAAGTGCGGGAGAAGCGCCGCACGTGCAGTGGTAGGTGAGTCCGAAATTTTGGTCTTTTCTTCTCTTTAGGTTGAGTGTATCTCACTCTTGTTAGGCCTCTCCCTCTCTAAAAACCCTTTCCTCTCCCTTCTCTCTATATTTCCCTACGCTAAATTGGATCAAAACCTTGATTTCTCAAGATCAATTAGAGTTCTGTCATAGGTTCTTCATCAAAGTTGGTTAACTTCTCGAGGGCTTCGTTGTGTGCGGTGAAGATCGAGTTTCAACACCGTTGATTTTGGGGTTTCATCTCATTTCTTCTTCAAAACTTGAGGTAGGGATTTTCTTAGAGTTATATATATATTTTTGCAAGATCTAGATGATTTTCGACATCATCTTTTGATAGCTTTGAAAATTGATTGTTGATTCAAGAAGATGAGAGATTTTTGAAAGTGGATTTGTCTCTTGTTCTTTTAAAATGATCTTATGGGTTTTAATCTTCGTTGACTGAAGAAAAATATAATTTTGGAGAGTTTTCTTTCAAAGGATTTGGGTTATATAGCTTTGGTGAGAAAACTTAGAATTTGGGGAATTTTTTAAAAGACACTGAAAAATCCATGGATGATATCGTTATATTTATTTTGTGTGTCAAAATAAATGGATGTTTGGAAAATTTCTAATTTCTTATTTATATTTATACAAATGATGAATTTCAGGGAATATGAGAATTGTTGTTCATTTTGGAAATTATTCTTCAAAACGTTGAAATAGTCTTGAAATGACTAATTGTTGAGGATACTTGAGAAAAGGGAATTGTGTTATTCCTTGGATGATGAATTGGAATAAAAGTATTTATATTCATCTTGTGATATTGGCATATCAACTCATTTGATTACATTAAACTTTGAAAGTTGATTTGAAAACTTGCATTGAGAAAAGAATGTTGAGAAACAAGTTTTCATGGAATGGTTTTGGGGTAAATACGTTGGTAAGTCTTGATAGGTGGTGTAGATGATATTGAATAAGTTGGCCCGAGGGTCCGGGGTGAAAGACCAAAAACCCGCGCGGATAGGTGTCGAGCCTTCGGTTAATACCGGTAAAAATGACAATTTGGTAGTACTAGTATAGTCTACTTGCAGACACCGACCTAGGGATTACTAGATTCGTATTTACCGCCTTTGAAATAAATTATTAAGTTTTGAACAATTGACATTGCATGACATCATTCAGCATGATGGTTTTCAAAAGATGAAGATATGGTTTACTTTCAAAAAGGGGCATAGCATGACATGTGCATTTCATCTCTTGAGACTTGTATAAAATGTGTATACTTTGTTAAGGATTTCCTACTGGGCTTTATGCTCACCCTACGGGATTTTTTTGCAAGAAAAGATGTGGTAATTCCGCATAACTAAAGGTGAGGAAATATGTGTTGAGAGTACAAGGCTCTTATTTTGCTATAACTCTGTTTGTTAGCCAAGGGCTGTATTTGTGTGGGTTTGAAGAACCATTTTGTATAACCAGGCCTAAGCCTTGGACACTTGTAAACCCTTGCGGGTATCTATTTGTTTATTTATTTGGTTTTGGATTAAATGTATAATCGCATTGAGGAACTAATTGTATCATGTAATACAAGTATGGAGAATTATTTCTATTTTCCTTTAAGAAGCCATGATGGTTGTGTTATCATTTGCGCATAGGAAATTGGGGCGTTACAACTTGGTATCAGAGTTACCGGGTTTGAATACTTGGAGCTCGTGGGAAGTGGTTGTTTGACCACAATGGGTTCATTTAGCATGCTTAGGAAGTGTTATGCATTTTGTGACTATGTGATAATATGCTTATGTGACTAAATGGGTATGGGTTTGGACTTTTGGGATGTTGTTTGTGCCTGTTAAATTCCTTGAGGTCTCATTACAAGGGTACTTGATCAATACTCGTTCTACTAAGAATTATTGGTTATTCGTGGGACGAATTTCATCGTAAAAGAATAGTCCGTATGTGTTTACATGACTAAGTGCTTATATGGAGTGAAATTGAATTGTGTACATGGTAGAGAAATATATGGAATTGTTGTAGTCGAACGTGTGAGTCAAGTTACAAGCACATATGAGTTAATGTGTTAAATTATTTCTCTTGTGTCCTTTATTAGGATGTCAGGAAGGGGCCGTGGTGGTAGAGGCGGGAGGCGTGGTAGGGCTCGCCGAGGTGTGCATGAGGTACCGGTCCATAGGGTTCCGGTGCAAGAAGAAGTTTCGGCCAAGCTAATATGGCTGACCAAGCAGGCCAAGCTAATGTGGCCGAACAGGTAGGACAAGCGGGTCAAACTGCAATGGGGGCCCTAGCCCGAGAAATGGCGGGGACTTTGAGGGAGTCTATGAACTTGTTGAGGGCAAAGAATCAAGCCCGAGAGAACACCGAGGAGTCAAGGGCAAGTTTTCTCACTAGAGAGTTTTTACGGGCCAAACCAAATGAATTCCATGGTGGCCCTGAGCCTAAGAAAGCGGATGAATGGCTCGAACAAACAGTGAAGACATTTGAGATGCTTCACATTGATGATAGCGAGTTGAAAGTGACTCTAGCGAGTTACTACCTTAAAGGAGATGCGGGTCAATGGTGGAAGTATGCCAAGAGTAGGGTGGAGCCATCATGGGAAGTCTTTGTGGTTGCTTTCCAAGATAAGTACATACCTTCCACTGCTAGGGAGAGATTGAGACAAGAGTTTAAAGACCTCAAACAACTCGACATGCCCGTGGCCGAGTTTGAGGCAGTCTTCTCTAGTTTGTCCAGATTTGCACCGGAGTTGGTGGCAACAAAAAGAGCGCCGTTGCATAGAATTTGAAAAGAAGTTGAAAACTAAGATCTTCTTCAAGCTTGTCGGGAATATGATTTGGGAATATGACGTCTTGTGGAGATGGTGGCGCATGTAGAGATTTCTATACAAGCCAAGGAGGAGAGGCTTCGGGGTTCGAGGCCTAGGGTCCAGGAGTCTCAAGGAGACTATAGGCAGAACAAGAAGAGTAGGAATGCCTATCCATTCCAGTCCTAACCACAGCAGTCTAGATCTACTTTTCCTTTGCCTAGTGCGGGTCCAGGAAACAGTACATTGAGTAGCTTCTCGTGTTTCAAGTGTGGCCAACCGGGCCACAAAGCCTTTTCGTGCCCACAGAAGGGTGGAGGACAATTGATGTTACCACCACCTAACCGATCTCAAAGTCAGTCTCAGTCTCAGACTCAGAATAGAGGCCAACGGTTTAATTGTTATCAGTGTGGTCAGCCGGGGCATATGAAAAGAACTTGCCCAATGTTGGGAGGCGCATCTGGTGCATCAGGGTCGAAGCAGACTCAGAGCCACCAACAGGCTCATTCAGCTCAGGCTTCATAAGCAAATTAGAGAGCCGCTTCGGCTCAGTCGATGCAACAAGCCTATGCTCTGAGAGACGATCGAGTTAACCAGGGGCGCGTGTATGCTGTTGCCACGCCAAAATAGTCACCAAGATCCTCAGTTGTGAGAGGTATTTTTGTTGTGTGCAATACTTTGGCTAATGTGTTGATAGACACGGGTGCATCTCATTCATTTATGTCTACTGTATTTGTTTCTGCATTGGGGTTAGAGGTGGCACGGTTAGCGTCTCCGCTCAGAGTAGAGTCACCTGTTGGGGGTACAGTTGAGTTAGACCAGGGTTGTCGTGGTGGTGAAATAGAAGTTGCTGGGTGTCGACTCTCGTTTGCTTTTGTATTGCTAGACATGTCGAGTTTTGATGTCATTTTAGGCATGGACTGGTTATTTTCGTATCGAGCAGTGATTGATTGTTACCGTCAGAGAGTTACTGTATGTACCTCGCATGGTGGTTGTTTCTATTTTCTAGGGAACCGAGTTAATAGGACCTTGTCGCCAGCTTTTGACCCTCGTAGTAGGAGCAAGCTTAGTGGCCTTCTTGCAACACTCTTGGATAGTGAAAGTGACGGGGGCGGTGTTGAGTTACCAACGGTAGTTTGTGAATACACGGATGTCTTTCCCGAGGATCTTACTAGTTTGCCACCTCACCGGGAGATCGAGTTCTCCATTGAATTAGTGTCTGGCACAACACCGATTTCCATGTCACCGTATAGATTTGCACCTGCCGAATTGCATGAATTGAAGATTCAACTCCAAGAACTTTTAGATAAGGGCTTCATTTGCCCTAGTACATCACCTTGGGGAGCACCAGCTCTCTTTGCGAAGAAGAAGGGTGGATCATTGCGGTTGTGTATTGATTACCGCAAGTTGAATCGAGTGACAGTTAAGAACAAGTATCCTCTACCCAAGATAGATGATTTGTTTGACCAACTTAGAGGATCTCGCTACTTTTCAAAAATAGATTTGAGGTCGGGGTACCATCAGTTGAGAGTCCGGGAGGAGGACATTCAGAAGACGGCATTTCGTATGCGTTATGGCCACTATGAATTCCTTGTAATGCATTTTGGGTTAACCAATAAGCCTACTTCCTTTATGGATTTGATGAACATAATTTTTCAAGAATACTTGGACCATTTCGTGGTCGTTTTTGTGGACGACATATTGATTTATTCAACCTCCGAGGAGGAACATGAGACTCACTTGCGGGTAGTGCTGGGTTTACTTAGTGAGCACTAATTGCATGCCAAATTTGAGAAATACGAGTTTTGGTTAACTGAGGTGAAGTTTTTAGGGCATGCGGTGTCTAGAGAGGGAGTAACTGTGGACTCCTCAAAGATAGATGCCGTAAAGGATTGGGAACAACCCAAGAATGTTTTCAAGATCCAGAGTTTCTTGGGATTAGTGGGATATTATCGACGTTTTGTAAAGGACTTATCTAGACTAGCCGCACCTTTGACAAGATTGACTAGGAAGGGTATCAAATTTGTGTGGAGTAAGGCTTGTGAAAAGTCATTCCAAGAACTTAAGACTAGATTGACTATCGCACCGGTTTTGATAATTCCGGAAAGGGGTTTGAATTACACTGTCTATTGTGATGCGTCCGGGGATGGACTTAGTTGTGTCTTGATGCAAGAGGGAAAAGTTGTGGCCTACGGTTCATGACAATTGAAGACTCATGAAAAAAATTACCCCACCCATGATTTAGAATTAGCGGCGGTGATTTTTGCCTTGAAAGTTTGGAGGCATTACTTATATGGTGAGAAGTTTGAAGTCTTCTCTGATCATAAGAGTCTAAAATATTTGTTTTCTGAAAATGACATGAATTTACGCCAATGGAGGTGGATGGAATTTATGGAGGATTATGACTTTGAGTTACACTATCATTCGGGGAAGGCCAATATGGTGGCCGATGCTTTGAGTCGGAAATCTGTGAGTAGCTTGGCAAGTGTGGCCATTCGGGAATGGGTTATGCTAGGTGAAATTGGCAAGTTTGATTTGCACTTGGGTGAGTCCAGCGAGAGTGCTACCTTGTTTACTTTGACTGCTCAACTTACCTTGATTAGTAAGGTCATAGAGGCACAACAAGGGGACCGTGAAGTAGAGTCTATCCAGGTTAAAATTTCCAATAGGAAGGAAAGAAAGGTTTGAACATTCACTCGGATCTGAGTGTATGTTACCTAGATCGTTTGTTTGTACCAGAATCTTGTAGAGAGGAAGTACTCCGGGAATTTCATCACTCATGCCTTGCGGTACATTCGGGAGGCACCAAAATGTACCATGATCTTAGTCGTCAGTTTTGGTGGAGGGGAATGAAGTGAGATGTCGCTTTATTTGTATCAAAGTGCCTTACTTGTTAACAAGTGAAGGCCAAACATCAAAACCAGCGAGTTTGTTACAACCCTTACCAATAACCGAATGGAAATGGGAGCGTGTTACCATAGATTTTGTAGTTGGGCTTCCTAAAACACAATGAGGCAATGACGCCGTTTGGGTGATTGTTGATAAGTTGACTAAGTTTACCCATTTCATTCCAATATGCACCAGCAACTCAGTTGAACGATTGGGGAAGTGACATACCGGTTAGCTTTACCGCCACAACTTCGGGAGTTCACAACGTATTTCATGTAACTATGCTTAGGAAGTATGAACCCGACCCTTCTCATGTGCTTGATTGGGTTGACTTGGAGGTAGATAAGGATGCCTCTTACGAAGAACGACTGGTTCAAATATTAGATACCCAGGAGCACGTGCTATGGGGGAAAACTATACCATTGGTAAAGGTGTTGTGGAGACACCATGGGGTTGAAGAAGCAATGTGGGAACGGGAGGCGGAAGTCCGCTCCAAATATCCGGATTTGTTTGAAAATGCTTAAGTTGCTTTTCTTTGTAATATTCCCTAGTGTTGAGGGAAACGTATTTAAAGTTGTTAACCACATGTTGATATGTGCATTGTTGTTTTAAGCATAAGGTTGTTAAGAGTTGCCATTACTTTTTAGGGAATTTAATATTTATGCGTATTTGGGAGGTTGTTGTTAATGAGATAACCATGGTGGAAATGGTGGAATTTGGTTAAGAGTTAGTATTGTGATTTGAAAATGAAATAGCGTGGTTTTGATCGCTAGAAACCCCTTTGTTTGGGTAGCTTGATTTGAAATTTCGAGGACGAAATTCTTGAAGGAGGGGAAGGTTGTAGCGATCCCGGTTTTGACCATTCTTTCATGTTTTGCCACTTCGCTGAGTATATCGAGGATCGAGCTGCTCGGTCAACTCGCGGGGGTCGAGGGGGCGGCGCTCTTTGGCGGGTCCGAGGGCAGCGCCCTGGCGGGGTCGAGGGGTAGCGCCCCTGAAGAAAAAATGCAAAATGCATTCGAAGTTTCTTGAGTCGCACGTGCAGAAAACAAGGGAAGGCTTGTTTGGCTATTGCAATAAATGCAAGTGCGAGAGTGTAAGTGCGGGAGAAGCGCCACACGTGCGGTGGTAGGTGAGTCTGAAATTTTGGTCTTTTCTTCTCTTTAGGCTCAGTGTATCTCACTCTTGTTAGGTCTCTCTCTCTCTAAAAACACTTTCCTCTCCCTTCTCTCTAAATTTCCCTATGCTAAATTGGATCAAAACCTTGATTTCTCATGATCCATTAGAGTTCTGTCATATGTTCTTCATCAAAGTTGGTTAACTTCTCGAGGGTTTCGTTGTGTGCAGTGAAGATCGAATTTCGACACCGTTGATTTTGGGGGTTTCATCTCATTTCTTCTTCAAAACTTGAGGTAGGGATTTTCTTAGAGTTATATATATATTTTTGCAAGATCTAGATGATTTTCGACATCATCTTTTGATAGCTTTGAAAATTAATTGTTGATTCAAGAAGATGAGAGATTTTGGAAAGTGGGTTTGTCTCTTGTTTTTTTCAAATGATCTTATGGGTTTTAATCTTCGTTGATTGAAGAAAAAGATGATTTTGGAGAGTTTTCTTTCAAAGGATTTGGGTTGTATAGCTTTGGTGAGAAAACTTAGAATTTGGGAATTTTTTTAAAAGAGACTGAAAAATCCATGGATGATATTGTTATATTTATTTTGTGTGTCAAAATAAATGGATGTTTGGAAAATTTCTAATTTCTTATTTATATTTATACAAATGATGAATTTCAGGGAATATGAGAATTGTTGTTCATTTTGGAAATTATTGTTCAAAACGTTGAAATAGGATACTTGAGAAAAGGGAATTGTGTTATTCCTTGGATGATGGATTGGAATAAAAGTATTTATATTCATATTGTGATATTGGCATATAAATTCATTTGATTACATTAAACTTTGAAAGTTGATTTGAAAACTCGCATTGAGAAAAGAATGTTGAGAAACAAGTTTTCATGGAATGGTTTTGGGGTAAATACGTTGGTAAGTCTTGATAGGTGGTGTAGATGATATTGAATAAGTTGGCTTGAGGGTTTGGGGTGAAAGACCGAAAACCCACGCAGATAGGTGTCGAGCCTTCCGGTTAATACCGGTAAAAATGACAATTTGGTAGTACTAGTATAGTCTACTTGTAGATACCGACCTAGGGATTACCAGAGTCGTATTTATTGCCCTTGAAATAAATTATTAAGTTTTGAACAATTGACATTGCATGACATCATTCAGCATGATGGTTTTCAAAAGATGAAAATATGGTTTACTTTAAAAAAGGGGCATAGCATGACATGTGCATTTCATCTCTTGAGACTTGTATAAAATGTATATACTTTGTTAAGGATTTCCTACTAGGCTTTATGCTCACCCTACGGGATTTTTGTGCAGGAAAAGATGTGGTGATTCCGCCTAACTAAAGGCGAGGAAATATGTGTTGAGAGTACAAGGCTCTTATTTTGCTGTAACTCTGTTTGTAAGCCAAGGGCTATATTTGTGTAGGTTTAAATAACCATTTTGTATAACCAGGCCTAAGCCTTGGAAATTTGTAAACCCTTGGGGGTATCTATTTGTTTATTTATTTAGTTTTGGATTAAACATATAATCACATTAAGGAACTAATTGTATCATGTAATGCAAGTATGGAGAATTATTTCTGTTTTCCTTTAAGGAGCCATGATGGTTGTGTTATCATTTGGGCATGGGAAATTGGGGCGTTACAATTTTTCATTGATTATGAAATAAATGTAAAATATATTTTTTTTCTACAAAAACAAAGAAAGTAAAGTATTATGCCAACATAGGACATTGGGGTGTGCTCCAATGGTTTAGTAGTTACACCTTAGAGTGTAGTGAGTGGGATGTTAAGGGTTCGAGTTAATGGAGCAACGGCGGCCTTTAAGTTATAATCTAACTATACTAACATACTAACGTTATCTCAGGAAAAAAAAAAAAAGAGTATTATGCCAACATGAATAACTTATTAAATAGTGATAGCAAATTGTATGGTTTGTTAAGTTTCACAATATTATTTTATTGTTAAATAATGAAGCGGCCCAATTAGAATAGTCTACAAAACATCAATGACACACAAATACACGTGTAAATAGAGTCTTAATTATCTTTAAGAAAAAATTTAGAGGTCTTAAAATTTCTATTCAGAATTTTTCTAAATGTATGTGGATCTTGCAACATGAGTGTGAGTTCCACATTAGTAAAACATTTGACAGATTTTTTTGTATCCCTATCGTTAGTCCTTATCTAAAGGCTAATATTGACAAGTGCCCTGGTACACTTGATAAGGTATATTTATCATTGTACTAATTTGTGTTGAATTTTCTAATTTTAACTTCTTAATGCATATTTAATAATGTTGTATTAAATTGTCATGAGTTCAATAGCATTCTATTTTTAACTTATTAATTAAATTAAATATATTTAATAACTTTCTATTTTAGTTTATTATTTAAAGATATTGTTAACATGTTTGTTTGGCTCTTTGGTGAGTGGGATTGGATTAATAGTCCGTGGGACCAACCTATAGAGTGTTTGATTGGGGTCATGAGTGGGGGAATTAATTATTCCCTTGGACTAGTAATCCTCCCTATTGGTAGGACTATCAATCTTATAGTGGGGTTGTGATTAGAAATTGAGTGAGGGGATTAATGAATTTATAAATAATTTTTTTGCAAAATTTATATTTTTTAGAACCCAAAAAAAAATAAAAATAAATTATAACATTAAAAAAATACTAAAGATTAAAAAAAATAAAATATATTAAAATACTAAATTATAACATTAATTTATCCTATGGAGCCAAACAAACATGGCCTAAGGGTACATGTTAAGAATGTAATTAATGAGTTTAACTATCTCCACTTATAGGGGCAATGTAAACGTTAACTAGAAATAAATATGATAATTTTCAAAAGAGTGTTGCTATTAGCACTCCATAAATTATTTTGGACTCCCCAATTTTTAGTTTATTTTTTTATTTTTTTTATTACAATAATAACATCAAATAAAATTATTACAAAGGACACCCTTAATTTTGGGACACCCCATCACACAATTAAACCTACACACCCATTACATCATGAATTAGGGTTTATGAGAGCACCCACCTCCATCACTACTCATCCATCTTCCCCAAATCCTACCTTCAAAACCTACCCACTCTCAAAACCTTGAAAACCCTTTGGTGATAATATTTTGGCAGTAACGGTAGCAACCATTTGATTACTTAAACTTCTCCGGCAATGACAATGAGTGAAAGTTTTTCTGGCAACCAAAACTCCATAAGACGAGAGGAGTACAATAATAAAAGCTTAGATGTGGTTCATAACTTCGATATTGTTCTTAGCTCAGAGGAGATTGACCTTGTAAGGGTAAGTTTCTTGAAAAAAATGGCAAAAATAATAAAATATGTTCGTCATTTTTTTGGGACTGAACTCTCGAACAGATGACCGAAATTCGGGAACATAGGCCCAAACATTGTTTATTTGTTTAGAAAACCGGTAACCGAACATTATTCATAGGTTTGGACCTGTTTTACTAAGAAAACTAAATCAATTATTATAATTTTTTTTGCAAGAGAAGAAATTATTATGAGAAAACTAAGAAATTATGTGTATATATATATAGAAAGAGGGAGAGAGCATACCAACTGTGACAATGGTGGATGAGACAGCAGAGATAGTAATCATATTGCCTCTTCTTCTTCTTCTTCTTCTTCTTCTTCTTCGTGGGCTTTGTTAGGGTTTTTTTGGAAGTGGGGTTTTTTTGGGATGTGGGGGGTGTGCATTCAATGGGTAGAATGTTTTCACAAGGATAATTTTGGTATTATTTGAGGGGGGAAATAAATTTTAAGGGTTTCAAAATTTAAAAGTGAGGGTCCAAAGAAATGGGGGTTCAAAATAATTCATGCAGTGCTAATAGTACCACTTTTTTCAAAAACTAGATAGTTTCTATATGGACAAAGATACCCTCACTTTGGGAATACCGAAATTCACTTATTTGTTAAAAAAAAAAAAAGAAATTCACTTATTTATTAAAAAAATAAAATCGTAGTACCCTCTTGAATAAAAAATAAAAAAATATTAATATGTCATTATAAATAAAAAAAATAATTTTTCTTTATTTAGAAGCTCATTTAAGTTGAAACAATTCCTTAAAATGGATTGATGAATTTCACTTACAATTAATGCAATAATATTAGAACCCAAAAAAAATAATAATTCATGTTATTATATTACAACAAAAAATGAAAATAAAAATTCATTTCAATTGAATTCAAAAAATAATAAACCAAATAAATAAAAATACTTTATCTAGAATTATATCATCACGGTATGTGTTACAAATTAAAAGAAAATTTATAATTATAATAAAATAAAGGGAAATTTATTAGAAAGTCCTTTTTGGATGAAAGATACTCCATTTGGTCCTACTGATTTTTTGTTTGTTTGCCAAGTCCATATTAGGTGGGATGCCTTACCCAGAAGTCCTTTTTTGAATCTTCTTGGTGTGGGTTGGACGCATATACCCTCGCTATTTGTATGGGATGTTATATTTTTCCTTTTTCGTTTGTGCAATCCCAACAATCATGGGCGAGACATGGGTGATAATTAGTTGACGCAGTATTATATTTAGGGTTTACATTACGTATTCAAGCTGGTCTGTGCGGCGTTGTATCTTCTCGGCATACATTCACACCGTCTTCCTCAACAGGTACTCTATGCATTCTCCCTCACTTCTGCACAGTTTTATTGATTCGTTTTCACAAATACAACACCCAATTACATGACTCCCTGTCTGCTACACCGTCTGTCACACATATGAACAACCAACACATTACACCATCGTCGTACACAGGAACTATTTGCATTTTTTATTAAGAATCCCCCCTCACCATGCCCAGACTTGATCGTTTCGTCCCTCACCCCATCAATTTTTACTTGATTCGTTGCGACAAACACAACGAACAATCCCAAGTTTACCAACTGTTACGCATTCGTTGTGACACATTCGCACCGACGAACACTTCCCATTGTCCTTCTACGTCTATCGTATTTTATGTATTTCTGGTTTGACGGGGTACTTTGTTTTTTTTATTTGTAGATGGACGCCTTCATGATGCTTCTTTGTTGTTACCGGTCTACGAACATCGCATATAGTCTGCAACCATCGAACACTTTTGCAGAGTTGGTCAATTATGTTTGCTCGAAGTTTGCCGAACTACTGCCGGGAAACATTCTGCTGTTCTATAAGATACCCGGATATAACAACTTCTCCTTGCAGAATGATGTCGACATGCGGAATATGATTTGTCTTGCACGCTCGTTCCACTTGCAGTTAATTGACGTGGTCGTTGAGGACCATCCCCGGCTGGATAACCACACTCCTCTCATTGATTCTTCAACAATCCACGCCAATGGCACTACGGTGGTTACGGCATTAAACGATTTGGGGATGGACGACGAGGTCGACCTGTTGCAATCATTTTGTCCACACAAGGAGAAAGTCTTTCGAAGGGGGGGCTTCTGAATTTCGAACTGTGTTACGAAAATACGCCGTCGAATGTGGGTTCCAGATCAAATTTGTTAAGAACGACTCCGTTCGGGTAACGGCTATCTGTGCTATGCATGAATCAAAGTCTTGCACCTGGGCTGTGCACGGACGGAAATTAGAGGCTAATGGTTTTTTCTACCTACGTAAGTGGAACAGTGAGCACATATGTGGCGTGGCTGTGCGGACATCCACACACCCACTTGTTGGATCTGATCTTGTGGCCGACATTGTGTCCGAACGTGTGCGGGATAGGCCCCTAACCCGTCCTACCGAAGTGATATTGGACTTAAAACAAGATTACGGGCTCGATATCTCTTACCGCGTGGCGTGGCTTGGTGTCGAAAAAGCGAGGGGAGAACTATTCGGGGCACATTCAATATCGTTCGACCAGTTACGTTGGTATAGTAACGTAGTAATGGAACACAACCCCGGTACCTACGTCAACATCGAATACGATGAACACACCCAACAGTTCACACGCTTCTTCATTTCATTTAAAGCATGTATCGACGGGTTCAAACATTGCCGCCCCCTACTTTTCTTAGACGCCACGTTCCTCAAAGGGCGCTTCAAAGGTTTTCTACTTGCCGCCACTGCCAAAGACGGAAATCAAGGTCAGTTCTTTCAATTTTTACTTGATGCACTACACGATTTCAATGAAAGCCACCCATACCAGATTCATAAATTTGATTTACGCCAAATACCCACTCGTCCCATTTTTATGCCACACAGATTTAACACAACACATAATTACGTAGACAACATTTCCCAATTCCGCAGGTTTGTTCCCTTTGTCGTATGCGGTGGTGGACTCCGAAAACACCGCAAACTGGTCTTGGTTTCTTCAGCATCTCGCGCATGTGGTGCAGGAGGACAGACCTCTAACCTTTGTTTCCGATCGGAACCTCGGCTTGCTAGAAGCAATGCCAACCGTATTCCCGGATGCAGAACATGCATTCTGTCTACAACATTTGCAGAGGAACTTGAGGGACAGGCTGCGTTACACAAACAGTATGCACCGGGCCGGTTTGGTTAGCAAATTACGACATTGTGCATACGCACCAACTGTTACCGCTTTTAACCACAAAGTTGAACAATTCCACAAATCGGGGCGAGCTGTTGCATCCGAATTCCTAGCAAATGCACATCCACAACATTGGGCCAATGCATTTTTCAGGTCTGTCCCACAAGCTCTTCCAAAACATTCAGCAAACATTTTGACGCAACGTGCATACTTTGTTGTCCTACATGTTGTATTCATTTTTCCAGGGGGCGGCGTTACGGTGAAATGTGCTCAAATGCTGCAGAATCGTTCAATTCATGGGTCCGGGAAGCGCGAAACCTCCCAATCACAAGAATGGTTGACAGCATCCGCACCAAATTGATGCGTCAAATGGCAAAACGTAGAGACTCTTCCCAAACATGGACCGGCACCATATGCCCCAAAATGGAGTCCCGGCTAGAAAAAGCATTTAACGAAGGCAGATCATGGAAAGTGAGCCAATCAAACGCTGATGTTTACGAAGTGCACTCTTTCCCTTCGGTCACCGTTGACATTGGACAACGCACTTGCTCATGTTTCAAGTGGCAACTTAACGGCTTCCCTTGCTCACACGCAATGGTTGCAGTCCGTAAAAGTGGTCGAGATTTGAACACATTGGTGGAACCATTCTTCCACGTATCCGAATATCGTGCAACATATGCAGCAAGCATTTTCCCCATTCCCACTGTCGAGCAACCTCCTTTCAACCCGAATGATTTCGTCATCAAGCCCCCTGCCGTGAAACGACCACCTGGTCGACCAAAGAAGAAGAGAATACCGTCGAAAGGGGAACATGTGCAGCAAATCAGATGCAGCAGATGTGGGCGCATGGGAAATCATAACAGGAAGACATGCAACGAACCCATTTAACCAGAACCTTCTACCCACCCATATCAGCTCAAAATTATTATCTACTTTTGTTGCTCCCCCTACGGGATTAACTACTTTCTTATTTCTTTTAAAGTTGTTTCCGTGATGCACTATATTTTCTTTTCCAAATGTTTCGTTTACAATAATCGTGTGCGACGCCACACAACTATGTCATAGCCAATTTACTAACATTGGCACACTCAGTTAGTAATTACAGCTACCATTCAGTTATTTACATACATGTTTTAACCACAGCAGATTTCGTTGTATGAACCAAGATGTTCATCTTCATTGTCGGTACCAATACGGCATAAAGAGAAACAGTTAAGTCATAGTGAATGTCACGCATTCAACATCCGTATTAGGTATCGACACATCCAGGGAAAAAGGCTGCCATTAAATGTAGCATGTGACGCTGCCATGAATTCTTTCATGTTACTGCCATTCATTCATTCAACTTTAAATTGACAAGGATCTCAGCAAAAAATCAAAATTACATTGCACGTAACAAACAAACAGCACAAACCACCCACGCAATACATTCTTAGAAACCACATTTACGTCACTGCATTTCAATACAAATCGGACCTACGCATTGCCATGAACCAGAAACTGTGCATTGCTTATATCAGCAACGGACGTCCCGTACGACGTTAACCTGACTCTGCGTTTTCACATTTCAATGCATCGAAAATACACATTATCCACGACCTGCATTTCGAACACCCAAAATTACCACATTCACATTACCAAATAACACGAATAACACAGCCACGAATCCGTTCAAATATACGTTGTAACAACATAACAAATCTAACAAACACTTGCTGACGCGAACGCAAAAAAAAAAACCTACACAGCACGTACACATATACGACGCTAACAAACACTGTTATCTAACATCCACTGCCCCTAAACATTCACATCACGCATTCCAATCAGGACATAAGACAACAATACACAGTAACAGCGCTATCAATACCAACTTAACTACATATTCACAACTTCCCAATTGACGACGTTAATTCGAACCTGCGGTACAAATATCGACGCATCAATACATTCCCATTAAACACCATTTCATTTTCAACCCCTAGGGTACAAACACAAGCACATTATTGTGATTTTGACAGTAACGCAGTCATACATACATCGATCTACTAGGTTACATCAATTAACAGCATACGATCACACTAAACCATCACCTGCGTTTCACCATACACCACCCTACCAATAAACAGTTTCATCATACAACAAACACTAACATTATTCCCACTCACTCTATTACAAAACAAACAACCATGTTTTCAAATATGCTACTTGAGGACAGAAATTCAAAACATATGCAAAACGAACTAACAAAATAATTTCAAAACTTATTACTGTAATAGAAGCATAATGTACTAGAAGCAGGATGCACATTTTCCATTTGGCAGCTGACCCAAACTATCCATGACCAACGCAATACCAACCACCAGATGACAACCAAAAACATATAACCAAAACATAACTATAAACAAGTTACCACTATATGGGCCAACCAAAAAAACTATTTGCAACGTACTATCTAGGTAATAATATTCAAAAAAATTTCTCTAGAACTAACGTAACAGAACTTGAACTTCCATCAACCCACCATTCGTCCCATGTTGCTCATCACACCACGTACAGGATCTCCTATAATTTTCCTGACCATGTCCGCACGCAGTACGCTGCAGTTCCCTCCTTCCAACGAACGTCCCACGTCGACATGATTCACATACTGCCTCATAACTGCGCACACAATAATCGCGCAGTCCATGCTGCAGAAAAAACAAATATCAAACAGAACGTCAACAAGGCACGTGCGAAATCTAGCGCACCAACAAACTTTTACGAAAAATAAAAGAAAATGAACTTACGTTTCCGCCCGTTGCTGAGGGCATTCAGCAACTGATTCCACCATCATGTCAAAATCCTGAGTACCAACCAGCTGATCCAACCCGTTCGCCGCCATCGCTTGCCGCTGAATGTCTGTCACAATGTTTTTCTACGCAATCACATAACAACCAATTAGAATAAACAAGTTCTAATTCCATTACCATTCCAAAGTGCTCAACCTTAACATTAATCATATCAACTCACCAGTTTAACGGCTTCTGCGTAGTGCACACCTCCGGTACCGGACCTACTACGCATCGAATTGTAATGCTTCCAGCTCCCGTCCTCGGTGTCATAAACCAATAACGTCCAATGTCCAAGATGGCAAAGGGGAAAATGCATGTAACGTGCCCCCATACCAGCATGCAGATTGCTTTTCACATAGTTCAATTTGGCCTCCACATTGTCACCTTTCAGCACGTCCTGCAGACATTGAAGATACTAAATCAATCCACCACATTGTAAAAATAGACACAACAACAAGACCCAACAAAATCATACCCAGCATATGCTGCTGAAGAAATAGGAGTTCTCCGGAAAATCTTTTCCCGCATTCAAGCTTTTTTGGTCATCCGACAGCAGCTCTGCAAATGCATCAATAACCTGACACAAACAGTGCAACGAAACAAATTAGGATGGCATTTCTCACATTCACAAAACTTCACATAATTCATATTTCAGTTAACCAATAAGACCCACAATTCAACTTGGTAGACTTACATTTCCCCTGACACCTAACTGCCTCACCAGTGATCTAACATCTGAAAAATATACTGCATTCCCATCATCTCGACCAACCCACATCACGGCCCTGCAAATTTGTAAAGCATATAATGTTACAATTACAATTACCACAGCATTAATGTGTAATCCAGTATTAGATAAATACCACTGTAATGAATACTCAACACCACTAACATGATACCCACAAACACACACATTACTCACCTATCACCATATCTCTCATACGCAGTCCTTATTACATCTTTCTCCCTTTCTGACATCATCTTCCACACTGTGTTACGATTTGTGATTCCAAAACCTGAAAAAATTTTCTTGGCATCACCAACATTATCCACATCAACCACGCCTTCATGCTGCATCACATTAACACTACATCCAACCCCCCCATGCTTCGAAAGACTAACTTCATTGTTCATCATCCTTCCCCTACGCCTCAACTCCGGGTACTCATACCCTGATAATTTCAGATTTTTCCTAACCTTACCTTTAATGTTTCGTACGAAAGAATTCACACCATCAACAACACTGCAACCTTCCGTCAACATAGGACTCACAACAACAACGTCACTGTCATCAGCTTGGATTGGCACGTGCATTTCATTGCTTTCAACCAATGGGACATATGCGACGGGAGAGGCGTCCACCAATATACCACCTTCAACAGTCGCGCACTTCTCCCGTCCATTGTCACCTTCAACCGTATCCCCGATACCATATTCGTCCACACGAGAATTTGTGACATTGACACCGGCAAAATGTTGCGTCACATTATGCACTGCCTGCTCAGCAATTTGCTCCTCAAGCGCTGCAAGATTCCGTTTCAACTCGGCATTCTCAGCTACCAGTTTCTTGCATTCTTCATCTTTCACCTTAAAAATACTCTCGAACCCTTGTACCAGATTAATTGATTGCATCTCAATCTTCTTCTTCAATCTTTCAACTTCTTGCTTTAATTCCATTACAATTTTGCTGTCCCCTGCGTCACAATTACTAATATGAGGACTACCTGGACTGACAAACTCAGAACTGTTATGCCCCTTCGGACTACTATCTGAGCGTCGAAACTCACCATCACCTTCTTCCACCCCCTCACCGGATACACCACCACGCTCAGAATATCTCATAACATACGCAGCATCCCACGAATCATTTTCTACGCCCCCCTCACACTGCTTACCGTAGCTCCTTCCCTCTAAATTTACTCGTGCAAAACCACTACCGTCAACTTCAGTCTCTTTAACACCATCGTCTTCAAACAAACCGACTTTCACATCCCCAATCAAACACCTCCCTTCCAAAATCGCCATCTCGTCGGCCTGCATGACCAACTCGTCTGTGATGACCTAGTCAAACAGCAGCAATTACAAACCAACGTTACAGCAACCACATATAACAACAACAACATAAATATGAAAACAATAGACCTACAAAAACCCACAACAAATCAAGACCGCTTACCTCAAACTTATTTGGATCGGATAGTTTCAAAGTTTTACATCTTGAAATCATCTCACCTACGTCCCATCGGAGGAATCTGGGAAACCTGTCCCCATGTTTGGCATTCACAATATTCGTGTGTTCACACAACCAATACTGCATCACAACCAAACAGGAAACCAAAAAAACATTTCAGTTTCAACCACCATAAGCCTTTCCAGCAAAACACAAATTTCTGTTATCAACCAACCAAACAACCAACATACAAACAGTTCACTTACCGTTAGAGCAACTACGCATCCAGTAACTTTCTCCGGTTTCCGATGAAAGTCCCTCACCGAACACATTAACATGTTACGTACAGCTGCACTCCAATCATACAATTTCATGCCGTCAAAGTTGTCCATATACCGTATCAAAGTCCAACTAATAGTCTCTCCGGACGTTGCGAAAAACAACTTCCCACAAACATACAGACAAAGGAACTTGGCCGTATCTTCATGATCACGTGGCGTGTCTCCAACATATGCCTCCATCAGCAAATCCTTCACAAATTTTGCAGTAATCCTACTACTACCCGGACACCTTCGCTGGACAAAATCAAATGTAGGTCTCGGTCGTGGCGTCATGTCAAGGAAAGCACTGCCACCTTGCAACCCAAACAGCAGCTTCACATCGTCCACCGTCAAGTCAACTCCACTGCCACCTTGCAACCCAAACAGCAGCTTCACATCATCCACCGTCAAGTCAACTCCACGTCCACCAAGAACAAACTTCCCTTCACGAACGTTGTATGCCTTCATGATGCGCACAATGAGATCATCACCTTTTCGGAACTCCGTGTGATCGAGTTGGTTCATTAATATAGCGTCAAACATTATCCAAAACAGTGTTGTCCTCAAGTAGGCCAGGTGTACTTCCCTCAACTTCACTGCGTAAACCAGTTTAATTATCCCAGCTATGTTAGACCGGAAATTCAACCTTGTTTTTGCTGCCTTCCTAGGGGACCTGCTGACAACATTAGGCTGCTTGAACAGGACTCGTCCAGCCATGTTCACACCAGCTTTTCTTTTCGCTGACATGGCTAAAGCCTCTTGCTTTTTACGTTCACAGTACCGTTTCCATCGGCTCCCCCCAAAGCTAGCCCCTGCAGTTCCACAATTTCAAACAAATATACTCATAACTTCAGAAACGCAAGTCAAATTAACAAATTTGCAACCCCAAACAATAACAACCCCCTAATAATACCATGAAAAATTACAGTTACTTAAATAACTCATTCTAACAACAACTACACAACAACACAATCAGACAAATCAGCCCACACACATTACCAACTCGTCAACCAACCACATCACTTAAAAAATCAAAAAAACAAGTAAACTCTGACTGGTCCCCACACCCTCCCCCTACCATATAGTCAGCCCATTCCACACCCAGGTACATGCGGTCCCCCCACACAAAACCCTAATCACTCGACATTATAACCCACCACCCTACAACCTATCCTTTTCGCAAACGTACCCCGCAACAAAAATGTGTTTACGAAGCAAGTAGCAGAAACAGAGGGATTCATAGCACAATCCACATCACCCGACATCAAACACTATTCTGGCCCTACATGTCCAGTATAACAAAAGACACATTACAGAACCAAACATCTCAGAAACAAAACAACCACTTACATATTCAGAAACACGACACGGTATATACCAAAATACTACAAAAACGTACATCTTCATATCGTATTTGATATTCCCAAAAACACAATCCAACAAACCCCCAAAAACACAATCCAACAAACCCCCAAAAACAAAACCCTAACCACGTCATATCGAAACCCTAAAAGTTACATACTAACCAAAACAATTAACAACTCACCTGTATCAGACATCTGAATACTTTTTCCGTTTCCACCGCAAATGAAAACTTCTGTGCAATCTGGACTGTTCACAGAGCCTCAACGAAAATACTAGGGTTCTACGCCACCGCGAGTAAACGATTTCCAACCCTAATGCTTCTTATACGCACAGAAATATTGCGTCAAACTTGCCTAAATCTGTGAAGTGGGTACCGCAATCACTGCAATTTGAAATTCAAATCAAATAAAGGGAACAAATCTTAACAACCTCTTCAGTTCACATCGCAATCACAATACAAACTAGAACAATCCAGAACCACATCCCAAAATACCATTTACGAACTTGTTCTGTGGGTCGGGTTGCACGGAGTCCATCAATAAAACGGGCGTCTGTGACGAATCACGTGACTTTACAGCTTACACACACAACACAAATAACAACACAAACCCGACAACCCGTTTACCCACATCCACAAAAAAGCTACTAGTACCTTTTTATTTGGGACGTGAGACACAATCACACCCAACTCCCACAAAACACGCGCGCCACAAATTCATCCCCTAATTCCACTCTTAATGGCAAATTGGTAAACAAACCCTCAACAGGACTAAATGGTTTTTAAAAAAACAATTAGGATTATACGATCCATAAGATTGAAATATGGGATTTACTGGTCAATTCCCCTAAAATAAAATAATAAAAGGAAATTAATGGATGAAATTGAGAAAAATATAAAGAGGATATTTTGGTCTCTATATAAAAAAATTATTTAATTTTAATAGTTTTAAAAACTTTTACTACTTTCCATACAAATAAGAATTGTATTACCTTTCTTAACCGGGGCAACCCGATAGAACAATTGATGGGTCCCATCCACCCATTAATGTGTCAAGAACCATTGGAAAAAAACTTTTCAGAGTAATGTCTGGGGTATTAAAATTTTTATCAAGTATTTTATCAAATATCTTATATGAGGTGGGTTTCAGATAAATGTGTGGTCCATATTCGTGTAAAATATTTGGTAGAAATTTTGAGATCTTTAACATTTTTCAAAAACTTTTTATGGTAAAAAAAATTCCCATTAAAAAAAAATAAAGAACTCATTTATTAGAAATTTAAATCTAGTAAGAACTCATTATTTGCTTGTGAAATTATCATTATTTGCTTATGAAATTAACATTATTTATACTGGTTGTGACTGTTAAAAGAATTTTCTAGAAAATGAAATATATAAAGAATCGGTTGCATGACCAAATGGGATATCAATGTTTGAATAATTGCTTCATCACATATATAAAAAATGAAGATATATATTAAAATTGATATCTCCCGAAAATTATAACAACTTATACACTACAAGAAAAGGGAGTATAAAACACGGAACCTTTTGCGACAGCGTGTTCCCCGTCGCAAAAAATGATCTTTTGCGACGGCAGATTAACCCGTTGCAAATAAAGAGCTTTAGCGACGGCAGTTGTATCGTCAGTAATAAAACTACACCGGGAGTGTGATAATGCGGAAGTATTAGTGACGGCGTTTTTCACCATCACAAAAAATAAATTTTTTGAGACGGCAGAAGATTGCTGTCGCAAATAGTGGACAATTTGCGACGGCAAATGTCCGTCGCAAAAAAACCATGACCAAAACGGCGCCGGTTTAGCAATATTTATTTATCATTTGCGACGGTGTAAAATTTACCGTCGCAAAAAAGTAATAACAAAAATTTTCCCCGCTCTCCCCAATTTTTGGCGCTCGATCATTTCGATCGAAATCCCTAAATCTTTGAATCATTTGGATCAAAATCCCTAAATCTTCGAAATCGCTCAAAACCCATTCGCCTATCAGCCACCGCCAGCCATCTTCAACCCAGCTTTCACAGCTTCTTCCCCGGCGAAGTTCTTCAGCTCCGGCGACCCCTCCAATCGAACTTCTCTCTACATGCTCAAAACCCATTCTTGGAAGCTTCGAAACAATGCCAATCGCAGCAATGGTGCTTCTGCTGACTCTTCTCTGAGGACTCAACTTCAACTTCAACTTCAACTTCAATTTCAACTTCAACTGCAACTTCAACTTCAACTTCAACTTCGTTCAGGTATATATCTGTTCACATTCTCAAAACCCCATTTCATTTCGTTCTTTCTTTCTCGAGAATCTTCAATCTATTTCTATGAATCAATATATATTAAAGATTTATTTTATGTCTAAGTCTCCTCAAACAATAGTTGATTATGAATCAGGAGTTATTTAAATGAGTTTTGGATATTCTTTTTCTATGTTAAGATCTGTTTGACTGCAAATTAAGCTGATGCTAAATGCTTTCAATGAACCTTTCATCTACATTCAAGGGCATTCCTGTGTCATTTAGGGATGAATCCCATGTTCTTGTAAAAGAAATCTCTATTTGATTTTCATCTTCCATTACAACACTATAACTTGTCCCTTCTAGCCTGCATGAAAGCAACCCAAGTGGTTTAATTCATGTTTAGTGTATGGTTATATTGTTATACATAACAGGTCTAATCTACTTAAGGGAAAGAAAAAAAAGAAAAATTTACCAGTCATATTTGCCACCAAGATGTACTGGATCGTCCCAAACGACATCCCAATACCTAAACTCAGTTTAATCCAATCAAACAGAGTGCAAATGGAAATTTTGAGTTAATTGTCCTTGATTAAATGCAGAAAAAAAGCTAATCTAAAGAACCAACTAAAAAAAATTTATGCGTGTACAATCAGTGTAATTTCATTCCTTTCACCATAAAATCAGTCTTTTGCACTAATTGAAGAGTGTTTTTGTCTAAGAGTTCAATGTGTTAATCCATATTGGGTCTAGAAGATATAATTGTTGTAGAATAAGGGCTGGAAACAAATCAAATTGTTCATAGCTCAAGGTCAATTCGTTTGAAGTTTGTTTGAATTATGCTCCTTTGCATTCCTATGTGAAACAGAATTTCAAAATCTATACTGACAATGTCATATTAAAGTAAAGAGCTACCAAAAATAAAACAGTTAAATGTACTTACCCTTTTTTTCTTTCTTTATTGGCTTCCATTAACAAATTGTCAATTCCGTTGTATTGTATTCCTGTGACCATACCCTGTGGGGTAGACAATGTGACATTAACCAGGCCATTGTCCATCACAACCTGAAAATATATATGTAGATATTTTGAGTAAAAGTTATTTAAAGGGGGTTTGAAAGTTTAAACCACTGGACTATCAAGAATCCAAATGAGCAACAAAGAATCTATATTAGAGTTTTGGATAAATGTTGGACAAATATTAAATATAAAGTGTAAGAGGAATTTTAAATGCAGTTTTACATGCTGATCCAGTATTTGTAGATGAACTGGTGGATACAACAATAGATCTTCACTGTTCATGCTTATTTTGTTCGTATGGATTTGTAAATGAGCAACAATGAATGTCTTTCTTTTGTTCTTTCTTCCTATGGATTGAGAATTAATATCATGGTGTTTCTCTTATGATACGTTTAGTGTCTGGCTGCCTACAATATTAGTGTAGACACCCCATTTTTGACCGTCCTCAAGACTTGGACGTCACCGTTTGAACACTCGGTGATTATCCATGTTTGTGTTCGTTTGGAGTTCCCAGAGTCCTCGGCTACGCGCCCTGCCTCAGGATCTCCGAACTCGACCGTTTTGTGTCTGGTTTTGCACCAAACACTTGTGTTTTGCCTTGGAGGGGCAGGGAATGCCTTGTGAGGCATCCCCACACACCACCGGCAGTGGCTAGAGGCCACCGGCTGGTTTTTGTTGCCATCGGCAATGTATGTTGCCGGTTGGCACTCTTTATTGCCGGTCGGCAGTCATTTTTGTCAAAATGGCAATTTTGAGCAGCCGACTACTGTTCATCTGCTTTTGCATATATTTTAGGACAGCTGTGTGGCATTTGCTTCCCCTCCATACACGTGTATGGAGGGATGGCCCTCTTGTTAGCTTCCTTGACAAGCTTTACAAGATTGGTTGCCTATAAGAGGAGCCCTCCTCTCTTGGCATTAGGGTTAGACATTTTAGAGAGAAAAAACATTGCTAGAAGCTCTGGTTCTAGGGTTAGAACTCATATACATTCTATCTCTATCTATTTCTCTCTTGAGTGTTCTAGGTGTATTTGTTCATAGTATTGCATACAAACACCTACCATTACACCTTTCCTTGGCTATTGAGGTTCTAAGGGATTATTTTCAGAGTTTTGGGGCTGGTTTAAGCTCAAGGAGGCAGCTGGTCCTCCCTTTGTGAAGAAGGTCAACAAGGGTAAGAAACTAGTCCTTTTTACCCCATTTTTGCATCCTACTTTTGACCATCTTGTAACTGTTTTTGTGCTTAGTGTATAATACAAAAAAGTTCTATTTTTTAGCCCTCTTGATTGTTTGTTAAGAGTGTTTTGTGGTTTGGGTTTGTTTGACCCCTCCTAGGCCTTGTAAGGCTCCTTTTGGTGCTATTTTTGGTGCAAGTTTCGAGACTTTGGTGTTTGGGCCTCTTCACCACTGAAATCTTGAGGGATTTCAGTGGTGAAGATGGTGCCTTGAAGTCTCAAAAAGGGGAGGGCCACCCCCTCTCCTTGTTGTCCTTGAAAGGGACCATTTTTGGTCTCTTAAGGGAGCCCATGTTTGAGTGTGAGTTGAGCATGCCATGACTATTTTTCATGCTTATATTGCCATAATATAACATGATTTTAAGTTGGTTTTGGTGTACCATGCATGCTTTGCATACCTACCTTGTAATGCCTTGTGATTGCCTTAATATGCCTTAGGTTGTGTGCCTTTGTTCTAGCATGTTCTAGGCTTAGCCTTGTGAAGTTTTTGTGCTTATTTTGCCATGTTTTAGGTCTGTCCATAGTTGCTTGGGTCGATCTTGGCATGCTTAGTATAGCTCCTTTGTATTTGAGCTCGTATGCTTCAAGTATGTAAATGTGTAGCATGCATTGCTTGCATTGATTTAGTGGGTTGGGACCATTTGCCATGTCATTTCAGTCCATTTAACATGCTTGTATGCTTGCATTTCATAGCTCTTTTGTTGCTTCAAGAGTTTGCGTTTCATGCACCTTGAAAGTGCATTTGTGCATGCCTTTGAATTTAGGCCATTTAGATGCCATCTAAGTGATCTTTAGGCCTTGTTTTAATGTGCTAAAATTCTGTTTTTAGTCATTTAATTCATGCCATGTGTGGTTGCATTAAGTGTAGTTCAATGCTTCTTTGTTGAGCCTTAGGAATTGGACCCCATTTGCATGCATGTGTGCGTTTGTTTTGGCTTTCATTTCCTTGGTTTTGGCCACTGGTTTTGGGCCTAATTAGAGTCACCTAGATCATGTTTAAGACCATCATTTGTTTGGTTGTATGCTTACCTCATGTTTGCTAGTATGCTTGCACAAGTGCCTTGTCATGCCATGTTGCATCCTTAGCTTGCATGCCTAGGTTACATTGCATCTTGCATGCATGCCTTGTTCCTTGATTTGGTGATAGGAATTGGGCCTTATTTTGTTTGATTGGTTTGCATTTCATTTGACATGAAAGTTGCACACTTGATTCTTTGGGCCATCATGCATGGAAATCCGTGATTGGTGGTCCGAGAATCAAGGCACATACCCCTTTGAGTCACAAACATGATAGGGGGCATGATTGGTGCATACATTGTTTGAATTGTATTGCCATGCAAGTTTTGCCCTCTGCTGCTGTGAGTTGCAGGTTCTGCAGGTATTGTTTGCCGACCGGCAACATTTTGTGCCGGCCGGCATTAAATCATCAGCCGGTGGATTCATATTGTGCCGATGGCCACATCATAGTGCCGGTGGTCATTCTACTTAGCCGGTGGGATCCCCCAGTATCCTGAGAGGCATTCCTGAGACTTTGACAGTCTTCAGAGAGGCAAAGCAGGGAAAACAGAGGCAAACTATGCATGGCAGTGCGATTCCGAGCAAGTCCCGAGCATGCGCTGCGTCTGGCCCTCTTCCCGAGGCGGTTTACGGTGTTAATTAGATTAATTAATTAGTTTAATTAATTTAATGGGTCTGTAATTTAATTAGCTTGCGTAGTTAATTAATTTGTATATTCTTTTGGTCCCTCCGGGCGAGGGCAAATCTGTAATAAGTGTGGGTGAGTGTGTGCATGTCTTCCAATCTCCGCTTCTTTCTTCCCTTTTATTTACCTGCTTATGATGGTAGATTCGGGCACGTTTATTTTAGCATACCTTATGCTATGCATGCGTGCATCCATGCATTTGTTGACATGCACCGGGCTCGGTACATCACGCTAACTGCATTGTATTTTCGATTCCAAATTGAATACGTGTATCGAATGATTGCATTTCACATGCCATTTTAGGGTTAGCCAAGCCTACTCTAGATTGCACCCCTACCTGCGATGCATTAGTCATCTTAACATGAACTAGGACATGCATGTTTGCTAACTAGTTTATTGTTTTAGCACGGAGTACAATGTAAGTATTTATGCTTTAGCATCTCGCATGCGTGTGAATGTTAACATGACAGCATGATTACCATGTGGCTAAATGCTTATATGAAATAAACTGTCTGTTTGCCTGTGGGTGAAGGTTGGATTGTTTGAGTTGGAAAAACTCGTTGAAATCCGTGTTTTAGCCTACTTGCGAGTAGCAAATTCCAAAGCGCTTTTCAAAACAAACGGATATGCAATGCTTATTTCCAAATTAGGCAATCTAGTCTATACTTGTTTGCTGCGCGCATAACATAGTAATTCTAGGCTAATAATTGGTATAAGAACACATAACGTTTTCAAAATCAGATATCACGGTTAGTAGAGGCCGGTCTTCGGACCGGGTGAAAGGGGGTGCTCATAGCTGACCTTCCCCGATCGTACCCAAGCTCCCGAGCCAAGACAACTTTGGTGATGACGGACACGTGGCCTTCGGCACCGAGTCAGGGTTTCCTAAATTTCCCATTAAAAAATATTTAGGTGGCGACTCTATATCTGGCAAAGCAGTCCATGTTTGGCACTTCTTTTCAAAAATCTGTTTTCTCAAAAACGATTTGCCGGATTTGGACTCTTTGGTTCAGATTTAGAACCGTGACATTTGAGTCCTTGAACTGTAGTGACCCCAATATGAACGGAACGGGACCTAACCCTCCCGGGGCGTTCGGTGACGTCTACAGTTTCTGGCGACTCTGCTGGGTATTTTAGAGAGCTTGACTCGAACTCGTGATATCTTGTTTTGATTTCACTTATGTGTCTCTTTGCATTGCATGTGCATTGGTGCGCCTAGGACACCGTGTTGGCCATCTGCTATTCCTGAGCGGTTTGCTGGAGGCTTGTCTTGTCAAGGCATGACCATAAGGCTGACCGGTTGCGGGCTCTGCCAGTATGGAAACACAAACCCCGGTTTTACCGGGGCACCCTCTTTGACCAATCGACCTAGTGCATATCGAAATCCATAGTGACCATTCCAAACTAGGACAGGTTGCTTACCCGATATAGGTTGTTTGAGGCCGCTGTGTGCATAGTGAAACCCTAGCTCCTGACAAAATAGGACAGGGAAACCCTACCCCAACATAGGGGTGTATTGGCTCTCTCTTACCTGCTATGTGCTTTTTAGAGTATATCTCTGCAGGGAACGCGTATATCAGTTTGCAAGTTTGAGCATCAGGCCCGAGGGCACTAGTATCAGTGTTGTTGAGAATCAGTTATGTCTGCGGGTATCAGTTCAGTTTTGAACAGTGATTCTGGGGAACAGTGATCAGTAGTAGAGTGCAGTTGTTCGGCTACACCCGTGTTTGATCTGTTTGGGGCTGAAATACTGCTTGTTTTCCGTTTCAGTTCAGAGATTCAGAGAATTGATCCAGAACAGCTAGTGTCTTCTCCTTGCTGAGGCAGGACTTAGCATGACGCAGAATTCAGAAGAGATCGTGGTCATGACGGCCGCGTTGGATCAAGGAATCACCCTACACAGTGAGACTACTGTTGATATGCCGCATCCACCCAGATCGCCGGCTGCCGCACCCAGTTTGGGCCCCTCAACTATATCAGGCTCGCGAGCCTACTACATTTGAACTAATGGGAATGATAGGTGATCTTCAAAGATCCGTGGCGGATCTCGCCTATGGAATGTCAGCTTCACCACCAGTCGCACCAATATGCCTGGAAGCTTTGTACCCCAGGAGCCCCCGCTATTGGGCGGATAGTAATTGAACTCAGCCAACCGGAGATGGCCTCCAGCTATGGCAACGACGCATCAACCCAAATTCTAGATCAGGCTGAGGCCAGAGACAAAGGCAAGATGAAGGCAGATGTTGATCCTATCGAACAACTGCTGTGGGCAGTAGAGGCTTTGAAATCCAGGGGGATGAACAAGCAACAGGTATTTGCAGTTGTGACAAAAGCTATGGAGGATGCTTTCCCCACTCCGCCTGAGGGCAGTTCCAGTCAATCAGAGAACCAGGATAGGCCCCGTCATGCCAAGACAGTTCTTCCCGCTCCCAACCCTACATCCGGGAAGGATCAGAAATCCAAGGCCACACCCACCGATCCGTTCGCTAGTGCATCTAGCAAGAGTGCTCAGGCTCCAAAGTACCTGCCTTGAGGGCGCAGGGTCTTCCATGCTCTTTACATGCCATTGTCCAAGGCACTTCAAATCCTTGCCGAGAGAGGGCATCTCAAGCCCCTGGAGCCTCGGCCCCTCCCGAAGAATCTCCCTGCTACACATGATCCTGCTCAGTACTGTGCGTACCACCAGCAGACAGGCCACCCTACCGACAATTGCTTCCGCCTCCGTCATGAGGTGCAGATTTAATTGACAACGAGGTTATCCTCCCCCCCACCTCAGCCAAGTCCGTCACCACCCAGTTGTTGGATTTCGAGGACACAGATACTGCGAGTATGTAATCAGAAGGGGAACCGCCTACGGGCAATGCCTGGTGCATTTTTGGATTAGGCGTTTGGCACGCATTTTTGAGCATTTGCCAATGCTAGTTTTGTAAATTCTGACTTGGGTGTCGAGTCAGTCTTTTGTTTTGTTTTGAGCCTGCCTATCTGTATTGAGTCAGTCTTTTTGCTTACAGGGTCTGTCTTGTTGTAATGAGTCAGTCCCTCTTGTATAGTATACCAGGTGATTTCGGGGTTGTTGCCTCAAACACCGTTTTGTCTTGTAATTAGTTGTTTTTACTTTTTGAGTCTGTTGCTTGCCAGGAGCCAGTTATACCAACAAAGTTGAATGAAACAGCTGTGGCTATCACGTTCCATACTTGTTGCTATTTGAGTCAGTCGTGCCAGAGGATGTGAATGGAACAACAGTACATACCACCTACTCTCTTGTGCCTTAAACATCGTTGTAATGACCTAAGCTTTTCATAAAACCCTTTTTGAACACTGCGGTGATGAAAACAAAGGGAAGGAATTCCTCGGGTTTTGCAAAACTTTGATCATTTTTTAGAGAGGAAGATAGGCATGCTAAGCCTTTTTATGAATGAAATCATGCTTGTCGGCGTGAGTACTGAGAAGGACCCTGGTTTGATCCAGACTGGTTCCACACTATCTTCAGCGCGAGCGATTTGTCGCTTTCTTAAAAACTTTCAAAACAAAATGTTTTGCGCGGTCCTGTGAAGACTTGTGTGGATTGCTCTTGAGATTGTGCAGCCTAGGATCGCTCTCAGCCTCAAGATTCAATTTATCTGTTGCAAATTGGAATCCGTTCAAAACGTTCAACAGTGCCATGAAACGCCTGTGTGGCCCATTTTGAGGCAGCCCTCGAGCAAGAGGCATCAAAGTCAGATCAAGGAGATCAGATCCCACCCGGCAAGGCTCGTGAAGCAACCGTGATGGACTTTTCTGCAAATCAACATAACAGTCATTCTCTTGGACACAGAGAGGCTTAATTCAAAACCATTTGGCATGGGCTTGCTACACTTTTACCCTTTGAGAGGCTCGCTGGGCCGAAACCCGGAAGGGCGACCCAGGCAAAAGTTAGAGCAAAGAAAAAAGAAATAAAAAAAAAAAAAAAAGAAAAAAAGAGAAAAGAACAAAATAGCAAGAAAAAAAAATGAAAATGCAAAAAGAAAAGAAAGAAAAGAAAAACATAGCTCGCAAGGTCGAAAACCCGCATTGGGCACCTTGGCAAAAGTTAGAGCCTAAACAGTGAAGGTTAAAATACCCGAGTGTACCTTAACCGGAACTACGTAAGGCTTGATTCCCATGTTTGGGATACGTAGGCAACTTCATCCTGAAGTCCAGCCCCCAACGCTTCCATAGCGTCTCAGTCCATGTCATGGTTTTGATCACTTGTGCCTTCTCCGAATCTGATGTCTCGATTGCAGCAACCTGGAACTACGTGATTAACTTCCTCTTGAAATCCAACCGCCAACACCTTCTAGGTGACTGTGTCCATATATTGATTCAAACCGTCTTCGTCTCCTCCGCGTCCGAGGGTCCGATTGTCATCAACGGGGACTAGCTTACAACGTGCCGCGGCATCATCCAAACAAGAGGCAACTTTCCGTTGCCATTTAGTGCCATAAGTTGCCCTGAGTTGCCGTCCAAACCAGGGGCAACTTTCCGTTGCCATGCGGCCCCCTTTAAGCAAGGGGCAATTTCCCATTGCCTCCGATCCGAGGTTGCGCATCTCGAGAGTAAGTTCCGTGCTCGTCGAGCGTTGATTGTTTGCAAAAATAGTTTTTGAAAATTTTTACTGAAGTTGACTATTTTCTCGAAAACTATTTCATTTTCCAAGACCAGACCATTTTCTTGGACCCAGAAAGGAAAATTTTCAGTGCTTACAGCCTGATTTGTATAATTTTCAAATCAAAAATCGAACAAGTATGTTAATCCAACTCTCATTTTGGTCAAAACTTGTTTTAGGAAGAAAATAAAAAATGGTCAAAGTGATGAACTAGGGGCACAATTGAGTCAGGTCTTCTGTCTTTCCCCCATCAACATACTTCCCAGAAGGGCACTCTATCCACCGGAAGGAATAGCCGTGAGCTAACAGTGTTGGGCGTGAACCTGTGACTTCCTGTTCATCCGTCAATCACTCTGGGGAGGGATGAAAAATGAGAGAATAAAGAATAGAGAGGTGTAAGTTGAGAGAAAAGTATGAAGAGGGTTTTGAGAGAAAACCGAGCCTGAGGGCCGATGATGTGAGTATCACAAATCAGAAAGGGTGGGAAATAATACCCGGAGGAATTGGCTCCTCGAGATTTGAGGTCTTTTGTAAACATGTCCGTGTGTTGTGTCTTTTGATTTGTCGGTCTCGATTTTGGCTTTGAGTCTTTTCCGAGCATGTCTCGTTATGTTAGGTCGTGTGCCTTTTGTTTCTTTGTTTGAGTCTGGCTCGCTGTGTTCTGTGGTAGGCTCGATACCCCGGTTGAAAACCCTTCTTTATTTCAAAAAATCGTTTGTGCTCAGAATGCTGTGCCATTCTCTACATTCGTGCGAAGCAAGAGAAGAAAAAGGAGAATTTAGGACATCCGAGTGTGTTTCAACTGCAACCGTGTCAGCTTTTGTGGTCCGTCTTGTCAGATTGGGGCTGTTTGTTCAAGGTTTGCTATGTGCGGAATGAACCGAATGCTGTGTTATGGGCTGTGTGCAAATCAATCCCCAGCAGAGCATGGGCTGTATATTCAGTTCGAGTAGTGGTTTGTATGAGTTGTTTGCTGTTAGTTGGTTGGTTATCTGATTATCATAGTGCAAGTGCTCAATTTTCAGATGACAGATCAATATCATTTACATTTGAGGTGTAATATGATGCAATGCAGTGCAAAGTATGAAATGCGCAGATATAACACTCTTTTTCGGACAAAAAAGTTTGTTTCATTTCATAATCTTTTCAAGTACATAAGTTTTGGAAACAAAATCTGCCTGCGGCAGTACAAAGTACCCTAACTACTAACAAAAGGGGAAAATGCAAAAAGAAAAAAAAACAGCAAAAATCTGTATCAAATGTCAAAAATGGCCCCGGGGCTATCAATCTGTCCTAGCCCTCTTCCTGGACGAAGGTCCAGAAGCGTCATCACCAGGGGCATCGCCGTCTGAGCTCGAGTCCGAGCCATCATCGGTCTCCTCCGCCTCTGTCTATGCCTCAGACTCGTCATCTGGAACTGGAGCCCGCGAGCTGCTCCCGACATGAGTGCGCCCCCCTCTGGTGCGGGGATATACTCTGCCATCCCGGGTAGAAATGGAAGGTCCAGCTGGAGCGCCACCCACCGGAGGAATCTGGAAGGGAGGCTGAAAAAGCATGAAAGGCGAATGCATCAGAACACTGTGCGCAGTAAATCAGTACAGAATGCAGTGTATGAATACAGTGTATGTACACTATGCGCAGTAAATTAGTGCAGAATGCGGTGTATGAGTACAGTGTATGTATGCCGTGAGCAGTTTATCAGTGCAGAATGCACATGTATGAGTACAGTGTGTGGGTGCTGTGAGCAGTTTATCAGTACAGATACGGTGTATGAATACAGTGTATTATGCTGTGAGCAGTAATCAGTGCAGGGTGCAGTGTGTAAGTATCGTGTATCAGATGCCGTGAGCAGTTTATCAGATGTTGTGTTGTGCATCAGATTATGTAAAGCAGTTTGTGTATGGTTTGAGGCTGTGGTCAGAAAGAACATACCGGAATGCTGTAAAGGGCTAGGAGGTCGAAGGTCCGCTGCAGCATCCCCATCATGGAGGCATTCATCTCCAATGACTGCCGGGTGTACTCAGAAGACGCCTGCAAAAGTATCAGATGCATCAATATTCTGTCGAATATCAAATAAACTGAAATGAAATAACTGTACAAGAATGCAGTAATACATACCGGAGGCAAGTCGGGGACACCGACAAACTCATGATCAGCCGACGGAGGAGCAAAGGGGATCTGATAGGTCGCCCCACCCTGCCCTCTGAAAGTCAATGCAGCGGGCAGAGCAGGCCAACCGGTCCCACGCCCTCCCTGGACTCCGCCCCTGCCACGGACTCGAGCTCCCTCGGCGCTCCTACTCCTGCTCCGGCCGCTGGCGCCGTCTGGCCCTCTCTCTCAACCCGGCCGCCGCTCAGAGGTCGCATGATAAAGGTCCGGACGTACTCCGAGTAATCGCCCTCGCCTCTGAAATCATCTGCCTCCCAGCCAATGGTGCAGTTCGTCATCAGCTCGGCAGTGAATCTCTCAGTATCTCGCATGTGCTCAGGAGGGTGCACCGGGACTATCTGCTCCGGTAAACCCAGGGTCTGGCGTAGGAAACGCTCGCCCAGGTACCAAGCCCGACAGACCGGGCCCTCCAGCAGAATCCGGTAACGTGAGGTCTCATCGGCACCGGCAAACCGATCCCGCATCATCGCTGGCAGTGGAGCCCACGGCCGCTAGGTGATCTGCAAATGCAATACAGTTTGTTACCTACTGTTATTGAAATATGCAGTGGAAAGGCGAAGCTTAAATGAACTGCAAGTAAAACATACCTCTGCGGGGGTGATGGTGTCGAAGTAGCGGCGGAAGAAGCTAAATGTCTCTCGCGGCCTCCGGGTACATCTCCCGTCAAAGCGACGCGAAAAAGGGACAACCAGAGGGGTCTCCGTCTCCGGTATGAGAGCAAGCCTAGGAAAGTAGGCATACACCCACAACTGCAAGATAAATACCGGTGCATTTTATCAGATGAAGCAGAATATAGAGTAAAAAGCAGAAATAGCAGAGCCGTGTGTTGTGCAGTGTATTGTGCAGAGTGTACAGAGTGAGCAGTGTACAGTCAGTGTGAAGCGGAGTAAGTGTGTGCCGTGTGTACAGTATACAACAAGTATAAAAAAGACTACAGTGTGTGCAGTGTACAGAGTACAGAAAATATAGAACTGAAATGAAAGGAAGAAAAAGAAATGTACCTCCCAAACACGCCAGTAGCCCCCGAGCAACTCTCCGCTGCCGCGGGAGCTGAGCTCATATATCCATAGAGAGTGGCCAGAGCGGCGCCACCCCAGTCATAATGTAAAATGTCCCTGACATCCACCAGTGCGCTGAGCAGGCAGAGAGGCACTGTGTTCGCCCGGTCGGCGAAGATGGTCGTCCCAAACAGGAACATAAGGAAGCCGCGTGCGTATCTCTCCACGGCCTCTGGGGTCATCGGGGCTGCATCGACAAGGAGGGGCTGGACCCTGAACTGCACCTCAAACCAGGAGTATCGGACGAAGCCGGGACGCGCAAGAGGCGGTGCCGCGCCAAGCAAGTAGACCTGAGCCGCGGTCCACTCGTCCATATCAATGTCAAAGGGGATCGGATCACCCCCTACCCCGATGCCTGTGAGCATCGAGAAATCGTAAGGGGTCATCGTCATGTCCCCTGCCGCGGAGAAATGGAATGAATCGGTGGTGTCCCACCACCTCTCCACCAGAGCGGCGAGGAGAGGTCTGCATGTAGTGAGCCTGGAGAGTCCTCTGCAGAATGCGCCAAAGCCGGCCTGGTCCACAATATGGCGAACTGCGTCGGGAAGCTCGGCGTACCACACACGAGTAACAGTATTCCCATACCCGCGGATGGTATGGGAATCTCCCTGTTTTCAAACAAGTAGTTGCGAAGCAATATAAAATGTACAGTTTTGAAGAAACAGTGAATCAGTGCAAATGTGGCATGCGTGCATACTTTCAGATTCAAACAGATACCGGGTGTCGGTGTGCTTACAGTGAACTACAACGTGTGATGCGTCAGCGTGTTTGAGTGGTTCAATGCAAATGTGGCATGCGTGCATATTTTCAGATTCAAACAGGTATCGGGTGCCGGTGTTTGCAGTGGAATACGGTGTGTGCCATGTGTTGAGTGGTTCAAGGCTAGCGCAGTGTGTGTGCACGTGTGAGTCTTAAACAGATAATCAGTTGCAAGTGCATTTGCAATCAACTACAATATACAGTGTATCAGTGTATCGGAACTAAGCAGTTAAAGAACCGAATCAGCTATGGCAGTTGACAGTTTAAAGAGTTCTACATTGCGAAAAATAAAACAGAGAAAGAAGGTTACCTCGGAAGCGCCGGAGGATAGGTGGGAGGCAGGCTCACGAAGCAGGAGCTCGGGATCCAACGCCATGTCGAAACTCCTGAACTGGCGCAGTCCGTCGGGTGGCAGAACATGAATCGCCGGCCGGTAGGTCGCCGGGTCGAACGGACGCTCGCTCAAGGGAAGAAGCTCAACCCCGGGATCCATCTCGTGATCCGGGGGAGTCCCACCACGTGGAATATCATCGGCCATGTCAAGAGAGATGAGAAAATGGTCGGAGAACGAAAATCGGGCCGGAATACGAAGAGTCAACCGAAAAGTCAACTCCCGGGAGGGTGAAAAATGGCCGGAAAGGTCGGGATGTGAAAAGGCACGGAAATGGAGAGAAAAGTGAGGGGAACAAACCCCAAAAAGGTGGAAACGGAAAAAGAGACACCGAAACAAAGATTTGTTCAGTTGAAAATGTCCGAAACGCGAAGAAAATCGCGAATCCGACGACGAAACGGGCGTAAAACGCAAAGAAAACGAGGGATCGAGGAAGGAAAAAGGCTCTAGAGAGAGAGAGAGTAGTGAATAGAATAGGGTTTGGAGCCCTAATTTAAAACACCCATGGTGAAATGTCGAATCTGCCCCGATCCAGGAACTTTTTGCCGGTCGGCAACATTTTGTGCCGGCCGGCAGAATATTATGCCGATGGAATTATTTTGTAGCCGGTGGACAGCCGGTGGCTTCCCCTTCCGGCCGGTGGTGTTCCCACAACCTTGTTTAGGCCATATGAGTGGTTTTTGGTCATCATAGCTCGAGAAAGTGCAAGAAAGTGTATCTCCGACGCTCAACCGGCCTCCGTTTTGACCTCGAACTGTGTCTTCTATACGTGGCACTCAAATTCATGCAATGTTGTATCCTTTTGTATCCTTTTGCCTTTTACAAGATTCAAAAGTTGCCCCGCGTGCGTTGCATGCATTCATCATGTTGTCTGGTGCGTTGCGTCGCGCCGTCATGCACATCCCTCATGCATTGTCATGCATTTTATTACAAGCGTTGTCATGCATTGTCATGCACCTCAATACATACGTCGCCTCGCACATCATTCGTGTTGTCGTTGCCTCACACATCATTCGTGTTGTCATGCATCTCCTTGTTTTGCATTATCATGCATTTCAAAAAGAAAAAAAACGTGCGTTGTCGCGCACTCGAGTTCACTTGCATTGTTTTACATTTCGTGTGGCATGCGTGTCACACTTGCATTGTTTTATATTTCGTGTGGCATGCGTGTCACACTTGCATTGTTTTACATTTCGTGTGGCATGCGTGTCACACTTGCATTGTTTTATATTTCGTGTGGCATGCGTGTCACACTTGCATTGTTTTACATTTCGTGTGGCATGCGTGTCACACTTACATTGTGTTATATTTCGTGTGGCATGCGTGTCACACTTGCATTGTTTTACATTTCGTGTGGCATGCGTGTCACACTTGCATTGTTTTATATCTCCTTTGAGGCACGCGTACCTCATTGGCATCATTTTACATTTCCGTGTGGCATGTGTGTCACACTTGCATCATTTTGCATCCTTTGAGGCACGCGTACCTCATTGGCATCATTTTACATCTCCGTGTGGCATGTGTGTCACACTTGCATCATTTTGCATCCTTTGAGGCACGCGTACCTCATTGGCATCATTTTACATTTCCGTGTGGCATGTGTGTCACGCTTGCATCATTTTGCATCCTTTGAGGCACGCGTACCTCATTGGCATCATTTTACATCTCCGTGTGGCATGTGTGTCACACTTGCATCATTTTGCATCCTTTGAGGCACGCGTACCTCATTGGCATCATTTTACATCTCCGTGTGGCATGTGTGTCACACTTGCATCATTTTGCATCCTTTGAGGCACGCGTACCTCATTGGCATCATTTTACATCTCCGTGTGGCATGTGTGTCACACTTGCATCATTTTGCATCCTTTGAGGCACGCGTACCTCATTGGCATCATTTTACATCTCCGTGTGGCATGTGTGTCACACTTGCATCATTTTGCATCCTTTGAGGCACGCGTACCTCATTGGTAGCATTTTGCATCCTTTGAGGCACGCATACCTCATTGGCAGCATTTTGCATCCTTTGAGGCACGCGTACCTCATTGGCAGCATCTTGCATCCTTTGAGGCACCCGTACCTCATTGGCAGCATCTTGCATTCCTTTGAGGCACGTGTACCTCATTGGCAGCATTTTGCATCCTTTGAGGCACGCGTACCTCATTGGCAGCATTTTGCATCCTTTGAGGCACGCGTACCTCATTGGCAGCATCTTGCATTCCTTTGAGGCACGCATACCTCATTGGCATCATTTTACATTCCGTGTGGCATGTGTGTCACACTTGCATCATTTTGCATCCTTTGAGGCACGCGTACCTCATTGGCATCATTTTACATTCCATGTGGCATGTGTGTCACACTTACATCATTTTGCATTCTTATGAGGCATGCGTGTCTCATTTGTTTCATTTGCATCATTTGCATCATTTTCCATTCCGTGTGGCATGCGTGTCACACTTGCATCGTTTATCATTTCCATTGGCACGTGTGCCTCATTCTCATTGGCACGTGTGCCTCATTTTCATTGGCATGTGTGCCTCATTCCCATTGGCACGTGTGCCGCATTCCCATTGGCACGTGTGCCTCATCTCCATTGGCACGTGTGCCGCATTCCCATTGGCACGTGTGCCTCATTCCCATTGGCACGTGTGCCTCATCTCCATTGGCACGTGTGCCGCATTCCCATTGGCACGTGTGCCTCATCTCCATTGGCACGTGTGCCGCATTCCCATCGGCACGTGTGCCTCAGCCTCATCTCCATTGGCACATGTGCCACATTCCCATTGGCACGTGTGCCTCATTTTCATTGGCACGTGTGCCGCATTCCCATTGGCACGTGTGCCTCATTTGCATCGGCACATGTGCCTCATTTGCATCGGCATGCGTGCCTCATTTCCATTGGCATGCGTGTCACATTTTCGTTGGCATGCGTGCCGCCATTTGCATTAGCATGCGTGCTTCATTTGCATTGCCATGCATATTATTAACGATATTGTACCTGTTAAGTTTGCTTTCTTTTCAGGAACGATATTGTATGTACGGTTCATTTGAGGCCGATGCAACCGGACGAGCCGCACAGGTATTGTATCCTCCGCGTGAGATGTACAGAGAATTACATAATTCTCTTACATCCTTTCTGCATTGTAGTGTAGTCTTGTGTATGCTAGCTTAAAACTGTTGCATGTGTGCTTCGTTACGGCTTTCTTTGCATGATCATAAGTTATGCTCGGCTTCTTGCATTGTCTTGCATTTTGCCCCTGCCTTCGGGCATATACCTTGTTTGTCTTGCATTTTGCCCCTGCCTTCGGGCTCATACCTTGTTTGTCTTGCATGTTTGTCCAAGTCTTCGGCCTTGTCAAAAATGGGTCGTCTCTGGGCTTTGACATTCACTCCCGTCATTGTTATGACTTTCGAGTTCTGTCAAAGAGGGGCAACTGTAGACACCCCATTTTTGACCGTCCTCAAGACTTGGACGTCACCGTTTGAACACTCGGTGATTATCCATGTTTGTGTTCGTTTGGAGTTCCCGGAGTCCTCGGCTACGCGCCCTGCCTCAGGATCTCCGAACTCGACCGTTTTGTGTCTGGTTTTGCACCAAACACTTGTGTTTTGCCTTGGAGGGGCAGGGAATGCCTTGTGAGGCATCCCCACACACCACCGGCAGTGGCTAGAGGCCACCGGCTGGTTTTTGTTGCCATCGGCAATGTATGTTGCCGGTCAGCACTCTTTATTGCCGGTCGGCAGTCATTTTTGTCAAAATGGCAATTTTGAGCAGCCGACTACTGTTCATCTGCTTTTGCAGATATTTAGGACAGCTGTGTGGCATTTGCTTCCCCTCCATACACGTGTATGGAGGGATGGCCCTCTTGTTAGCTTCCTTGACAAGCTTTACAAGATTGGTTGCCTATAAGAGGAGCCCTCCTCTCTTGGCATTAGGGTTAGACATTTTAGAGAGAAAAAACATTGCTAGAAGCTCTGGTTCTAGGGTTAGAACTCATATACATTCTATCTCTATCTATTTCTCTCTTGAGTGTTCTAGGTGTATTTGTTCATAGTATTGCATACAAACACCTACCATTACACCTTTCCTTGGCTATTGAGGTTCTAAGGGATTATTTTCAGAGTTTTGGGGCTGCTTTAAGCTCAAGGAGGCAGTTGGTCCTCCCTTTGTGAAGAAGGTCAACAAGGGTAAGAAACTAGTCCTTTTTACCCCATTTTTGCATCCTACTTTTGACCATCTTGTAACTGTTTTTGTGCTTAGTGTATAATACAAAAAAGTTCTGTTTTTTAGCCCTCTTGATTGTTTGTTAAGAGTGTTTTGTGGTTTGGGTTTGTTTGACCCCTCCTAGGCCTTGTAAGGCTCCTTTTTGGTGCTATTTTGGTGCAAGTTTCGAGACTTTGGTGTTTGGGCCTCTTCACCACTGAAATCTTGAGGGATTCCAGTGGTGAAGATGGTGCCTTGAAGTCTCAAAAAGGGGAGGGCCACCCCCTCTCCTTGTTGTCCTTGAAAGGGACCATTTTTGGTCTCTTAAGGGAGCCCATGTTTGAGTGTGAGTTGAGCATGCCATGACTGTTTTTCATGCTTATATTGCCATAATATAATATGGTTTTAAGTTGGTTTTGGTGTACCATGCATGCCTTGCATACCTACCTTGTAATGCCTTGTGATTGCCTTAATATGCCTTAGGTTGTGTGCCTTTGTTTTAGCATGTTTTAGGCTTAGCCTTGTGAAGTTTTTGTGCTTATTTTGCCATGTTTTAGGTCTGTCCATAGTTGCTTGGGTCGATCTTTGCATGCTTAGTATAGCTCCTTTGTATTTGAGCTCGTATGCTTCAAGTATGTGAATGTGTAACATGCATTGCTTGCATTGATTTAGTGGGTTGGGACCATTTGCCATGTCATTTCAGTCCATTTAACATGCTTGTATGCTTGCATTTCATAGCTCTTTTGTTGCTTCGAGAGTTTGCGTTTCATGCTCCTTGAAAGTGCATTTGTGCATGCCTTTGAATTTAGGCCATTTAGATGCCATCTAAGTGATCTTTAGGCCTTGTTTTAATGTGCTAAAATTCTGTTTTTAGTCATTTAATTCATGCCATGTGTGGTTGCATTAAGTGTAGTTCAATGCTTCTTTGTTGAGCCTTAGGAATTGGACCCCATTTGCATGCATGTGTGCGTTTGTTTTGGCTTTCATTTCCTTGGTTTTGGCCACTGGTTTTGGGCCTAATTAGAGTCACCTAGATCATGTTTAAGACCATCATTTGTTTGGTTGTATGCTTACCTCATGTTTGCTAGTATGCTTGCACAAGTGCCTTGTCATGCCATGTTGCATCCTTAGCTTGCATGCCTAGGTTACATTGCATCTTGCATGCATGCCTTGTTCCTTGATTTGGTGATGGGCCTTATTTTGTTTGATTGGTTTGCATTTCATTTGACATGAAAGTTGCACACTTGATTCTTTGGGCCATCATGTATGGAAATGCGTGATTGGTAGTCCGAGAATCGAGGCACATACCCCTTTGAGTCACAAACATGATAGGGGGCATGATTGGTGCATACATTGTTTGAATTGTATTGCCATGCAAGTTTTGCCCTCTGCTGCTGTGAGTTGTAGGTTCTGCAGGTATTGTTTGCCGACCGGCAACATTTTGTGCCGGCCGGCATTAAATCATCAGCCGGTGGATTCATTTTGTGCCAATGGCCACATCCTAGTGCCGGTGGTCATTCTACTTAGCTGGTGGGATCCCCCAGTATCCTGAGAGGCATTCCTGAGACTTTGACAGTCTTCAGAGAGGCAAAGCAGGGAAAACAGAGGCAAACTATGCATGGCAGTGCGATTCCGAGCAAGTCCCGAGCATGCGCTGCATCTGGCCCTCTTCCCGAGGCGGTTTACGGTTTTAATTAGATTAATTAATTAGTTTAATTAATTTAATGGGTCTGTAATTTAATTAGCTTGCGTAGTTAATTAATTTGTATATTCTTTTGGTCCCTCCGGGCGAGGGCAAATCTGTAATAAGTGTGGGTGAGTGTGTGCATGTCTTCCAATCCCCGCTTCTTTCTTCCCTTTTATTTACCTGCTTATGATGGTAGATTAGGGCACGTTTATTTTAGCATACCTTATGCTATGCATGCGTGCATCCATGCATTTGTTGACATGCACCGGGCTCGGTACATCACGCTAACTGCATTGTATTTTCGATTCCAAATTGAATACGTGTATCGAATGATTGCATTTCACATGCCATTTTAGGGTTAGCCGAGCCTACTCTAGATTGCACCCCTACCTGCGATGCATTAGTCATCTTAACATGAACTAGGACATGCATGTTTGCTAACTAGTTTATTGTTTTAGCATGGAGTACAATGTAAGTATTTATGCTTTAGCATCTCGCATGCGTGTGAATGTTAACATGACAGCATGATTACCATGTGGCTAAATGCTTATATGAAATAAACTGTCTGTTTGCCTGTGGGTGAAGGTTGGATTGTTTGAGTTGGAAAAACTCGTTGAAATCCGTGTTTTAGCCTACTTGAGAGTAGCAAATTCCAAAGCGCTTTTCAAAACAAACGGATATGCAATGCTTATTTCCAAATTAGGCAATCTAGTCTATACTTGTTTGCTGCGCGCATAACATAGTAATTCTAGGCTAATAATGGTATAAGAACACATAACGTTTTCAAAATCAGATATCACGGTTAGTAGAGGCCGGTCTTCGGACCGGGTGAAAGGGGTGCTCATAGCTGACCTTCCCCGATCGTACCCAAGCTCCCGAGCCAAGACAACTTTGGTGATGACGGACACGTGGCCTTCGGCACCGAATCAGGGTTTCCTAAATTTCCCCATTAAAAAATATTTAGGTGGCGACTCTGTATCTGGCAAAGCAGTCCATGTTTGGCACTTCTTTTCAAAAATCTGTTTTCTCAAAAACGATTTGCCGGATTTGGACTCTTTGGTTCAGATTTAGAACCGTGACATTTGAGTCCTTGAACTGTAGTGACCCCAATATGAACGGAACGGGACCTAACCCTCCCGGGGCGTTCGGGGACGTCTACAATTGGGAAAATGTCTATTAATTGATCTTCTACTGTCAAGGTAGTGCTCAAAACATATCTTAAAGTCAAGGTAGTGCTCTTTTTGGTCATATATGTATTCTCCTCGTGAAGACAACAAGGACCAAAGTTTAATAATTAAAAATAGTAGCAATTTCAATTACAAATAGTGTTAAAATTAGAGAACCAAATGCTTGCCTACAAGGCTCTAGTATGATAGAATAACATGATGCTTGCACTATGTTTAGAACTAAGTGTCGTTTTTTTTAGAACTAAAGTGTCTTATTCATGTCAAAACTTGTCGTATGTTTTAGAACTAAGTGTCTTACTCAAAAGTTTTTTAAACTTAAGGAGTCTAAATGAATATGATCTTCATATTCCGTCTCAAATCAATTCATTTTAGATCCTTAAAATTTAATGGATAGCTATATTCATTGCTATGGAATGGAAGTGTACTACTTGTTTTGAGAGATGAGGGTGTAATACGTAGGTATTATATTTAGAGTTACTTTGATGAGATATTTTTGTGGATGTGTACAGATGATGGATAAGAGTTGGATTGATTTGCCAAATAGGATGTCGAGCGAATACATTAATGGGATTGATGAATTCCTTGTGTTTGCCTACACCAATAGGGTTGAAGGTTTGATGATCAATTGTCCGTGTAGGAAGTGTGAGAATCGATACCATCTTGTACGAGAGGGTGTACGGGAGTATCTGATTTTGAATGGTTTTTTTAAAAAAATACAAACATTGGATTAATCATGGGGAATCTTACGTATCTTGCATGGTAATTGAGAGAATGAAACATTAGCTAATTTAGACATTGGGGATGATATGATTGGAATGATACAAGGGGCTATGGGAAATCCACATGCCGGTACAAGTGTTGAGGGTAATGAACCACAAGGGCCTGATCCCCATGCATCTGAACCCCAGCTCGGTCCAAATGCAGAGACTGCAAAGTATTTCAAACTTCTTCAAGATGCACAAAGTGAATTGTATCCGGGTTGTCAGAAGTTCACATCTTTGTCATTCATTGTTCGACTTCTACATTTGAAGGTGCTTAATCAGTGGACAGACAAGTCTGTTGACATGTTGCTTGAGTTATTGAATGAGGCGTTCCCATTGGGTGTGAAACTCCTGGACTCATATTATAAAGCTCAAAAGGTCACAACAGATTTGGGCTTCACGTATGAGACGTGGGATGCATGTCCCAACAGTTGCATGTTGTTTCGAAACAAGGACACTAATCTTGATAAATGTGTCATATGCAAGAGTTCTAGATGGACATCAAATGGTGATGGTGGTTCAAATGGTCCTAAAAAAGGTGACAAACGAATAGCTGCAAAATATATGAGGTATTTTCCTTTAAAGCCAAGGTTGCAGAGGTTGTTTATGTCATCCAAGACGGCCAAGTTAATGAGATGGCATGCAGAGGAACGAACTGATGATGGTGTCTTTAGGCATCCTGTTGACTCCCTTGCATGGAAAGATTTTGACCGTCGGAATATTGACTTTAGTAATGATTGCCGAAGTGTAAGGCTTGGCTTAGCATCTGATGGTTTTAACCCATTTAGGACGATGAACATAGTTCATAGCACTTGGCCTGTTGTGCTCATTCCATACAACTTGCCGCCATGGATGTGCATGAAGCAACCATTTCTAATTTTATCCGTGCTTATTGACAGGCCGAAAGGACCTGGTGACAAGATTGATGTGTATATGCAACCGTTGATTGAGGAGTTGAAAGAACTATGGAATGAGGGTGTGTCAACATTTGATGCATCAACAAATCAAATGTTTCAAATGCATGCAGCTTTATTGTGGACAATTAGTGATTTTCCTGCATACGCAAACTTGTCAGGATGGAGCACTAAAGGCGAATATGCATGTCCTTTTTGCAATAAGGAAACTACATCGTGTTGGTTGAAGCATAGTAGGAAACAATCATACTTGGGTCAACGCAGATTTTTACCTACTGGCCATAAATTCCGGAAGGATAAAGTATCATTTGATGGTAGTCAGAAAGTCAGACTCAAACCAAAATTGTTGTCTGGAACTGAGATGTTGCTACAATTAGAATCTGAGGGTATTTTAACCCAATACAAGAGGGATGACCTTAAGGAGAGGCATAGGAGACAGGTAGAGAAGGAGAAAGCTGGACATCGCACCCATAGCTGGAAGAAAAAGAGTATCTTTTATGAACTGCCATATTGGGAGCACAATCTAATAAGACACAACCTCGATGTGATGCATATAGAGAAGAATGTTTGTGACAATGTGTTGTGGACAATATTAGGGGTTGCAGGAAAATCGAAGGATGGTGTTAATGCTCGGCGTGATTTACAAGATATGAATATTAGAAAACCCTACATTTGCAGTTAAGAGGGTCGAATAAAGCCTATTTACCACCAGCACAGTTCACGATGACCAAGGATGAGAAAGATTTGTTCTTGAAAGTGTTGAAGGAAGTAAGAGTTCCCGACGGGTATTCATCCAATATATCACGTCGTGTGCGCTCACATGATAGAAGTATTAGGGGTCTTAAGAGCCACGATAGTCATATTCTAATGCAACAACTTATTTCATTGGCTATTCGAAGATCATTACCGAAGAATGTAATTGAACCCTTGATTGAATTGAGCAATTTCTTTAGACAATTGTGTTCCAAAGTGAATCGTGCGACAGATTTGCAATATATTCAAGATCGTATCGCTGTAACACTTTGTCATCTAGAGAAAATATTTCCTCTGAGTTTTTTTGATATAATGGAGCACTTGCCTATACATGTAGCTGATGAAGCATTATTGTGTGGAGCGATTCAGTTTCGATGGATGTATCCAATTGAGAGGTATTTTCTTACTTTGAAGCAATACGTGCGTAATAGAGCTCATCCTAAAGGATCAATTGCTAAAGGATATCTTATGGAAGAATGCATGAATTTTTGTGCACAATATCTCAATGATGTGGAAACCAAATCTATTCGACCCGTGAGGAACTATAGTGGTGCTGATAATCTGGGTCATGCTATTGGTGAAAACACAAGCTTTTATCTTGATAATACTTCTTGGGTACAAGCTCATCGGTACATCTTATTCAATACAAGCGCAGTTCAACCATTCATAAAGTAGGTTAAGTCACTCACGCAATATTTTATTTTGTTTTATTGAATTTTCAACCAAATTTTTTGTATTGATAAATTTTCAATCTACACAGCAAACACCTTGAAGTACTTAAGCTCAAAATGCCTCGTGTCGACGATCATCAGCTTTGGCGTGAACATTTTGAAACTTTTTACATTTGGTTCAAGAAACATGTATGTATTTAAGTCTATAGATTCTAGTTACTTAAGTCGAACTACATTTTAAATTTTACATTTTCGTTTTAAATAGGTCCAAACTTTGTGAAGGACTACTGATGTCATATTTTCTGAAGAGATTATTCTATTGGCAAATGGTCCTCATAACCTGACAAGGAGGTTCAACGGGTATATACTGAATGGGTTTCAGTATCGAGTAAAGGCCATGGATGATCGTCGAGCCACACAAAATTGTGGTGTAGCTTTGAAGGCAGATACCATAAGTTATGCTAGTCGGAAAGACAAGAATCCTCATGTGGGGTCTGTGTACTATTATGGACAATTGATAGATATTGTTGAGATTCGATATTCCAATGAGAAGAAACATGTGTTGTTTAAGTGTGATTGGATTGACAACATTCATGGAAAGAAAGAAGATGTCTTCAATTTCACGTTGGTGAACTTCAATCATTTGTTGTACCGAGATGATCAATTACCAATGAACCTTTCATCTTGGCGTCCCAAGCAGAGCAAGTTTGGTATGTTGCAGACCCGTTACAACCAGACTGGCAAGTGGTGGTGAAGATGTCTCAGAGAGGTTTATTTGATATGAGTTCGATTGATCCACAAATCGAGCCATATATAAGCCAACAATTGGAAGAAAATATAATGCTTCGTGATGAAGAAGTTGGTTGGGTGAGGGAAGCCGCAGAAGGGGAAATAGTTGATGTTCAAATAGGCTGATATTTAATCAACATCAGTAATTCAATTAAGGCCAAGGTTGTAGTTAATCATCAGTTTCTTAATTTACTTTGTCTTTGTAATTGTATTAGTTCAATTAATGTCATATTATAGTTGATGACAAACCATTGTCTATGTTTCTAATGTCAATTAATGTTATATTGCTTGCAGATTATAATGGGAAGGAAGAGGAAGCCTGATCATCCCCGGTGCATGATGTCTGATGTGCTACATAACAGGACATCAGTAGCACCACCATCAGAGGAGGCATCACATCAGCCACCATCGGAGGGGCCATTAGTGCCACCACCATCTGACCAACCATCGCATCGACCACTATTATTGGCACCACCATTAGAGGAGGCATCCCAGCGACCACCATCAGAGGGGCCATTAGTACCACCGCATCGACCACCATCAGTGGCACCACAGCAGCTACCATGTACTCAGCCTCCACGCCTACCATCGGTGCGTCCACCATCAGTGGCACCACAGCAGCTATCATCCCGACTAGAGTCATCAGCTTATGAGCCATCCGCAAGTATCTAAATGTGCTTTGATTTGTATGAAAATTATTTAAACATACATTTATTTATTCTCATTATATATAACTTGTTTATTCTCATTGTATTTTGCAGACCCTTCGACTTCTTCACAGCCCACCTCAGGTATAAGAATCCAATTTGTAGTCACATTATTTAAATTTGCATTTGTTTATTATCATTGCATATTGTTTATTGTTATTGTATCTCGCAGGTCATGTTAGTTCTTCATCAACCTCGACTAGGCATGGTAGAGGATGTGCCAAGGGCATTAGGGAGTGGGATACTGGTACAAAGCTGGACATACAATTTGATGAAAATTACTGCCCAATAGGGGATAACGTGTCTAAGTTAACTACTCAACTTGGCATTATTGTGCGGAATGGTAACATTGTTCCTCTTACTTTTCTTGATTGGAACAATGTGCCTAATGATATTGTTGATGCTATCTGGAAGGATGTGAAGGTAAAATTATATTTTTGTCCAAAAATTCGAATTCCAAAATTGTGTTATCATTATTTAAACTTTGAAATTGTGTTTTATAGGACAATTTGAATATATGTCCAGAGGAGTACAAGCCAATCTGCATGAAAAACTGCAACAGCATATGGAAGGATCACAAGAACAAGATTAAGGCTAAGTATTTCAAGCCTAGAAGTTCTGATCCTAATCTGAAGGATGATGTTCCTTTGCACATTGTGCCAAACCAGTGGGAAGAACTTGTGGAGTATTGGCGTACTTCCGATGCTAAGGTATACAAATAAGTTATATGTATGATATGTAAACATACAAATCATATTTATATACTTACATTTGTTGAACCTGTTATAGAAAATTGCAACTAGGAACGCTAAAAATCGGCGAGCTCACGGCATAGCTCATACCACAGGACGTACTACTTTCGCTCAGATACGGCATGAGGTTTATATTTTATTGTTTTATTTTTGTATATAAATAAACATTGTATATTTGCAAATTATTTGGATTCTAATTTTCATATTTCTAAAAAAATGTAGATGACCAATAAGGGGGAGTCTACTGATAAGATGAATGTTTGGCTTATGACACGTAGAGCAGATGACACAGAGGTTATCCAGACCTTGGTAGTTTCCAAACACCATTGATTGTATTTAAAGTTTATTTTTTATTTTTTGTGTGTCAACCATCTTAATTTGGCATATACTTGTATGTCTTATTCAATACAGGATGAATTTAATCGTCAACTCTCTATGCTACCTAAGGATTGTTGAACTTTGGAGGCTAGGAATGCCATTTTCCATGAGGTGATAGGTCATGACGGACATGGATATTGTCGCACATACAGGAGAACTGTGCCTCGGAGAGCGGTGTATAAAGATGGTGCTGGGCCATCACAGTCAACACCCCAGCCATCGACTATTGTTCAGATCATCCAGCAGGTTCGTGCGGAGCTAAGGGATGAGTTGAAGGAGGAGCTGCGAGCAGAGTTCTCTACACATTTACAGCAGATGAGAGCTGAGATGATGGCCTTTGTGTCACAGGGGGCGAGTGTTGATCCCAACAGACAGGTTCGATATAAATTAAATTGTTTGATAGTTCAATTTTCACACAACATTATGTATAAAATTCGAATATAATTAACACATTATGCATTGACTATCATAGGTTCCTGATGCATCGAGTGGCCACCGGGCATTTAAGGAATCTGCAGAAGACGAGAATCCATATACACCACTACCAGAAGATCAGGTATAAAATGTATCTTTGCATTCTAAGCTAAAATGTATCTTTGCATTCTTTACATTCTAAGTTAAGAGACTTGTGGGAGAAGCCGAGACTCAAATCGGGTTCCCGGATTGGGAGTTAGAGCCTGATTTAGCACGAAACTTGGCACACACAACCGCCTAGGCACGAGAGAGTTGTGGGAGAAGACGGGACTCCAATCGGGTTCCCGTTGGGAGTTAGAGCCGGATTTCGGTCTAGGCAAACTACTTCCTTAAGAAACATGAATTCGAGGTGTTAACGCCCCAAAATCACCAAACGGCGTCAGTTTATCATGAAACTTGGCACACATGACCGCCTAAGCACGAGAGACTTGTGGGAGAAGACGGGACTCGAATCGGGTTCCTGGTTTGGGAGTTAGAGTCGGATTTCGGTCTAGGCAAACTAGTTCCTTAAGAAACTTGAATTCGAGGTGTTGACGCCCCAAAATCACCAAACGGCGTCGGTTTAGCACGAAACTTGGCACACACGACCGCCTAGGCACGAGAGACTTGTGGGAGAAGACGAGACTCCAATCGGATTCCCGGTTTGGGAGTTAGAGCCGGATTTCACTTTAGGCAAACTAGTTCCTTAAGAAACTTGAATTCGAGGTGTTAACACCCCAAAATCGCCAAACGGCATCGGTTTAGCACGAAACTTGGCACACACGACCGCTTAGCCACGAGAGACTTGTGGAAGAAGACGGGGCTCGAATCGGGTTCCCGATTTGGAAGTTAGAGTCGGATTTCAGTCTAGGCAAACTAATTCCTTAAGAAACTTGAATTCGAGGTGTTGACGCCCCAAAATCATCAAACGATGTCGGTTTAGCACGAAACTTGGCACACACGACCGCCTAGGCACGAGAGACTTTTGAGAGAAGACGGGGCTCGAATCGGGTTCCCGGTTTGAGAGTTAGAGTCGGATTTCGGTCTAAGCAAACTAGTTCCTTAAGAAACTTGAATTCGAGGTGTTGACGCCCCAAAATCACCAAACGGCGTCGGTTTAGCACGAAACTTGGCACACACAACCGCCTAGGCACGAGAGACTTGTGGGAGAAGATGGGGCTCGAATCGGGTTCCCGGTTTGGGAGTTAGAGTCGGATTTCAGTCTAGGCAAACTAGTTCCTTAGAAAACTTGAATTCGAGGTGTTGATGCCCCAAAATCACTAAACGGCGTCGGTTTAGCATGAAACTTGGAACACACGACCGCCTAGGCACGAGAGACTTATGGGAGAAGACGGGGCTCAAATCGGGTTCTCGGTTTGGGAGTTAGAGTTGGATTTTGGTCTAGGCAAACTAGTTCCTTAAGAAACTTGAATTCGAGGTGTTGATGCCGCAAAATCACCAAATGGCGTTGGTTTAGCACGAAACTTGGCACACACGACCGCCTAGGCACGAGAGACTTGTGAGAGAAGACGGGACTCCAATCGGGTTCCTGGTTTGGGAGTTAGAGCCGAATTTCGGTCTAGGCAAACTAGTTCCTTAAGAAACTTGAATTCGAGGTGTTGACCCCCCCAAAATCACCAAACGACGTCGGTTTAGCACGAAACTTCGCACACACGACCGCCTAGGCACGAGATACTTGTGGGAAAAGACGAGACTCCAACCGAGTATCCGGTTTGGGAGTTAGGGCCGGATTTCTGTCTAGCCAAAATTATTTAGTAAACTATCTTTGTAATTATATAGTAGTTAATTTTTTATGTTTTTCTGTAATTAAAATATTAACACCATTATATTGTCATTAATTATTTTTATTTTGTTATTTTTCAGATATTTTCTGAGTAGCAGTTTGCTTCTTGTGGAATGCGGGCGTGTAAAGATTATGACCAACTTTTGTTTTTGTAACCCACGGAAGAATCATGACGAAAACTTTTGGTTTTGATTTACGTTATTTAGATTTGTGAACAACATTATGTATGTATTATGCGACATTATGTAGTGGGATAATTTTTATTGTTATGAATTTTTATTTATGTATTGTTATGAATGGAAGAACATTATGAATTTTCATTATGTGCCAACTTTTGTTTATGTATGTATTTATATTATTATACAATTATCGATTTTTTTTTTTTAGTTATTTTTTATTTAATACAGGTTATTTTCATATTTTTCATAATTTTAATACAGTTTTTTTTTTTTTTTTGAGACGGCAGCACACACGCCGTCTCAAAAATAAAATTGAACTAGGGTTTTTTGCGACGTCAGCTTTACTGTTGCAAAAGATAGAGGAATTGGTTGAAAAGTAAGGCCTTTAGCGACGGCATCAGGTGTTGTCCCAAATAAACTTTTAGCGACGGTATTTTTGCCGTCGCAAAAAACACTTTTAGCGACAGCAACACAGTGCCGTCTCAAAAAAACTCAGATTTTCACGCGTTATTTGCGACATATTTTTTCCGTCGCAAAAAGGCATTTTGCCGTCACAAAAAAAAGGCGACGGCGTTATGCCGTCGCTAAAACCCTTTTGCAACCCCCTTTGTTGCGACCCCTCACTTGCCGTCGCAAAAAACCTTTTGAGACGGCGTTTGGGGTATTTGCGACAGCGTTTTGCCGTCGCAAAAAAGCAATATTTTTGTAGTGACATATATATATATATTTTTGTTAAGACAATTATATTTTATTAGAAATTTATTCTACTTTAAATTTGAGAAATTCAAATGTTAATTAGTTTATAATTTTTTTCTGGTCATAAAATGTGTGGAACTTAAATTTTTTGAGTGGCCCATCTATCAAAATTTCTGGAGTTGCCATTGTTCATGTTAACAAAAGCCATAAGTAGAGATGTAAGAAAAATAAAAAAAAAAAAGCTGACCAAACTAATTGAACCGGACCAAACTGGCTATATTTGGTCTGTTTTTTTTTAACAAGAATCGGATTTGTGGTTTTTTAAATTTGATTTTTTTCAATTTTTAATTTGGTATTGGTTTAAACACCTTGTGCACTAATCTAAACTAAAACCAACCGCTTCAACATATATTATATTTATAATATATATATATATATATATAATCTAATAGTATAATGATATTAATAAGTATAATAAATTAAACCTTAATTAATTAATTTTATCATCTTTATAACCAATTACTAAATTTGTAAACTCTTATTATATACAATCTTAACTCTAACTTATTCATCTTCAAACTTTAGTATTTTCAAACTTTTTTTTGTTTTTATTTTTGTTAATTTAGGAATTGAAAAGTGTGTATTGAATAGATGGATTGGTTATGTTTGAAATAGTAGACAAATTACTTTAATGTTTTCGTATTTATTAATGATTATATTTAAAGGTGACTCAAGTTTGAAAAATCATAAACCGATTAAACTGCACCAAACCGAACGGTTTCAATCGGTTCGGTTCGATGCAGTTTGATGGGAGAAGCGGTCTTGTATCGGTGTTCAAAATAATAAAACTAACATTATTGGTTCGGTGTAATTTTTTACCTAAGTACCGACAGTACCGAATCGATTACATCCCTAGCCGTAAGGCATTTGGTGAGTAATCAATAGGGCCTGGCTTCTCTGTAGTCCCAGATCGGACTGGAAAATGTTGTTAGGCCCGTGGGGGAACACCACGGGTCCCGTTTCGATAATCCAAACCGTTCAATGTATATAAATCATCGAGTACTATATGCTTGTAAAAAATCACATTGATCAGATATCGATAGTTACGTGATCAAATCAGTTTTGTATAAAATAAAATAAAAATAGACTATGAAAAAATAACGGTTGACAGAAAATTGATCCGATGAGATAGTTATCAATATTTGATCAACGTGATGTTGTACAGGCATATAGTACTCGACGAGTTCTACATATTGAACGGTTTAAATTATCAAAAAGAGACCCGTGGTGGACATCCACATGCCCAACAACACCCTCCAGTCCGATCTGGGACGGGAGGGAAGCCACTATAATAGGTTTTGGTGGGGGCCGAATAAATCTATTACGTACGGAGGCCGAATAACTTGAGGAAAGAAACCAAATTGTGAATTATACGGCTCCATCCCAGATGGACGAAGGCCGAATAATCAACTATAGACCAAGCCGAGTAAGAACAGTTAGTTGAATGAGGGATTAATCATTGGAAGAAAGGTGGGCCCAACCGTCAACATCAAGAACGACTATAAATAAGAAGAGTATCAGCTAACAAGAGGTATGTGAGAAAAAGTCTAAACTTGAGATATAAGCAACCAAGAGAGTATATACTAACTTGTCCGTCGGAGTGCTTATTCTGGCACCTCCGACCGGAGTGTTCATTCCTTTTCAGGTGACTGGCTGAGGATCTCGAGCGTCCCATTGGATCCAAAGAGTGTTTCCAAACCACTTCTCCACAATTGGCGTCGTCTGTGGGAACACTCCAACACATCCATGGCGGGCGTGACGGAAGATTCTCCGATAGTCGCTGACAACCTTACACCACGAGTTGACACCACTCCAAGCAACATGCTTGGACCAGAAAACATTACCGCACGAAAAGCCTTGAACTTCGACTCAACTGCCCAGACTTCACCCTCGACATTAGTGCATGAGAGAATGCAAGCAATTATGGATCAGGCAAAGCAAAACGAACAGAGACTGGAAAACATGATGGTTGAGAACGAGCGCCTTCGACAGGATTTGGCCTTGGAGGTGGCAAAATCCCAACAGGCCGCGTGCCAACATCCGGGACGACCTCTGCGAAAGGATGGTCAACGACCTCGAATTCGGAGACAAGATAGTAGCAATGATTCTGACTCGTCTTCTCCAAGATCCAAAAAGAAGGGACGAGTCGAAGTCTCCAGCTCTTCTGAAGGGAGTTCGCGCGCAAGAACTAAATGAAGAAGAAATGATTCAGACGAAGAGGATCAACATGACCCCTTTGTGCGACGGATCACAAGGGCGGTACTACGCAAAAAGTTCAAAGTTCCATCGTTCACCCTCTATGATGAAAAATTAGACCCCACCGATCATATTCGTCACTACAAGCAAGCCTTGACACTACATGCAGACAACGAGGCCCTCATGTGCCGAATATTTCCCAGCAATTTGGGACCATTGGCCGTCAGATGGTATTATAAATTAGAACCGACATCGATCAAGAGCTTCCATCAACTCCAAAAATCCTTTAGGGCAAGGTTCATCACCAATGAGGTCCAGCCGAAGCAGGCCGATTCTCTCTGGGCAATGCAAATTCAACCCGGGGAAACCCTATGTGTTTATTCGGCACAATAGTGGGAATGCTTTAATCTCGTCGATGATGCCTGCAATGACTCCATAGCCATCACCGCCTTTAAAATGGGGTTGCACCCTGATAGTGCCCTCCGTAGCTCCTTGACCAAAAGGCCCCTCAAAAGAGTCTGGTCGCTAATGAAGAAAGTCGAGGAATACTGCAAAATGAAAGATGACGCCCTACGGGTTAAAGCCGGGCACAAGGCCAACAAGATGGCCCCATCTAAGATCATTCAGCTGATAAATTTTGTACCCTCGTGGAGCCCTGAACCACGGAATCGGGCTAAACGAGACAGAAGACGAGATTCACGCCGATCAAATGACTAATGTCCACAACGGGCTAGGGAACAACTTCAAGTGGATGGCAGGCGCATCAGGCGCGCGGACAAGAAATATACGGAGTTGTCGGAGCCGATCAGCACAGTTATGTCTAAAATTCAACATCTTTCGTTCTTCAAATGGCCACCCAAGATGGTCGGACCTCCCGACACGAGCAGACAGGATAGACGGTGCGAATACCACAAAGACACCACAGACATGATACTGACAGTTGTTATGCCTTGAAAGATCATCTTGAGGAGTTGGTACAAGACGGTCGGCTTACGCAACACATCCAAAAGAACAATTCAACCAAAACAGTTGCTCTACGACAAGATTCACCCCCACTCGGCGTGATCTATATGATTTACAGCTTGCCGACGGCATCCGCGGTACATACAATTTAGTCGCATCCTGACCTCCAGAAGTAAATCATACCAGCAAAATGGCCCTATGAAGCTCCGAGTATTGCTTTCGATGATTCTGATTTGGTCGACGTAACCCTCTCGCACATCGATCCCTTGGTCATCGAACTATGCGTAAACCGATTCACTGATGAACGTGTTCTCATTGACCAGAAAATGTTGCATACCATGCAAGCCGTGTCGAGCACCTATCATCAACTGCTCCGTTTCTCGACCGAACACGGCATTGAACAAATCCATGGTTCCCAGAAATCGGCACAAGCTTGTTATCTCCTTGCCGCAAAGACACCAAGAGAGCTGGAAATGAATTCTATTGAGGTTTTGGATCGAGAGAGCCTCGACGATGTTGGGCGGCTCCCAAGTGAAAAGGCCACGGAAGCCCTGGATCGAGTTGAAATTGATGGGAATCCTAATAGGTTCTTCATGGTCAGCGCCTCCCTGAATAAAGTCGACAAGCAGCAGCTAATTACCTTCTTATTTGGCAACCTCGACGTATTTGCATGGTCACCGTATGAGATGCCGGGGATGGATACATCAGTTTCTCAACACCGTTTAAATGCTGATCCCAAATGTAAGCCGATTATTCAGAAAAGCCGGCGGTCAGCCGCAGAACACACTGCTGCCGTTGTTGAAGAAGTTGACCGGTTGCTTGATGCCAGGGCAATCCGGGAAGTTACCTATCCTACATGGCTGTCGAATACTGTGGTTGTAAAGAAGAAGAATGGGACTTGGCATGTTTGTGTGGATTTCACAGACTTAAATAAAGCTTATCCCAATGATTGTTTTCCCCTCCCCAGAATAGACCAACTCGTAGATGCCACGGCGCGTCATCAATGTATGAGCTTTCTCGATGCCTATAGAGGCTACCATCAAATTGCCATGCATCTGGAGGACCAAGACAAAACTGCATTCCTCATGCCAAGAGGAACCTATTGCTATAAGGTTATGCCTTTTGGGCTGAAGAATGCGGGGGCACCTTACCAAAGACAAGTCACTGCCATGTTAAAGGAGCAACTCGGCCGTACTATGGAAGCGTACATCGACGATATGGTGGTCAAGTCCAAAGAAGAGCAAACTCATCTAGTCGATCTGGAAGAGACATTCGGCATTTTACGTAAGTACAAAATGAAGCTGAACGCTTCCAAGTGTGTATTTGGGATCGGATCCGGCAAATTCCTTGGCTACATTGTCAACCACCGCAGAATCGAAGCCAACCTGAGGCAAATCACAGCAATCCTAGAACTCGGCTCTCCTCGATCAGTCAAGGAGGTTCAAAAGTTGATGGGGATGGCCGCCGCACTCAACAGGTTCATCAGTCGTTCCACAAATCGTTGCCGACAATTCTTTCATACCCTACGGCAGGGTAAAGCTTTTGAATCGACCTTTGAGTACGAAGCCACTTTCAACAGTCTAAAGACTTACCTCCGGTCAGTTCCACTCTTGACAACACCTTCGGCAGGTAATTCGCTCATTTTATATCTGGTAGTTTTCGACCGGGCCGTCAGCGCCGTTCTATTAATGAAAGAGCTTGGGGAGCAGCGACCAATGTATTATGTGAGCAAGGCAATGGTTGACGCCGAAACATGTTACCTTCCTTGGAAAAGCTCATCCTAGCCCTCGTCATGGCAGCAAGAAAACTGATGCATTACTTTTAGGGGCATACCATTGGGGTACTAACGGATTACCCCCTCCGGTCAGTACTCCGTAGTGCAGAAGCATCAGGGCGCGTTTCAAAGTGGGCTCTCAAACTCAGCCAGTACGATATTCAGTTTCTGCCTAGAACCTCAATCAAGGGGCAAGTGCTTACCGACTTTGTGGCCAAATTCACTGGAGGCCTCACCGACTTCAAGTCTGATCAGATTCAACCTAAGCCGAACTGGAGAATTTATGTTGGGGATATTTGGCAGATGTATTGTGACGGATCGTCCAACCAACGTGGTAGTGGGGCAGACGTAGTTATCATGGCTCCCGACGGGACAATAATTGAGCAGGTTGTCAAACTGGGTTTCGATGCATCGAACAATGAGGCCGAATACGAAACATTATTAACTAGCTTACGGAATGCACATCTCCTTGGTGCTCAGCATCTTCTTATTTTCTGCGATTCAAAGCTAGTCATCAATCAATTGAAAGGGGAATACGCAGCCAAAAATGACCGCATGGTAGCTTACATGAAAACGGAGAATTCTTTGCTGGCAAAATTTGACCATCATGAACTAAATCAAATAACCTGGGATCAGAACACGCATGCAGATGCCTTAGCCTGCTTAGCCTCCGCCATCAACTCAGAAATCAAATGGACATTGAAGTAGGATTCATTCCTGAGACGAGCATTGCCTCTTCAGAGTCAATCTAAATTGATGTCATAGAATCAGGTCCAAGCAAGATGGACCCTATCACCGCATTCCTATCTTCTGAACAGCTCCCGGCGGACAAAAAAGAAGCACACAAACTGCGGAACAAAGCCCTGCGATATTACTTGGATCCGCAAGGAAAGCTCTACAAAAAATCCCTTTCTAGTCCATATCTAGAATGCGTTCATCCGGACAAAGTCGAAGAACTCCTGACTGAAATACATGAAGGTAGTTGTAGTGCTCATTCCAGCGGGCACTCTTTGGCTCATCGAGCTGTGACACAAGGGTATTATTGGCCAACAATGAGAGCTGATGCCGAGTGTTACGTCAAGAAATGTGAACAGTGCTAGAAGTTTTCCCCTTTAACCAATTTGCCTGCTGAAGAGTTAAGCTCTGTCACCAGTCCTTGGCCGTTCGCCCAATAGGGACTTGATATTGTCGAACCATTACCTCGTGCCCCGGGCAACAAGCGATTTTTGATTGTCGCGACAGATTACTTCACAAAATGGGTCGAAGCGGAGGCATTAACGCACATTTGGGATACTGATGTTAAGCGTTTTGTATGGAGAAATATCATCACACGATTCGACATTCCTAGAGCACTTATTTCAGACAACGGCACCCAGTTTGACTGTGACGTCTATCGAGAACTGTGCAACAAGTATGGTATTCGGCCTTATTTCTCGACGCCGGCATATCCACAAAGCAATGGCCAAGCCGAAGCCTCCAACAAAGCAATCTTGGACGGCATCAAGAAAAGGCTGGAGAAAGCCAAAGGCAGATGGGTCGAAGAATTGCCGAGTGTGTTATGGGCTCACCGCACTACGCTGAGGTGATCCACTAGGGAAACGTCGTTTGCTTTATTCTTTGGAGCCCAGGCAATCATCCCCCTAGAGATTGGCCTCCTAAACTTGAAATTGAAAGCTTTTGATATGGGCCGAAATGACATGATGTTGGCCTTGGATTTGACCCTGATTGAGGAACGACGAGACCGTGTCCTTGTGTCCATGCCACGGTACCAGCAACAGCATGCTAAGTGATATAATCAATGTGTTCATCTACGACGTTATACACTAGGAGAATTAGTCCTCAAGAAAGTACTCCCAACTGCCAGGAATCCTGCTGATGGCAAATTGGGTCCTAACTGGGACGGTCCCTATCAAATCGATTCAATCGCGGGAACAGGGGCATATCGGCTCAAAGATATGTCTGGAAGAAGTCTGCCGCGTCTTTGGAATTCCACGCATTTGCGTAAATTCTATCATTAACCCGACTTGTGGGGCATGATGATTTATTTTGAATGTTCGTCGTGTACAAACTTTCACTTTTATAATGCAAGATTACTTATCTCACTACATGAAATTTTAGTTTGAATATGAGAGCCTCCGGATTCGGAGCTCCCTTCGTGGATATCACGATTGGCCAAATAAAAAGCCTCTGAATTCGGAGCCCCATTAGTGAATGACACTTTTGGGCCGAAAAAGCCTCCGGATTCGGAGCGCCCTTCGTGGATATTGCGATTGGCCAAATAAAAAGTTTCCAAATTTGGAGTCCCATCAGTGAATGACACTTTTGGGCCAAACAAGCCTCCGAATTCGGAGCACCTTTCATGGATATCACGATTGGCCAAATAAAAAGCCTTCAAATTCGGAGCCCCATCAGTGAATGACACTTTTGGACCGAAAAAGCCTCCGAATTCGGAGCGCCCTTCGAGGATATCACGATTGGCCAAGTAAAAGGGCTCCGAATTCGGAGCCCCATCAGTGAATGACACTTTTGGGCCGAAAAAGCCTCCGAATTCGGAGCGCCCTTCTGTGAATGACACTTTTGAGTCGAGTGAGCCTCCGGATTCGGAGCGCCCTTCGTGGATATCACGATTGGCCAAATAAAAAGCCTCCGAATTCGGAGCCCCATCAGTGAATGACACTTTTGGGCCGAAAAAGCCTTCGGATTCGGAGCGCCTTTCATGGATATCACGATTGGCCAAGTAAAAAGCCTCCGAATTCAGAGCCCCATCAGTGAATGACACTTTTGGGCCGAAAAAGCCTCCGGATTCGGAGTGCCCTTCTGTGAATGACACTTTTGAGCCGAGTGAGCCTCCGGATTCGTAGCGCCCTTCGTGGATATCACAATTAGCCAAATAAAAAGCCTCCGAATTCGGAGCCCCATCAGTGAATGACACTTTTGGGCCGAATGAGCCTCCGGATTCCGAGCGCCTTTCGTGGATATCACGATTGGCCAAATAAAAAGCCTCCGAATTCGGATCCCCATCAGTAAATGACACTTTTGGGCTGAAAAAGCCTCCGGATTCGTAGCGCCCTTCTGTGAATGACACTTTTGGGCCGAATGAGCCTTTAGATTCGGAGCACCCTTCGTAGATATCGCGATTGGCCAAATAAAAAGCCTATGGATTTGGAGCGCCCTTCTGTGAATGACACTTTTGGCCGAATGAGCATCCAGATTCGGAGCGCCGTTCGTGGATATCATGATTGGCTAAAAAAAAAAAAAAGAGAGGCTGAAACATGTTTAAAGCATCCGGCTTCGGTACGCTTTTCATGAATATTCTGTTAACAAGCATAAACTCTGCTGACGAATGATGGAAGATGATTATAAATATGTTTAAACATAAACCAAAACAACATGCAAACGTGTAAAATAATATGTTTTATTGCATAAATCGATAATATGTATTTCGCTCCCTATTTACGCTAGAGCGGTACAATGTGTTTAATTTTATTCGACGTCCCCCTCGTCATCGCTCCTCGACTTCGAAGGCCACAAAAGTAAAATGATGACTCTGGTATAATGGCGACGCCGAATCAACGCCTGCAAGCCAGAGAGACTCTGCGGCCTGGAGAGCCTTAATCAACCCGTGTTTAAATCCACGGTTCTCACATTGGCAGACCACCTCGGCGAGCTTTTCCTTCGTCTTCTCAATCCCAACTTTTTGGCCCGCATGGAAGCCTTTTTCATAAGCCTAGGTCTTTGCAGCTTCTATTGCAAACATGCTTGCCATGTCGCGATCGGCAATCGCGTGACTTATAAGACGCTGGGTCACCCTTTCGTCTACAATCGGGTTAGATAGGCCGGCCGACTGAGTTTCAGCGGTTTTGGCTTTTCTTAACTCATGCTCGGCTTTTTCCACGCGGGCCTCTAAACTACAAATGCGTTCATCTTTCTGTTTGATCACCCGCCACGCGGCATGAAGCTGCATGCCAATCTCGTAAACGGTGTATAGTCCTTTCACCACTCCGTGAACGCCCTCTCGAAACACTTCGAAATCTTGTTGACCAATCATCGACTGCTGGACCTCTGGCGGAAAAATCTGTCGTGCAAATTCGACTGCCATGCTTGGATCTCGAATGATTGAATTTGCTTCCATCATCGGTTTGTTCCCAATAAAGACTGAAAAACTCAATGGGTGCGGAGGGCCACTGGCCTCGCTTCGCGAATGAGGGGAGTTCCCTCGCTGTCACTTCTCCTTTCTAGGTGACCCGCTTCGACGATGTGGAGAGTGACGCTTCTCCCGCTCTCCAGACGCCTTAGTTCCCGTTCGTGATGGTTCCCCACCTCGATTCATCGCTGAGTCCAGCTCAACCAATGTCCTACCCTCTCCTCTACTGTTGAAGAATAGTCTATCTGACATTCACACTTAGCTAACCTTCTTCGACAGACTGGTTTGAGTTGAGTCTTAGCATGCTAACGGGACCTACACGCACGAAGCGAAGCAACTCCCTTTTTATTAACCACAGATGAACCGCTCCCAAAGCGATCCCTTTAACGCTGCCCCAGCCAAATCATAAATGACTGATAATCGGAGGCAACGTTTACTAATCCACTGGGACAAGGGCAGATTAATTAATCTATTTAGCCTACGTAAGTCATTTTTTTGAACAGACAGGTTGCCCCAGCCAATTCATGAACGGTCGATAATCGTTATCAACCACTAATCTGCTGGGAAAAGTAGATTCGTCAATCTATTCGGCTTAAATATCAGAGCTCCTAACCGAATATCCATGGTGCCCCAGCAGAGTTTTAAACTGTCATTTTTAGGCGGTCTTGTTCAAACTTGTTGGGGCAAGGGCAGAATCGTCAATATATTCGGCTTAAATATCAGAGCTCCTAGCTGAATATCCACGGTGCCCCAGCAGAGTTTTGACCTGCCATTTTTGGGAGGTCTTATTCATTAATTAGGCGGTCTTGTTCAAACTTGCTCGGGCAAGCACAGATTCGTCAATCTATTCGACTTAAATATCAGAGCTCCTAGCCGAATATCCACGATGCCCCAGCAGAGTTTTGACCTGCCGTTTTTAGGTCTTATTCATTAATTCGGCGGTCTTGTTCATCGACTTGCTGGGGCAAGGGCAGACGCATCTTATCCATTCGGTCTTATTCATTAATATACATTGTGCCCCAGCACATCCCTAAATTGCCGTCTTTTGTTGGTCCTCATCAACCTGCTAGGGCAAGTGCTTATTCACTAATTTATTCGACTAAGTTGCAGTGCCATAGAGTTATTCGTGAGCTGGATTGATTATGCAGTTTGTTTCATTCATTTCATGATTTTATATCTTACTTAGCCGTTCACAAGCACATTCATCAGGCAGAAAGTCAAAAGTAACTTTCATTCATAAGTTGAGCACAAACAAAAGTCATCTTACAGATGAAACTACCCTACATTAGCTTCTCCAAAAAAAAAAAACCTAATAACTCTAACAAAACCTACATACACACAATACCAAAAACAGAATGAAAAAGCACTTGACTGTAGGTCAATCTTCAGCGTCAGACACCAGCGACTCAATGTCTACCTGCTCGTACGGAATCGGTTGATCCGATACCACGTTAGCGGTAGCCAAGGCTTTGAGCCAGCCGTGTTTGAACCCCCTATTTTCAAACTTCGGCACTTCCTCTACATAGTCAGCCAAGGCAGCATCCTTGCCTTTCTAGAATGACTTGGAAATCTCAGACTTAACGTTTGCCATCGCCCTCTTTAACTCTTCCAAGTCGGCCTCTAGCTTGGCAATTGTCTCATTGGCAGACTTGAGCGCTTCTTCGTTGGCATTCATCCTTCCCTCGGTGGCCACTCTCAGTTCGTTGGCAGTCTCGGCCTTATTTTCTTTGGCATAGGCCCTAGCTCTCTCTGCCGCCGCTTTCATGGCCTCAGACTCGGCTCGGAGAGAGGCCTCTGCTGCCTTAACCCTCTCGTTTTCCAACTCAGCTATAAGAAAGCTGATCTGTTTAATAGCATCGTGTTGGCGACGACCAATTTCAGCTATCCTCCCCGCCGCCTGCAAAACAAGGGATCAATAAGCTAATATAAAAACTTTCCTTTGAGTTAACCTCGCAAAATTATAAAGAGGCACGTACCAATATCGCCAATTGAGCGGCTAAAGCAACGGCCAGCAGATCCGCCTCTGCCCTAAAAGCTGCTCTGTCAACCGGTAGAGAAATGGAAGACGCCAAGCTCAAGGCCACGACTAGGTCTCTTATAGCCAATGCATCAGACACAACCGGCATGTTCTTTATCCTTGGTTGTACTGTAAATGGCACAACCAAGTCAGATTCATCCATGCGTGGCCGTTTATCAATTGGTTCTTCCAAATAATTGGCCTCGTGATCGGCCGGGCGTTTTTCTTCCCTTTACCCCGTCACTTGACCCTCCTGTTGATCGACAACAGGTTCCATTTCAGCCACTTCGATCTCAACCTCCTCAATAGGAGCAGGTGGAGGAGTTTCTTCCCTAGCGTCTGGTGGAGGGGGTGGAGGTTAGTTTCACTCGGCTTCGACTCTCCTACGTGCAGCCATCCTCTTGGTGTTTTTCCTTTGGCCAATTGAGTGAGCGACTCACTAGCCATGTCGTCAGAATACGAGCCGGGTAGGTCCCCTAAGTTGATAAAAATATCCTCGAAGGACATGTCCGCTCAGTCGGAAGTGGATGGAGGATTGAGGCCGACTTCCTCAAAGGCAAAATTGAGTGCCGCGTCAACCTTCTCTAGTACGTCGGATCTGTCCAAAGATGGCTGATTTGGCTCCTCTTCGACTCCTTCGGCAACTTGTTCGACCCCCGGCTCTGAATCTGAATCCTCAAAACCGATCTGCCTAAGATTCTTGAAACTCGGAAAAACAAGCTCCGTAAGGTGCTGTTCACCCCCTTGAATCGGGATATTTTCTGCCGCCGAAGAAGTGGTATAGGTCGGCTCGTATCGCAGAAGAATGGGGGCCGCCCTCCCTTGTTTCTGGAGATTTGGACGGCCAACGAACTGGAGTACCGTTCTGATCTGTGCAAGTACGGCATCGTCGGCCGAAACTAGAACTTTCTTCATGTTGTTTCCTGCACAATTAAAACGGTAAATACATGGAATTTGAATAGAAAATATTTAGTAAAATTCATGGGGTTAAACGGCCACCTGGTTCGCCCCTTCGCCTGGGCATTGGATCTCGACGATCTTCACCCCATGCCGAATTCCAGTTTCCACGAACCACAACCATAACATCGTCAACTCGCTTCCAGAGCTAGGCAAGCATAGTGACCAAGTGTGTCTTTGTGTCCTTGGTCCAAAGAAAGTAGCACCCCTGTCGTCCAAAGGATTTGGCCAAGGCATAACAATGCCGAATGGCAGGGACTCCAAGGTTAAGCCTAAGGCGCCGATTTAGTTCTATAATACCATTATTATTTAGAAAAAGTTTACGTTTGGCTGAGAAGGATTAAACCCCAATAATGAAGGACAGCCCTTAAAAGTGGATGAAGGGGGAAACGGACTTTTCTATTGAAAGCTTCGCTTTGTCCATGGCTGATAAGACAGCCTGTCTATGCACCCGTGATGCCATGAGCAGTCCCCAGATGGAGATGTCTGCTTGTATCTTTTTTAGCTGCTTGAGTACAGCTTCCTCCTCAAGTTGCTTTCCTTTTGCTTCTCAGCCTCTCTATCCTTTCCCGAGGCCTCTGGTTGATCTAGGTGCGGGGTTTGAAGTACCGCCCGCTCCGCGTCATATGGTCGACCTCTCCAAGGTACCAGGTGTCATCAGGTTGGTTGTTCCCCCAATCTTCATCTGTGTGGGCAAGACACAAGTCCTCATCTTCCCACCACATTCCATCAGCAGCTGACAAACATCTGTCCGGCTTTTGATATGACTGTTCTTGTACTCGCAGCACCTTCCATCCATATGTTCGCAGCATTCTCAGTTCCTGTGCACACAGCAGTTTCAGTCCCCACATGGGCCTTCGCCTTCCTGATTCTCTCGGAATTTTCGAATCTTTCCTGTTCGGGTGTGTCGATGCAACCGACTGTTCAATAATCCCCGTACTCGAAATGCTCCAATCCCGAGCGAAATTCTTGACACCGGCGCTCTCCGGCGATGCACTCTGTTCTTCGACCCTTCCAGCTGTCACTGACATTCTTGCCCCTGCGGGCCCTGTTCTAACTGAAACTCTTCTACCACATCTGGTTGATCGTCTAACCATCCTGTAGCCTCTGTCGACTCCTCATAATCATACCAGCTAACTGCCACGTCCCCTGAGTCTTGGTCACTATAAAACTGGAGATTGGCAAGGTCCTCTTCCACAGCTGTTAAATCGTCTGTTCCCTGTCCCAGACTATCCCCTTGGATCACACACAGCTCTCCTCCTGCTGGAAATTCCACATCTGGTCCATTCTGGCCTATTGGTGAAATGTAGTCACTCGGACTATATGTCTTCTCAACACAACTCCCAGATTCCGCAGACTCTGGCTCAACAATCCTCTTCTCCTTTGGGACCTCCTCTCTCCTGTCCTCGGCAGCCACTACCGCTGGCTTGGGTTGAGTTATGGAGATGTCCATCATGCACAAGTCGGTGCAATCGGGAAGGAAAACCTCCGGCTTAGGCAGGTAGGAAGGTGTGATATAAATACTAGGATCGTAGGACACGACCCCAGTATGGATGAAATTGATTCTTTTGGGTGGTGGAGCTTGGTTATGTGTGGGGAGAGGATTTGTAGTAACATTGGGCTTCTCGGGCGGCAGAATCACCCCGTTATCGATGAGATCTTGAATCTCATGACGTAATCGAAAGCACAGATCGGTGTCATGACCGTGCTGTTGGTGAAATGCACAATATTTGGCTGGGTTGTGGGTAGCGGGGAGTCTTTCTGGTAAGGGCCGCGGCTCTAGGGGCTTCAAATGCCCTTTTCTGATTAGCACCCCCAGAGCTTTGGACAGGGGCATATAAAGTGGAGCGAAGGTTCTGGTGTTTTTGGGTGGGTATTTGGCTGTTGGTGGGTTACTTCCGGACGCACCGGAGAATGGTGCAGCTGCCGTGGTTCTCGGAGGGGGGTTGGTGGTGACCATGCTCACTTCGGAGGCTCTTGTAGTTGTAGTGCCACTCGGGCCCGCATTAGTGTTGCGGTTGAAAGCTCTTCGAGGTTGCTCCCGGTCATTATCAATTAAACCTTGCTTCAAGGCATCCTCAATCTGCACCCCCATTTCATGCAGGTCAGAAAAAGTAGGAAAGGGGAGTACAATCATCTTTTGCATCAACTTCGGCTGAAGATTGCGCACAATCATCCGAATCTGGTCTTTGTCTGTAGGTCTTAAGGTCATCATCGAAGCTTTGGCCCTCCATCTGGTTACAAATTCTGAGAAACTCTCTTTAGGCTCTTGCCTGTTGTCTCGAGATCACGGGTTGTAATTTCAATCTGTGTGTATTGTATGAGTACTGCGCAATGAAGGCCTCAGCCATCTCGTCCCAGTTTCTCTTGACATCATCTTCTAATTTAGCATACCATATGGCCGCCACACCCGACAGGGTCCGGCCGAATAAAAGACATTTCTGAAGTCTACTAAGGCCCATTGGCCTTAAGATATCTGAAAACAGTCTCAGGTGCACCATGGGGTCCCCGGACCCATCAAATCCGATCAATATGAGGCATTTTGAATCTGTCGGGCAGCGTCACAGCTGTGTCGGTATACCCGTCTTCAATATCGGGGATGGTCTTGACTCCCTGGGATCTCTTGAACAACTTTTCAAGCTTGTTCAACTTTAGAGCGGTGGGATCAGTCTCAAACTCAAAGGAGAGTCTGGTAGGTTGGTGGGTGTCTTTGATAGTTGAGGTTGGATTTGGGGTAGGATCGGGGGTGGAGGTGGTCCTGTGGGAAGTTCTGTATCATTCTGAGCATTGGCCGTCTCCCCGAGGTTTGGAACTCCTGGTGGGGGAGGAACTTGTTGCGAAGCAGAGGCTCCGGCTTGCTGCTGTAACCTTACAATTAACTCTGCTTGTTCATTCATAACCGTGGCCTGCTGCTTGGCGAACTCTGCTGTCGGACAGCATCTTGCTGCATCATTTTCATGCTCTCTTGGAGCTGGCGCACCATCTCCTCTAAGCTAGCCATACTATTCTGCTCTGGTTGAATTACCGGTATATGTTCCCTCTCTGTAGGTGAAACAGACCCTGATCTCTACTGAACTCAGGTGGGGTAGATAAGGCCCTCTGAACTGACTGCTGTACTGATGCCCTCTGCCTAACGGTCCTCCGTCTGGTAACCGGGGTAGAGAGTGGTACACTGGTTGTCCGTCTACCAGATCCTCAGATCGATGGAGTCGACGACCTCTAGTCCAGAGTGCTTGGGGAATATCTACGGGTCAGAAGCAATTGTGCTCAACTACCTAGCAAAAAGATAAATAAAACGTATAAATAAACAGACAATCGGACAGCGTAACGGCGTAAAATAAACATACAACACACGGTTGGGTATCATAATATGCTGCCAATAAGCTGATCATACTGTTCCTCAAACACTGATCACTGTTTCTGAATCGTTACCCTAAGTCTGAATCTGATACCCGCAGATATAACTGATTCTCAAAATACTGATACTGGTGCCCGCAGGCCGATACCCAAACTTGCAAACTGATATATGCATTCCCTGTAGAGATACACTCTAAAAGCACATAGCAAGTAAATGAGAGCCAATACACCCCTATGTTGGGGTAGGGTTTCCCTGTCCTATTTTGTCAGGAGCTAGGGTTTCACTACGCACGCAGCGGTTTCAAACAACCTAACATCGGGTAAGCAACCTGTCCTAGCTTGGAATGGTCACTATGGATTCCGAATATGCACTAGGTCGAATGGTCGAAAAGGGTGCCCCGGTAAAACCGGGGTTTGTGTTCCCATAGCTGTCAGAGCCCATAACCGGTCAGCCTTATGGTCATGCCTTGACAAGACAAGCCTCCGGCAAACCGTTCAGGAATGGCAGATGGCAAACACGGTGTCCTAGGCGCACCAATGCACATGCAATGCAAAGAGACACATAAATGAAATCAAAACAGGATATCACGAGTTCGAGTCAAGCTCTCTAATTTCCCCAGCAGAGTCGCCAGAAACTGTAGACGTCCCCAAACGCCCAGGATGGAATCCCGTTTGTTCGCTATGGGTCTACTACAGTTCAGGACTCAAATTGTCACGGTTCTTAATCTGAACCAAAGAGTCCAAATCCGGCAAATCGTTTTGAGAAAAAGATTTTTGAAAAGAAGTGCCAAACATGGACTGCTTTGCCAGATACAGAGTCGCCACCTAAATATTTTTTAATGGGGGAATTTAGGAAACCCTGACTCGGTGCCAAAGGCCACGTGTCCGTCATCACCAAAGTTGCCTCGGCTCGGGAACTTGGGTACGATTGGGGAAGGTCAGCTATGAGCACCCCCTCTCGCCCGATCAAGATCCGGCCTCTACTAACCGTGATATCGTTTTGAAAACGTTATGTGTTCTTATTCCGGTTATTAGCCTAGAATTACTATGTTATGCGCACAGCAAACAAGTATAGACCAAATCGCCTAAATTGGAACAAAACATTTCATGTTTGTTTGAAAATGGTTTGCTACTCGCAAGTAGGCTAAAATGCAGTTTTGCCACCCTCGAGTGGGCTTTAGAAAAGATGGTTTGCCACTATCCAGTGGGCTTAAAACTCACAGTTTTAATGCATTATTCCAATTTAGGTAATTCGACCTCCATCCACAGGCATTCAAGCAGTTATATCACATAAGCAGCTAGCCTCATGGTAATCATGCTATTATGGCAACACTCACACGCATGCGGATGCTAAAGCATAAAAGCTCACCTAGTACTCCAAGCCAAAACAGAAACTAGTTAGAAATCATGCATGATCCTAGTTCATGTTAAAATGGCTAATGCAACACATGCAAAAATGCAACTATAATGAGGCTCGGCTATCCTAAACATGGCATGTGAAATGCTGCAACTAACAGTATTCAATTTGGAATTGAAATACAATGCAGTTAGCATGATGCGCCGAGCCCGGTGCATGTAAGACAAATGTATGGATGCACGCATGCATTGCATAAGGTATGCTAATTTAAATATGCCCTAATACTAACCATTGAAAGCAGGTAAATAAAAGGGAGAAAGACGTGGGGTTGGAAGACATACACACACTCACACACACTTATTACACAATTGCCCTCACTCGGAGGGACCAAAAGAATAATACAATCCGAATAATGAATTACTATCTAGCTAATTAATTATTACAGCCCTCTAATTTAAACAAATTAAATGCAGAATAGAGATGGCCGCAGCCCTGCCTCGGGATGCGCGAATGATGCATGCTCGATCCATCTTGCCCGGAAACCCATAGCCATAGCACTACTGCCTCTGTTTTCACTGCCTTGCTTCTCTGAAAACTGCCAAAGTCCCAGGGTATCTTCTATGAACACTGCAGAACACCATCGGCTAAGGAAATGACCACCGGCCATGGTAAAATGCCTCGGCTGCTGATGAAGTTATCGGCCATTCACGTAATGGCCGGTCGGCACTAAATGTTGCCGGTCGGCAAAAACTTCCTGCAGAAAACAGTTTTGACAGCAACAGAGGACAGGTAGTGCATGGCATAGAATTTCAAGCACATGTAAGCATGGTCATGTTCCCTATCATGTATTGAACTCAGGGGAGCATGGTCCTTGATCCTTGGGCCATCAATTGTGCATGATAGCCTAAGGGACCAAACTTGCCATTCAATGTAAAATGCATGCAACACACAAATGAGGACCAAGACCCTATCATGTCAAAGTCAAGGGCCTCGGTGACCGAGGGTTGAGATGTGTTTCATCACTTGTAGTATGAACACCTCCTCAACCCCACACTAGGTTTGACACCCCAAACCAAGCAATGTAATGCATGTATGCAACATGGCTCAAGTTATGCAACATGGCTCAAATATGCAAATGAGGCTAAGTACAACATGCCAAAATGTGATGCTAAACTAAACATGCAAATGCACAATGCTAGACATGCAAGATGCAATGCAATACATCTAACATGTGGGTCGAGACATGAAATGCAACTAGTCAATAATATGCAAACATGCAAGTATGATACCATGCAAGCATGAATCCAAATGCAACTGATCATGCAATGGTGGTTCCAATCACAAAAGGCAGACCTCAGCCCACCCAAACAGTGACCAAAAATGCCCAAAACAGTGGACAAATATTCATGCTAAACATAGCATGCCAATAAGCCAAAGCTAAGGCACAAAATGGAGCACTTTCTACCACTAACAAGGCCACTCATGGCATGAACAAGCAACCAAAACAGAATTTCAGCATGCAAAATGAGCTCCAAAACTCACACACATGGCATCCCAAATGATCCAAACACATAGGCATACACAATGCACATTTCAAGGCATGAAATCACAACACTTCCAAGCATTAAAAGAGACACAAAGGACAATGTAAGGACCACATTATATGGACTGAAACATGATATCAAATGATGCCAAATGATGATAATAAGCTTATGCTAAGCATGTTAGTGACCCACATAACTAAGGCTTACAAGCCAAAATGCAAAGCAACTATACACCAAGATGTCAAACATGACAAAAATCAGTGGCCAACAGACCTAAAGCATGACAAATCATGACCAAAAGCTTCAATAAGTCTAAGCTAAAACATGAAGGATATACTAGGCTAAACACATGGCACATTTCTAGGCAAGAAGAGAATTACAAAGCAAGTATAAAATGCATGCTAAGGGCCACAAACCACCATGACAGGATATAATATGACCCAAAACATCCAAAAAAACTCTGAAATGGTACCAAATGCAATAGCATGCATGCATCCTTATGGCCAAAAACAAGCAAAATGAGACACAAAGGGAGAGGGGTGTCCCTCCCCTACACAAGACCTCAAAATCACTTCATCACCACTGAAAATCCACTGGATTTCAGTGGTGAGAAGACCAACACAACAAAGTAAACAAAGCTTAAAAAAAGCACCAAAATAGGCCAAAAGAGGCCTAAGGGGGGAGTTCAACCCCCAATGCCAAAACACCCTTAATGAAAGATGTTAAGCATGAAAATACAAGACTTTTTTCATGTTATACACAAAGCTTAAATCAGCATGCAAGACAGGTAGAAAACTAGTGCAAGATTGGGGAAACTAAAGCAAATGTCTCACCCTTGAAGAAACCTTGAAGAACAGATGATCCAGCCACCCTCTACTGATCAAAATCAGTCCAAAACCTCAACAAACAACCCTCAATGCCTCTCAATCTCGGAGCAAGGTGTAATGGTGTGTGTGTTAGTGCAAAAGTAAGGTCAAAATGCACTTTTAGGCTTCCAAACACACCCTAAGGATGAGAGAGAGGGAGATATAGAGAGAGAGGATGATATATCAGATGTATAGATATAGAAGCTCTGTTTTTTTGATTCAAAAGCTCTAACCCTTAACAAGGAGAGGATGGGTGCTTATATAGGCAAAGGCCAAAGTTCTAGGCTTCTCCAAGAAGCTAGATGAAAGGGGCAAAGGGTGCAAAGGGCTCTTGGCTTCTTGGAGAAGCTAAGTACAGCTGGCCAAGCTTCCCCAAGAAGCTTGGCCAAAGGGTGCAAGCTTCTAGAAGGAAAGGGGGTTCAAAGGTTCAAACCAGCCAAAAACTGCACGGGGAGGAGTGATGGTGCATTCCAGCTGGCACAGCTGGCATGCACCATGCCTCAGAGGGTGCAAAGGAGTCACACCGGCCAGCAAAAGAGGTCACCGGCAAAATAAAGTGCCGGCCGGCCAAATATAGTGCCGACCGGCCATTGGTTTTAAGAAACCATGGCCGGTGGCACCCATAAGCAGCCGGTGATGTTAGGGGAAGGCCGGTGGGATGTGGGGATGGCCAACAAGCCATTCCCTGCCCTTCAAGGCAAAGAACACAAGTGTTTGGTGCCAAAACCAAACACGGAACAGTCGAGTCGAGAGATCCTGAGGCAAGGCGCGCAGCCAAGACCTTCGGGAACTAAGACGAACACAAACAAAGAGGATCACCGAGTGTTCAAGCGGTGACGTCCAAGCCTTGAGGACGGTCAAAAATGGGGTGTCTACACACTTTTGGGCCCAAAAAGCCTCCGAATTCGGAGCGCTCTTCGAGGATATCACGATTGGCCCACAAGTAAAAAGCTCCGAATTCGGAGCCCCCATCAGTGAATGACCTTTTGGGCTTGAAAAAGCTCTCCGGATTCGGAGCGCCCTTCTGTGAATGACACTTTTGAGCCGAAGTGAGCCTCGGATTCGGAGCGCCTTCGTGGATATCACGATTGGCCAAATAAAAAGCCTCCGAATTCGGAGCCCCATCAGTGAATGACACTTTTGGGCGAAAGAAGCCTCCGATCTCGGCGCGAGCCCCTTCATAGATATCACGATTGGCCAAGTAAAAAGCCTCCGAATTCGGAAGCCCCATCAGTGAATGACACTTTTGGGCCGAAAAAGCCTTCGGATTCGGAGCGCCCTTCTGTGAATCATTTTGGGCCGAGTGAGCCTCCGGATTCGAGCGCCTTTCGTGGATATCACGATTAGCCAAATAAAAAGCCTCCGAATTTGGAGCCCCATCAGTGAATGACACTTTTGGGCTGAATGAGCCTCCGGATTCGGAGCGCCTTTTGTGGATATCACGATTGGCCAAATAAAAAGCCTCCGAATTCGGATCCCCATCAGTAAATGACACTTTTGGGCCGAAAAAAGCCTCCGGATTCGTAGCGCCCTTCTGTGAATGACACTTTTGGGCCTAATGAGCCTTTAGATTCGGAGCACCCTTCGTAGATATCGCGATTGGCCAAATAAAAAGCCTATGGATTTGGAGCGCCCTTCTGTGAATGACACTTTTGGCCGAATGAGCCTCCAGATTCGGAGCGCCCTTCGTGGATATCATGATTGGCTAAAAAAAAAAAAAAAGAGAAGCTGAAACATGTTTAAAGCATCCGGCTTCGGCACGCTTTCATGAATTTCTGTTAACAAGCATAAACTCAGCTGACGAATGATGGAAGATGATTATAAATATGTTTAAACACAAACCAAAACAACATGCAAACGTGTAAAATAATATGTTTTATTGCATAAATCGATAATACGTATTTCGCTCCCTATTTACGCTAGAGCGGTACAATGTGTTTAATTTTATTCGACGTCCCCCTCGTCATCGCTCCTCGACTTCGAAGGCCACAAAAGGAAAATGATGACTCTAGTATAATGGCGACGCCGAATCAACGCCTGCAACCCAGAGAGACTCTGCGGCCTGGAGAGCCTTAATCAACCCGTGTTTAAATCCACGGTTCTCACATCGGCAGACCACCTCGGCGAGCTTTTCCTTCGTCTTCTCAATCCCAACTTTTTGGCCCGCATGGAAGCCTTTTGCATTAAGCCCGGGTCTTTGCAGCTTCTATTGCAAACATGCTTGACGTGTCGCGATCGGAAATCGCGTGACTTATAAGACGCTGGGTCACCCTTTCGTCTACAATCGGGTTAGATAGGCCGGCCGACTGAGTTTCAGCGGTTTTGGCTTTTCTTAACTCATGCTCGGCTTTTTCCGCGCGGGCCTCTAAACTACAAATGCGTTCATCTTTCTGTTTGATCACCCGCCGCGCGGCACGAAGCTGCATGCCGATCTCGTAAACGGTGTATAGTCCTTTCACCACTCCGTGAACGCCCTCTCGAAACACTTCGAAATCTTGTCGACCAATCATCGACTGCTGGACCTCTGGCGGAAAAATCTGTCGTGCAAATTCGACTGCCATGCTTGGATCTCGAATGATTGAATCTGCTTCCATCATCGATTTGTTCCCAATAAAACTGAAAAACTCAATGGGTGTGGAGGGCCACTTGGCCTTGCTTCGCGAATGAGGGAAGTTCCCCCGCTGTCACTTCTCCTTTCTAGGTGACCCGCTTCGACGATGTAGAGAGTGACGCTTCTCCCGCTCTCCAGACGCCTTAGTTCTCGTTCGTGATGGTTCCCCACCTTGATTCATCGCTGAGTCCAGCTCAACCAATGTCCTACCCTCTCCTCTAATGTTGAAGAATAGTCTATCTGACATTCACACTTAGCTAACCTTCTTCGACAGACTGGTTTGAGTTGAGTCTTAGCACGCTAATGGGACCTACACGCACGAAGCGAAGCAACTCCCTTTTTATTAACCACAGATGCACCGCTCCCAAAGCGATCCCTTCAACGCTGCCCCAGCCAAATCATAAATGACTAATAATCGATGGCAACGTTCACTAATCCACTAGGACAAGGGCAGATTTAATTAATCTATTCAGCCTACGTAAGTCATTTTTTGAACAGACAGGCTGCCCCAGCCAATTCATGAACGGCCGATAATCGTTATCAACCACTAATCCGCTGGGAAAAGTAGATTCGTCAATCTATTCGGCTTAAATATCAGAGCTCCTAGCCGAATATCCATGGTGCCCCAGCAGAGTGTTAAACTGTCGTTTTTAGGCGGTCTTGTTCAAACTTGTTGGGCAAGGGCAGAATCGTCAATATATTCGGCTTAAATATCAGAGCTCCTAGCCAATATCCACGGGTGCCCCAGCAGAGTTTTGACCTGCCATTTTTGGGAGGTCTTATTCATTAATTAGGCGGTCTTGTTCAAACTTGCTAGGGCAAGCACAGATTCGTCAATCTATTCAACTTAAATATCAAAGCTCCCTTTTTTCAGTCATTGGTGGTGGATTTCTTCTAAGATGGCCTTGATTTGGAAGGTCGACTTCGATGCCCTCTGCGTAATCGAAACTCTAGCATTTTTCCCGCTGTAACACCGAATGTACACTTCTGAGGATTCAACCGCAGCCGAAATTCTCTGATCCTTTGGAAAAACTTTTGCAAGGCGGTGTAGTGACCTTCTCTTCTTTGGATTTGACAATCATGTCGTCCACGTACACCTCAACTCTTTGTGGATCATATCGTGCAATATTGTGGTCGCTGCCGTTGATAAGTAGCTCCCGCATTCTTCAACCCAAATGCATTACTCTGTAGCAGTATGTACCCCCGGGGTGGTGAATGCAGTCTTCTCCCCGTCTTCGGGTGCCATTACTATCTGATTATAGCCTGAGAAGCCATCCATAAACGAAAGTAAAGCATGCCCCGCTGTGAAATCTACTAACTCATCAATGTGTGGCAAGGGAAAGTCGTCCTTCGGACTGGCTCTGTTCAAATCCTTGAAGTCTACACATACCCGAATTCTGCCATCCTTCTTCGGTACTGGAACAATGTTGGCCAACCAAGTCGGGTATTCGGATACCAGCAGGAAGCCTGCGTCGATTTGCTTGGTGACCTCTTCCTTGATCTTAATGGCCCAATCAGGGCGGATCCTCCTGAGTTTCTGTTTGACAGGTCGGGCCTCGGGGTCGAGAGGGATCCGGTGCTGTACAATCTCAGGATCGATTCCAGGCATGTCTTCGTAGGACCACGCGAAAACATCTTTGAAATCTTTTAATAAAGCGACTAAGCGCTCGCGTTCCTCTGAAGACAACGTGGACCCGATCTGGACCAGCCGCGAGTCCTTCTCAGTACCAACATTCACAGTAATGATTTCATCAACTAAAGGTTTGACAAACCTCTCCTGCTCTTGTTCAATTAAACGTTGTAAAACCAGAGGAATTTCGTCCTCGTCGTTTTCATCAAAATTTTGAAAGTCCTGATTCAAGCAATAAATCAAAGGCACAAAAAAGTACTCAGAAACCACATTCGTATCATTCTCATTATGTACTTCCAAACCGTCCGATTCTTCTGTTACAACAGACTCAAAAGAGAAAGAAAAAGACGACCTGGACAGGACTGTGGCATCCGGGTTATCACCCCCAAGAATACCGGACTCAGACTCAGTCGAGCTGGAACCTGATTCCGACTCACAAGACTCGGTGGAATCAGATTCCGACTCACTACCTGACCCGGTGCTGCTAGATAAAAATCCCTCCTCGTACTGCCAAACAAGGGAGGGTACGATAGATGCGTCCAAAATAGTTGAAGGTAGGCCCGTAGCCGTTTCATTCCCGATCATGGATACCGAGAAGTTATCCCCCAAGCACAGCTGGTCGATCGAAGGATCTGAGAGTAGACATGCCAGTGCTACCCCCATTTCAAGTTCGGTGTCCTCAGACTCCACTTTCCTGTTCTGTTCAACCTCAACTGTTGGGTCTGTCTGCTCTTCAGCAACATCATCCCCAGGTAACTGTAGGTCAAAGAAAATCTCGAACCCTGGTACGCGCTTCCTCTCTGCGTTTAACCACGGCTCTGGGAAGCCACAGAATGGAAAATCCTCCCCCTCCGGACGAAGCGTCCGTTTAGGGTACCCTGGATGGGCCGGTGCATCAACTCAAAGGGTTTTCCCATCTGTTTCGCTCTGGCTCTTCCAGCCATCTCTTTTCCTTTTCTTACCCAATCCTCCTTGGTGGGCAGATAACCCAAGCCAAAGGTATGGGGGTTGTGTGGCACTTCGGCCAATGCTGCGACGCCCTTGCGGCCGCTCTTTCCTAATCCCATCCCGGGGATGTATTGGAGCTTGTTCATGAGATACACTGCTTGGGCACTGACATATATCCCCTCGTTAGTAGCCATGATGTTCTGTACAACCTGAGCCTCAGCTAGGGTAAACCCTGATATGAACACATCCTCCATGCCATGCTCGATTTCTAGAACAGGCGTGGATACCTCCGGTGGCGGATGGATTGATGAATTCCCGAAAACAATGGCTACTCCCTTCCCATAGGGGTATTTCACCATTTGATGCAAAGTGGAGGACACCGCCTTCACCTGATGCAGCCACGGCCGCCCCAAAAGCAAGTTAAAAGTTGCAGGCACCTCCAAGACATGGAAATCTATCTCATGCTGTCCCGGCCCAACTTTAGTCTGAACTTTTACGGTTCCCATCACTTCTCTACTTGTATTGTCATACGCCCGGATGACTTAGGCTGTTGGTACAAAATCTGCGGCTTTCAAGCCGATTGCAAACGCCGTCCTTGCCGGACAGACGTTGATGGCGGATCCGGTATCGACGAGAACCATCGGTATCCATTTATTCCTACATTCCACGGAAATGTAGAGAGGCTTGTTATGGTCTGCCCCTCGGGTGGCAATTCCTTGTCGGAAAAAGTCAGCGTCGGGGTAGCTCCTCCCGGAAAGACTAATCCCACCAGCTGCTCTGGCGTGGTTTCTATTAAAAGCTTCCCTTTGTCCATGGCTGATAAGACAGCCTGTCTATGCACCCGTGATGCCATGAGCAGTCCCCAGATGGAGATGTCTGCTTGTATCTTTTTTAGCTGCTTGAGTACAGCTTCCTCCTCAAGTTGCTTTTCCTTTTGCTTCTCAGCCTCTCTATCCTTCCCCGAGGCCTCTGGTTGATCTAGGTGCGGGGGTTTGAAGTACCGCCCGCTCCGCGTCATATGGTCGACCTCTCCAAGGTACCAGGTGTCATCAGGTTGGTTGTTCCCCCAATCTTCATCTGTGTGGGCAAGACACAAGTCCTCATCTTCCCACCACATTCCATCAGCAGCTGACAAACATCTGTCCGGCTTTGATATGACTGTTCTTGTACTCGCAGCACCTTCCATCCATATGTTCGCAGCATTCTCAGTTCCTGTGCACACAGCAGTTTCAGTCCCCACATGGGCCTTCGCCTTCCTGATTCTCTCGGAATTTTCGAATCTTTCCTGTTCTGGGTGTGTCGATGCAACCGACTGTTCAATAATCCCCGTACTCGAAATGCTCCAATCCCGAGCGAAATTCTTGACACCGGCGCTCTCCGGCGATGCACTCTGTTCTTCGACCCTTCCAGCTGTCACTGACATTCTTGCCCCTGCCGGGCCCTGTTCTAACTGAAACTCTTCTACCACATCTGGTTGATCGTCTAACCATCCTGTAGCCTCTGTCGACTCCTCATAATCATACCAGCTAACTGCCACGTCCCCTGAGTCTTGGTCACTATAAAACTGGAGATTGGCAAGGTCCTCTTCCACAGCTGTTAAATCGTCTGTTCCCTGTCCCAGACTATCCCTTGGATCACACACAGCTCTCCTCCTGCTGGAAATTCCACATCTGGTCCATTCTGGCCTATTGGTGAAATGTAGTCACTCGGACTATATGTCTTCTCAACACAACTCCCAGATTCCGCAGACTCTGGCTCAACAATCCTCTTCTCCTTTGGGACCTCCTCTCTCCTGTCCTCGGCAGCCACTACCGCTGGCTTGGGTTGAGTTATGGAGATGTCCATCATGCACAAGTCGGTGCAATCGGGAAGGAAAACCTCCGGCTTAGGCAGGTAGGAAGGTGTGATATAAATACTAGGATCGTAGACACGACCCCAGTATGGATGAAATTGATTCTTTTGGGTGGTGGAGCTTGGTTATGTGTGGGGAGAGGATTTGTAGTAACATTGGGCTTCTCGGGCGGCAGAATCACCCCGTTATCGATGAGATCTTGAATCTCATGACGTAATCGAAAGCACAGATCGGTGTCATGACCGTGCTGTTGGTGAAATGCACAATATTTGGCTGGGTTGTGGGTAGCGGGGAGTCTTTCTGGTAAGGGCCGCGGCTCTAGGGGCTTCAAATGCCCTTTTCTGATTAGCACCCCCAGAGCTTTGGACAGGGGCATATAAAGTGGAGCGAAGGTTCTGGTGTTTTTGGGTGGGTATTTGGCTGTTGGTGGGTTACTTCCGGACGCACCGGAGAATGGTGCAGCTGCCGTGGTTCTCGGAGGGGGGTTGGTGGTGACCATGCTCACTTCGGAGGCTCTTGTAGTTGTAGTGCCACTCGGGCCCGCATTAGTGTTGCGGTTGAAAGCTCTTCGAGGTTGCTCCCGGTCATTATCAATTAAACCTTGCTTCAAGGCATCCTCAATCTGCACCCCCATTTCATGCAGGTCAGAAAAAGTAGGAAAGGGGAGTACAATCATCTTTTGCATCAACTTCGGCTGAAGATTGCGCACAATCATCCGAATCTGGTCTTTGTCTGTAGGTCTTAAGGTCATCATCGAAGCTTTGGACCTCCATCTGGTTACAAATTCTGAGAAACTCTCTTTAGGCTCTTGCCTCGTTGTCTCGAGATCACGGGTTGTAATTTCAATCTATGTATTGTATGAGTACTGCGCAATGAAGGCCTCAGCCATCTCGTCCCAGTTTCTCTTGACATTATCTTCTAATTTAGCATACCATATGGCCGCCACACCTAACAGGGTCCGGCCGAATAAAGACAGCTTCTGAAGTCTACTAAGGCCCATTGGCCTTAAGATATCTGAAAACAGTCTCAGGTGCACCATGGGGTCCCCGAACCCATCAAATCGATCAATATGAGGCATTTTGAATCTGTCGGGCAGCGTCACAGCTGTGTCGGTATACCCGTCTTCAATATCGGGGATGGTCTTGACTCCCTGGGATCTCTTGAACAACTTTTCAAGCTTGTTCAACTTTAGAGCGGTGGGATCAGTCTCAAACTCAAATGGAGAGTCTGGTAGGTTGGTGGGTGTCTTTGATAGTTGAGGTTGGATTTGGGGAGGATCGGGGGTGGAGGTGGTCCTGTGGGAAGTTCTGTATCATTCTGAGCATTGGCCGTCTCCCCGAGGTTTGGAACTCCTGGTGGGGGAGGAACTTGTTGTGAAGCAGAGGCTCCGGCTTGCTGCTGTAACCTTACAATTAACTCTGCTTGTTCATTCATAACCGTGGCCTGCTGCTTGGCGAACTCTTCTTGTCGGACAGCATCTTGCTGCATCATTTTCATGCTCTCTTGGAGCTGGCGCACCATCTCCTCTAAGCTAGCCATACTATTCTGCTCTGGTTGAATTACCGGTATATGTTCCCTCTCTGTAGGTGAAACAGGACCCTGATCTCTACTGAACTCAGGTGGGGTAGATAAGGCCCTCTGAACTGACTGCTGTACCGATGCCCTCTGCCTAACGGTCCTCCGTCTGGTAACCGGGGGTAGAGAGTGGTACACTAGTTGTCCATCTACCAGATCCTCAAATCGATGGAGTCGACGACCTCTAGTCCAGAGTGCTTGGGGAATATCTACCGGGTCAGAAGCAATTATGCTCAACTACCTAGCAAAAAGATAAATAAAACGTATAAACAAACAGACAATCGGACAGCGTAACGGCGTAAAATAAACATACAACACACGGTTGGGTATCATAATATGCTGCCAATAAGCTGATCATACTGTTCCTCAAACACTGATCACTGTTTCTGAATCGTTACCCCTAAGTCTGAATTTGATACCCGCAGATATAACTGATTCTCAAAATACTGATACTGGTGCCCGCAGGCCGAATACCCAAACTTGCAAACTGATATATGCATTCTCTGTAGAGATACACTCTAAAAGCACATAGCAAGTAAATGACAGCCAATACACCCCTATGTTCGGGTAGGGTTTCCCTGTCCTATTTTGTCAGGAGCTAGGGTTTCACTACGCACGCAGCGGTTTCAAACAACCTAACATCGGGTAAGCAACCTGTCCTAGCTTGGAATGGTCACTATGGATTCCGAACATGCACTAGGTCAAATGGTCGAAAAGGGTGCCCCGGTAAAAACCGGGGTTTGTGTTCCCATGCTCTCAGAGCCCATAACCGGTCAGCCTTATGGACATGCCTTGACAAGACAAGCCTCCGGCAAACCGTTCAGGAATGGCAGATGGCAAACACGGTGTCCTAGGCGCACCAATGCACATGCAATGCAAAGAGATACATAAATGAAATCAAAACAAGATATCACGAGTTCGAGTCAAGCTCTCTAATTAGCCCCAGCAGAGTCGCCAGAAACTGTAGACGTCCCCAAACGTCCCAGGAAGGGAATCCCGTTTTGTTCGTCTATGGGTCTACTACAGTTCAGGACTCAAATTGTCACGGTTCTTAATCTGAACCAAAGAGTCCAAATCTGGCAAATCGTTTGGAGAAAAATAGATTTTTGAAAGAAGTGCCAAACATGGACTGCTTTGCCAGATATAGAGTCGCCACCTAAATATTTTTTAATGGGGGAATTTAGGAAACCCTGACTCGGTGCCAAAGGCCACATGTTCGTCATCACCAAAGTTGCCTCGGCTCGGGAACTTGGGTACGATTAGGGAAGGTCAGCTATGAGCACCCCCTCTCGCCCGATCAAAGATCGGCCTCTACTAACCGTGATATCTTGTTTTGAAAATATTATATGCTCTTATTCCGGTTATTAGCCTAGAATTACTATGTTATGCGTGCAGCAAACAAGTATAGACCAAATCGCCTAAATTGGAACAAAACATTTCATGTTTGTTTTGAAAATAGTTTGCTACTCGCAAATAGGCTAAAATGCAGGTTTTGCCACCCTCGAGTGGGCTTTTAGAAAAGATGGTTTTGCCACTATCCAGTGGGCTTTAAAACTCACAGTTTTAATGCATTATTCCAATTTAGTAACTCGACCTCCATCCACAGACATTCAAGTAGTTATATCACATAAGCAGCTAGCCTCATGGTAAGCATGCTATTCATGGCAGTCACTCACACGCATGCAAGGATGCTAAAGCATAAAAACTCACCGAGTACTCCAAGCCAAAACATAAGCTAATTCGAAATCATGCATGATCCTAATTATACAGAAATGCCTAATGCAACACATGCAAAAATGCAACTATAGCAGGCTCGGCTATTATAAACATGGCATGTGAAATGCTGCAACTAACACGTATTCAATTTGGAATTGAAACACAGATGCAGTTAGTATGATGCGCCGAGCCCGGTGCATGCAAGACAAATGTATGGATGCACGCATGCATTGCATAAGGTATGCTAATTTAAATATGCCCTAGTACTAACCATTGAAAGCAGGTAAGTAAAAGGGAGAAAGAAGTGGGGGTTGGAAGATATACACACACTCACACACACTTATTACAAACATGCCCTCACTCGGAGGGACCAAAAGAATAATACAATCCGAATAATGAATTACTCATCTTAGCTAATTAATCATTACAGGCCCTCTAATTTAAACAAATTAAATGCAGAATAGAGATGGCCGCAGCCCTGCCTCGGGATGCGCGAATGATGCATGCTCGATCCATCTTGCCCGGAAACCCATAGCCATAGCACTACTGCCTCTGTTTTCACTGCCTTGCTTCTCTGAAAACTTCCAAAGTCCCAGGGTATCTTCTATGAACACTGCAGAACACCATCGGCTAAGCAAAATGACCACCGGCCATGGTAAAATGCCGTCGGCTGCTGATGAAGTTATCGGCCATTAGTTAATGGCCGGTCGGCACTAAATGTTGCCGGTCGGCAAAAACTTCCTGCAGAAAACAGTTTTGACAGCAACAGAGGACAGGTAGTGCATGGCATAGAATTTCAAGCACATGTAAGCATGGTCATGTTCCCTATCATGTATCGAACTCAGGGGAGCATGGTCCTTGATCCTTGGGCCATCAATTGTGCATGATAGCCTAAGGGACCAAACTTGCCATTCAATGTAAAATGCATGCAACACACAAATGAGGACCAAGACCCTATCATGTCAAAGTCAAGGGCCTCGGTGACCGAGGGTTGAGATGTGTTTCATCACTTGTAGTATGAACACCCCTCAGCCCCCACACTAGGTTTGACACCCCAAACCAAGCAATGTAATGCATGTATGCAATATGGCTCAAGTTATGCAACATGGCTCAAATATGCAAATGAGGCTAAGTAGACGAACATGCCAAAATGTTATGTAAACTAAACATGCAAATGCACAATGCTAGACATGCAAGATGCAATGCAATACACTCTAACATGTGGGTCGAGACATGAAATGCAACTAGTCAATAATATGCAAACATGCAAGTATGATACCATGCAAGCATGAATCCAATGCAACATGATCATGCAATGGTGGTTCCAAATCACAAAAGGCAGACCTCAGCCCACCCGAAACAGTGACCAAAAATGCCCAAAACAGTGGACAAATATTCATGTAAACAAGCATGCCAATAAGCCCAAAGACTAAGGCACAAAATGGAACACTTTGCTACCACTAACAAGGCCACTCATGGCATGAACCAAGCAATCAAAAACAGAATTTCAGCATGCCAAATGAGCTCCAAAACTCACACACATGGCATCCCAAATGATCCAAACACATAGGCATACACAATGCACATTTCAAGGCATGAAATCACAACACTTCCAAGCATCAAAAGAGACACAAAGGACAATGTAAGGCCACATTATATGGACTGAAACATGATATCAAATGATGCCAAATGATGATAATAAGCTTATGCTAAGCATGTTAGTGACCCACATAACTAAGACTTACAAGCCGAAATGCAAAGCAACTATACCAAGTATGTCAAACATGACAAAATCAGTGGCCAACAGACCTAAAGTATGACAAATCATGACCAAAAGCTTCAATAATCTAAGCTAAAATATGAGGATATACTAGGCTAAACACATGGCACATTTCTAGGCAAGATAGAGAATTACAAAGCAAGTATAAAATGCATGCTAAGGGCCAACAAACCACCATTGGACAGGGATATAATATGACCCAAAACATCCAAAAAAACTCTGAAATGGTACCAAATGCAATTACTCATGCATGCTATCCTTATGGGCCAAAAACATGCATAAATGAGACACAAAGGGAGAGGGGTGTCCCTCCCCTACACAAGACCTCAAAATCACTTCATCACCACTGAAAATCCACTGGATTTCAGTGGTGAGAAGACCAACACAACAAAGTAAACAAAGCTTAAAGAAAAGGCACCAAAATAGGCCAAAAGAGGCCTAAGGAGGGGAGTTCAACCCCCAATGCCAAAACACCCTTAATGAAAGATGTTAAGCATGAAAATACAAGACTTGTTCATGTTATACACAAATCTTAAATCAGTATGCAAGACAGGTAGAAAACTAGTGCAAGATTGGGGAAACTAAAGCAAATGTCTCACCCTTGAAGAAACCTTGAAGAACAGATGATCCAGCCACCCTCTACTGATCAAAATCAGTCCAAAACCTCAACAAACAACCCTCAATGCCTCTCAATCTCGGAGCAAGGTGTAATGGTGTGTGTGTTAGTGCAAAAGTAAGGTCAAAATGCACTTTTAGGCTTCCAAACACACCCTAAGGATGAGAGAGAGGGAGATATAGAGAGAGAGGATGATATATCAGATGTATAGATATAGAAGCTCTGGTTTTTTTGATTCAAAAGCTCTAACCCTTAACCAAGGGAGAGGATGGGTGTTTATATAGGCAAAGGCCAAAGTTCTAGGCTTCTCCAAGAAGCTAGATGAAAGGGGCAAAGGGTGCAAAGGGCTCTTGGCTTCTTGGAGAAGCTAAGACAGCTGGCCAAGCTTCTCCAAGAAGCTTGGCCAAAGGGTGCAAGCTTCTAGAAGGAAAGGGGGTTCAAAGGTTCAAACCAGCCAAAAACTGCACGGGGAGGAGTGATGGTGCATTCCAGCTGGCACAGCTGGCATGCACCATGCCTCAGGGGTGCAAAGGAGTCACACCGGCCAGCAAAAGAGGTCACCGGCAAAATAAAGTGCCGGCCGGCCAAATATAGTGCCGACCGGCCATTGGTTTTAAGAAACCATGGCCGGTGGCACCCATAAGCAGCCGGTGATGTTAGGGGAAGGCCGGTGGGATGTGGGGATGGCCAACAAGCCATTCCCTCCCCTTCAAGGCAAGAACACAAATGTTTGGTGCCAAAACCAAACACGGAACAGTCGAGTCGAGAGATCCTGAGGCAAGGCGCGCAGCCAAGACCTTCGGGAACTGAAGACGAACACAAACAAAGAGGATCATCGAGTGTTCAAGCGGTGACGTCCAAGCCTTGAGGACGGTCAAAAATGGGGTGTCTACACACTTTTGGGCCAAAAAAGCCTCCGAATTCGGAGCGCTCTTCGAGGATATCACGATTGGCCAAGTAAAAAGGCTCCGAATTCGGAGCCCCATCAGTGAATGACACTTTTGGGCTGAAAAAGCCTCCGGATTCGGAGCGCCCTTCTGTGAATGACACTTTTGAGCCGAGTGAGCCTCCGGATTCGGAGCGCCCTTCGTGGATATCACGATTGGCCAAATAAAAAGCCTCCGAATTCGGAGCCCCATCAGTGAATGACACTTTTGGGCCGAAAAAGCCTCCGGATTCGGAGCGCCCTTCATAGATATCACGATTGGCCAAGTAAAAAGCCTCCGAATTCGGAGCCCCATCAGTGAATGACACTTTTGGGCCGAAAAAGCCTTCGGATTCGGAGCGCCCTTCTGTGAATGACACTTTTGGGCCGAGTGAGCCTCCGGATTCGGAGCGCCTTTCGTGGATATCACGATTAGCCAAATAAAAAGCCTCCGAATTTGGAGCCCCATCAGTGAATGACACTTTTGGGCTGAATGAGCCTCCGGATTCGGAGCGCCTTTTGTGGATATCACGATTGGCCAAATAAAAAGCCTCCGAATTCGGATCCCCATCAGTAAATGACACTTTTGGGCCGAAAAAGCCTCCGGATTCGTAGCGCCCTTCTGTGAATGACACTTTTGGGCCTAATGAGCCTTTAGATTCGGAGCACCCTTCGTAGATATCGCGATTGGCCAAATAAAAAGCCTATGGATTTGGAGCGCCCTTCTGTGAATGACACTTTTGGCCGAATGAGCCTCCAGATTCGGAGCGCCCTTCGTGGATATCATGATTGGCTAAAAAAAAAAAAAGAGAAGCTGAAACATGTTTAAAGCATCCGGCTTCGGCACGCTTTTCATGAATATTCTGTTAACAAGCATAAACTCAGCTGACGAATGATGGAAGATGATTATAAATATGTTTAAACACAAACCAAAACAACATGCAAACGTGTAAAATAATATGTTTTATTGCATAAATCGATAATACGTATTTCGCTCCCTATTTACGCTAGAGCGGTACAATGTGTTTAATTTTATTCGACGTCCCCCTCGTCATCGCTCCTCGACTTCGAAGGCCACAAAAGGAAAATGATGACTCTAGTATAATGGCGACGCCGAATCAACGCCTGCAACCCAGAGAGACTCTGCGGCCTGGAGAGCCTTAATCAACCCGTGTTTAAATCCACGGTTCTCACATCGGCAGACCACCTCGGCGAGCTTTTCCTTCGTCTTCTCAATCCCAACTTTTTGGCCCGCATGGAAGCCTTTTGCATAAGCCCGGGTCTTTGCAGCTTCTATTGCAAACATGCTTGACGTGTCGCGATCGGAAATCGCGTGACTTATAAGACGCTGGGTCACCCTTTCGTCTACAATCGGGTTAGATAGGCCGGCCGACTGAGTTTCAGCGGTTTTGGCTTTTCTTAACTCATGCTCGGCTTTTTCCGCGCGGGCCTCTAAACTACAAATGCGTTCATCTTTCTGTTTGATCACCCGCCGCGCGGCACGAAGCTGCATGCCGATCTCGTAAACGGTGTATAGTCCTTTCACCACTCCGTGAACGCCCTCTCGAAACACTTCGAAATCTTGTCGACCAATCATCGACTGCTGGACCTCTGGCGGAAAAATCTGTCGTGCAAATTCGACTGCCATGCTTGGATCTCGAATGATTGAATCTGCTTCCATCATCGATTTGTTCCCAATAAAGACTGAAAAACTCAATGGGTGTGGAGGGCCACTGGCCTTGCTTCGCGAATGAGGGAAGTTCCCCCGCTGTCACTTCTCCTTTCTAGGTGACCCGCTTCGACGATGTAGAGAGTGACGCTTCTCCCGCTCTCCAGACGCCTTAGTTCTCGTTCGTGATGGTTCCCCACCTTGATTCATCGCTGAGTCCAGCTCAACCAATGTCCTACCCTCTCCTCTAATGTTGAAGAATAGTCTATCTGACATTCACACTTAGCTAACCTTCTTCGACAGACTGGTTTGAGTTGAGTCTTAGCACGCTAATGGGACCTACACGCACGAAGCGAAGCAACTCCCTTTTTATTAACCACAGATGCACCGCTCCCAAAGCGATCCCTTCAACGCTGCCCCAGCCAAATCATAAATGACTAATAATCGATGGCAACGTTCACTAATCCACTAGGACAAGGGCAGATTAATTAATCTATTCAGCCTACGTAAGTCATTTTTTTGAACAGACAGGCTGCCCCAGCCAATTCATGAACGGCCGATAATCGTTATCAACCACTAATCCGCTGGGAAAAGTAGATTCGTCAATCTATTCGGCTTAAATATCAGAGCTCCTAGCCGAATATCCATGGTGCCCCAGCAGAGTGTTAAACTGTCGTTTTTAGGCGGTCTTGTTCAAACTTGTTGGGGCAAGGGCAGAATCGTCAATATATTCGGCTTAAATATCAGAGCTCCTAGCCAAATATCCACGGTGCCCCAGCAGAGTTTTGACCTGCCATTTTTGGGAGGTCTTATTCATTAATTAGGCGGTCTTGTTCAAACTTGCTAGGGCAAGCACAGATTCGTCAATCTATTCAACTTAAATATCAAAGCTCCTAGCCGAATATCCACGGTGCCCCAGCAGAGTTTTGACCTACCGTTTTTAGGTCTTATTCATTAATTCGGCGATCTTGTTCATCAACTTGCTAGGGCAAAGGCAGACGCATCTTATCCATTCGGTCTTATTCATTAATATACATTATGCCCCAGCACATCCCTAAACTGCCGTCTTTTGTTGGTCCTCATCAACCTGCTAGGGCAAGTGCATATTCACTAATATATTCGGCTAAGTTGCAGTGCCATAGAGTTATTCGTGAGCTGGATTGATTATGCAGTTCATTTCATGATTTTATATCTTACTTAGCCGTTCACAAGCACATTCATCAGGCAGAAAGGCAAAAGTAACTTTCATTCATAAGCTAAGCACAAACAAAAGTCATCTTACAGATGAAAACTACCCTACATTAGCTTCTCCAAAAAAAAAAAACCTAATAACTCTAACAAAACCTACGTACACACAATACCAAAAATAGAATGAAAAAGTACTTGACTACAGGTCAGTCTTCAGCGTCAGACACCAGCGACTCAATGTCTACTTGCTCGTACGGAATCGGTTGATTCGATACCACGTTAGTGGTAGCCAAGGCTTTGAGCCAGCCGTGTTTGAACGCCCTATTTTCAAACTTCGGCACTTCCTCTACATAGTCCGCCAAGGCAGCATCCTTGCCTTTCTGGAATGACTTGGAAATCTCAGACTCAACGTTTTCCATCGCCCTCTTTAACTCTTCCAAGTCGGCCTCTAGCTTGGCAATTGTCTCATTGGCAGACTTGAGCGCTTCTTCGTTGGCATTCGTCCTTCCCTCGGCGGCCCCTCTCAGTTCGTCGGTAGTCTTGGCCTTATTTTCTTCGGCATAGGCCCTAGCTCTCTCTGCCGCCGCTTTCATGGCCTCAGACTCGGCTCGAAGAGAGGCCTCTGCTGCCTTAACCCTATCGTTTTCCAACTCAGCTGTGAGAAAGTCGATCTGTTCGATAGCGTCGTGTTGGCGACAACCAATTTCAGCTATCCTCCCCGCCACCTGCAAAACAAGGGATCAATAAGCTAATATAAAAACTTTCCTTTGAGTTAACCTCACAAAATTATAAAGGGGCACGTACCAATATTGCCAATTGAGCGGCTAAAGCGACGGCCAGCAGATCCGCCTCTACCTTAAAAGCTGCTCTGTCAACCGGCAGAGAAATAGAAGACGCCAAGCTCAAGGCCACGACTGGGTCTCTTATAGCCAATGCATCAGACACAACCGGCATGTTCTTTATCCTTGGTTGTACTGTAAATGGCACAACCAAGTCAGATTCATCCATGCATGGCCGTTTATCAATTGGTTCTTCCAAATAATTGGCCTCGTGATCGGCCGGGCGTTTTTCTTCCCTTTACCCCGTCACTTGACCCTCCTGTTGATCGACAACAGGTTCCATTTCAGCCACTTCGATCTCAACCTCCTCAATAGGAGCAGGTGGAGGAGTTTCTTCCCTAGCGTCTGGTGGAGGGGGTGGAGGTTAGTTTCACTCGGCTTCGGCTCTCCTACGTGCAACCATCCTCTCGGTGTTTTTCCGTCTGGCCAATTGAGTGAGCGACTCACCAGCCATGTTGTCAGAATACGAGCCGGGTAGGTCCCCTAAGTTGGTAAAAATATCCTCGAAGGACATGTCCGCTCGGTCGGAAGTGGATGGAGGATTGAGGCCGACTTCCTCAAAGGCAAAATTGAGTGTCGCGTCAACCTACTCTATTACGTCGGATCTGTCCAAAGATGGTTGATTCGGCTCCTCTTCGACTCCTTCGGCAACTTGTTCGACCGCCGGCTTTGAATCTGAATCCTCAAAACTGATCTGCCTAAGATTCTTGAAACTCGGAAAAACAAGCTCCGTAAGGTGCTATTCACCCCTTGGAATCGGGATATGTTCTGCCGCCGAAGAAGTGGTATAGGTCGGCTCGTATTGCAGAAGAATGTGGGCCGCCCTCCCTTGTTTCTGGAGATTTGGACGGCCAACGAACTGGAGTACCGTTCTGATCTATGCAAGTACGGCATCGTCGGCCGAAACTAGAACTTTCTTCATGTTGTTTCCTGCACAATTAAAACGGTAAATACATGGAATTTGAATAGAAAATATTTAGTAAAAATTCATGGGGGGTTAAACGGCCACCTGGTTCGCCCCTTCGCCTGGGCATTGGATCTCGGCGATCTTCACCCTTGCCGAATTCCCAGTTTCCACGAACCACAACCATAACATCGTCAACTCGCTTGCCAGAGCTGGCAAGCATAGTGACCAAGTGTTGGTTTGTGTCCTTGGCCCTAAGAAAGTAGCACCCCTGTCGTCCAGAGGATTTGGCCAAGGCATAACAATGCCGAATGGCAGGGACTCCAAGGTTAAGCCTAAGGCGCCGGTTTAGTTCTATAATACCCATTATTATTTGGAAAAAGTTTACGTTTGGCTGAGAAGGGATTAAACCCCAATAATGAAGGACAGCCCTTAAAAGTGGATGAAGGGGGAAACGGACTCCGCCCTCCGCGATTGACAGGAGAGGAAAGACGATTGTACTCTCATCAGTCCTCTCCGTGTCAATCACGTTCTCTGCCAAAAGTGACAGATGAACATCGTCAGGGATAGAAAAGTGGCGACGGAAACCAGAGACTCGCTCCATAGAAAGAAGGGCTCTCAGATGTTTAGCCATCACAGCATGAAAAACGGACACTCTACATAGCAAGCAAACAAAGAAAAAGGAGTCGAGGTGGAAGAAAGATAAACTTACAAAAAATGAGGAAGACAATGAAGAGCGGAAAAAAGTTGCAGAAGGTGAGAAGCAAGGGAGTTGAACTGACAGGCAACGACAAATCTTGAGCATTGAAGAAAGAACATACAGATGAAAAGACAACACGGTTTCAAATCGTATTAAATGAATGAAATGTACGAAGGGGCGGGAAATTGTAATGATGCTCAAAAGTAGTAGTCGTCCTGACGCTTGCATTGGAGTAAGGGATACCGCCGTATTTGCTGACTCTCTAGGTCCAAAGACCAAACATGCCAACTAACTGACGTTAATAGAATGTTTGGGGGGCAATTGTAGGGGCCGAATAAATCTATTACGTACAGAGGCCAAATAACTTGAGGAAAGAAACCAAATTGTGAATTATACGGCGCCATCCCGGAGAGACGAAGGTCGAATAATCAACTATAGACTAGGCCGAGTAAGAACAGTCAGCCGAATGAGGGATTAATCATTGGAAGAAAGGTGGGCCCAACCGTCAACATCAAGAACGACTATAAATAAAGAGAGTACTAGCTAACAAGAGGTATGTGAGAAAAAGTCTAAACTTGAGATATAAGCAACCAAGAGAGTATACACTAACTTGTCCGTCAGAGTGCTAATTCCAGCACCCCTGACCAGAGTGTTCATTCCTTTTCAGGTGACTGGCTGAGGATCTCGAGCGTCCCATTGGATCCAAAGAGTGTTTCCAAAGCACTTCTCCACAAGTTTTGTTAGTAAATGCCCTAGGATACTTATTAAGAATGCATTAAATAAGGTTAATTACTCTCACTATCATAGAAAGATTATTTTCTAATATGACTACAATACCATTTTATGTATTTCTCTTCATATTATTTTATTATTATTTTTTTTGATCCGTTCACCTCCCACCAATGTATTTCCAAATTATTTAATCAAATAAATATTTAATTATCATTTATAATTTTAAATATTTATTTTAATTTTAATTTAACATTTTATTTCCATTTCTCTTCAAAATGATTCCTCCCTAAATCTATGGCTGTGGTCAAATTTAAGAATAAAAGTATATGATTTTCACCATAAAAGTGAGTATTTGCGTTATGAAAAATTTGGCAAAAATGTAACAAATCATTTGTAATGAAAAATATTATGAATCATTTAATGAAAAATGTAAATAAAATATAAATTTTTAGGTGAAAAAATATTTTAAAATTATAAATAATATTTGAATATTAATTAATTTGAAAATATATAGGTGGGGGAGATGAACGGATCAGAAAAAATAAAAAATAAAATAAAAATTAAGAGAAATATATAAAAGGGTATTGTAGTCACATTAAAATTTTATTTATTTATTTATTTAATACAATACATTTAATGCCTTTATTCACCTCCTATGTAACTAGTGCCAGTAATTAACCTATTTAATGCATTCTTAACAAAATCCACTAATAATAATTTATTTCATTTAATGAGTGTTGAAATTTGTTAAATTTTTAAAAATAATACTATATGTAGTAATTGGTATATCAATTAATATATTAACAGATGATTTTACATAATTTTAGAGGTTTTGAGTCTTTATAATTTGTATAATGTGTGAGGTCATAAATTTAAAGTAATAATGTCATAACATATATTGATACATTAATTAGTATATCAATTGATGCGTATAGAAGAAAAATAAATTCTAGTGTTTTGGGAAAGAATAATAATATATGTACCAATTACTATACTAACTAGTGTACCAATTGATAATGTGGCATAATTTAAGAGGTTTTTGATATTTGTAATGTGATTAATGAGTGTAGTCAATAATAATATCATAACTAGTGTTGGTACACTAGTTAATACACTAATTGATGTATGTAACACCACTGTTTTGGAAAAGTTTTTTTTCCCCCTCTATGTGGACTTAAGTCTAAAGATTCTTTATTAGTATAGAGTGGTAAAAAATAAATAAAAAAGAAAAAAAAAATCATATAGTGTATTATTTATTTGTTTTTTTATTTTTAGTGAGAGTCCCCAATTGAAGATATAGAGCCCCACCAACCTTTATGACTGACGGTATTGCTAAAAAGAATTCTAGTTGTAAATTTTTTTTATTTGGTTGAATTTTTAAAATTTGTAAAAAAAAAATTAGAAATTATCTTGACAAAAATAAATATAAAAATATATATGTTTGAATTTTTAAAAATTATTTTTTGTCAAAAAAAGATAAAATCATATAAAAATAATGAGTGTTTTATTTATTTCATTTTTTTTTCCATGAAACTAATTTTTAATTTTTTTTAACAAATATATTCAAAAAATAAATTAAATATATATACATTTAAACATGTCTGAGATACAATTTGATAAAGTTAATGATGAAAAAGTTAAATTATCTGAAAATAGTATAAAATATCAAACTAGAAGGAATGTGACAAAAATAAGGGAGGGGAGGGGGATAAAGCAAAAAAGTAGGGTGAAACACAAATAAAATTTAAATATGATCTTATAAATTGTTTAGTCTTTTATTTTTTTTTATGAACCAAAAGGTTCCTTTAAAGTGATAATTATACAAAAGGTAGTGACTTACATGTTTGAGTTTAATTTTTTAGGAATAAAAGTAAGTTTTTCTAAATGAAAAATTACACATTTAGGTAATCCACACTATAGAAATTTTAGATTTTCTCTCATTTTGGAATAAAATCTCACATTACGAACAAAAACATAACACTCTAATGTAACATTGTAACATTCCAATAATGTAACACTTTTATGTAACACACTAAAAAACTCATTGGTATACTTTTCCTAAATGTAAAAATGTAACACTAAAAAAATTTCTTAGTGTACTTTTTTCAAATGTAACACTCCAATGTATCACAAAAAAAAAAAAAATCCTTAGTGTAGTTTTTCCAAACGTAACACTTCAATTAATGTAATCCCAAACGTAACACTCTAATGTAACGTACTCCAATGTAACATACACAAAAACACTAAAAAATTTCAGTCTGTTTTTTCCAAACATAACACTTGTTTGAAATTATACATTTGTCCAAAACATATTAAGGAATTTTTGTACTTATTTTGGAATGGTTTGAAAAATCACACATCTTTTTTTTTTTTTTTTTGAGTATTATATTAGAGTGTTACGTTTGGAAAAAGTACATTACGATTTTTTTTTTTTTTTTTTTTATGTGTTACATTAGAGTGTTATACTAATGAGTTTTTTTAGAGTGCTATATTAGAATATTACATTTGAAAAAAGTACAATAAGAATTTTTGGGGGAGTGTTACAGTTTGAAATTGTACATTTGCCGAAAACTTATTAAGGAGTTTTTGTACTCTTTTTGAAATGTTTGAAGAATCCCATATCTTTTTGGAATGTTTGAAAAATCCTATATTTTAAGTTATTTTTATACTCATTTTGAAATGTTTTCCAAATAAAAAAGATTCTTATATAAAAATTCATTCCAAATTTGATTTCATAAATTGTGTACACTTTCTAGAACAAAAGAAAAAAAGAGAAAGAAATATAATAGAAATAAGGGTATAACCGTAAATCTAATTTTTAAATAATATATTAAATCTACCTTTCCAAAATCAATGAGACTAATTGGTCTATAAAAAAATCTTTGGGACTAAATAGATTATCATTTCTTAATATAGGATTTATAGGTAAATTTTCCAAAAAAGTATTTTGGTCTTGTTAAAAAATAAAAAAATCTTTAATTAAGATAGCTTTTAATGTTATGCTAGTTTTTAAGGGTAATGCTAGGGATACCAATTTTTTTTACCAAATAAATTACCAAATGTCTCATATGGGTGTGGGGTCTGCAATTTTGTAGACCCCACACCCATGTGAGATATTTGATTATTTATATAGTAAAAAATTTAGAACCTATAACATTTTTCAATTTTTAATAAATATACTTATTTAATACTTTCCTAAAATGTACTCTTAGGCACATATTAAAAACTTTAGTGATATTTGCCTTTGATTAACGCTCATCTATAAATACTCTTTCATATCAACAACATATCATTCACAATTCACAAAGACAATACAACAAGATCTAGCAAAGCATAATACCTGAAAATGCCCGAGCCCTTATGCCCAGGTAAAGATTAGGTTTTGCTAAGGATTTGGTTTAAATCATGTTGACATGCCTTTTTTCTTTTTTTCTTTTTTTCCCTATAAAAATGTACTTATGAAGTTTAATTCTGTACATTGAGTTAATAATTCTTATTCTTTACCAATTAAAAGAAAACAAAAGATTAGTTGATATATTGTTATGCTGTGATAGATAATAATTAGAGTTGTAAATGAATAGAGCCGTTTTGTGAATATGCTTAAGCTCGGCTCAATAAGAGCTAATTTGAACTTGGTTTGTTAGTTTTTTATTTTTTATTTTTTTTTTGCGTTCGAGCTCGAACTCGTTAAATTTTTAATAGACTAGTTCAAACATTCTGAAACTCGGCTCGTTAGTTGGCTCGTTTAATATTTATTATTTATATATAAAATAATATAAAAATAAGATAAATATGTTATTTATATACTTAAAAAATATAAATGTAGACAATAGTTAACTATAGATAGTACAGTTATATAATAGTGGTAGTATATATTATTATTTTGGTAAAATATTGACTTTTTTTTTAGAATGTTTATATATATTGCATATATAATTGTATAATCAAAGTTTTAATTGTAACTTTAATCTCATACGCAAGTATAAATTTATAAATTTTTTGGTTCGTGAACAAGCTCGAGATAAGCTTAAGCTAACTCAGCTCGAGCTCGGCTTGTTAAATTTTTATTGAACTTGAACTCGAACTCGAATTCGGGTTCATTAAAATCTTAATAAACAAGTCCAAACATACTAAAGTTTAGCTCAACTCAGCTCCTTTGTAGCCATAATAATGATACGTTCCGATAAATTATTTTAAACTATGTGTAGAAGGCAAATACAAGTTGTTATATTTATGCAGGTAAGGCTGCATAGCCTGAGCTCCTTGGGGCAGACGGAAAAATAGCAGCAGCAACAATCGAGAGGGAGAAGAATTATCGGGTTAAAGCCGTGATTGTGCTGATAGGAACCATTGTTATCGAAGATTTTGTCTGCACTAGGGTTCGCGTTTGGGTTGATAAGAGTGGAATTGTTGTTAAGGTTCCTGTAGCTGGTTAGAGTACTTTGAAGTGATTCATTGTTGCTTTCCTGGCTGATTATGATTTATCAGGCTATTTTATCTCAAAGGAAGCCCAAGAAAATAAAGATTAATGGAATTTGTATTCTCCATTTGTTAATAAGTGTGGCTATGATGTGTCTAAAATTTGAGAGGAAAATGGCTAATTGCACTGGTGAATTTTATTTTTAAGTTTTATTTATATCGGTAAACCATGGCAGTTTTAATGGCAAATTCAATTTTGATGCTCGATTATGATTATTACTCCATTCGTTCTAAAATATTAGTCCCATATTTTATTTTTTATTGTCTCAAAATATCAGTCCCTTTTCAAAAATCAAGGAATAAAATAATATGAATTTACTATTTTACCCTTCTTTCAAATTCATTAATAACACAAAAAGTACAATTATGACAACTGATATTTCTAAAAAAATGTATTATCAAAGGGAAATTTTGAAAAATTAATATTTTTAAAATGTAATAATTGTACTATCAAAAAAAAATTTAAATTTTCTAAAGGGACTATTATTTTGGGACGGAGGGAGTATTATTATTTTGACTTGGGTCAGGTTTCCCTCCAGTCCCTTATCGATAGTTACGTAATCAAATCAGTTTTGTATAAAAAAAAAATAGATGGTGAAAAAAAAAATGGTTGACAGAAATCTCATCCAATGAAATAACTATCGATATCCGATCAACGTGATTTTTTATAAGCATATAGTACTCGATGAGTTTTACACATTAAACAGTTCGAATTATCGAAACGGGACTCTTGATAAGTCTCTACGGGCTTAACAATATTTTCCAATATAATCTGAAATTGGAGGGAAGCCAGTCGCTCTGACTTTGTGTTTGTAAATCTACCATTCTTCTCAAATAGGTTAGTGCAAGTAGAAATGACTAGTGTTTAGGAATAAAGACAAACCTTTAAACACCAACTGACATGAGATGTGGTAGTGCAAAAAAGATATGAATTTATTGAGGTTATGTTTGGATCATTGACATGGTTGAAGATTTTAAAAAGAAAAAGGAAAAAATAGCGTTATTTTATTTAAATGATCCAAGCACAAAGTTAATTTAATTTGGAGGATTTATGTATTGGTCCTAAAAAATGGATTTATTGTCTAATAGGTCTTATGATAATTAATAGTGTTTTTTTTATCAAACATTATTAAAAAAAAAAATCATTAATTGTTAATTTTCAGCGATAGTTTGAAAATTTTGTAACAAAAAATGTCATTAATTATAAGTTTTAACGATAATTTAAAAAATTGTCACTAATTTTCAACTTTCGATGACAATTTGAAAATTGTCATAGAAAAAAGTCATTAATTGTAAGTTTTTGCGACAATTTATAAAAATCATAATTAAAAAAAAAAGTCAAATGATTGTCAATTTTTAGTGACACGCAATAAAGCTTATTTTCAATGGTTCTTGACGAGAATTAAATCGAAATATTAGGATCTATTGGTAGTTTACCCGTTTAACTAAGCATATGTATAGCTTGTTCTTTTTTTATTTTTATTTTTTTTTAATTATCAGCAAAAATAAAAAAATAAAAACTTTATTGATAAATTCAAACATATAATACATAAGAACAAACAACAATAGAGGGGGTAAGAGCAAAGAGCATAACAATAAACCATCCTAATCCAATTAGGTTGACACCAAGAAGGTTATACAATCATATGCTAGCTCAAGTTAAGAGTTAGCGAGCAACCAACAGGGGTAGAGGGAAAACAAGAACAAAACAACAATACAACACCAAGCACCAGACTACTAGCATCCAAATACCATACACAACCCCGACCTAAGCATACTCGTATCTAATTGAGATTGTATACAAAGTCATTTACAGAGTAATGCCACTCCTTAGATGAGGATTTTAGCCAAGTTGCTACTCTGATTTTTATAAGTTCAGAAAGTTCCCAGATATCCGGTTTAGCATCATCGAACACGCATTCGTTCCTAAGCTTCCAAATGGACCACATAGTTGCTAGAGGGATAGCTCTGCAGATTATCTTCTATTGTTTCTTGAAATTACCTCCTTCCCACCATATTAGCAATCTCTCAATGGAGCCAGGAGCCAGGAGTGACCAAACATTCCAAAACAAAGGGGCAATGAAGCAACACATGAAACACAGTTTCCTAATCATTCTTACACAAGCCACAAAGAAAGGAGGTGCTTCCATTTAGTATACCAATTCTTTGGAGGAATACAACGGTTCTCACTTTGTATTTCCAAGTGAGCCAACCAAAGAAATGAACTTTAGGTGGTAAAGTTTTATTCCACAGCATTTTAATTAATTTGGGCCTAGAACCAACACCATCAATAACTGATTTGAAAAGAGAGGATGATTTGGCAGCCCACCGTTTGGATGGGGGATGTGGGGAAAGATTTGGAAAGAGAAAGGGAAAAGGTGTGTGAAACTAGGTGAAATACAAGTATGTTTTATTCACATTTCACATATCTTTTTCATTTCCCTTTCCAAATCCCTCCTCAAATCCCCCAATCAAACACAACATTAGGGTAATCATTGATCTCTCACTACAACAAAAACACATTTTAGTGACACCAGACTAGTGGCATGTTCTTAAAAAATGTCACAAAAAGAATATTTGGTGGCATTTTTTAGAAAAATGTCATAGAGCCACAAACATACAAGGCTCTAGTGGCATTTCAATTAAAAAAAGTGTCACTTCACTACATCAAAAATGTCACTACAACAAATTTACACTTTAGTGACACTACACTAGTGGCATGTTTTTAGAAAATGCCACAAAAATAAAAATTGGCATTAAATGTTTTAGAAAAATGCCACAGAACCACAAACATATAAGGCTCTAGTGGCATTTCAATAAAGAAATGTCACATCAATTTTATGGCATTTTATAAAATAATGATACAAAAAATTATGTTCGTGACTTTTACCAACAGATGCCACTAAACTTTAGTAGCAATGATATTTTTTTAAAAATGTCAGGACAGGTGCAAATTACTTTTTATGGCACTTAGGTGAAAAGTGTCATAAACAAATATTTTATAGCATTTTGAGAAATGCTACTAAACCAAAAACTTTCCAAGCTTATAATGGCATTTTTGAAAAAACAAAAAATGCCCATATATTTTCTAAATTTTTAAAATGCAGTAAATGATTAAAAATAAATAAATTAAACTCAATATATACTACAGGAAAAAGCACATTCAGCGACTAAATTTCCTGACCAAAAAAAATTGGTCGTTGAAAGTAGAACTTTCAACGAGCAAAACAGCATTAGTAGCCAAAAGTAAAGCTTTTTGGTGACTAAACAATTTTAGTAGCCAAAAGTCTACAATTGGCGACTAAAACTAAGTCTGGTCGCTGATTATATGGGTTTTAGTGACTAAAAGATTTTTAGTAGCTCAAAGTAAAGCTTTTTGGCGACTAAAAAAATTTAGTAGCCAAAAGTTTACAATTGGCGACTAAAAATAAGTTTGGCCGAAAGTGCATCTTCGGCGACCAAATCCGATTTTGGTCGACAAAAGTTAAGTTTTTTAGCAACTAAAAAATAATTAGTAGCCAAAAGTATAGAATTGGCGACTAAAAAATATTTTTAGTCGCCAAAAGTGGTCTTTTTTAATTTTGCTAGTAAATAGTTTATTTTACATAAATTATGTTCAATAAAATAATTTTGTTTATACATATACTTTTATATTAATATGGATGTATGTACTATATAAATAATATATGTTGCATATATAATCATGTGGTGCTATAAAGGTGTAGTGGGAAGAGTGTGGTGTATAAAGTTTATGGTGCGGGAGGTTGGCGGTTCGAGTCTCCGCAAGAGCGGATCAAATTGTTCTACAACGAATTATCGTCACGAATGGCACTTGATAGCGTCACGAATAGTGCCTACTATGACATTAAAGTGTCACTTAAAGGTTTTAGTCTTTATGGTATAATGACACTTATAAGTGTCACTAACTCTTTTTTTAATGGCGCTTGATAGTGCCACAAATAATATCTACCATGACATCAAAATGTCATTGAAAGTTTTTAGCCGTGATGGTGTAGTGGCACTTGCAAATATCTACCGTGGCACTAGTATCTACCATGGCACAGATACAAATGGCACTTGTTCAAAATGCCACAAGACTAAAAAATGTCATTAAACCAATATTTTTGTGGCACTTTCAAATGTCACTAAACTAAGAAAATGTTGTATACCATGCAAGCCGTGTCGAGCACCTATCATCAACTGCTCCGCTTCCCGACCGAACACGGCATTGAACAAATCCGTGGTTCCCAGAAATCAGCACAAGCTTGTTATCTCCTTGCCTCAAAGACACCAAGAGAGCTAGAAGTGAATTCTATTGAGGTTCCGGATCGAGAGAGCCTCGACGATGTTGGGCGGCTCCCAAGTGAAAAGGCCACAGAAGCCTTGGATCGAGTTGAAATTGATGGGAATCCTGATAGGTTCTTCATGGTCGGCGCCTCCCTGAATAAAGTCGACAAGTAGCAGCTAATTACCTTCTTACTCGGCAACCTCGATGTATTTGCATGGTCACCGTATGAGATGCCGGGGGTGGATCCATCAGTTTCTCAGCACCGTTTAAACATTGATCCCAAATGTAAGCCGATTATTCAGAAAAGCCGGCGGTCAGCCGCAGAACACACTGCTGCTGTTGATGAAGAAGTTGACCGGTTGCTCGATGCCGAGGCAATCCGGGAAGTTACCTATCCTACATGGCTGTCAAATACTGTGGTTGTAACGAAGAAGAATGGGACTTGGCATGTTTGTGTGGATTTCACGGACTTAAATAAAGCTTGTCCCAATGATTGTTTTCTCCTCCCCAAAATAGACCACCTCGTAGATGCCGCGATGCGTCATCAATGTATGAGCTTCCTCGATGGCTATAGAGGCTACCATCAAATTGCCATGCATCCGGAGGACCAAGACAAAACTACATTCCTCACCCCAAGAGGAACCTATTGCTATAAGGTTATGCCTTTTGAGCAGAAGAATGCGGGGGCACCTTACCAAAGACAAGTCACTGCCATGTTAAAGGAGCAACTCGGCCGTACTATGGAAGCGTACATTGACGATATGGTGGTCAAGTCCAAAGAAGAGCAAACTCATCTAGCCGATCTGGAAGAGACATTCAGCATTTTGTGCAAGTACAAAATAAAGCTGAACGTTTCCAAGTGTGCATTTGAGATCGGATCCGGCAAATTCCTTAGCTACATTGTCAACCACTGCAGAATCGAAGCCAACCCGAGGCAAATCACAGCAATCCTAGAACTCGGCTCTCCTCGATCGGTCAAGGAGGTTCAAAAGTTGATGGGGATGGCCGCCGCACTCAACAGGTTCATCAGTCATTCCACAGATCGTTGCCGACAATTCTTTCATACCCTACGGCAGGGTAAAGCTTTTGAATGGACCTCTGAGTACGAAACCGCTTTCAACGGTCTAAAGACTTACCTCCGGTCAGTTCCACTCTTGACAACACCTTCAGCAGGTGATCCGCTCATTTTATATCTAGCAGTTTTCGACCGGGCCGTTAGCGCCGTTCTCTTAATGGAAGAGCTTGGGGAGCAGCGGCCAATGTATTATGTGAGCAAGGCAATGGTTGACGCCGAAACACGTTACCTTCCATTAGAAAAACTCATCCTAGCCCTCGTCATGGCAGCAAGAAAACTGATGCATTACTTTCAGGGGCATACCATCGGGGTACTAACGGACTACCCCCTCCGATCAGTACTCCGTAGTGCAGAAGCATCAGAGCGCGTTTCAAAGTGGGCTCTCAAACTCGGCTAGTACGATATTCAGTTTCTGCCTAGAACCTCAATCAAGGGGCAAGTGCTTGCCGACTTTGTGGCCAAATTCACTGGAGGCCTCGCCGACTTCAAGTCTGATCAGATTCAACCTAAGCCGAACTGGAGAATTTATGTTGGGGACATTTGGCAGATGTATTGTAACGGATCGTCCAACCAACGTGGTAGTGGGGCAGGCGTAGTTATCATGGCTCCCAACAGGGCAATAATTGAGCAGGCTGTCAAACTGGGTTTCGATGCATCGAACAATGAGGCCGAATACGAACATTGTTAACCGGCTTACAGAATGCACATCTCCTTGGTGCTCGGCGTCTCCTTATTTTCTGCGATTCAAAGCTAATCATCAACCAATTGAAAGGGAAATATGCAGCCAAAAATGACCGCATGGCAGCTTACATGAAAACGGCGAATTCTTTGTTGGCAAAATTTGACTATCATGAACTAAATCAAATAACCCGGTATCAGAACACGCATGCAGATGCCTTGGCCTGCCTAGCCTCCGCCATCAACTAAGAAATCAAATGGACAATTGAAGTAGGATTCATCCCTGAGCCGAGCATTGCCTCATCGGAGTCAATCCAAATTGATGTCATAGAATCAGGTCCAAGCTGGATGGACCCTATCACCGCATTCCTATCTTCTGAACAGCTCCCGGCGGACAAAAAAGAAGCACACAAACTGCGGAACAAAGCCCTGCGATAATACTTGGATTCGCAAGGAAAGCTCTACAAAAAAATCCCTTTCTAGTCCATATCTAGAATGCGTTCATCCAGACAAAGTCGAAGAACTCCTGACTGAAATACATGAAGGTAGTTGTGGTGCCCATTCCGGCGGGCGCTCTCTGGCTCATCGAGCTGTGACACAAGGGTATTATTGGCCGACAATGAGAGCTGATGCCGAGTGTTACGTCAAGAAATGTGAATAGTGCCAGAAGTTTTCCCTTTTAACCAATTTGCCTGCTGAAGAGTTAAGCTCTGTCACCAGTCCTTAGCCGTTTGCCCAATGGGGACTTGATATCGTCAGACCATTACCTCGTGCCCCGAGCAACAAGCGATTTTCGATTGTCGCGACAGATTACTTCACAAAATGGGTCGAAGCGGAGGCATTAACGCACATTCGGGATACTGATGTTAAGCGTTTTGTATGGAGAAAAATCATCACACGATTCGGCATTCCTAAAGCACTTATTACAAACAACGGCACCCAGTTTGACTGTGACGTCTACCGGGAACTGTGCAGCAAGAATGGTATTCGGCCTTATTTCTCGACGTCGGCTTATCCACAAAGCAATGGCCAAGACGAAGCCTCCAATAAAGCAATCTTGGACGGCATCAAGAAAAGGCTGGAGAAAGCCAAAGGTAGATGGGTCGAAGAATTGCCGAGTGTGTTATGGGCTCACCGCACTACGCTGAGGGGATCCACTGGGGAAACGTCGTTTGCTTTATACTTTGGAACCCAGGCAATCATCCCCCTAGAGACCGGCCTCCCAACCTTGAAATCGAAAGCTTTTGATATGGGCCGAAATGACATGATGTTTGCCTTGGATTTGACCCTGATTGAGGAACGACGAGACCATGTCCTTGCGTCCATGGCACGGTACCAGCAACAGCAAGCTAAGTCGTATAATCAACATGTTCATCTACGCCGTTATACACCAGGAGAATTGGTCCTCAAGAAAGTACTCCCAACTGCCAGGAATTCGGCTGACGGCAAACTGGGTCCTAACTGGGACGGTCCCTATCAAATCGATTCAATCGCGGGAACAGGGGCATATCGGCTCAAAGACATGTCCGGAAGAAGTCTGCCGTGTCCTTGGAATTCCACGCATTTGCGTAAATTCTATCATTAACCCGACTTGTGGGGCAAGATGATTTATTTTGAATGTTCGCCGTGTACAAACTTTTGCTTTTATAATGCAAGATTACTTATCTCACTACATGAAATTTTAGTTTGAAGATGAGAGCCTCTGGATTCGGAGCTCCTTTCGTGGATATCACGATTGGCCAAATAAAAAGCCTCCGAATTCGGAGCCTCATCAGTGAATGACACTTTTGAGCAGAAAAAGCCTCCGGATTCGGAGCGCCCTTCGTGGATATCACGATTGGCCAAATAAAAAGCCTCCGAATTTGGAGCCCGATCAGTGAATGACCCTTTTGGGCCAAACGAGCCTCCGGATTCGGAGCGCCTTTCGTGGATATCACGATTGGCCAAATAAAAAGCCTCCGAATTCGGAGCCCCATCAGTGAATGACACTTTTGGGCCGAAAAAGCCTCTGGATTCGAAGCGCCCTTCGAGGATGTCACGATTGGCCAAGTAGAAAGGCTCCGAATTCGGAGCCCCATCAGTGAATGATACTTTTGGGCCGAAAAAGCCTCCGGATTCGGAGCGCCCTTCTGTGAATGACATTTTTGGGCCGAGTGAGCCTCCGGATTCGGAGCGCCCTTCGTGGATATCACTATTGGCCAAATAAAAAGTCTCCGAATTCGGAGCCCCATCAGTGAATAACACTTTTGGGCCGAATGAGCCTCCAAATTCGGAGCGCCCTTCGTGTCTATCACGATTGGCCAAATAAAAAGCCTCCGAATTCGGAGCCCCATCAGTGAATGACACTTTTGGGCCGAAAAAGCCTCCAGATTCGGAGCGCCCTTCATGGATATCACGATTGGCCAAGTAAAAGGCCTCCAAATTCAGAGCCCCATCAGTGAATAACACTTTTGGGCCGAAAAAGCCCCCGGATTCAGAGCGCCCTTCGTGGATATCATGATTGGCCAAACAAAAAGCCTCAGAATTCGGAGCCCCATCAGTGAATGACACTTTTGGGACGAATGAGCCTCCGGATTTGGAGCGCCCTTCGTGGATATCACGATTGGCCAAATAAAAAGCCTCCGAATTCGGAGCCCCATCAGTGAATGACACTTTTGGGCCGAAAAAGCCTCCGGATTCGAAGCGCCCTTCTGTGAATGACACTTTTAGGCCGAATGAGCCTTTAGATTCGGAGCACCCTTCGTAGATATCGCGATTGGCCAAATAAAAAGCCTCTGGATTTGGAGCGCCCTTCTGTGAATGACACTTTTGCCGAATGAGCCTCTAGATTCAGAGCGCCCTTCGTGGATATCACGATTGGCTAAAAAAAAAAAAAGAGAAGCTGAAACATGTTTAAAGCATCCGGCTTCGGCACGCTTTTCATGAATATTCTGTTAACAAGCATAAACTCAGCTGACGAATGATGAAAGATGATTATAAATATGTTTAAACACAAACCAAAACAACATGTAAACGTGTAAAATAATATGTTTTATTGCATAAATCGATAATACATATTTCACTCCCTATTTACGCTAGAGCGGTACAATGTGTTTAATTTTATTCAGCGTCCCCCTCGTCATCGCTCCTTGACTTCGAAGGCTACAAAAGGAAAATGATGACTGTAGTATAATGGCGACGCTGAATCAACGCCTACAACCCAGAGAGACTCTGCGGCCTGGAGATCCTTAATCCACCCGTGTTTAAATCCACGGTTCTCACTTCGGCATACCTCCTCGGCGAGCTTTTCCTTCGTCTTCTCAATCCCAACTTTTTGGCCCGTATGGAAGCCTTGTTCATAAGCCTGGGTCTTTGCAGCTTCTATTGCAAACATGCTTGCCATGTCGCGATCAGCAATCGCGTGACTTATAAAACGCTAGGTCACCTTTTCGTCTACAATCGGGTTAGATAGGCCGGCCGACTGAGTTTCAGCGGTTTTGGCTTTTCTTAACTCACGCTCGGCTTTTTCCGCGCGGGCCTCTAAACTACGAATGCGTTCATCATTCTGTTCGATCTCCTGCTGCACGGCACGAAGCCGCATGCCGATCTCGTAAACGGTGTATAGTCCTTTCACCACTCCGTGAACGCCCTCTTGAAACACTTCGAAATCTTGTCGACCAATCATCGACTTCTGGACCTCCAGCGGAAAAATCTGTCGTGCAAATTCGACTGCCACGCTTGGATCTCAAATGATTGAATCTGCTTCCGTCATCGGTTTGTTCCGAATAAAGACTGAAAAACTCAATAGGCGCGGAGGCCCACTGGCCTCGCTTCGCGAATTAGGAGAGTTCCCCCGCTGTCACTTCTTCCTACTAGGCAACCCGCTTCGACGACGTGGAGAGTGACGCTTCTCCCACTCTCTAGACGCCCTAGTTCCTGTTCGTGATGGTTCTCCACCTCGATTCATCGCTGAGTCCAGCTCAACCAATGTCCTACCCTCTCCTCTGATGTTGAAGAATAGTCTATCTGACATTTACACTTAGCTAACCTTCTTCGACAGACTGGTTTGAGTTGAGTCTTAGCACGCTAATGGGACCTACACGCCCAAAGCGGAGCAACTCCCTTTTCATTAACCACAGATGCACCGCTCCCAAAGCGATCCCTTCAATGCTGCCCCAGCTAGATCATAAATGACTGATAATCGGCGGCAACGTTCACTAATCCACTGGGACAAGGGCAGATTAATTAATCTATTCAGCCTACGTAAGTCATTTTTTTTGAACAGACAGGCTACCCCAGCCAATTCATGAACGGCCGATAATCGTTATCCACCACTAATCCGCTGGGGAAAGCAGATTCGTCAATCTATTCGGCTTAAATATCAGAGCTCCTAGCCGAATATCCATGGTGTACCAGCAAAGTTTTAAACTGTCGTTTTTAGGTGGTCTTGTTCAAACTTGCTGGGGCAAGGGCAGATTCGTCAATATATTCGGCTTAAATATCAAAGCTCCTAGCCGAATATCCACGGTGCCGCAGCAGAGTTTTGACCTGCCATTCTTGGGAGGTCTTATTCATTAATTAGGCGGTCTTGTTCAAACTTGCTGGGGCAAGCACAGATTTGTCAATCTATTCGACTTAAATATCAGAGCTCCTAGCCGAATATCCACGGTGCCCCAGCAGAGTTTTGACCTGTCGTTTTTAGGTCTAATTCATTAATTCGGCGGTCTTGTTCATCGCCTTGCTGGGGCAAGGGCAGACGCATCTTATCCATTCGGTCTTATTCATTAATATACATTGTGCCCCAGCACATCCCTAAATTGCCGTCTTTTGTTGGTCCTCATCAACCTGCTAGGGCAAGTGCATATTCACTAATATATTCGGCTAAGTTGCAGTGCTATAGAGTTATTCGTGAGCTGGATTGATTATGCAGTTCGTTTCATTCATTTCATGATTTTATATCTTACTTAGCCATTCATAAGCACATTCATTAGGCAGAAAGGCAAAAGTAACTTTCATTCATAAGCTGAGCACAAACAAAAGTCATCTTACGAATGAAAACTACTCTACATCAGCTTCTCAAAAAAAAAAAAAAACCACTCGTTTTCATGGCCTCAGACTCGGCTCGGAGAGAGGCCTCTGCTGCCTTAACCCTCTCGTTTTCCAATTCAGCTGTGAGAAAGCCGATCTGTTCGATAGCGTCGTGTTGGCGACGGCCAATTTCAGCTATCCTCCCTACCGCCTGCAAAACAAAGGATCAATAAGCTAATATAAACACTTTTCCTTGAGTTAACCTCGCAAAATTATAAAGGGGCACATACCAATATCGCCGATTGAGCGGCTAAAGCGATGGCTAGTAGATCCGCCTCTGCCATAAAAGCTGCTCTGTCAACCGGCAGAGAAATGGAAGACGCCAAGCTCAAGGCCACGGCTGGGTCTCTTATAGCCGATGCATCAGACGCAACCGGCATGTTCTTTATCCTTGGTTGTACTGTAAACGTCAAAACCAAGTCAGATTCATCCATACGTGGCCGTTTATCAATTGGTTCTTCCAAATAATCGGCCTCGTGATCGGCCGGGCGTTTTTCTTCCCTTTGCTCTGTCACTTGACCCTCCTGTTGATCGACAACAAGTTCCATTTTGGCCACTTCGGTCTCAACCTCCTCAACAGGAGCAGGTGGAAGAGTTTCTTCCCTAGCGTCTGGTGGAGGGGGTGGAGGTTAGTTTCGCTCAGCTTCGGCTCTCCTACGCGCAGCCATCCTCTCGGTGTTTTTCCGTCTGGCCAATTGAGTGAGCGACTCACCAGCCATGTCGTCAGAATACGAGCCGGGTGGGTCCCCTAAGTTGGTAAAAATATCCTCGAAGGACACGTCCGCTCGGTCGAAAGTGGATGGGGATTGAGGCCGACTTCCTCAAAGGCAAAATTGAGTGCCGCGTCAACCTCCTCTAGTACGTCAGATCCGTCCAAAGATGGTTGATTCGGCTTATAACCCCGGTCTTTTCCCATTTGATTATTGTATCCGGACTTATGTTCCGTAGATTCCATTGTTGTATCATTGTTGTTGTTGTCCTTTAATTCTTTATTTTGAGTTATAGGATTTATTGGGCAAGTTATGTTACAGGTTGGTTGGGTTTAGAAACCAAAAGTACATGTCCAGTTTTTGGGTTGGTCGCTCGAGCGAGCTCTTCTTCGCTCGAGCGAGGTCTTTGATTTTGGTCCTTCGCTCGAGCCAGGGTCCCTTCGCTCGAGCGAGCTTTGCGTCCAGTACTTAGACCTGATGGATGTGTTTCTTGGCTCGAGCGAGCTTCCTTCACTCGAGCGAGTGAGGTGTATGTTTTTGGGTTCTTCGCTCGAGCGAGCTTTCCTTCGCTCGAGCGAGCTTCTGGGTTGCAGACCTGAAGCATCGAGTTTTTGGCTCGAGCGAGCATTTCTTCGCTCGAGCGATGTTTTTCTGTGTCTGGTCGCTCGAGCGACCAGGTCTTCGCTCGAGCGAGCCTGTCAGGTATAAATACGCAGAAGCGTATTTTAAAACAGTTTTCAGCCCCTTTTTTATTCTAAAACCCTAAAGTCCGTCTTCTCTTCTTCTCTAAACACCTTCTCTCCTAGGATTGATCTAGTTAGGGTGTGTTTTTACCCTAGTTGCTTTACAAATAAGGTAGAGGAGAGTGAGGGCTTTCATTTAATCTGAACAAACTTGGATTTGGAGCACTTTGGAGTTTGGGCTATCATCTTCGTCTTCTTCTTTTGGGTTCTTTGCTTCGAGGTAGGGATTTCCTACTCCATTTATACGTTTTAATCCTAAGTATTGGTATTTTGGTATGTGGGGGTAGTTTGGTAAATTTGGGAGAAACCCTAGGGTTTGACATAGATTAATTTGTATAATTAATTTGGGAAAAATGTGGAATTGGGTTTAATTCATGAAATTGGGGGATTATGAGACTGAATGATGTAGTTGGATAATTTAACCACCCATTGAAATTACATGTGTTGTGTATTTATTTCTTGCTTAGAAATAACTGTTTTGGGCTATCGGTGGAGGATAGTCATGATTGTTGTAGACATTGCATGTGGATTAGGCAAAATTGAAATTAATCACTTGATTAAGTTGTTGAGTATAAAGGTTGGAATAATACGTTAAAAGTTATGTATTGATGGATTGTGTATATGACTTTATGTTTATATGCCTTACTTGTGTATGGGAGGAGATAGGTGATGTACTCCACGGTTTAGGGGAAGATGGGGGATGTACCTCTAAACCGGTTAATGATTATGGGAAGATAGGTGATGAACCCAGGGTTGCTGCTTATATGCGCGCCTATAGCAGAGATACAGCTCATATGCTTATCTATTTGATATGATACATCACCAAAATGTGTATCAGTTGGGAAGTATGGAAGTGAATTTGATTGTGATTGATGCAATACCAACTTGTGTATTTGTTATGCTATATGAGAGGTTTAACTTGATTTGTTATCCCTGTTGAATTGGAAAGATTGTTAATAAGAGATGAAATCCCTGTTGAGTTATTTGGGACAGGTTCTGAGCCATAATTGGAAGGTGAATTATGCCATAGACAAAGTGTCATAGGCAATGTAGACATTTGTGTCATGAAATTGTAAATGGATTATTTTGTGTTAACCATGTATCGGGTACTACTGCTTTAGTTATTCTTATGTTGGTTTAGTATTTCTCTACTGGGCTGTGGCTCACCCTATATGGGAACTTTATTTTCAGGTTCAGGCGGTTCACTACCTCCAAAGACTTAGCTTGTGAGGATTTGGACTTGAAGACTTGTTTTATTTGTTTTAGTCGTTTTATTTGAATAATGTAAACATTCAAGCCTAGGGCTTTATTTGTTTGAGTTAGAACTCATGAATTTGTGTCCAAGTGTTGGCTTGGCAAGATGTAAGCCCGTAGGGCATTTATTTTGATGTTTTATTTTATATTACTCTGATGATTTAAATAATATAATGTTTTTCTTTAATAATGCATGCCTTGTTTTATGTTTAATGGGTTTAATTTTGAGGGCGTTACAACTTGGTATCAGAGCGTACCGGGTTTGAATACTTTGGGTACGTGGGAAGTGATTAGTATCACAATGGGTTCGTCTCGTTTGATAGAGACTTAGTGTAATGATTACATGCTTATATGATAACATGTTTATGTGATTATGTGGGTATGGAATGTAGTTCCTAGGATGTTGATTGGATCCTTGAGTCTCTGAAAGTCTTGTTGGAAAGGCACTTGATCAATGTTGTTTCCAACCGGAACTTTAGTGGCGCCTCGGGACTATCATTATCCAGGAATGAAATTCGTAGGTGCTTATGTGATTATGTGCTTACGTGGTGTGAATTATTGTTGTCCAATGCATTAGGACGTGAGTGTTTAGCTTCGGCACATTTATTAATGTGCTAATGTCTTTGTTTCCTTAATAGGATGTCAGGACGCGGTTTTGATTTCCCTCCTTCCGCTCGGGAAGAATTGAGGAAACAGTTTGTGGGGTTACGCCAAGGTACTACACCTTTGGCACAGTTTGAAGCGTGGTTTGCTAACCTGTCAATGTTTGCTCCAGAGTTAGTGGAGACGGAAGAATTGCGTTGTGCGGAGTTTGAGAGTAAGTTGTGTGACGACATCCGTATTAGGATTGCGAGATCTTGGCATAGGAGTTACAGTGTACTTGTTGAGGCTGCGACTCATATAGAGGCAGCGGTACTAGCTATGGGGCAGAATAAGGAAGGGGCCACGAATGTGAGTGTTGGTTGGGTCAGGGAGGAGGCCATCTCGGCAACTCCTGTGATTCAGGGTGTTGGTAGGCCTTTTAAGAGGCAGAAGTATTTAAACTCGCAACAGGGAGGTCGGGTTAGAACTACCCTTTCAGTGACGGATTTGGGTTCGGGAGGAAGTAAACAGAGGGGCGTCACTTGTTTTAAATGTGGTCTGTTGGGCCACAAGGTGTCGGTTTGCCCACTGAGGAAGAGGGCTGGGTTGACAGTTCGACCAGTAGTGGCACCACCAGAATCTTTTGGTCAGCCAGATTTTGGATCGACAGAGCGCACAGTGGGGAGGCAGTTGTTGGAATCCCCACCAGTTCAGGTTTTGCACCAGTCGTATAATCGGGATCCACTTGCTTGCTGGGGGTGTAAACAGCAGGGTCATCTTAAACGTTTCTGTAAACAGCCGGGGGCTTCTTTAAAGGTTTTGCAACCTAGTCAGGCTCAGTTTCATTCGACTGGGCAGGAGCAGTATCGTTTTGGGGGACTAGCAGGCCAGACTTCGAGGGCCTCAGTAGAGTCGAGTTCCAAAGCCCCAGTTGGGGAAGTTTGTAGTTGTTCCAGGTGTGGACAGAGGGGTCACGTCAGTAGTTCTTGTCCGTGGCTAGTAAGCTCGTAGGTTATCTTGTGTTTGGGGATGACCAACTTTGACGGTCCAGCGAGGGACAGTAGTGGTGGTAAAATCGATGGGATGATTTTGTTTTGACTAATCCGTTTTGTAATCAGTGGATTATTGTTTTGTGATCATTAGGTTCGGTTGTGTAACCTATGTGTTTTGGGAATGTTGAAACATCTAAACTGTTTGGTTATCTATATACATATATATATATATATATGCTTTGTTTGTTAATTTCCGTGGATTGGGTGGATTGTAATAGCTCTACAGTTTTATTAATGTAATAAGCTGCTGTAAGGCCATAAAATTTTTGGTATTAATGCATTTTATGTGGGTGACTTGATTTGGGAAAGATAAAGGCTAAAGAGCCATGTTTTCATAAGTTGAGAACCACTGAGGGTTGCGTGTCTTAACCCAGACATTATTGGGGCGAGAACTGTTTTACTTGCCGAGTGTGCGGGATTCCAGGGGTGTTACCCATTTAAATTTTGTGCGTGGTATAGACGTTGGTCTACTGTCGGGTGAACTCGAGAGGATGTGAAGGGTGCAATTAATACTAGTTGTAGTAAGTATTTAATACGGTGTCCTACGGGGAGCATAATGCATAATTTGGTTAGGATTGGACTTGTACCCTCGTGGTAGGTAGTGTTGTCAAGATTGCATGAGTACAGTTTGGCCGTTTTGAGTAAGGGGATGTTAGTCCCTATATAAGGTAGTGGTTGTCGTATTGGGAGTGGTATGTTGTGAGTAGCTGGTAATATATCTCGGGCAGTGGTAAAATTGATGTGTCTTAAGTTTTCAGATTCCTTTATTTGGATCGAATGTGATAATTTGTATTTTAGCACTAGTCAGGTCAGGTGACGTTAAGGGTTGATTGGGTGTATAGTCGTGGTTGAGGTGTGACCCGTGAGTCGAGTCACTGTGGTAAGTCTTTTGCGAAGAAAGGTTTGAAATGTTAATGAGAAGGTTGAGGACTTTTACTCCTCTGGGAAGTTTGAATGGTGTGGCTTTGAAAGCCTTATTGGCGATATGTAACGGTGTCGGGGTTGGTTCATGGTGGTTGTCTAGTAATAGATTGGCTAGTGGTTTGGCTCGGGGTTGGGTGTCTGAATCGTACTCTCGGGGTGAGTGACAAGTAAGATTTGGAATGAAAGGTGGACCCTATAGGTCGTTAGCGGATGAAGATACGATATTAGTTTGTATTCGGTACGAACGGTGACTTGGTAGTAGTGAACGTCTCGGTGTAGCGAACCCAGTTAGTTAACTTAGTGCGGGGGGAAAGGAGTAAGCAAATTTTGTTACTCCAAGTTCGGTCGAGGTGGTGAGTGAAATCGCTAAATGAGGGAGTTTTGCACCGTGCGATGCATGATAGTATGTGGTTAGTATATGCTGTTTAGTTGATGAATAGAAGGAAATTAATCATAGGAAATTCCAGAAAATTCCTTAGTGAGGTTTTGGTTTGGTTTTTGACTGAAACCGAGAGGTTGGAGGTTTGGTAGGCTAGGTCACTTCGGCACGAGTGTCCGGCGCTCAGTTCGGATGGTGACAACACAGGTGAGGTGGTAAGGTTGTGAAGAGTAAGTGGGCCACCCTATTCGAATCATTTTGACTAGTTCGGTTCGTATTTGTGTGGTGTAAGACACGAGGGTGTGCAATGTTATCCTTTAGGTCGTGCGTTGTTGGGAAATTTCTAGTGTTTGGGAGTCTTCTTTGAAAGTGTTGTGGTGAGCATCGCGTCATCACCATGGGTATGGCGGGTGTTGTGGATTGGCTTTGTGTGTTTCACTTGGGGTTCATTGGGTACCCTTTGTAAACTAAAATAATCTGAGAGGAATCTTTGAGCTTGACTATGGCCAGTTGTAAGTGTCATGTTTTGGTGGTGGCTATATAAATCCAAATAATTTGTGGGGAGTTAGACTCAGCCTAGCCTAAGTTATTTGTTGTTTGCTGTGCGATGTTGGCTGGACATTACAATTTTGGGGTGGTAATGTGCCGTAATATTGTTCCTTACCAGCACTTTGTTACATATACTTGTTTTGTGGAAGCTAACTAGAAGCCTTATGTGCGAATATTTTCGCGTTTCCCTTGTTGGGGTATTTAGTGCTAAACACTAGTTTGAGTGTGGTTGGTAGTCGAGGTGTAGTGGATGTTTCAGAACGTGGTAGTGATAGTATGTGTTTTACTATTATCATTGTTAATGGGTCTTCCGTAATCGGACCTTGCCATTAGTTAAGGTGTTATGAATTTATGTTGGGGTTGGAAGAACCACTGGGGTGAGTGAATTTTGGATCCGACAGGAATCCCTGGATCCATTAATGGGTATTTGAGCATACGTTATATCTTCTGGTGTATTGTTGAACTGGGTGAACATTGTACATGTTATGGTTTGTGGTAGTACTTTGGGGTTTTGCCTTGAAAATGGGAATCTATTTAGCATTATACATGTTAAATGTGTTGTAAAAATGTAAGGGTATCATTAATATTGAATGTGTTGTTTATATCATGAAATTGAATATGATATGGAAACTGTTAACATTGAAAGGAATAATGCATAATATTGATGCAGGTTGATATATAGGTTGATTTATACATATTGTGAGATGCCTCTTGATAAGAGATGAAGTGACCGGTATTGGGTCAAGTTGTTATTTATTGTTTTATAATATCATTGGGAATTGAGAAAAACTTGTTTTTACAAACTTATGCTTAATTTCGGGGACGAAATTCTTTTAAGGGGGGGGGGAGGTTATAGCGACCCCGGTCTTTTCCCATTTGATTATTGTATCCGGACTTATGTTCCGTAGATTCCATTGTTGTATATTGTTGTTGTTGTCCTTTAATTCTTTATTTTGAGTTATAGGATTTATTGGGCAGGTTATGTTACAGGTTGGTTGGGTTTAGAAACCAAAGTCATGTTCAGTTTTTGGGTTGGTCGCTCGAGCGAGCTCTTCTTCGCTCGAGCGAGGTCTTTGATTTTGGTCCTTCGCTCGAGCCAGGGTCCCTTCGCTCGAGCGAGCTTTGCGTCCAGTACTTAGACCTGAGGATGTGTTCTTGGCTCGAGCGAGCTTCCTTCGCTCGAGCGAGTGAGGTGTATGTTTTGGGTTCTTCGCTCGAGCGAGCTTTCCTTCGCTCGAGCGAGCTTCTGGTTGCAGACCTGAAGTCGAGTTTTTGGCTCGAGCGAGCATTTCTTCGTCGCTCGAGCGATGTTTTCTGTGTCTGGTCGCTCGAGCGACCAGGTCTTCGCTCGAGCGAGCCTGTCAGGTATAAATACGCAGCAGCGTATTTTAAAACAGTTTTCAGCCCCTTTTTTATAAAACCCTAAGTCCGTCTTCTCTTCTTCTCTAAACACCTTCTCTCCTAGGATTGATCTAGTTAGGGTGTGTTTTTACCCTAGTTGCTTTACAAATAAGGTAGAGGAGAGTGAGGGCTTTCATTTAATCTGAACAAACTTGGATTTGGAGCACTTTGGAGTTTGGGCTATCATCTTCGTCTTCTTCTTTTGGGTTCTTTGCTTCGAGGTAGGGATTTCCTACTCCATTTATACGTTTTAATCCTAAGTATTGGTATTTTGGTATGTGGGGGTAGTTTGGTAAATTTGGGAGAAACCCTAGGGTTTGACATAGATTAATTTGTATAATTAATTTGGGAAAAATGTGGAATTGGGTTTAATTCATGAAATTGGGGGATTATGAGACTGAATGATGTAGTTGGATAATTTAACCACCCATTGAAATTACATGTGTTGTGTATTTATTTCTTGCTTAGAAATAACTGTTTTGGGCTATCGGTGGAGGATAGTCATGATTGTTGTAGACATTGCATGTGGATTAGGCAAAATTGAAATTAATCACTTGATTAAGTTGTTGAGTATAAAGGTTGGAATAATACGTTAAAAGTTATGTATTGATGGATTGTGTATATGACTTTATGTTTATATGCCTTACTTGTGTATGGGAGGAGATAGGTGATGTACTCCACGGTTTAGGGGAAGATGGGGGATGTACCTCTAAACCGGTTAATGATTATGGGAAGATAGGTGATGAACCCAGGGTTGCTGCTTATATGCGCGCCTATAGCAGAGATACAGCTCATATGCTTATCTATTTGATATGATACATCACCAAAATGTGTATCAGTTGGGAAGTATGGAAGTGAATTTGATTGTGATTGATGCAATACCAACTTGTGTATTTGTTATGCTATATGAGAGGTTTAACTTGATTTGTTATCCCTGTTGAATTGGAAAGATTGTTAATAAGAGATGAAATCCCTGTTGAGTTATTTGGGACAGGTTCTGAGCCATAATTGGAAGGTGAATTATGCCATAGACAAAGTGTCATAGGCAATGTAGACATTTGTGTCATGAAATTGTAAATGGATTATTTTGTGTTAACCATGTATCGGGTACTACTGCTTTAGTTGATTCTTATGTTTGGTTTAGTATTTCTCTACTGGGCTGTGGCTCACCCTATATGGGAACTTTATTTTCAGGTTCAGGCGGTTCACTACCTCCAAAGACTTAGCTTGTGAGGATTTGGACTTGAAGACTTGTTTTATTTGTTTTAGTCGTTTTATTTGAATAATGTAAACATTCAAGCCTAGGGCTTTATTTGTTTGAGTTAGAACTCATGAATTTGTGTCCAAGTGTTGGCTTGGCAAGATGTAAGCCCGTAGGGCATTTATTTTGGTGTTTTATTTTATATTACTCTGATGATTTAAATAATATAATGTTTTTCTTTAATAATGCATGCCTTGTTTTATGTTTAATGGGTTTAATTTTGAGGGCGTTACACGGCTCCTCTTCGACTCCTTCGGCAACTTGTTCGACCGCCGGCTCTGAATCTGAATCCTCAAAACTGATCTGCCTAAGATTCTTGAAACTCGGAAAAACAAGCGCCGCAAGGTGCTGTTCGCCCCATGGAATCAGGACATGTTCTGCCGCCAAAGAAGTGGTATAGGTTGGCTCGTATCGCAGAAGAATGTGGGCCACCCAACCTTATTTATGGAGATTCGGACGGTCAATGAACTGAGAACCATTCTGATCTGTCAAGTACGACATCGTCGGCCGAAACTAGAACTTTCTTCAAGTTGTTTCCTGTACAATTAAAACGGTAAATACATGGAATTTGAATAGAAAATATTTAGTAAAAATTCATGGGGGGTTAAACGGCCACCTGGTTCACCTCTTCGCTTGGGCACTGGATCTCGACGATCTTCGCCCTCGCCGAATTCCCAATTTCCACGAACCACAACCATAACATCGTCAACTCGCTTGCCAGTGCTAGCAAGCATAGTGACCAAGTAATGGTCTGTGTCCTTGGCCCTGAGAAAGTAGCGCCCCTGCCGTCCAGAGGATTTGGCCAAGACATAACAATGTCGAATAGCAAGGACTCCAAGGTTAAGCCTAAGGCACCGGTTTAGTTCTATAATACCCATTATTATTCGGAAAAAGTTTACGTTTGGCTGAGAAGGGATTAAACCCCAATAATGAAGGACAGCCCATAAAAGTGGATGAAGGGGGAAACGGACTCCGCCCTCCGCGATTGACAGGAGAGGAAAGACGATTGTACTCTCATCAGTCCTCTCCGTGTCAATCACATTCTCTGCCAAAAGTGACAGATGAACGTCGTCAGGGATAGAAAAGTGGCGACGGAAACCAGAGACTCGCTACGCAGAAAGAAGGGCTCTCAGATGTTTAGCCATCACAGCATAAAAAACGGACACTCTACATAGCAAGCAAACAAAGAAAAAGGAGTCGAGGTGGAAGAAAGATAAACTTACAAAAAATGAGGAAGACAATGAAGAGCGGAAAAAAGTTGCAGAAGGTGAGAAGCAAGGGAGTTGAACTGACAGGAAACGAGAAATCTTGAGCATTGAAAAAAGAACATACAGATGAAAAGACAACACAGTTTCAAATCGTATTAAATGAATGAAATGTACGAAGGGACGGGAAATTGTAATGATGCTCAAAAGTAGTAGTCGTCCTGACGCTTGCATTAGAGTAAGGGATACCGCCGTATTTTCTGACTCTCTAGGTCCAAAGACCAAACATGCCAACTAACTGACGTTAATAGAATGTTTGGGGGGCAATTGTAGGGGCCAAATAAATCTATTACGTACGGAGGCCAAATAACTTGAGGAAAGAAACCAAATTGTGAATTATACGGCTCCATCCCGGAGGGACGAAGGCTGAATAATCAACTATAGACTAGGCCAAGTAAGAACAGTCAGCCGAATGAGGGATTAATTATTGGAAGAAAGGTGGGCCCAACTGTCAACATCAAGAACGACTATAAATAAGGAGAGTATCAGTTAACAAGAGGTATGTGAGAAAAAGTCTAAACTTGAGATATAAGCAACCAAGAGAGTATACACTGACTCGTCCGTCGGAGTGCTAATTCCGGCACCCCTGACCAGAGTGTTCATTCCTTTTCAGGTGATTGGCTGAGGATCTCGAGCGTCCCATTGGATCCAAAGAGTGTTTCCAAACCACTTCTCCACAGGTTTTGTTAGCAAATGCCCTAGGATACTTATTAAGAATGCATTAAATAAGGTTAATTACTCTCACTATCATAGAAAGGTTATTTTCTAATATGACTACAATACCATTTTATGTATTTCTCTTCATATTATTTTATTATTATTATTTTTGATCCGTTCACCTCCCACCAATGTATTTCCAAATTATTTAATCAAATAAATATTTAATTATCATTTATAATTTTAAATATTTATTTTAATTTTAATTTAACATTTTATTTACATTTCTCTTCAAAATGATTCCTCCCTAAATCTATGGCTGTGGTCAAATTTAAGAATAAAAAGTATATGATTTTCACCATAAAAGTGAGTATTTGTGTTATGAAAAATTTGGCAAAAATGTAACAAATCATTTGTAATGAAAAATATTATGAATCATTTTAATGAAAAATGTAAATAAAATATAAATTTTTAGGTGAAAAAATATTTTAAAATTATAAATAATATTTGAATATTAATTAATTTGAAAATATATAGGTGGGGGAGATGAACGGATCAGAAAAAATAAAAAATAAAATAAAAATTAAGAGAAATACATAAAAGGGTATTGTAGTCACATTAAAATTTTATTTATTTATTTATTTAATACAATACATTTAATGCCTTTATTCACCTCCTATGATAACTAGTGCCAGTAATTAACCCTATTTAATGCATTCTTAACAAAATCCACTAATAATAATTTATTTCATTTAATGAGTGTTGAAATTTGTTAAATTTTTAAAAATAATACTATATGTAGTAATTGGTATATCAATTAATATATTAACAGATGATGTTGCATAATTTTAGAGGTTTTGAGTCTTTATAATTTGTATAATGTGTGAGGTCATAAATTTAAAGTAATAATGTCATAACATATATTGATACATTAATTAGTATATCAATTGATGCGTATAGAAGAAAAATAAATTCTAGTGTTTTGGGAAAAAATAATGCTATATGTACCAATTACTATACTAACTAGTTTATCAATTGATAATGTGGCATAATTTAAGAGGTTTTTTATATTTGTAATGTGATTAGTGAATATAATCAATAATAATATCATAATTAGTGTTGGTACACTAGTTAATACACTAATTGATATATATATAACATCACTGTTTTGGAAAAGTTTTTTTTCCCCCTCTATGTGGACTTAAGTCTAAAGATTCTTTATTAGTATAGAGTGGTAAAAAATAAATAAAAAAGAAAAAAAAATCATATAGTGTATTATTTATTTGTTTTTTTATTTTTAGTGAGAGTCCCCAATTGAAGATATAGAGCCCCACCAACCCTTATGACTGACGGTATTGCTAAAAAGAATTCTAGTTGTAAATTTTTTTTATTTGGTTGAATTTTTAAAATTTGTAAAAAAAAAAAATTAGAAATTATCTTGACAAAAATAAATATAAAAATATATATGTTTGAATTTTTAAAAATTATTTTTTGTCAAAAAAAGATAAAATCATATAAAAATAATGAGTGTTTTATTTATTTTCATTTTTTTTTCCATGAAACTAATTTTTAATTTTTTTTAACAAATATATTCAAAAAATAAATTAAATATATATACATTTAAACATGTCTGAGATACAATTTGATAAAGTTAATGATGAAAAAGTTAAATTATCTGAAAATAGTATAAAATATCAAACTAGAAGGAATGTGACAAAAATAAGGGAGGGGAGGGGGATAAAGCAAAAAAGTAGGGTGAAACACAAATAAAATTTAAATATGATCTTATAAATTGTTTAGTCTTTTATTTTTTTTATGAACCAAAAGGTTCCTTTAAAGTAATAATTATACAAAAGGGTAGTGACATACATGTTTGAGTTTAATTTTTTAGAAATAAAAGTAAGTTTTTCTAAATGAAAAATTACACATTTAGGTAATCTACACTATAGAAATTTTAGATTTTCTCTCATCTTGGAATAAAATCTCACATTACAAACAAAAACATAACACTCTAATGTAACATTGTAACATTCCATTAATGTAACACTTTTATGTAACACACTAAAAAACTCATTGGTATACTTTTCCTAAATGTAAAAATGTAACACTAAAAAAATTTCTTAGTGTACTTTTTTTCAAATGTAACACTCCAATGTATCACCAAAAAAAAAAAAAATCCTTAGTGTAGTTTTTCCAAACGTAACACTTCAATTAATGTAATCCTAAACGTAACACTCTAATGTAACGTACTCCAATGTAACATACACAAAAACACTAAAAAATTTCAGTCTGTTTTTTCCAAACGTAACACTTGTTTGAAATTATAATTTGTCCAAAACATATTAAGGAATGTTTGTACTTATTTTGGAATGGTTTGAAAAATCACACATCTTTTTTTTTTTTTTTTTTTGAGTATTATATTAGAGTGTTACGTTTGGAAAAAATACATTACGATTTTTTTATTTTTATTTTTATGTGTTATATTAGAGTATTATACTAATGAGTTTTTTTAGAGTGCTATATTAGAATATTACATTTGAAAAAAGTACAATAAGAATTTTTTGGGGGAAGTGTTACAGTTTGAAATTGTACATTTGCCGAAAACTTATTAAGGAGTTTTTGTACTCTTTTTGAAATGTTTGAAGAATCCCACATCTTTTTGGAATGTTTGAAAAATCCTATATTTTAAGTCATTTTTATACTCATTTTGAAATGTTTTCCAAATAAAAAAGATTCTTATATAAAAATTCATTCCAAATTTCATTTCATAAATTGTGTACACTTTCTAGAACAAAAGAAAAAAAGAGAAAGAAACATAATAGAAATAAGGGTATAACCGTAAATCTAATTTTTAAATAATATATTAAATCTACCTTTCCAAAATCAATGAGACTAATTGGTCTATAAAAAAATCTTTGGGACTAAATAGATTATCATTTCTTAATATAGGATTTATAGGTAAATTTTCCAAAAAAGTATTTTGGTCTTGTTAAAAAATAAAAAAATCTTTAATTAAGATAGCTTTTAATGTTATGCTAGTTTTTAAGGATAATGCTAGGGATACCAATTTTTTTTACCAAATAAATTACCAAATGTCTCATATGGGTGTGGGGTCTGCAATTTTGTAGACCCCACACCCATGTGAGATATTTGATTATTTATTTAGTAAAAAATTTAGAACCTATAACATTTTTCAATTTTTAATAAATATACTTATTTAATACTTTCCTAAAATATACTCTTAGGCACATATTAAAAACTTTAGTGATATTTGCCTTTGATTAACGCTCATCTATAAATACTCTTTCATATCAACAACATATCATTCACAATTCACAAAGACAATACAACAAGATCTAGCAAAGCATAATACCTGAAAATGCCCGAGCCCTTATGCCCAGGTAAAGATTAGGTTTTGCTAAGGATTTGGTTTAAATCATGTTGACATGCGTTTTTTCTTTTTTTCTTTTTTTCCCTATAAAAATGTACTTATGAAGTTTAATTCTGTACATTGAGTTAATAATTCTTATTCTTTACCAATTAAAAGAAAACAAAAGATTAGTTGATATATTGTTATGCTGTGATAGATAATGGTTAGAGTTGTAAATGAATAGAGCCGTTTTGTGAACAGGCTTAAGCTCGGCTCAATAAGAGCTCATTTGAACTTGGTTTGTTAGTTTTTTATTTTTTTTTTTTTTTTTTTTTTTTTTTTGCATTCGAGCTCGAACTCGTTAAATTTTTAATAAACTAGTCCAAACATTCTGAAAACTCGGTTCGTTAGTTGGCTCGTTTAATATTTATTATTTATATATAAAATAATATAAAAATATGTTTAAAAATAAGATAAATATGTTATTTATATACTTAAAAAATATAAATGTAGACAATAGTTAACTATAGATGGTACATTTATATAATAGTGGTAGTATATATTATTATTTTGGTAAAATATTGACTTTTTTTTTAGAATGTTTATATATATTGCATATATAATTGTATAATCAAAGTTTTAATTATAACTTTAACCTCATACGCAAGTATAAATTTATAAATTTTTTGGTTCGTGAACAGGCTCGAGATTGAGTCAAGTCGAGCTCGGTTTGTTAAATTTTTATTGAACTTGAACTCGAATTCGGGTTCATTAAAATCTTAATAAACAAGTCCAAACATACTAAAGTTTAGCTCAACTCGGCTCCTTTGCGGCCATAATAATGATACGTTCCGATAAATTATTTTAAACTATGTGTAGAAGGCAAATACAAGTTGTTATATTTATGCAGGTAAGGCTGCATGGCCTGAGCTCCTTGGGGCAGACGGCAAAATAGCAGCAGCGACAATCGAGAGGGAGAAGAATTATCGGGTTAAAGCCGTGATTGTGCTGATAGGAACCATTGTTATTGAAGATTTTGTCTGCACTAGGGTTCGCGTTTGGGTTGATAAGAGTGGAATTGTTGTTAAGGTTCCTGTAGCTGGTTAGAGTACTTTGAAGTGATTCATTGTTGCTTTCCTGGCTGATTATGATTTATCAGGCTATTTTATCTCAAAGGAAGCCCTAAGAAAATAAAGATTAATGGAATTTGTATTCTCCATTTGTTAATAAGTGTGGCTATGATGTGTCTAAAATTTGAGAGGAAAATGGCTAATTGCACTGGTGAATTTTATTTTTATGTTTTATTTATATCGGTAAACCATGGCAGTTTTAATGGCAAATTCAGTTTTGATGCTCGATTATGATTATTACTCCATTCGTTCTAAAATATTAGTCCCATATTTTATTTTTTATTGTCTCAAAATATTAGTCTCTTTTCAAAAATCAAGGAATAAAATAATATGACTTTACTATTTTACCCTTCTTTCAAATTCATTAATAACACAAAAAGTACAATTATGACAACTGATATTTCTAAAAAAATGTATTATCAAAGGGAAATTTTGAAAAATTAATATTTTTAAAATGTAATAATTGTACTATCAAAAAAAAATTAAATTTTCTAAAGGGACTATTATTTTGGGACGGAGGGAGTATTATTATTTTGACTTGGGTCTGGTTTCCCTCCAGTCCCTTATCGATAGTTACGTAATCAAATCAGTTTTGTATAAAAAAAAATAGATGGTGAAAAAAAAAATGGTTGACAGAAATCTCATCCAATGAAATAAGTATCGATATCCGATCAACGTGATTTTTTATAAGCATATAGTACTCGACGAGTTTTACACATTAAACAGTTCGAATTATCGAAACGGGACTCTTGATAAGTCTCTACGGGCTTAACAATATTTTCCAATATAATCTGAAATTGGAGGGAAGCCAGTCGCTCTGACTTTGTGTTTGTAAATCTACCATTCTTCTCAAATAGGTTAGTGCAAGTAGAAATGACTAGTGTTTAGGAATAAAGACAAACCTTTAAACACCAACTGACATGAGATGTGGTAGTGCAAAAAAGATATGAATTTATTGAGGTTATGTTTGGATCATTGAAATGGTTGAAGATTTTAAAAAGAAAAAGGAAAAAATAGCGTTATTTTATTTAAATGATCCAAGCACAAAGTTAATTTAATTTGGAGGATTTATGTATAGGTCTTAAAAAATGGATTTATTGTCTAATAGGTCTTATGATAATTAATAGTGTTTTTTTATCAAACATTATTAAAAAAAATCATTAATTGTTAATTTTCAGCGATAGTTTGAAAATTTTGTAACAAAAAATGTCATTAATTATAAGTTTTAACGATAATTTAAAAAATTGTCACTAATTTTCAACTTTCGATGACAATTTGAAAATTTTGTCATAGAAAAAAGTCATTAATTGTAAGTTTTTGCGACAATTTATAAAAATCATAATAAAAAAAAAAAGTCAAATGATTGTCAATTTTTAGTGACACGCAATAAGGCTTATTTTCAATGGTTCTTGATGAGAATTAAATCGAAATATTAGGATCTATTGGTAGTTTACCCGTTTAACTAAGCATATGTATAGCTTGTTCTTTTTTTATTTTTATTTTTTTTTAATTATCAGCAAAAAAAAACTTTATTGATAAATTCAAACATATAATACATAAGAACAAACAACAATAGAGGAGATAAGAGCAAAGAGCATAACAATAAACCATCCTAATCCAATTAGGTTGACACCAGGAAGGCTATACAATCATATGCTAGCTCAAGTTAAGAGTTAGCGAGCAACCAACAGGGGTAGAGGGAAAACAAGAACAAAACAACAATACAACACCAAGCACCAGACTACCAGCATCCAAATACCATACACAACCCCGACCTAAGCATACTCGTATCTGATTGAGATTGTATACAAAGTCATTTACAGAGTAATGCCACTCCTTAGATGAGGATTTTAGCCAAGTTGCTACTCTGATTTTTATAAGTTCAGAAAGTTCCCAGATATCCGGTTTAGCATCATCGAACATGCATTCGTTCCTAAGCTTCCAAATGGACCACATAGTTGCTAGAGAGATAGCTCTGCAGATTATCTTCTATTGTTTCTTGAAATTACCTCCTTCCCACCATATTAGCAATCTCTCAATGGAGCCAGGAGCCAGGAGTGACCAAACATTCCAAAACAAAGGGGCAATGAAGCAACACATGAAACACAGTTTCCTAATCCTTCTTACACAAGCCACAAAGAGTGGAGGTGCTTCCATTTAGTATACCAATTCTTTGGAGGATGTAGACACCCCATTTTTGACCGTCCTCAAGACTTGGACGTCACCGTTTGAACACTCGGTGATCATCAGTGTTTGTGTTCGTCTTGAGTTCCCGGAGGTCTCGGCCACGCGCCTTGCCTCAGGATCTCTCGACTCGACTGTTTTGTGTTTGGTTTTGCACCAAACACTTGTGTTTTGCTTTTGAGGGGAAGGGAATGGCTTGTTCGCCATCCCCACACCTCACTGACCATGGCTTGAGGCCACCGGCCACTGTTTTGTTGCCACCGGCCATTGTGATGGCCGGCCGGCACTATTTTTGGTCAATCGACCATGTATTTGGTCAATTTGTCATTTTTGGTTGGCCGACCACTGTGCATCTGCTTTTGCAGATATTTTTATGCTAGCTGTGCTAGCTGGCATACACTTTGCACCCCCTCCATACACGTGTATGGAGGGATTTCACTCTTGCTTAGCTTGTTTTGTAAGCTTTGCAAGAGTGATCCTCTATAAAGGGAGGGCCTCTCCTCCCTCCTCCAGGGTTACAAAATTTTTTCAGAGGGTCTTGAGATTAGAGTTTGAGTCTTGTATCTATCTATCTCTATATCTCCATCTCCCTTTGTATTTGTGTGTGTTTAGGTGTGTTTAGCCTTACTTTTGTGCATAAACACCTACCATTACACCTTCCCTTGGTTGCTGAGGCATTAGAGGTTTGTTCTTGGACTTCTTGAGTTGATCTAAGCTTGGAGAGGCTGCTGGAGCATTGTTCTTGAAGGGGGTCTTCAAGGGTAAGAACTTTACCTTTAAATACCCCATTTTTGCATAGTCCTTTTGCCTACCTTGCATCTGTTTTTAGACTTTGTGTATAACATATAAAAGTCTTGTTTTTACTTGCTTAAAATAGTTGTTTAAGGTTGCTTTGAGCTTTGGGGTTGTTTGACCCCTCTTAGGCCTTGTTTGGCCCCATTTTGTGCTATTTTGGTGAGCTCCGGGACCACCTTGTTTGGGCCTCCTCACCACTGAAATCCTAGTGGTGAGGATGGTGTCTTGAGGTCCTAAGAAGGAGAGGGCCATCCCCTCTCCTTGTTGTCTTCAAAATGTGCCATTTTGGCCTCATGTGTGAGCACCATTTTTAAGTTCATGTTGGCCATGTCTTAAGTGTTATTTGTGCTTATTTTGTCATGATATAGCACTGTTTTTACTTGGTTTAGACACACCATGCATGCCTTGCATACTTGTCTTGTAATGCCATATTTTGCCTTAACATGCTTTAGGCTTTGACCCTTGTTTTAGCATGATTTTGGCCAAGCTTTGTGAAGCTTTTGTGTATGTTTTAGTATGCTTTAGCTCTATTTTTAGTTGCTTTGGCCATGCTTGACATGCTTTGTATAGCCACCTTGCATTTTGGCTTGCTAGCCTCGGGTGTGTGAGTGTTGAGCATGCATTGTTTGGCTTGTTTCAGTGGTTTGGCACCACTTATAGCATCATTTCAGTCCCCATGGTATGCTTGTATGCTTGCATTTGATGCTCCTTTAATGCTTTAAAAGGTTGTAATCTTGTGCTCCATGTTTGGCCTCTTTTGTATGCTTCCATGTGTAAGTCATTTAGATGCCATCTAAGTGGGTTTTGAGGTTCATTTTAACATGCTAAAACTCTAATTTTAGTTGCTTAAATCATGCCATGTTTGGTCTTGCTAAGTGTAGTTCAATGCCTCTTTGGTGAGCCTTAGGCTTTAAGCTTGGTTGCATGGTATGCTTACTTTGCTTAGTTGGTTTGGAACCTCTTATAGCATGATTTTCAGAGCTTAATTTGCATGCCATTAGTCCATGTTTGTCCCTTTTAAGTGTGCTTAAAAGTTGCTCTTTGATGCTTAAGTTTTGAACCATGTGTGCATGCATGTTTGTGTGTATTTTGGCCCTCATTTCCTTAGCATTTGGCCACTGATTCTGGCATAATAGAGGGCTGTCCATCTGGGTGTAAGTCCATTGTTCGCATGTTGTTGCATGCTCGCCTTGTGTGTTGTTGCATATTTGGCCTATCTCATGTGTTGCATGCTTGAATCATAGTGCATTTGGCATGCATTCTCATCTTTGTTTTGATTGCTTAACATGCCATATATTTTGCATATTTGCATGTTGGCATTGCATCTTGCATGCTCAATTAGCTTGCATACTTGTTATATGCTTTGCATGCTTGTTGGCATTCCCATGTTGCATACTTGGTTTCTATGCCTAGGGTGCATTGCATTGAACATGCATACCTTGCCTCTTGAAATCAAGTGATAGAGGTTAGGCCTTTATGTGCTTATTTGGTTTGCATTTCATTTGAAATCAAAATGCACAACTTGACTTCTTGGGCCATCACGCATTGAAATGTGCGATTGGTGGTCCGAGAATCAAGGAACATCCTCCTTTGAGTCATAAACATGATAAGGGGTGTGTTGGTGCACACATTTGCTTGAAATGCATTGCCATACCTTGCTTGTCCTCTGTTGCTATCAAAGCAGGATTCTGCAGGCACAGATGGCCGACCGACCTCATTCAGTGCCGACCAGCCATTAATTTATAGCCGATGGCTTCATTTGTGGTCGATGGCCACTTACCTTTGGCCAGTGGTGTTCCCCTTTGGCCGGTGGTGTTCCACAGTGTTCAGAGAGTGTTCTTTGGGAATTGTGCCATTTTCAGAGGAGCAGAGCAGGGAAAACAGAGGCAGCTTGTGCATGGCATTGGATTTCCGGGCGAAGCCAATCCGAGCACGCGTGCATCCCTCTTCCCGAGGCCCTTTACTGTTTTCAGTAGCTTAATTGATTCGTTAATTAGTTAAGTGTTGTATAATTTAATTAATTAGCTTGTAGGTTAATTAAATTGTATTATTCTTTTGGTCCCTCCGAGCGAGGGCGAATTTGTAATAAGTGTGGGTGCGTGTGTGCGTGTCTTCCAACCCCCACTTCTTTCTCCCTTTTACTTACCTGCTTTTGATGGTTAGTATTAGGTCATATTTAATTTAGCATCCTTATGCTACGCATGCGTGCATCCATTCATTTGTACCACATGCACCGGGCTCGGCGCATCATGCTAACTGCATTGTATTTCAATTCTAAGTTGAATACGTGCTATTTGTTGCATTCCACATGCCATCCTAGGATTAGCCGAGCCTATTCTAGTTGCATTTTGTATGCGATGCATTAGCCACTTAGCATGGACTTGGATCATACATTGATTGCTAACAAGTTTTTTTGTTTCGGCTCGGAGTACTCGGTAAGATTTTCATGCTTTAGCATCTCGCATGAGTGTGAATATTAACATAATAGCATGCTTACCATGTGGCTATATGCTTATGTGATATAACCTGCTTGAATGCCTGTGGGTGAAGGTTGGATTGTTTGAGTTGGAACAACTCGTTGAAATCCGTGTTTTAGCCTACTTGTGGGTAGCAAATTTCAAACTGTCTTTCAAATGGGCGGATATGCAATGCTTTGTTCCAAATTAGACGATCTAGTCTATACTTTTGTGTTGTGCGCATCACATAGTAAGATTAGCTAATTAATCGGAATAAGAACGCATAATGTTTTCAAAACAAGATATCATGGTTAGTAGAGGCCGATCTTTGATCGGGCGAGCGGGGGTGCTCATAGCTGACCTTCCCCAATCATACCCAAGTTCCTGAGCCAAGGCAACTTTGGTGATGACGGACACATGGCCTTAGGAAAACGAGTCAGGGTTTCCTAAATTCCCCCAAAATAAAATATTTAGGAGGCGACTCTATATCTGGCAAAGCAGTCCATGTTTGGCACTTCCTTCAAAAAATCGATTTTCCAAAACGATTTGCCGGATTTAGACTCTTTGGTTCAGATTAAGAACCGTGACAAATCGAGTCTGAACTGTAGCGTGAGGCCCCACGCGGGCCTGTCCACAAAGGAATACAACGGTTCTCACTTTGTATTTCCAAGTGAGCCAACCAAATAAATGAACTTTAGGTGGTAAAGTTTTATTCCACAGCATTTTAATTAATTTGGGCCTAGAACCAACACCATCAATTACTGATTTGAAAAGAGAGGATGATTTGGCAGCCCACCGTTTGGTTGGGGGATGTGGGGAAAGATTTGGAAAGGGAAAGGGAAAATATGTGTGAAACTAGGTGAAATACAGGTATGTTTTATTCACATTTCACATATCTTTTTCATTTCCCTTTCCAAATCCCTCCTCAAATCCCCCAATCAAACACAACATTAGGGTAATCATTGATCTCCCACTACAACAAAAACACATTTTAGTGACACCATACTAGTGGCATGTTCTTAAAAAATATCACAAAAAAGAATATTTGGTGGCATTTTTTAGAAAAATGTCATAGAGCCACAAACATACAAAGCTCTAGTGGCATTTCAATTAAAAAAAGTGTCATTTCACTACAACAAAAATGTCACTACAACAAATTTACACTTTAGTGACACTATACTAGTGGCATGTTTTTAGAAAATGCCACAAAAATAAAAATTGGCATTAAATGTTTTAGAAAAATGCCATAGAACCACAAACATATAAGGCTCTAGTGGCATTTCAATAAAGAAATGTCACATTAATTTTATGGCATTTTATAAAATAATGACACAAAAAATTATGTTCGTGACTTTTACCAACAGATGCCACTAAACTTTAGTAGCAATGATATTTTTTAAAAAATGTCAAGACACTAGGTAGGTGCAAATTACTTTTTATGGCACTTAGGTGAAAAGTGTCATAAACAAATATTTTATAGCATTTTGAGAAATGCCACTAAGCCAAAAACTTTCCAAGCTTATAATGGCATTTTTGAAAAAACAAAAAATGCCCATATATTTTCTAAATTTTTAAAATGCAGTAAATGATTAAAAATAAATAAATTAAACTCAATATATGCTACAGGAAAAAGCACATTCGGCGACTAAATTTCCTGACCAAAAAAAATTTGGTCGCTAAAAGTAACTTTCAGCGACCAAAACAGCATTAGTAGCCAAAAGTAAAGCTTTTTGGTGATTAAACAATTTTAGCCAAAAGTCTACAATTGGCGACTAAAACTAAGTTTGGTCGCTGATTATATGGGTTTTAGTGACTAAAAGATTTTTAGTAGCCCAAAGTAAAGCTTTTTGGCGACTAAAAAAATTTAGTAGCCAAAAGTTTACAATTGGCGACTAAAAATAAGTTTGGTCGCTGATTATATGGGTTTTACCAACTAAAAAAATTTTAGTAGCCAAAAGTAAAGCTTTTTGGTGACTAAAAAAATTTTAGTAGCCAAAAGTCCACAATTGGCGACTAAAAAATAAGTTTAGTCGCCAAAAGTGGTCATTTTTAGCGTCGGAGAACTAAAATCCTAAGGCGGGAATTAAATTTTTTGGCGACCAAAATTTTGGTAGCTGAAAGTGCATCTTCGACGACCAAATCCGATTTTGGTCAACAAAAGTTAAGTTTTTTAGCAACTAAAAAACAATTAGTCACCAAAAGTATAGAATTGGCGACTAAAAAATATTTTTAGTCGCCAAAAGTGGTCTTTTTTTATTTTGCTAGTAAATAGTTTATTTTACATAAATTATGTTCAATAAAATAATTATGTTTATACATATACTTTTATATTAATATGGATGTATGTACTATATAAATAATATATGTCGCATATTTAATCATGTGGTGCTATAAAGGTGTAGTGGGAAGAGTGTGGTGTATAAAGTTTATGGTGCGGGAGGTTAGCAGTTCGAGTCTCCGCAAGAGTGGATCAAATTGTTCTACAACGAATTATCGTCACGAATGGCACTTGATAGCGTCACGAATAGTGCCTACTATGACATTAAAGTGTCACTGAAAGGTTTTAGTCTTTATGGTATAATGACACTTAAAAGTGTCACTAACAATTTTTTTAATGGCGCTTGATAGTGCCACAAATAATATCTACCATGACATCAAAATGTCATTGAAAGTTTTTAGCCATGATGGTGTAGTGGCACTTGTAAGTATCTACCGTGGCACGGATACAAATGGCATTTGTTCAAAATGCCACAAGACTAAAAAATGTCATTAAACCAATAGTTTTGTAGCACTTTGAAATGTCACTAAACTAAGAAAATGTTGTATACCATGCAAGCCGTGTCGAGCACCTATCATCAACTGCTCTGCTTCCCGACCAAACACGGCATTGAACAAATCCGTGGTTTCCAGAAATTGGCACAAGCTTGTTATCTCCTTGCCTCAAAGACACCAAGAGAGCTGGAAGTGAATTCTATTGACGTTCCGAATCGAGAGAGCCTCGACGATGTTGGGCGGCTCCCAGGTGAAAAGGCCACAGAAGCCTTGGATCGAGTTGAAATTGATGGGAATCCTGATAGGTTCTTCATGGTCGGCGCCTCCCTGAATAAAGTCGACAAGTAGCAGCTAATTACCTTCTTACTCGGCAACCTCGACGTATTTGCATGGTCACCGTATGAGATGCCGGGGGTGGATCCATCAGTTTCTCAACACCGTTTAAACATTGATCCCAAATGTAAGCCGATTATTCAGAAAAGCCGGCGATCAGCTGCAGAACACACTACTGCTGTTGTTGAAGAAGTTGACCGGTTGCTCGATGCCGGGGCAATCCGGGAAGTTACCTATCCTACATGGTTGTCAAATACTGTGGTTGTAAAGAAGAAGAATGGGACTTGGCATGTTTGTGTGGATTTCACGGACTTAAATAAAGCTTGTCCCAATGATTGTTTTCCCCTCCCCAGAATAGACCAACTCGTAGATGCCACGACACGTCATCAATGTATGAGCTTCCTCGATGCCTATAGAGGCTACCATCAAATTGCCATGCATCCGGAGGACCAAGACAAAACTGCATTCCTCACTCCAAGAGGAACCTATTGCTATAAGGTTATGCCTTTTGGGCTGAAGAATGCGGGGGCACCATACCAAAGACAAGTCACTGCCATGTTAAAGGAGCAACTCAGCCGCACTATGGAAGCGTACATTGACGATATGGTGGTCAAGTCCAAAGAAGAGCAAACTCATCTAGCCGATCTGGAAGAGACATTCGGCATTTTGTGCAAGTACAAAATGAAGTTGAACGTTTCCAAGTGTGCATTTGAGATCGGATCTGGCAAATTCCTTGGCTACATTGTCAACCACTGCGGAATCGAAGCCAACCCGAGGCAAATCACAGCAATCCTAGAACTCAGCTCTCATCGATCGGTCAAGGAGGTTCAAAAGTTGATGGGGATGGCCGCCGCACTCAATAGGTTCATCAGTCGTTCCACAGATCGTTGCCGACAATTCTTTCATACCCTACGGCAGGGTAAAGCTTTTGAATGGACCTCTGAGTACGAAGCCGCTTTCAACGGTCTAAAGACTTACCTCCGGTCAGTTCCACTCTTGACAACACCTTCGGCAGGTGATCCGCGCATTTTATATCTGGCAGTTTCCGACCGGGCCGTTAGCGCCGTTCTATTAATGGAAGAGCTTGGGGAGCAACGGCCAATGTATTATGTGAGCAAGGCAATGGTTGACGCCAAAACACGTTACCTTCCGTTGGAAAAACTCATCCTAGCCCTCGTCATGGCAGCAAGAAAACTGATGCATTACTTTCAGGGGCATACCATCGAGGTATTAACGGACTACCCCCTCCGGTCAGTACTCCGTAGTGCAGAAGCATCAGGGCGCGTTTCAAAGTGGGCTCTCAAACTCGGCCAGCACGATATTCAGTTTCTGCCTAGAACCTCAATCAAGGAGCAAGTGCTTGCCGACTTTGTGGCCAAATTCACTGGAGGCCTCGCCGACTTCAAGTGTGATCAGATTCAACCTAAGCCGAACTGGAGAATTTATGTTGGGGACATTTGGCAGATGTATTGTGACGGATCGTCCAACCAACGTGGTAGTGGGGCAGGCGTAGTTATCATGGTTCCCGACGGGGCAATAATTGAGCAGGCTGTCAAACTGGGTTTCGATGCATCGAACAATGAAGCCGAATACGAAGCATTGTTAACCGGTTTACGGAATGCACATCTCCTTGGTGCTCGGCGTCTCCTTATTTTCTGCGATTCAAAGCTAGTCATCAACCAATATAAAGGGAAATACGCAGCCAAAAATGACCGCATGGCAGCTTACATGAAAACGGCGAATTCTTTGCTGGCAAAATTTGACTATCATGAACTAAATCAAATAACCCGGGATCAGAACACGCATGCAGATGTCTTGGCCTGCCTAGCCTCCGCCATCAACTCAGAAATCAAATGGACAATTGAAGTAAGATTCATCCCTGAGCCGAGCATTGCCTCCTCGGAGTCAATCCAAATTGATGTCATAGAATCAGGTCCAAGCTGGATGGACCCTATCACCGCATTCATATCTTCTGAACAGCTCCCGGCGGACAAAAAAGAAGCACACAAACTGCGGAACAAAGCCCTGCGATATTACTTGGATTCGCAAGGAAAGCTCTCCAAAAAAATCCCTTTCTAGTCCATATCTAGAATGCGTTCATCCGGACAAAGTCGAAGAACTCCTGACTGAAATACATGAAGGTAGTTGTGGTGCCCATTCCGGCCGGCGCTCTCTGGCTCATCGAGCTGTGACACTAGGGTATTATAGGCCGACAATGAGAGCTGATGCCGAGTGTTACGTCAAGAAATGTGAACAGTGCCAGAAGTTTTCCCCTTTAACCAATTTGCCTGCTAAAGAGTTAAGCTCTGTCACCAGTCCTTGGCCGTTCGCCCAATGGGGACTTGATATCGTCAGACCATTACCTCGTGCCCCGAGCAACAAGCGATTTTTTATTATCGCGACAGATTACTTCACAAAATGGGTTGAAGCGGAGGCATTAACGCACATTCGGGATACTGATGTTAAGCGTTTTGTATGGAGAAATATCATCACACGATTCGGCATTCCTAGAGCACTTATTTCAAACAACGGCACCCAGTTTGACTGTGACGTCTACCGGGAACTGTGCAGCAAGTATGGTATTCGGCCTTATTTCTCGACGCCGGCTTATCCACAAAGCAATGGCCAAGACGAAGCCTCCAACAAAGCAATCTTGGATGGCATCAAGAAAAGGCTGGAGAAAGCCAAAGGCAGATGGGTCAAAGAATTGCCGAGTGTGTTATGGGCTCACCACACTACGCTGAGGCGATCCACTGGGGAAACGTCGTTTGCTTTATGCTTTGGAACCCAGGCAATCATCCCCCTAGAGATCGGCCTCCCAACCTTGAAATCGAAAGCTTTTGATATGGGCCGAAATGACATGATGTTTGCCTTGGATTTGATCCTGATTGAGGAACGACAAGACCGTGTCCTTGCGTCCATGGCATGGTACCAGCAACAGCATGCTAAGTCATATAACCAACATGTTCATCTACGCCGTTATACACCAGGAGAATTGGTCCTCAAGAAAGTACTCCCAACTGCCAGGAATCCGGCTGACGGCAAACTGGGTCCTAACTGGGACGGTCCCTATCAAATCGATTCAATCGTGGGAACAGGGGCATATCGGCTCAAAGACATGTCCGGAAGAAGTCTGCCGCGTCCTTGGAATTCCACGCATTTGCGTGAATTCTATCATTAACCCGACTTGTGGGGCATGATGATTTATTTTGAATGTTCGCCGTGTACAAACTTTTACTTTTATAATGCAAGATTACTTATTTCACTACAAGAAATTTTAGTTTGAAGATGAGAGCCTCCGGATTCGGAGCTCCCTTCGTGGATATCACGATTGGCCAAATAAAAAGCCTCCAAATTCGAAGCCCCATTAGTGAATGACACTTTTGAGCAGAAAAAGCCTCTGGATTCGGAGCGCCCTTCGTGGATATCACGATTGGCCAAATAAAAAGTCTCCGAATTTGGAGCCCGATCAGTGAATGACACTTTTAGGCCGAACGAGCCTCCGGATTCGGAGCGCCTTTCGTGGATATCACGATTGGCCAAATAAAAAGCCTCCGAATTCGGAGCCCCATCAGTGAATGGCACTTTTGGGCCGAAAAAGCCTTCGGATTCGGAGCGCCCTTCGAGGATATCACGATTGGCCAAGTAAAAAGGCTCCGAATTCGGAGCCCCATCAGTGAATGACACTTTTGGGCCGAAAAAGCCTCCGGATTCGGAGCGCCCTTCTGTGAATGACATTTTTGGGCCGAGTGAGCCTCCGGATTCGGAGCGCCCTTTGTGGATATCACGATTGGCCAAATAAAAAGCCTCCGAATTCGAAGCCCCATCAGTGAATGACACTTTTGGGCCGAATGAGCCTCCAGATTCGGAGCGCCCTTCGTGTCTATCACGATTGGCCAAATAAAAAGCCTCCGAATTCGGAGCCCCATCAGTGAATAACACTTTTGGGCCGAAAAAGCCTCCGGATTCGGAGTGCCCTTGATGGATATCACGATTGGCCAAGTAAAAAGCCTTCGAATTCAGAGCCCCAACAGTGAATGACACTTTTGGGCCGAAAAAGCCTCCGGATTCGGAGCGCCCTTCTGTGAATGACACTTTTGGGCCGAGTGAGCCTCCGGATTCGGAGCGCCCTTCGTGGATATCACGATTGGCCAAATAAAAAGCCTCCGAATTCGGAGCCTCATCAGTGAATGACACTTTTGGGCCGAATGAGCCTCCGGCTTCGGAGCGCCCTTTGTGGATATCACGATTGGCCAAATAAAAAGCCTCCGAATTCGGAGCCCCATCAGTGAATGACACTTTTGGGCCGAAAAAGCCTCCGGATTCGGAGCGCCCTTCTGTGAATGACACTTTTGGGCCGAATGAGCCTTTAGATTCGGAGCACCCTTCGTAGATATCGCGATTGGCCAAATAAAAAGTCTCTGGATTTTGAGCGCCCTTCTGTGAATGACACTTTTGCCGAATGAGCCTTCAGATTCGGAGCGCCCTTCATGGATATCACGATTGGCTAAAAAAAAATGAAAGAGAAGCTGAAACATGTTTAAAGCATCCGGCTTCGGCACGCTTTTCATGAATATTCTGTTAACAAGCATAAACTCAACTGACGAATGATGGAAGATGATTATAAATATGTTTAAACACAAACCAAAACAACATGCAAACGTGTAAAATAATATTTTTATTGCATAAATCGATAATACGTATTTCGCTCCCTATTTACGCTAGAGCGGTACAATGTGTTTAATTTTATTCACCGTCCCCCTCGTCATCGCTCCTCGACTTCGAAGGCCACAAAAGGAAAATGATAACTCTAGTATAATGGCGACGCCGAATCAACGCCTGCAACCTAGAGAGACTCTGCGGCCTGGAGAGCCTTAATCCACCCGTGTTTAAATCCACAGTTCTCACATCGGTGGACCTCCTCGGCCCTCCTCGGCGAGCTTTTCCTTCGTCTTCTCAATCCCAACTTTTCGGCCCGTATGGAAGCCTTGTTCATAAGCCTGGGTCTTTGCAGCTTCTATTGCAAACATGCTTGCCATGTCGCGATCGGCAATCGCGTGACTTATAAGACGCTGGGTCACCCTTTCGTCTACAATCGGGTTAGATAGGCCGGCCGACTGAGTTTCAGCGGTTTTGGCTTTTCTTAACTCACGCTCGACTTTTTTCGCGCGGGCCTCTAAACTACGAATGCGTTCATCTTTCTGTTCGATCTCCTACCGCACGGCACGAAGTCGCATGCCGATCTCGGAAACGGTGTATAGTCCTTTCACCACTCCGTGAACGCCCTCTCGAAACACTTCGAAATCTTGTCGACCAATCATCGACTGCTGGACCTCCGGCGGAAAAATCTGTCGTGCAAATTCGACTGCCATGCTTGGATCTCGAATGATTGAATCTGCTTCCATCATCAGTTTGTTCCCAATAAAGACTGAAAAACTCAATGGGCGCGAAGGCCCACTGGCCTTGCTTCGCGAATGAGGGGAGTTCCCCCACTGTCACTTCTTCCTTCTAGGCGACCCCGCTTTGACGACGTGGAGAGTGACGCTTCTCCTGCTCTCCAGACGCCCTAGTTCCCATTCGTGATGGTTCCCCACCTCAATACATCGCTGAGTCCAGCTCAACCAATGTCCTACCCTCTCCTCCGTTGTTGAAGAATAGTCTATCTGACATTCACACTTAGCTAACCTTCTTCGACAGACTGGTTTGAGTTGAGTCTTAGCACGCTAATGGGACCTACACGCATGAAGCGAAGCAACTCCCTTTTTATTAACCACAGATGCACCGCTCCCAAAGCGATCCCTTCAACGCTGCCCCAGCCAAATCATAAATGACTGATAATCGGCGGCAATGTTCACTAATCCACTGGGACAAGGGCAGATTAATTAATCTATTCAGCCTACGTAAGTCATTTTTTTGAACAGACAGGCTGCCCCAGCCAATTCATGAATGGCCGATAATCATTATCCACCACTAATCCGCTGGGGAAAGCAGATTCGTCAATCTATTCGGCTTAAATATCAGAGCTCCTAGCCGAATATCCATGGTGCCCCAGCAGAGTTTTAAACTGTCATTTTTAGGCGGTCTCGTTCAAACTTGCTGGGGCAAGGGCAGATTCGTCAATATATTCGGCTTAAATATCAGAGCTCCTAGCCGAATATCCACGGTGCCGCAGCAAAGTTTTGACCTGCCATTTTTGGGAGGTCTTATTCATTAATTAGGCGGTCTTGTTCAAACTTGCTGGGGCAAGCACAGATTTGTCAATCTATTCGACTTAAATATCAGAGCTCCTAGCCGAATATCCACGGTGCCTCAGTAGAGTTTTGACCTGCCGTTTTTAGGTCTTATTCATTAATTCAGCGATCTTGTTCATCGACTTGCTGGGGCAAGGGCAGACACATCTTATCCATTCGATCTTATTCATTAATATACATTGTGCCCCAGCACATCCCTAAGTTGCCGTCTTTTGTTGGTCCTCATCAACCTGCTAGGGCAAGTGCATATTCACTAATATATTTGGCTAAGTTGCAGTGCTATACAGTTATTCATGAGCTGGATTGATTATGCAGTTCGTTTCATTCATTTCATGATTTTATATCTTACTTAGCCATTCACAAGCACATTCATCAGGCAGAAAGGCAAAAGTAACTTTCATTCATAAGCTGAGCACAAACAAAAGTCATCTCACAAATGAAAACTACTCTACATCAGCTTCTCAAAAAAAAAAAAAAAAACCTCTCGTTTTCATGGCCTCAGACTCGGCTCAGAGAGAGGCCTCTGCTGCCTTAACCCTCTCGTTTTCCAACTCAGCTGTAAGAAAGCCGATATGTTCGATAGCGTCGTATTGGCGACGGCCAATTTCAGCTATCCTCCCCGCCGCCTGCAAAACAAAGGATCAATAAGCTAATATAAAAACTTTCCTTTGAGTTAACCTCGCAAAATTATAAAGGGGCACGTACCAATATCGCCGATTGAGCGGCTAAAGCGATGGCCAACAGATCCGCCTCTGCCCTAAAAGCTGCTCTGTCAACCGGCAGAGAAATGGAAGACGCCAAGCTCAAGGCCACGGCTGGGTCTCTTATAGCCGATGCATCAGATGCAACCGGCATGTTCTTTATCCTTGGTTGTACTATAAACATCACAACCAAGTCAGATTCATCCATACGTGGCCGTTTATCAATTGGTTCTTCCAAATAATCGACCTCGTGATCGGCCGGGCATTTTTCTTCCCTTTGCTCCGTCACTTGACCCTCCTGTTGATCGACAACAGGTTCCATTTTGGCCACTTCGGTCTCAACCTCCTCAACAGGAGCAGGTGGAGGAGTTTCTTCCCTAGCGTCTGGTGGAGGGGGTGGAGGTTAGTTTCGCTCGGCTTCGGCTCTCCTACGCGCAGCCATCCTCTTAGTGTTTTTCCGTCTGGCCAATTGAGTGAGCGACTCACCAGCCATGTTGTCAGAATACGAGCCGGGTAGGTTCCCTAAGTTGGTAAAAATATCCTCGAAGGACACGTCCGCTCGGTCGGAAGTGGATGGAGGATTGAGGCCGACTTCTTCAAAGGCAAAATGAGTGCCGCGTCAACCTCCTCTAGTACGTCAGATCCCTCCAAAGATGGCTGATTCGGTTCCTCTTCGACTCCTTCGGCAACTTGTTCGACCGCTGGCTCTGAATCTGGATCCTCAAAACTGATCTGCCTAAGATTCTTGAAACTCGAAAAAACAAGCGCCGCAAGGTGTTGTTCGCCCCTTGGAATCGGGATATGTTATGCCGAAAAGAAGTGGTATAGGTCGGCTCGTATCACAGAAGAATGTGGGCCACCCAACCTTATTTATGGAGATTCGGACGGCCAATGAACTGGAATACCGTTCTGATCTGTGCAAGTACGGCATCGTCGGCCGAAACTAGAACTTTCTTCAAGTTGTTTCCTGCACAATTAAAACGGTAAATACTTGGAATTTGAATAGAAAATATTTAGTAAAAATTCATGGGGGGTTAAACGGCCACCTGGTTCGCCTCTTCGCCTGGGCACTGGATCATGGCGATCTTCGCCCTCGCCGAATTCCCAGTTTCCACGAACCACAACCATAACATCGTCAACTCGCTTGCCAGAGCTAGCAAGCATAGTGACCAAGTGATGGTCTGTGTCCTTGGCCCTAAGAAAGTAGCGCCCTTGCCGTCCAGAGGATTTGGCCAAGGCATAACAATGTCGAATGGCAGGGACTCCAAGGTTAAGCCTAAGGCACCGGTTTAGTTCTATAATATCCATTATTATTCGGAAAAAGTTTACGTTTGGCTGAGAAAGGATTAAACCCCAATAATGAAGGACAGCCCTTAAAAGTGGATGAAGGGGGAAACGGACTCCGCCCTCCGCGTTTGACAAGAGAGGAAAGACGATTATACTCTCATCAGTCCTCTCCGTGTCAATCACGTTCTCTGCCAAAAGTGACAGATGAACGTCGTCAGGGATAGAAAAGTGGCGACGGAAACTAGAGACTCGCTCCGCAGAAAGAAGGGCCCTCAGATGTTTAGCCATCACAGCATGAAAAACGGACACTCTACATAGCAAGCAAACAAAGAAAAAGGAGTCGAGATGGAAGAAAGATAAACTTACAAAAAATGAGGAAGACAATGAAGAGCGGAAATTAGTTGCAGAAGGCGAGAAGCAAGGGAGTTGAACTGACAGGCAACGAGAAATCTTGAGCATTGAAGAAAGAACATACAGATGAAAAGACAACACGGTTTCAAATCGTATTAAATGAATGAAATGTACGAAGGGACGGGAAATTGTAATGATGCTCAAAAGTAGTAGGCGTCCTGACGCTTGCATTGGAGTAAGGGATATCGCCGTATTTTCTGACTCTCTAGGTCCAAAGACCAAACATGCCGACTAACTGACGTTAATAGAATGTTTGGGGGGCAATTGTAGGGGCCGAATAAATCTATTACGTACGGAGGCCGAATAACTTGAGGAAAGAAACCAAATTGTGAATTATACGGCTCCATCCCGGAGGGACGAAGGCCGAATAATCAACTATAGACTAGGCCAAGTAAGAACAGTCAGCCGAATGAGGGATTAATCATTGGAAGAAAGGTGGGCCCAACTGTCAACATCAAGAACGACTATAAATAAGGAGAGTATCAGCTAACAAGAGGTATGTGAGAAAAAGTCTAAACTTGAGATATAAGCAACCAAGAGAGTATACACTGACTTGTCCGTCGGAGTGCTAATTCCGGCACCCCCGACCAGAGTGTTCATTCTTTTTCAGGTGACTGGCTGAGGATCTCGAGCGTCCCATTGGATCCAAAGAGTGTTTCCAAACCACTTCTCCACAGGTTTTGTTAGCAAATGCCCTAGGATACTTATTAAGAATGCATTAAATAAGGTTAATTACTCTCACTATATATGACTACAATACCATTTTATGTATTTCTCTTCATATTATTTTATTATTATTATTTTTGATCCGTTCGCCTCCCACCAATGTATTTCCAAATTATTTAATCAAATAAATATTTAATTATCATTTATAATTTTAAATATTTTTTTTAATTTTAATTTAACATTTTATTTACATTTCTCTTCAAAATGATTCCTCCCTAAATCTATGGCTGTGGTCAAATTTAAGAATAAAAAGTATATGATTTTCACCATAAAAGTGAGTATTTGCGTTATGAAAAATTTGGCAAAAATGTAACAAATCATTTGTAATGAAAAATATTATGAATCATTTTAATGAAAATGTAAATAAAATATAAATTTTTAGGTGAAAAAATATTTTAAAATTATAAATAATATTTGAATATTAATTAATTTGAAAATATATAGGTGGGGGGAGATGAACGGATCAGAAAAAATAAAAAATAAAATAAAAATTAAGAGAAATACATAAAAAGGTATTGTAGTCACATTAAAATTTTATTTATTTATTTATTTAATACAATACATTTAATGCCTTTATTCACCTCCTATGATAACTAGTGCCAGTAATTAACCCTATTTAATGCATTCTTAACAAAATCCACTAATAATAATTTATTTCATTTAATGAGTGTTGAAATTTGTTAAATTTTTAAAAATAATACTATATGTAGTAATTGATATATCAATTAATATATTAACAGATGATGTTGTATAATTTTAGAGGTTTTCAGTCTTTATAATTTGTATAATGTGTGAGGTCATAAATTTAAAGTAATAATGTCATAACATATATTGATACATTAATTAGTATATCAATTGATGCATATAAAAGAAAAATAAATTCTAGTGTTTTGGGAAAGAATAATACTATATGTACCAATTACTATACTAGTTAGTGTACCAATTGATAATGTGGCATAATTTAAGAGGTTTTTGATATTTGTAATGTGATTAATAAGTGTAGTCAATAATAATATCATAACTAGTGTTGGTACACTAGTTAATACACTAATTGATGTATGTAACACCATTGTTTTGGAAAAGTTTTTTTTCCCCTCTATGTGGACTTAAGTCTAAAGATTCTTTATTAGTATAGAGTGGTAAAAAATAAATAAAAAAGAAAAAAAAATCATATAGTGTATTATTTATTTGTTTTTTTATTTTTAGTGAGAGTCCCCAATTGAAGATATAGAGCCCCACCAACCTTTATGACTGACGGTATTGCTAAAAAGAATTCTAGTTGTAAATTTTTTTTATTTGGTTGAATTTTTAAAATTTGTAAAAAAAAAAAATTAGAAATTATCTTGACAAAAATAAATATAAAAATATATATTTTTGAATTTTTAAAAATTATTTTTTGTCAAAAAAAGATAAAATCATATAAAAATAATGAGTGTTTTATTTATTTCATTTTTTTTCCATGAAACTAATTTTTAATTTTTTTTAACAAATATATTCAAAAAATAAATTAAATATATATACATTTAAACATGTCTGAGATACAATTTGATAAAGTTAATGATGAAAAAGTTAAATTATCTGAAAATAGTATAAAATATCAAACTAGAAGGAATGTGACAAAAATAAGGGAGGGGAGGGGGATAAAGCAAAAAAGTAGGGTGAAACACAAATAAAATTTAAATATGATCTTATAAATTGTTTAGTTTTTTATTTTTTTTTTTATGAACCAAAAGGTTCCTTTAAAGTGATAATTATACAAAAGGTAGTGACTTACATGTTTGAGTTTAATTTTTTAGAAATAAAAGTAAGTTTTTCTAAATGAAAAATTACGCATTTAGGTAATCCACACTATAGAAATTTTAGATTTTCTCTCATTTTGGAATAAAATCTCACATTACGAACAAAAACATAACACTCTAATGTAACATTGTAACATTCCAATAATGTAACACTTTTATGTAACACACTAAAAAACTCATTGGTATACTTTTCCTAAATGTAAAAATGTAACACTAAAAAAATTTCTTAGTGTACTTTTTTCAAATGTAACACTCCAATGTATCACCAAAAAAAAAAAAAAAAATCCTTAGTGTAGTTTTTCCAAACGTAACACTTCAATTAATGTAATCCCAAACGTAACACTCTAATGTAACGTACTCCAATGTAACATACACAAAAACACTAAAAAATTTAAGTCTGTTTTTTCCAAACGTAACACTTGTTTGAAATTATACATTTGTCCAAAACATATTAAGGAATTTTTGTACTTATTTTGGAATGGTTTGAAAAATCTCACATCTTTTTTTTTTTTTTTTTTGAGTATTATATTAGAGTGTTACGTTTGGAAAAAGTACACTACGATTTTTTTTTTTTTTTATGTGTTACATTAGAGTGTTATACTAATGAGGTTTTTTAGAGTGCTATATTAGAATATTACGTTTGAAAAAAGTACAATAAGAATTTTTGGGGGGAGTGTTACAGTTTGAAATTGTACATTTGCCGAAAACTTATTAAGGAGTTTTTGTACTCTTTTTGAAATGTTTGAAGAATCTCACATCTTTTTGGAATGTTTGAAAAATCCTATATTTTAAGTCATTTTTATACTCATTTTGAAATGTTTTCCAAATAAAAAAGATTCTTATATAAAAATTCATTCCAAATTTGATTTCACAAATTGTGTACACTTTCTAGAACAAAAGAAAAAAAGAGAAAGAAACATAATAGAAATAAGGGTATAACCGTAAATCTAATTTTTAAATAATATATTAAATCTACCTTTCCAAAATCAATGAGACTAATTGGTCTATAAAAAAATCTTTGGGACTAAATAGATTATCATTTCTTAATATAGGATTTATAGGTAAATTTTCCAAAAAAGTATTTTGGTCTTGTTAAAAAATAAAAAAATCTTTAATTAAGATAGCTTTTAATGTTATGCTAGTTTTTAAGGATAATGCTAGGGATACCAATTTTTTTTACCAAATAAATTACCAAATGTCTCATATGGGTGTGGGGTCTGCAATTTTGTAGACCCCACACCCATGTGAGATATTTGATTATTTATTTAGTAAAAAATTTAGAACCTATAACATTTTTCAATTTTTAATAAATATACTTATTTAATACTTTCCTAAAATATACTCTTAGGCACATATTAAAAACTTTAGTGATATTTGCCTTTGATTAACGCTCATCTATAAATACTCTTTCATATCAACAACATATCATTCACAATTCACAAAGACAATACAACAAGATCTAGCAAAGCATAATACCTGAAAATGCCCGAGCCCTTATGCCCAGGTAAAGATTAGGTTTTGCTAAGGATTTGGTTTAAATCATGTTGACATGCGTTTTTTCTTTTTTTCTTTTTTTCCCTATAAAAATGTACTTATGAAGTTTAATTCTGTACATTGAGTTAATAATTCTTATTCTTTACCTATTAAAAGAAAACAAAAGATTAGTTGATATATTGTTATGCTGTGATAGATAATGATTAGAGTTGTAAATGAATAGAGCCGTTTTGTGAACAGGCTTAAGCTCGGCTCAATAAGAGCTCATTTGAACTTGGTTTGTTAGTTTTTTATTTTTTTATTAATTTTTTTTTTTTTTTTTTTGCATTCAAGCTCGAACTCGTTAAATTTTTAATAAACTAGTCCAAACATTCTGAAACTCGGCTCGTTAGTTGGCTCGTTTAATATTTATTATTTATATATAAAATAATATAAAAATATGTATAAAAATAAGATAAATATGTTATTTATATACTTAAAAAATATAAATGTAGACAATAGTTAACTATAGATAGTACATTTATATAATAGTGGTAGTATATATTATTATTTTGGTAAAATATTGACTTTTTTTTTTTTAGAATGTTTATATATATTGTATATATAATTGTATAATCAAAGTTTTAATTGTAACTTTAATCTCATATGCAAGTATGAATTTATAAATTTTTTGGTTCGTGAACAGGCTCGAGATTGAATCAAGCTTAAGCTAACTCAGCTCGAGCTCGGTTTGTTAAATTTTTATTGAACTTGAACTCGAATTCGGATTCATTAAAATCTTAATAAACAAGTCCAAACATACTAAAGTTTAGCTCAACTCGGCTCCTTTGTGGCCATAATAATGACACGTTCCGATAAATTATTTTAAACTATGTGTAGAAGGCAAATACAAGTTGTTATATTTATGCAGGTAAGGCTGCATGGCCTGAGCTCCTTGGGGCAGACGGCAAAATAGCAGCAGCGACAATCGAGAGGGAGAAGAATTATCGGGTTAAAGCCGTGATTGTGCTGATAGGAACCATTGTTATCGAAGATTTTGTCTGCACTAGGGTTCGCGTTTGGGTTGATAAGAGTGGAATTGTTGTTAAGGTTCCTGTAGCTGGTTAGAGTACTTTGAAGTGATTCATTGTTGCTTTCCTGGCTGATTATGATTTATCAGGCTATTTTATCTCAAAGGAAGCCCTAAGAAAATAAAGATTAATGGAATTTGTATTCTCCATTTGTTAATAAGTGTGGCTATGATGTGTCTAAAATTTGAGAGGAAAATGGCTAATTGCATTGGTGAATTTTATTTTTATGTTTTGTTTATATCGGTAAACCATGGCAGTTTTAATGGCAAATTCAGTTTTGATGCTCGATTATAATTATTACTCCATTCGTTCTAAAATATTAGTCCCATATTTTATTTTTTATTGTCTCAAAATATTAGTCCTTTTTCAAAAATCAAGGAATAAAATAATATGAATTTACTATTTTACCCTTCTTTCAAATTCATTAATAACACAAAAAGTACAATTATGACAACTGATATTTCTAAAAAAATGTATTATCAAAGGGAAATTTTGAAAAATTAATATTTTTAAAATGTAATAATTGTACTATCAAAAAAAAAATTAAATTTTCTAAAGGGACTATTATTTTGGGACGGAGGGAGTATTATTATTTTGACTTGGGTCTGGTTTCCCTCCTGTCCCTTATTGATAGTTACAATCAAATCAGTTTTGTATAAAAAAAAAAATAGATGGTGAAAAAAAAAATGGTTGACAGAAATCTCATCCAATGAAATAACTATCGATATCTGATCAACGTGATTTTTTATAAGCATATAGTACTCGACGAGTTTTACACATTAAACAGTTCGAATTATCGAAACGGGACTCTTGATAAGTCTCTACAGGCTTAACAATATTTTCCAATCTAAAAATTGGAGGGAAGCCAGTCGCTCTGACTTTGTGTTTGTAAATCTACCATTCTTCTCAAATAGGTTAGTGCAAGTAGAAATGACTAGTGTTTAGGAATAAAGACAAACCTTTAAACACCAACTAACGTGAGATGTGGTAGTGCAAAAAAGATATGAAGTTATTGAGGTTATGTTTGGATCATTGAAATGGTTGAAGATTTTAAAAAGAAAAAGGAAAAAATAGCGTTATTTTATTTAAATGATCCAAGCACAAAGTTAATTTAATTTGGAGGATTTATGTATAGGTCTTAAAAAATGGATTTATTGTCTAATAGGTCTTATGATAATAAATAGTGTTTTTTTATCAAACATTATTAAAAAAAATCATTAATTGTTAGTTTTCAGCGATAGTTTGAAAATTTTGTAACAAAAAATGTCATTAATTATAAGTTTTAACGATAATTTAAAAAATCGTCACTAATTTTCAACTTCCGATGACAATTTGAAAATTTTGTCATAGAAAAAAGTCATTAATTGTAAGTTTTTGCGACAATTTATAAAAATCATAATAAAAAAAAGTCAAATGATTGTCAATTTTTAGTGACACGCAATAAGGCTTATTTTCAATGGTTCTTGATGAGAATTAAATCAAAATATTAGGATCTATTAGTAGTTTACCCGTTTAACTAAGCATATGTATAGCTTGTTCTTTTTTTATTTTTATTTTTTTTAATTATCAGCAAAAAAAAAAAAAAAAACTTTATTGATAAATTCAAACATATAATACATAAGAACAAACAACAATAGATGGGGTAAGAGCAAAGAGCATAACAATAAACCATCCTAATCCAACTAGGTTGACAATAAACCATCCTAATCCAATTAGGTTGACACCAGGAAGGCTATACAATCATATGCTAGCTCAAGTTAAGAGTTGGGGAGCAACCAACAGGGGTAGAGGGAAAACAAGAACAAAACAACAATACAACACCAAGCACCAGACTACCAGCATCCAAATACCATACACAACCCCGACCTAAGCATACTCGTATCTGATTGAGATTGTATACAAAGTCATTTACAGGGTAATGCCACTCCTTAGATGAGGATTTTAGCCAAGTTGCTACTCTGATTTTTATAAGTTCAGAAAGTTCCCAGATATCCGGTTTAGCATCATCGAACACGCATTCATTCCTAAGCTTCCAAATGGACCACATAGTTGCTAGAGGGATAGCTCTGCAGATTATCTTCTATTGTTTCTTGAAATTACCTCCTTCCTACCATATTAGCAATCTCTCAATGGAGCCAGGAGCCAGGAGTGACCAAACATTCCAAAACAAAGGGGCAATGAAGTAACACATGAAACACTGTTTCCTAATCATTCTTACACAAGCCACAAAGAGTGGAGGTGCTTCCATTTAGTATACCAATTCTTTGGAGGAATACAACGGTTCTCACTTTGTATTTCCAAGTGAGCCAACCAAAGAAATGAACTTTAGGTGGTAAAGTTTTATTCCACAGCATTTTAATTAATTTGGGCCTAGAACCAACACTGAAAATCCTATGTGATTCGTGATTAGATAAAGATTAAAATATTCCAAAACTCCAAAATTCCAAAACACTCAATCTAAAATCATCAAGCACTTACGAGAGTGATTTTAGTTTGTTTGTTTTTAGGAATAAATAATAAATCAACACAAATGATTTTTTACGTGAAAAAACCACAATTGAAGAACCTTCAATTGTAATCAAAAACCACGGGCGAACCGCCACTAATCAATCCACTACAGAAGGACTACAAGGTTACAAAGAAACCATACAAATTACCCAACCCAGTCAATTTGTCTCTGAATCTTCTGTAACTCTTTCACCACGCCTTCGTCACGGAACTGATTCTGAAGTTGATCCCACACCACAATTTCACTTGTCGAATTAACGACTACGTAAAGAATCAAACGCCTTTTGAAACTTTACGTGTTGATCTTCGGATCCCACCGAAGAGAACACTCTTGAATATGTAGTATCAAACACTTTGATGTATGAATCTCAACTCATGAGTTTAGAACTCTCTCAAGAACATCAAAGAAAAACTCATCAAACTCTCAGAAGAACACTTCAAACAAAACTCTAGAATTCTTGAGTCAGATCTAGAAAAGTAAGTTTAGTTTTAGGAGAAAACCATCTTCTTATAGAAAGCCAAAAAGAATCCCAGTTCTGAAAGAAATCAAACACTTGAAAAATTCCGGATTCTGAAGCTCGCTCGAGCGAGGCTCCTCTCGCTCGAGCGAGACGCTTATCTCGCGTGATTTCTACTAGTGCCTTCGCTCGAGCCACGAACTCTTCGCTCGAGCGAGGAAACAACACCTTCAGGTTTTTGTATGGAAGCAATTCGTCGCTCGAGCCACCTTCATCTTCGCTCGAGCGAGCATTGACCTTCGCTCGATCCACCAATTCCATGCTCGAGCGCACATTCATCACCTTCAGGTTTTATACTGGACGCATTCCTTCGCTCGAGCGAGGACATCTTCGCTCGAGCGAGGAAGACAAAAATGCACAAAAAATTACAACTCAAACCCTGAGTTTTGTTCGCGGGATTTTGACAAGATAGGACCTAACAAACACCATCAATAACTGATTTGAAAAGAGAGGATGATTTGGTAGCCCACCGTTTGGTTGGGGGATGTGCGGAATGATTTGGAAAGGGAAAGGGAAAAGGTATGTGAAACTAGGTGAAAAACATGTATGTTTTATTCACATTTCACATATCTTTTTTATTTCTGTTTCCAAATCCCTCCTCAAATCCCCAAATCAAACACAACATTAGGATAATCATTGATCTCCAACCTAATTAAGGGACCAAATGCAATGATATTAATAAGTCTCAACAACTCCATCCTTTCCGATTCAAATAATTCTCATCTAGATAGCAAATTCTACTCCCCTTAATTTATTTAGGTTATGTTTGGAATGTCAGAATGGTTGGAAATTTAAAAAGAGTGAAAAAAAAAAAAGCTTTATTTTAGTCAAATAATCCAAACACAACGGTACTGTTTAGTTTAGTTTAGTTTAGTTTTTAAATTAATATTTGGATCAAAAAATCAAAAAACATGTTTGATTATCAATTTCAAAACTCTTTTCAAAATTATTTTTTCTCTCTTCTCTCTCCTTGTCTTTTTTGTTTTTATTATTAATGAATCAATCAATCACTTTTTCTCTCTCCTCTCATTAAAAAAAAATTACAGATCATTACAAAATTATTTTCAAAACTCATAACCAAATAAAATTTTAATTTTCAAAACTTTTTTCAACAACTTATCTTTCTAAATACAACTCAAAACTCAAAACTTTATTCAAAAACTAAACCAAACAGAGCCAACATTACTTATAGCCCTTGAGCTTCTTTAAGATTTTAATTCACATAATTTAACTAATGTTGTAATTTCTTTTGCACTTGAAAAATGTATATTTTACTTTGATTATCTTTGTATATATTTTACAATTGAAATGTAACTTTGCTGAAAGGAAAATCTGTATAATTATATCAAAATTGTGGAATTTATTGTATTTTTTTTTTAAAAAAAAATTCCATAAGAGTCCTCCTAGATTTATCATTGGTAGATTTTATGAATTTTCAATTCTACAATGGTTACTTTTGGGCATGTGAAATTCATCACAAGTTGTAACGTAATAATTTGATTCATTTTTAGACTCTTGTACATAAATTATTCATAAAAAGTCTTAATTTAATCATATATATATGGATTGCATGTATAAAACTAATGGCCATGTTTTTCAATGATCCTAAGATTGCTTGGAGAATAAATCATCCTTGGCGTCGAGTCTGCGGTTGTGATTATATTGATGACAAGGTGTGCGCTTAATGGTGGGATTTTGATTCTCCTCGTTCATGGGATGAAGATTTTAATTTTATTTGATAAAATTGAAACATATTATTAAAATTTAAAATTAATGTTCAATAACTATCACATGATTGTAAGGACTAAAATTTTTATTAATTCTTTTCGAATTTAAAAAAAGAGTTAATTGGTGAAAAGTCTAAACTTATAAGAACTATATGCTATTTAATCTAACGTTTAATTTTTATTTGTGCTAAATACATGTGTTGAAAGCTGCTAGAAAAGTTGTTGATACCGGAAAAGTCATATGAAAATTAGCGAGAAAGTTGTTGGTAACCGGTGGCTAATTGGTGGTAGTGAGGTGAATAAATAAGGGAATAGATAAATGACACATACGAATAGATGACATTAGGTTATATTTGAACTATTAGACATATATGTAAGCTTTCGGATTAAGAATTTTTTTTGGTTCAAAAAAATTTAAATTTTAGCCAATTAGTCCAATAGTTTCAGAAGAAAACCTCTTGCTATTAAAAAAAAAAAAAAAATGTATTAGTGGCGGGCTTAACTAGTAGCCATTATAAGGAAATTTTTATGGTACACCCTCTTAAAAGGTGTGTATTATATTTACCTTATTACATATTTTTGTAGTGCATGTTACGTATTTTTGTAGTAAATGTTAGGTATATTTTGGGTAGAGTCACAACAATTTATGATTCAAAAATGAAATTACATATTTTATAGCAATGTTACAATTTTTTGTCACTAAACATTTTTAATAAAAAAAATGTGTAACATTAACACAAAATACATAGTTTATTATTGAACCACAAATCTAATAAGAAAAATATTTAATATTTACGATTTACCTGCCCCTGCAATGGGATTTATTCATATTTGATATGAGGTTATTTTTAAGGAAAAATTGGTGAAACATTCCTCTCTAACTTTTGGTAGTAAGAGAGATCCAATATATTTTTTTCTTATTAGTTAAGATTATTCAATAACATTATTAGAGAAATTTTAGCTCGTTACAAATTTCTCCGTGACGAACTGAAATTTCTTTTTGAAGAACTGAAATTTTTCTATGAAGACAAATTTCTATGTCATTTTTTTTTTCTTTGTACTGAAAATTCTCTAGGCCATAATTTCTCAATGAAAATATTGAGAGACTCCAACTACTATGAAAATATTGTATGTTTTTTATCTTATAAAATCTTAATATCATGAATTTTAAACTAAAAATCCCTATTTCAAACTATGCAAACTTGCCTGAAAATTTACTCCTTAGTCAGAGTAAATTTTTTGAATAAAATAGGTCCACTAATTGAGCTACAAAAATTAATAAAGTTAGGGAAAATTATTATTCTGGAGGAGTTTCGAAAAATTATTACATGATAGTAAAAAAAATTATAATTTTAATTATTAACATTCATAAAATTTATCATTTTTTTTTTAATGTTTTTTTTTTTTTCCTAACACACTATGGTGTGTTATTCTCCCATAAAATTATATAGGCACGTTGGTGTACTTGTGAGAAAAATAATCAAAATTCCATCACAACCACATCATTTTGTTTTAGGTTATGATTGACCACCTAAAATATGATGAGACTTACATTTTTATTCCAATTATATTTGATTGTATGATTAAAGTTAGAGTGGTACTACATGTATCAATTAATGTACTAACTACTGTACCAACACTAGTTATGACATTATTATTGACCTCACTCATTATATAAATTACAAATACCAAAAAATATCTTAAGGCTTGGTTTGGGAAGTGGGTTGGCTTTTTGGCTTTTTGGCTTTTTTGGCTATTTTAGCCTGGGCTTAAAAACTTGGTTTGGGAAGGGCTTTTTGATTTTTTTGAGTTTTTTTGTGAGAGAAGAATGTAATGATTATGGATTGGATGTGATGTTTTATTTGTTATGGCTAAAATAGCCTATTTTGTTTTTTGTGGCTAAAATAGCCAAAAAAACCTGCAAACCCACTTGCCAAACACAGGCTAAATTATGTCATATCATCAATTGATACACTAGTTAGTGCATTAATTGGTGCATATAACATTAGTTTTAAAGTTAATATGTTAATAGTTGTGTGACAAATGTTAACAAATGCTCCTCATGCATTGTTTAATGTTAGAATACAGTGAAGAGTATTTTGAAAATAGTGAAAAAGTTAAAAAAAAAAATGTATTAAATTGAGTGAAAAGTGCTATAAAACTAACACAAAGTATATTGGGTTCTACATTTATTTTGTCTTAATCTTATATTCCTAGGACACTTGTTAACAAGATCCTAATTGTATCGGTTGTCATGGTGGAGTGATAGTGGTGGTGAAGATGGTGATAGTTGGGATGTGACGGTGGTAGATAGATGGTGATGGCGATAGCGATGGTAATAGTGACAATAATGATGTTAGTGTGGTTGCATTTGTAAGCTTTAAGTTAAGAAAATGTTTTTTTACCTTTTAAAAACAAAAATATTTTCTACTCCAATAAACTTATTTTTCATTGACTTGAAAAAAATGTAAAATATATTTTTTTTCTCCAAAAACAAAGAAAGTAAAGGGTCTGTTTAGTAACATTTACGTTTTCAGTTTATATTTACAAAAATTTTATAAACTGATTTTTGTTTATTTTTTGTTTATTTTTAGAAAAACATAAACTACAAACACGTTTGGTAATTGACAAAATGTTTAAAAAAAATTTAAAAATATAAAAAAGAGTGAGAAATGGTAAGTGGTGGCAAGTGGCGGCGGAAGACGGTGGTGGAAAGTGGTAACGGTGGGTGGTGGGTAGCGGGTGGTGGTGGGTGGTGGCGGGTGGGAGGTGTGGTGGGTGGGTGGGTGACGGTGACGGTGACGGTGGCGGGTGGTGGGTGGTGGGTGGTAGCGAGTGGGTGGTGGTGGTGGTGGTGGCGGGTGGCAGATGGCGGGTGGCGAGTGGTGGTGGCGGGTGGGTGGTGGGTGACGGTGACGGGTGGTGGGTGGTAGCGAGTAGGTGGTGGTGGTGGTGGTGGCGGGTGGTGGGTAGTGGTGGCAGGTGGGTGACGGATGGCGGGTGGTAGTGGGTGGGTGGTAGTGGCAGATAGGTGGCGGATGGTGATGGTGGGTGGTGGTAGCGAGTGGGTGGTGGTAGTGGTGGTGGCAGGTGGGTGGCGGATGGTGGTGGGTAGGTGGTGGTGGTGGTGGTGATGGGTGGGTGGGTGATGGTGGCGGGTGGTGGGTGGGTGTGAGTGGGTGGTGGTGGTGGGTGGTGGTGGTAGGTGGGTGGCGGGTGGGTAGTGTGTGATTGTGGTGGTGGTGGTGGTGGTAGGTGGTGGCGGGTGGGTGACAGGTGGCTGGTGGTGGTGGGTGGCTGGTGGTGGATGGTGGTGGCAGGTGGGTGGTGAGTGGTGGTGGCGGGTGGTGGTGGCGGGCGGTGGATGGCAGTGGCGGGTGGATGGCAGGTGGGTGGTGGTGGTAGTGGTGGCGGCGACGAGGGGTGGGTAGTAGTGGCGAATGGGTGGCAGGTAGGTGGTGGCTAGTGGGTGGTGGTGGCGGGTGGTGGTGGCAGGTGGGTGGTGAGTGGTGGTGGGTGGTGGTGGAAAATAGTGACGAGTGGTGGCTAGTGTTGGGTGGTAAAAAAATAAAAATTCAAAACTCAAAACGAAAACACATTTTTTGAGTTTAGATTTTTTGGCCAAATTTATAAACTGAGACCACTGATTTATAAATCAAAAATTTACCAAATAAATTTTTATTTGAGTTTTTAAAATTTTTATAAATATAAACAGAAAACTGAAAACGTAAGTATTACTAAACGGCACCAAAGTATTATGCCAACATGAATGACTTATTAAAAAGTGATAGCAAATTGTAAGGTTTGTTAAGTTTCACAATATTATTTTGTTGTTAAATAATGAAGCGGCCAATTAGAATAGTCTACAAAACATCAATGACACACAAATACACATGCAAATAGTCTTAATTATATTTAAGAAAAATGTTGAAGGTCCTAAAATTTCTATTAAGAGTTTTTCCCAATGCCTGTGGATTTTGCAACATGAGTGTGAGTTCCACATTGATAAAACATTTGATAGATTTTTTTGTATCCCTATTGTTATTGGGACACGTGGCATGCAGTGTATGCTCAATAATATTTCATGATAGAATGAATACAACTTTGAAGAGTGCAATCATGCACACCCAATAACTTGTGTAGAGAAAAACCCTACAACAAAAAAAGATTTTTATGACGCACAATGCACGCCGTAAAAACCCTTCTACGACGTGCATCGCATCATATTAGGACCAGTCAGGAAAAGTCATTCACTTTCAACGACGTACTTTGTACGCCATTAAAAACTATTTAACGGCAGATTTTGTACGTTCCTGTTACTTTTTCTACAACATGTTATAGTACGCCATTAAAAATTATTTAACGGTAGATTTTGTGTGTCGTTACTTTTTCTATGACTACTTTTGCACGCTGTTAAAAACCCTTTAACAATGGATCTTATGCGTCTTATTTTATTTTTTTACTACTACTTTTACACACCGTTAATTAAGGGACAAACCACGACATTCATTACTAGTTGTTGAATATTTAATACAATGACTTATTTTGCATGCTGTAAAATATGTATATTTAAAAAAAAAAAAAATTCAATAAGTTTTATTTCACCTGTTCTGTATAATTTAAGAAAACATTACAAACAAGTTTCACAAATACATATAAGCATTAATCAAACACCAAAATATTATTTCAAACATCCATAAAAAAATATCCATAAGTTCTAAATATCCAAAAACTATATATACATTCCAAACTATCTAAAAACTATGTTTCTAAACATAAAAAACTATCCCTAAATTCTAAATCATCCAAAATGTTCTAAATCATCCAAAAAAATATTGGATATTTCCTCAAGGATGGGAAATCAACAATATTGTTGGATGGGAATGCAAGGTTTGAACCCTCGTTCATGTATTCAATTTCAGAAGGAATTGACTGAGCTTGTTGTGGACATGGAATGGACTCAACTGGATGAGAAGTGTCAGCACCAGGTTTCTCTCTCTCAATTTGAACCTTGGGCTTGGGTTGGAATTTGCCACCGCGATGTCCTGAGATCAACTAGCTACCACTTGAGCATCTAAAAGATTTAATAAAATGAAAATTCAGCAAGATTAAATCAAAGCCTCTACCAAGACTAATCACTTAATATTTATCATCTTCTGTGGGTTCCACATTAACTTAACTGCATCAGCATCATAGTATCATACTCTCTCATAGAGTTGACAAGAGAACCAAACTATCAAAGTAACCATGTTCTACTCCATAGAAGGTTTACGATGTTCTAAACAATGGTGCCAACTTTAACTGGCACTACCGAGTTGATTGATTCAATCAAGTATCAATATCCGAAGTATCTATTTGATGCACTAAATAGTACTCTGTAAGACTGTAACCAGATTTCTTACACAAGGCTATTGACTCCAATGTACCCAAAAAAATTAAAAAAAGATTGTAACCAGCTTTACACATTCAAGAAAGTACATATTGTGTATTAGTCTCACCTTTAAACTTGAGAACCAGATCAACACCATCAATCACCCGTATCCGTGAATCTGTGGATGTAATGTGCACTTCTGATGAGCTTCCTGGTGTAAACTGTTAATTGAAAACTTATCAGCAACTGGAAAGGCATGGAACAAACATTTCTGGCTCAGAAGTAAATGGTGTAAGGACCATTGCAATGGAAAACAGTAAACAACTTTATGTGAAGCCAAAAAAATAAAGAAAAGGAATTCCACTTTATCTTTTATACCTACCATGTCCGCAGAAGGACATAGGATTGACAAATAAATTACCTGAAAGCCAGTGATCTTTGATGAGATTTCTTTTTCTTATTTGCCCACTTATCCAGCTCCATAGACCAACTCTACTTCTAGCTTACTGTAGAAATGACTCCATCCAACTATATGTTTTAGACTACCATAATTTTTATGTAAAATCTGTATTAGTGGAGACAAAGGAAAAGATCAAATAACATTGAACTTAAATTAATATTGAATATATAGAAACCATTTTTTTAACAATCTAGATAAATAGAAAAGCATGATAATACATGATTCATTGCAGACCAAAACTTTTTGATAAATATAAAATATAGTCCAGATTCTCCTCTATGGTTAAATAATGAATTTTACTATTGTAAAGTAAATTTCATATTGGTTCATGCAGGATAAGTAAGTTAATCACTTTTACAAACATAAATAGGATATAAACACCTCCTATGATGATATTAACTAAAAGAATCCCAAAATAGGATTATATCACGTAAATAAGAAAATGCAGCACCCAAGCTTTCGAGCAACACTGATGATATACGTTGCATTCAACTTCTTATCCTCATCTGAGATTACAAAAACTAAGATCAGATAGCTAGTTCCACAACTGGGCCTGTTAGAGGAGCTTAAATCACAATTTCCATGTAAATTATTTCACTTTCCCATAATTTCTATAGTGATAGATAAATGACTGGAACTATATTCTACTTCTCCATATTAGTTATGATTTCATGCACTATAGGAAGCCCAATGAAGCAAAATTGGTGCATTCTGGTTTTCTTATCCTAGTGCTGAAAATTTTCAGTCTCCGTAGTGAAATTTCAGTAAAATAAAAAGAGAATTATCAACCATATATGAACTAAAAGAATCAAAGTCCCCAATTTCAAGAATTATGTCAGATAAAAAGCCAATAGTATTAAGAGTAACATACCAGTTTCACCCTTAGTAACGACACTCCAGTTAACAACCCTCAGCTCCACAGCACTAAGAAGTTCTAAGAAGAAAGTCCCATTGAAAGGTTTTTGTCCTATCAAAAGTTGCACAAAGTACCAAATCATCAGTCATGGCTCAAAAACCCAATCATATTACAAGGACCATGCTTTGTTAATTACCTTGAAGCTGTCCATTTGAGATTTTCTGCCTAAGCTCTTCACTTTGTGGTTAGCCCAAGTTAGAATGTCACTGTCTACTATCTCCTTTCCCTTAGCGTGAAACCATAGGTTTTCCAAGAGTTGGAGCATGGTAAACCTCATCAACTGCCATAGGAAAGCTGAGAAAAAGGCAGACAATATAAGTTTTCCTTTTTTTTTTCTTTTACAAATTACAGAAAATTAAAATTTGAGCCTGTGAAATTTAAATAGATGTTTGTTGATTCAATAGAAAAACAGTTCTAACTTCTAACAAGTGTGTCGATTGTATTCACCCAAAAAAAAAGTGTGTGTCAATTATTACTTGAATGGAATGCACCCCAGTCAGCCATGTATTAGTTGCTGCAAGTTTTCTTATTTAGTCCAAGAGAAACAAGGTCCTAGCTGATATTTCTAATGATCATCATGTTAGAAAAATGATTATATTGAGGGGAAACACTATATTATTTTTTAATAAAAATTAATGATGATAACAGAATTTATTATTAGAAAAACTTGCTAGCAGTTAATCTAGATTCATTTAACTTAAAACTTCAGCCAATACTAAAAAATAAAACTTGTGTGATCATAGGATAGGTGATTTTTATAGTTCAATACATCACAACTACAAAAGAATACTGTCTTTGGCATGGAAGTATCAAGAAAAACAGTTTGCTATAAAGAAACAACACCTGAAGCTCTAATCTGTTTAACCCATAAGATACCTATAACCATCCAATTGTTAGGCTATTCATCATTTTTTAGGCTCTGTAATGTTGTACAATTGACAGAGTTATATCTTCTGCTTCTTCTTCTGCTGCTTCCTTTTTCTTTTTCTTTTTCTTTTTTTTTTCTTTTTCAAACATGCATCACAGAAAGGGGAAGAAAAAGAAAAATGCAAAGGAAAGAAAGATCAGTTTTAACTACAAAAACCACATCTTCCATTTTAAGCTTTTATTCTAATTCCTCAACTTCAAGAAAAGGAGAAGAAAGAAACCTTCCACAAAGATAGCTTAAAAATTTTTTATCCTGGAAAATGGAAAAGATCAAATATTCAACTATCTGAGCATGTATGAAGGTTCTGGCTCAAACAGAAGATAGTAACTACGTAGAAATGAAACTGAAAGAATAAATGCAGAACTGAGCAAAGTCCACTAAAAGTAGATATATGACAAGCAATTGTGACTCAAGAAAACTTTTCTTCAACGTAGTTATCACATAAGCCCAATAGCATGTGTCGAAGTGCACTAACCTAGTATGAGCTTCTTGTTTCCCTGTACAATATCGTTTCCTGCTACATTCACAAGAGAGAAGTTCAATTCCTTTCCAATCCGTATAACTTGGTTGCAATTCTCAACTTTTCTGAAAGGCATCTTGATCGGAGGTTTCGTTGCTTGCTTCCAATTTACTGATCCTGGGTAAACTTTGTCAAGAACTTCAAATATAACCCATCTGCATGTAAGAGGGATAAAAATCAAACAAAATTAACACGCACTCAAAAATAGGGCAAGGAAATTGTAACGTCACCCTGTTCTGACATCCTCAAACAGATTATTGACATATGAATCGATTCCAAGACTGTTAATCCACAGTCGGAAGCATCTCTCTTCCCTAGAAGTTTGAGCATCATCTGTCATCATCTCAGCAAAAGACATATTTTTGGTGTCCATGGATAAGCCATTCCTGCATTAAGAAATTCACAAACTAATTACAAAGAAATCCATGGCGATAAAATCATGGGAAAAGCCAAAATATGCACAAGCAATTAGTCCAACCTCTATTGGAATATTTGAGCAACAAATGCCAGATTTAGATTTGCCAATCCCTCAACAATGTCCTTTGGATTGACATATCTTTTGCAATCCATTCTCTCTGCATGCTCAAGAATCAAATTTGCTCTTTCAGTAGGATCCTTAGTATCCAATGTGGTGACACTACCATGTTCTAGTGCAAGAACATTAAGAGTGAGCATAGGCTTCACCATCCTGCCAGTGCACAAAGCCTACAAGGTCATTTCAGTGAAAATACAAAAAAAGGAGACTACTAATTCTTAAAAACAAGAAGTTATAAGATTATAATATTCCGAAGGCCTGTTTTGGTTCATTAATTGATGATTGATCAGCTGTGAAAGTTTCTCCTTAAAAAAAATCATGAAACAGAAAGCAAATAAAGAATACAGCACCAAAATCCAGTTTCGGTCAGTAGTTCTTCATTAAAACCTCTTTCATTCTCTATAGAAACCTCTCGCATTACGCTAAAGAATGGAGTTGCTGCTATTAAATAAGCCAACTGATCATTCAAGGAAAATAGCATGGAAACAAATTATATAGGATCTCAACTATCCACCACCACCCTATATATATCTCAAAAGTGACAAAGCCACTTTTTTTTCTTTGACTGAACATTTTTTGCCTGGCAATGGTTCAAATTAATCCAAATTGCAAAAAATACATTTAACCATTAGATTGTGCAAAAAGTCATGAATCATGATGCATGAAGTAGTAAAGAACAGTCCATAATAAAAGAGCCAAAATATAAATGTTGACCATATTTTTGGTTTGATTTTTCCCTCCTTTAGAGGTGAAAGGGGTACCTCCCTAACTTTGCTCCAATACCATACGTAGGACAACAATATTATGGGCAGTATCATCAAAAAGTACATACAAATCCATTTATCTATAATAGCATGGGAAAGTATTTCAAAAAGAACAATGCATTTACCTTATTTATTCGTAATCAATTGTTTATGCATTCAGAATGGTACAAGTGTTTGCAGGAAATTACAGTCAAGGTGTCACCATCCTCGTAGTCCAACCGGTAGATAACACACCTGATACATCAAGACAAATGTTATCCACACAAACCTTAATAATTATAATAATCTAAAAACTGCAGTCACAAATCATTGTTTCCATCCTGAGTGCTTTGTGTCTTATAATTCACTGAAGGTAAAGAGGCAATTGTGTCAGAAGAAAGCCCTCTGCTCTCAGTTCTAACTACTTCCCCCAATGCAAGCAGCTCCTAAAATATCAAACCAAACTCCATTAGCAAAGTATAATAATGCTTCAACCAAAAGTCAGATTCAATAAACAAATTTACCTCATATGATAGCTCATCCATGTCTAACTCCTCCCATGTATCCTGAAAGAACCCAGTGACACATGAGATATTAAGAACTAGTTAAGATTAACTTTAAAAGCAACAACTTTGGTAATCATATGCATACAAATGCATACATAACCTAAATTTCATATAAAGGATTAATAGCCATAGACTAAAAATCTTACTTCATTACAAAAACAGAGAGTGGGGAGAGATAATTCAAATACTACATGCTTAATTTTTCTTTTTCTTCAAATTTTTTTCCATATTGTCCATCTCCCCCATACACTAGCCATGAGAATGAAACATCTCATGCAGATTATCAAGTAATCAATTCATGAAGATAAAACATCTCTTGTAGGCAATTTATCAAATATATAAACATCAATCAATTTTACATATTTCACATACATATCAATCCACGAAATCCAGACATATCCGTCAAACTCCAAACCAACAATCAATGCATTCAAAGATGAAAATCTCTCATATTATGACAAATATTAAAAAAGAAAAAAAGAAGAGAGAGAGAAGAACCCAAGCCTTCGAATTTGTCAATAGAAAAAAGAAGAAGCTGAAATTGTTGGGGGAAAAACAATGGATTATCGAAGTTTTCAAGACCCCCACCCCCCCAAAAAAAAAAAAAAAAAGTTTGAGCTATTTACTATACCCCTGCCTCACCCCTCCCCAGCAATCCCCTCTGGTAACCACCCTCCAGGACCAAACTCAGTAATCCCCTCGCCTATCCTCCAAAATCCGACGATCCACCTACCCCTTCCCAGCCCCTCCACCATCGCAGAACCATAAGAGAGAGAGAGATGAGGGGAACAACAAATAATCCTACAACCAACTAGGCCTAGCCTAGTTGGCCACGGCTTCCTCAGGGCTTAGTGCCAAGAGGTCGTGGGTTCAATTCGCTTTAGCGGTTGAATTAAAAGCACAAACACTTAGGTGCTTTGGCAAGGATGGGAGATCTTCTAAGCTAATCTAATAACTAACAACTAACATTTACCGATTAAAAAAAATAAATAAATAATCCTACAAATTGAGTCAATCCGAACATACCTCAAGAATCGAACTGAGATTTTTTCCAGATCGAAGCGAAGAGAAGAACGAAACCCTTCCCCTTTGAACCGTCGATCGTCCCTGCCACCGAATGAGTCTTGCCACCAAAGAGAGAGCACCGTTCTAGCTAGAAGAGCCGCTGCCTAGTCTCCCTTTCTAACCCTTTCTCTTCTCCATCTCTTATTTGCTTAATGGCATGTTTGTATTTTGATTGAATTTTTATTTTTAAATTTATTTTTGGTGCTTGGCGCTAAAATATTTTGTTTTGCAACTTTTTTTTTTTTTTTTTGTCATATTATTTAGGACATAAATTGTGCGTCGTAAAAAGTATAATATTTTTAACGGCTAGCGTTTTGTGCATCGTAAAAAGTGCAATATTTTTAACGACTAACGTACGTGTGTCGTGTATAATTGATGTATTAACGGCATACTATATGTATGTTATAGAAAGTTTTATTATCTACGGCTAACATTGTAAGCCGTAAAAAAATCATCGTTATTAGCATTCACGACCTACACAATAGACACGTCGTTATTGAAAAATTATTTACGGCATGCAAAAAAAACAAGTTGTAAAAGTGAGAAATTACGACTTGCAATTATTGTATGTCGTCGATGCGGTGTCGTAAAAAATCAATTTTCTTGTAGTAACAAACGAGGATAATCTTTTCCAGTACCACACGGGATATAATAATATATAAATATGATCTTCTTTGTTGGATTTAATCGTTCTCACAGGCGGCGCCAATTGTACGGACATAAAAAATACCGTATTTGACGATAAAGAAATCCAACGAAGAAGATGATCAACACCACCACGCGATTGCTATCTGTAAGACAAAACACTCCCAGTCGTAGCCAAGGGCCCTCCGACGCCCAAGTCAGTCCTCCAATATTATCAAAATATTTAATGGACTAATTTATAGAGAGAAATTCTGTATCTTAACCCATGGGGGTGGTCTATTTATAATATCTAGTGACTTACCTCACAACTAGTTTGAATGTTCCAAAAATCCTATCCCAAATAATCTCCAATTGTTCAAGACTTCTATATAGATAAGATTTCATATCCTGATGAGTTTTGTATAACAGAAAACACTAATGCAGTGTTTGATAAGAATTTGACAACTGTCATACATGTGATAATCCACGGCCATGCCATGTGGCAATGCCTAAACCCACATAATTCTTGCGGTTATTTTTATTCCTTCTCAGTTTTAAAAAGGGTTTTTTTACTGATAAAACCCATTTAGGGTTGTTCTAACCAATAAGTCCACTAAGAAAAATTATAACCTAATTAGTCCCATGTATTTATATTTTAATTCCGTGAAAGTCCTTTTTTCCTTATTTATATTATTTGTTGGATTATTATACCCTTATATCTATTGTTGATATGTATTACATAGAAAAATGATATATATATATATATATATATATATTTCATTTTTGTTGCTACCTCTATTTGGTGGTTATCATTATTCACATTCTTCTTTTTGATCAGTTTCAATCACATTTGTGGTATTATTTCATTATGCTAAGGTTTCGAAACTCTATATTTGGTAGGGTTTAGAAACTCTAATTTACACATAGTGGTGAAATAATATTATATTCCTCTACTATTGTAGTGAAACTTTGTATTTCTCCATTGTCACTTTGTGTTCGAAGTTCTATGTTCATCCATTGTTGTTCTGTGTTCGAAATTTTATGCTTCTCTATCGTTGTAAGTTGAAGCTCTGTTTATGTCCAGTCAATTTTGTTACAAATATATTCTTCAAAAGTGGGTTTGGTTTGATTTGGATTGGTGAAATGGTGAAATTGCATAGATTGTTAATGATAGTGATAATGATAAAGATGATGATGAAGATGAGGATGTGAGTAATATTTTTATTTTTTATTTTTAGAGTATTTGAGTTTTTTTTTTTGGAGTTCTAATTCTATTGTTGCTATTGTTTCTATTTTTTTTTCTTTGTGTCAATCAGTGTGAATGTTTTCTGAGAAATAAGTGTTGAAATATAAATATAAACATAATTATATATTTTCCAATATATGAATGTTTACATATTATTGGTTATTTGTTACTATACTTGTTGTATGAACAATCATTTTTTGTTACCATTAAACAATTGAAATAGTCTCTTCTTTTTTTTTTCTTTTTAATTTTGTTTCATGTTGCAATGTGAATGTTCACATTGGTATGAATTTAGTTTTTCTAAGGTTAGTTGTATGTTAATTGTAAACAGTGAACATTCACATTGTATTTTAGTATGAGTTTTTTTTTTTTTTGAAGGTTTTTTCAAAAGTTAGTTGTATTTTGTTAATTTTTTTTACTATGCTTATCGGTTGAACAATCATTTTTGTTACCATTGAACAATCGAAATAGTCGATTTTCACTTTTTTCAATTTTATTTTATGTTTTTACGTTGCAATGTGAGTGTTTACATTGCTATGAGTTTATTATTTTTATTAATTGTAAATTGTGAACATTCACATTTTATTTTAATATAAGTTTTGTTTTTTTTAAAGTTAACTATATGTTTATTGTTTTGGTTACTATACTTGTTAGTTGAATAATCATTTTTATTACCATTGAACAATTGAAATAGTCGATTTTCACTTTCAATTTTGTTTTATGTTTTCACGTTACAGTACAAATGTTTACATTGGTATGAGTCATTCTTTTAATGCCAGTTGCATTTTAATTATAAATTATAAACATTCACATTGTATTTTGATATGAATTTTATTTTTTTAAAAATTAGTTGTATGTTTGTAGTTTATTGTGAACATTCGTATTGCACTTTAGTATGCGTTTTATTTTTTTAAAAGTTAGTTATATGTTTGTTGTTTACTGTGAACATTTACATTGTATTTTGATTTTCATTTAGATTTTTGTTGGGTTATTTTTAAAATTTTCAAATTATTAAAAGCTTCAAAGTTCATAATTTGAGATTTTCTTTATGGAATGCAGTAAGATTTTCTCTCTAGAATAAGAAAGAGATTTTCTCCATAGAATAAGTAAAAGATTTTCTCCATAGAATTATGGAGAGATTTTCTCCATAAAATGAGAGACTAATATTATGTATTAGCTTCAAAATAGAAATATGTACAAAAAAATTAAAAAGAATAATTTAATCATATTACTTTAAAAAAAAATTTAATGAAATACTCAAAAAAAAATATGAATAAAATAAAATAAAACACTTAATAAAAAATTTATCAAAAAATGACCCTTTTAAAAACTTTTACTACTTTCCATACAAATAAGAGTAAATTGTACTAATTCAATACCTTTCTTAACCAGGGACCATAGAATATTTTATGGGTCCCATCCACCCATTAGTGTGTCAACAACCATTTGAAAAAAACTTTTAAAATAATACTAGATATTCTAAAAATTCTATTAAAATCTTTATTAAATGTCATACATGGGTGTGGGATCCATACCATGTGGGTTCCATATGACTCCTACACCCATGCGAAACATTTGGTAGAAATTTTGGTAGAATACTTTTAGGATATCTAGCATTTTGGAATTTTTTATGGTAGAAAAAAATTTGATAACTAATTGATCCCTTTAGAAAAAAAGAAAAAAAGAAAAAAAAAGGGAACTCATTTATTAGAAATTTAAATCCAGTAAGAACTCATTATTTGCTTGTGAAATTAATATTATTTATACTGGTTGTGACTGTTAAAAGAATTTTCTCGAAAATGAAATATATAAAGAATCGGTTGCATAACTAAATGGGAGATCAATGTTTGAATAATTACTTCATCACATATATAAAAAATGAAGGGTTTGACACTATTCCCAAAAATGGGAACTTGTCAAATGCAATTGTAAAAATATATATTAAAATTGACATCTCGCCGAAATTATAAAAGCTTATATATATTTATTTTGTTAAGGCAATTGTATTTTATTAGAAATTTATTATGCTTTAAATTTGAGAAATTCAAATGTTAATGTAATGACCCAATTTTTTTGTTTTTTTTAAATAGCCAGCGCATAATTTAATTGAGCAAATTTTTGAATTTGATTGCCGTGTAAATTCTGTGCAAAAACAGTTCGGTTTTTTATTTTTTAAAAATAGTTCCCAATTTGAGAAAATTATGAAATTTTTACATGTTGTTCTCATATGAGTTTAGCACGTTGGATAAAAATTTCATAATTTATTGATGAGTATTTATTTTATGAAAATTCACGGACTAATTGGTGTTCAGTTTAATTTATAGCAGAATTTAAAATTGAGTTTTGGGTGTTCGGACCATGATTTGAGATAAATTTGTTGGGTCTATTTTGGTATATAATTGGACCATATTTGACTTATGGGTGAGACCCATGACTTAGATTTAATTTAATTTGAGTTTGTTTAATGACTCATGTTTAACTGTTTGGTCATTTTAAAATGTGATTGATAATAACCACCTTGGGAGTTGTTATTATTTATTATATAGGATTATTGTAGCAACCCTCACTTTACTCTAGTCATGCTTGCATGTATTTACATGATCTTGTCTTGTTGTATCGCATTTACAAACCTTGATTTGTTTCGCATGAGTGTTGCTTGCATGCCTTGTTCCTTGCTTGGTATGAGTTAGCCAAGGTCATCTTAAGCCTAGGTTACACCTTTGAACTTCTTACACCTAGGGCCATCTTGGAACCACCTTGGTTGACCTCCACCCTCACCCTGACATGTTGGCCGAGATATGTACTATCTAGGCTGAGATGTTACACCAAGGTGATCTTGTCCCTGGACTGGTGCGACCTAGACCGAGGTGTGGCACATCTAGGCCAAGGTGTGGCACAGCTAGGTCAAGTGTTGTCCTTCCTAGCCGAGATCATTGAAACCTTACTTGCCGAAGCTTTGTTATTAGCCGATGTCATTATCTACCGGAGTGTCTATGCCATCTTGCTTGTTGAACACACTTTGTCATAGTCTTGTCTTTTCACTCAGTCACCTTTTTGAGAAGAGCCAACCAGCCGATGCCACGTGTCCCAGCTGAGTGTTAAGTCAGCCGGCAGACCTAGAAATGTATCATTTTGCTATATGTCTTTGTTCTTGAGGAGAGAGAAGCTCTAGGAGAGGAAGAGAAGTTCTTAGAAGAAGGAATAGATTTCCAAGCTTGATCCTTAGAGTTCAAACCATTTGATTCGTGTTTTGAGGTTAGAATCTTGATCTACTCTTGCTGTTCTTATTGTTCATCTAGCTGCATTGCATGATCGAGCACGATTTGTAGGCCATGCATTGATTTAAAGTTGGGCTTAGAAAGAGAAAGTGTCATTCATGTGTTCTTGAATAAAAACCTTGTTTGATCTGAAAGTTTGCATTAAGATTCATGTTTTTTTGTTTGTCTTCACAAGATCTTCAAGTATGGGTACCCAGGTCCATGTTTTTCGAACTCACCTCATGAAATCCCAGATTTCGTGATAATAAGTTGTGATTGAGCATCCATGTTTTTCATATTCTTCACGTTCATGTTCTTCAGCAGAGGGAAACCCAGATTTTCCCGACTTCATTTCCTTGAATGTGGCCATCGGGACCACACCTCGGCAAGGAGGTGTGGGACCTTGGCCAAGATCTGGTTGGTACCCATTATGTTTTCCCGAGATGAGAAACAGTGTTTTGTTTTGGTTCGACTTAGTTTTGAAGGAATGCCGAGATCATTTGCATTCATGTAAAGCTTGTTTGAGAATGCATTCAATAGACTTTGCCATGTGTTTGTAGGATTTGGACTCTTGCTGTGACCCCGACGTTTGAAGAACTATGTGAGTGGTATTTTTGATAAAGTTATGTTATAACGTTTTGATAAAGCTTTGCCTTGCTTGTTTTGGAAAAGTATTTGTTAAGCATGAATGACTATCCCTATTTTGTGTATCAAGTATTAGCTTTGGTTTTGATAACAACTTTTGAAAGTCCGTACGTGCTAGGGGACTATAAGCATTTGTAGCACAACCTTTGAAAGTCCGTACGTGCTAGGGGACTATAAGCATTTGTAGCACAAGTCCTTACGTGCTATAGGACTCTAAGCTTTTGTAGCACCTTTGTTAACATCATCCCTTGAAACTTGAAAGCCTTGAAAGACTTTGATTGATGAAGCTTGAAAGATTTGTTAGATGAACTTGATTCATCCCATGTTTTGTTACAAGCTATGATTATGTATTGTTTCGTTAAAGATCTCGGATATCATGCATGCAAACCCTTTATTACTTGTACCATTCAGTGAGTATCCAAGCTCACCCTCTCTATATATATGTAGGTGATGAGCAGGACGGCGACGACGCCTAGATGTGCTTTGCAACTTGTTTTGGATTCGCATTTTGTAGCATCTTGAAGATCATGCTTCTTAGCTTGCATTTCATTGTGTTTTGTATATGATGGCTTGAGAAGCCTTTTGGTCAAGATGTATTTTTGTACTCCATTTTCTTTGTATTCAAGTTGTAAAGCTATGTATAGATGTATGCCATTCCATTTGGCTTATGCACAGCTCTTATGGACTAATTAAATTTGTATAAAAAGCTTCCGTACTTGTGAGCCCCATGTATTTATACTCTGATCGTGTGTGAATTTTGAAAGTTGGCCTTCGGTAATCTTGGATTACTAGCCATCACGGCACCATTCTACTAGGGGCGGAATGGGGTCGTGACAATTATAATAAATATTTGATAGTTGATTTTATGATGTGTACCATATGGTGAAAAATTATATATTTTTGTAGTAAATAAAATGGGCGTATATTTCGTGGTGAACAAAATATTATATTTTGTGGTGTGCACCATCAAACGAAATATATTTTGTAGTGAGAAAATAATTATATGGCTTTATAATTTCTACAAAATTCAGCAATTCTAATTAATATATATATATATGTATAGATATTTGAATAAAAAAAATATAATAATAATGATGAGAAAGCTCACGTGGGGCTACCCCCATTCCCCATGTTCCTTTTCTTTTCTTCATTTCAATTGAATAGCAGACTACCTACTATCTCTCATCTCCTTCGGCTTTCTCTGGCTCTTTGCCTCTCTCAAATTATTTTTTTCTTAACTTCATTACACAAAATCTTTGATCCACCAAAATCTATTAGGTTTTAGACCATAATTCTTAAGATCAAAGTGAAGAGCTTGGTGAGAGCAACGTTTTGACCAGTGGAGATCGAAATCCAAGAAAGTCAAAAATTGGGATTTTTGCTTGTTTCCTCTTCTAGCTTGAGGTAGGGATTTTTCCTACACTTCTTTATATACTTTTACTGGATTATATGGAGCTTAGAGTTGTATATAATTTAATTAAAATTTTTAGAAAATTTATGATTTATTTGCTTAAATGGGAAATTTTGAGAAAAATAAAGAGTTGATGCCCAAATTGCGAAAGTGTAAACTTGGAATATGTTTGTAAGGTTATGAAAGAGCTATGTTTTAAATTTGAACAAAAACGGACTTCGATTCGATCGGTTTTGAAATTTTTATCGGTTTGTGACCAAAGGAGCATTTTTAAAGAAAACAAAGGAATTATGTTTAACTTTTGGGACTTTTGATCAAAATAGGATGTCATAGTTGAATAATGCTTGGAGAATGAGTTTGGAAAGAAAATGATGTTTTTCTTGGGCATTAACGGTATTATTTTGCTTAATGTATCTGCTGGAATAAAATCAACACAATTAGAAATGGACCTTGAGAGGTTACCGGACGTGATTGTGATATGAAAACTAGTGTATTTGTTCATATTTGATGAGATGCGGAATAGATTGTATTTATCAAAATTTTTAGAATTTAATTGTTTAAATATCTGTTTAGAAATATCTGTTTTGGGCTATCGGTAAAGGATAGCCATGATTGTTGTAGAAATGTATGAGATTTAGGTAAATTGAACCACATTCCTCATTTGTTGCATTGGATATTGCATTACATTCATTTCATTGGAAATGTATCTATTTTTTAAAAATGTTTGGAAATGTATCTATTTTTAAAAAAAATGAATACTTGGTGAATCTGGATAGGGGGTGTAGAACTGCGCGGTTAGGTGTCGAGCCTTCCGGTTTACTAGTAAAAGTGACAGTGGTAGTGCATTAGGGCCTACTTGCAGACACTCACCTAGAGATTCACAGAGCCTGTATTCATGTAACATATATGGTTTAAAATGGAAATGGTTTTATAACTGTTGTTGCATCTCAGCATTGCATGCTTTATAAAAAGAGAGATAAATTGTTTTATCATGAGTATGGCATGAGCATTCTCCTCTTTAGTCTTGTCATGGTCCATATGTTGTGTAGTATATCTCTACTGGGCTATAGCTCACCCTATAAGGGAAACCATTTCAGGTACATGTGATATGCCTTCACCAAGGCACTGACTTGGGAGGACTCGGAGCTGAGGCTTCATTTTTGTTTTATTGTTATTTGTTGAATGTAAGCCCAGGGCTATATTTATGTTGAATTGAAACTCCATTTTGTGTAACCAAGAATGTTCTTGGATAAATTTGAAAGCCTGTAAGGCACTCATTATCTGTTTGGCTTCCATTTCATACTTGTTGTAAAATGCATGCTTGGGATTGGAACTGGGGCATTGAGATGTGAACAACATGCATTTGACATTTGGGATTAAATGGAACTGGATATATGGAATAGTTAGCTATAAATATGTGTTTGTCTATCAGGTGGGTTTTGTAGCATAAATAGATATACCTTGCCCAATTTTCGGGGCGTTACAACTTGGTATTAGGGCTATCGGGTTTGAATACTTAGGGTTCGTGAGAAGTGGTTTTTATCACAGTGGGTTCATTTCGCTAGTGATAAATGTTTCATATCTTATGTGTTATGTGATAACATGTTCATGTGACTATGTGGGTATAGGGTTAAACTTCTGAGATGTGATTTGCATGTATGAAATTCTTTGAGGTCCTTTTAGAAAAGCACCTGATCAATGTTATTTCTATTTGGAAGTCTTTGAATGTTTGTAGAACGAGTCAATATCCTTGAGGGGTAACTCGTATGTGCTCTATGTGACTATGTGCTTATATGGTTTGCCTTATGTGATGTAGATACATGTGTAGGTTTATGTTTAATCCGTATGCAGCGTGTTAAAACTAGTGTGGAGTACTTATTTCTGAGCTAAATCATGTCTCTTATATAAGATGTCATAAAACGGGAGAGGCTGTAATAGAGGCACTTGGGGTGCCCAGGATGTTCTCATGTAGGAGGATACCTTTTCCCCAGGAAGAAGGTGTAAGCTAGAGTAATATGGCCGGGATGATTAGTCAAGATGTTGTTGAATTAGTATTAAAGCATAGGTTAACCGATTTGTATGATTGTGGGTGTAAATGTGACCTTAAAATAGTAGAGTTTGTGTTGTGTAGCGACTGGTTTGTTGTTATGAGGAGTTAATTATTTTTCAATTTTATATCAAGTTTGTAGAAGTGGACTAGATGAAAAAAAAAAAAAAAAAACGAAATCTTAGAAGTAGAGTGAGTTAGAGATTAACCTTATTCTAATAGTTTGGTTTGGTTGTGACTTTAATAATGATTAAAGTAATCTAAGATAATATGCTTTGGATTGTTGATATTAGAACACGTAAAACTAGTTCTAAATTTTCTTAGGATAAACGAAGTTAGTTATAGTTGGATTATTTCACTTGCTTGATGGACTACTTGTGAGGTTAGTGATGGGCCCTAGGCCAATTATTTTGAATGTGTAGCAATCCCAGTTTTGACTCGTCTCTTGTGATGTCCCGGACTAGGGTTCGTATGTTTTGAATGGCGAGTTATGCCTTGCTTTCCAGGTCTTCCCCTTATTGTTGGTTATTGGGTTGTAGTTGTGTGTTTGGAACAGGTTGGTTGCTTGCTTTTCCAAGCTTAACTGCCCAGAATTTGGCACTTTCGCTCGAGCGGGCATTTTGCGCTCGAGCGGACTTCGCAAAATTTGCCCCACTCTTGAGCGGGAAGTCTAGCGCTCGAGCGAGGATTGTATCTGCAAAACTGCTGAGAGGGTGCATTTTACGCTCAAGCGTAGAGTTTCACAGTCGAGCGTGAGTCTGTGTCTGATGCTCGAGCGGGGCTTTCACGCTCGCACGGACCGTGCTATTTCGGTCCATGAAGTTGGTGTTTCAAATCACTTTTTGCAATCCTCTCTCTCTCTCAAACTCTCCAAGATCCAGATCTAGAGCTTCTCTCTCTAGAAATCATCTTCTCTCTTTAGAAATCATCTTCTCTCTTTGATTTCTCCAAATCTATTGGGATTTTGGCTATAGTTCCTTCATCAAAGTTGTATAACTTCTCGAGGGCTTCGTTGTGTGTGGTTGAGATCGAGTTTCGACACCATAAATTTTGGGGTTTCATCTCTATTCTTCTTCAATACTTGAGGTAGGGATTTTCTTAGAGTTAGATATATATTTTTGTAAGATCTAGATGATTTTCAAAATCATCCTTTGATAGCTTTGAAAATTGATTGTTGATTCAAGAAGTTGAGCGATTTTGAAAGTGGTTTTGTGTAGACACTCCATTTTTGACTACCCTTAAGACTTGGACGCGACTGATGGTTTACATGATGGAGAAATGTGTGCAGGGGAAAGGGTCAGTTTCTTCGGCAAGGAGAGAGTCAAAGCTCAACTTCATACCCCTTTTTGGACCAAAACAATCTTGATCAAAAGATTTTAGACCTTAAAACCCTCTCTTTCAAAACGTTTTTGAAATAAAGTTTCTACGATGTTCCAACGCTCGTATTTTGTTAAATGTTGCGCTTTTCGGTAAACCGAGCAAGGACAAAGTAGAAATGAATGAAAGAGGGATGAAATCTTTGAAAAATCTTTCAAAACACCTTACTTAGGGTTTGAAGTTGAAGAAAAGAAGAGAAGAGGGAAGAAACCCAGTTGGGGGAGAAAATGGGCATGAACTGTTAAGAAAGAGTCGAGCAACCCTAGCCGAATCGGGTCTATTCATTTGCATACTTGGAATCAAGATATGAGGCCACCACCGTTGGAAAGAAGACTTCCGGGGCTTCATTTTGCACTCAAGAATCTCCTAAAGCCAATTCCGGATGGGGGAGATATGGTTGATTGAAGTAGGGCATCACTCCGGTTGGACCAAATCTGCGCGGCTTCACCAAAACTGGCATAACTTTTTTCATAGGAGGAATTTTAATGCAAGGTTTGCGCCATTGGAAAGCTAACTTCCGGGGCTTCAATTTGGACACCTGGCCGGCCACCATTGGACTTCCCAATCACTGGCCGGCCACCTTTCTTTCCGGCAGATCCATTTTGTCCTGAGAAAGTAGCAGGCCAACCAGAAAAGGTGGCAGGCCGGCCACCTGACCCTTTTGAACTGGCCGGCCGGCCAAGAAAAGTAGCAGGCCGGCCACCTGGACCTTCTGAACCTGGCCGGCCATGCTCCCCTCAGTTGGTTCTTTACAGCTGCACCCTCCTTTCCCCCCTAGATCCTGTATCTGAGGGGGGGTCTTTTGGGGGGAAAATTTGAATTTGATTTTCCACCCCTTTCCTCTACTCCTTTGCCTATATAACCAGCACCCCCAGCTGCATTTAGAGAGGTTACAAAATCTGTGTAGAGCCATTGCATACACTCATCCCTCTCTCCCTCATCCAAGCTCCAAAACCCTAAAGTTCTTGCACCCTTTACACCACAACCCATAGCACCACACCTCCACACTCCATTCCAGCAACTTGAGGCTGTTTTTCAGAGGTTAGGAGCACCATTTCTTGGTCCAAAGGCTGCTGTGTTGCTGCTCTACAAGGGTGAGTCTTCTTCCCCCTTTTTCTAGTCTTTTCTTGGTTCATTTATAAGCCATACTTGAAAGAATTTTTGGGCTCTGACCCAAACTGTAAATAGTCATATTTTGAGCTCTTTTTCATGTTTGATCAAGGACCTCTTGCTGTTTGAGGTCTCCTACTGTCACTTGCCTCTTTAACTCTCTTTTAGGCCTTTTGTTTGCATGATATTTTAGGCCTATTTGTGAGTTGTTTTGGACTTGGTCATAAACTGTAAAATATCTTATTTTGAGCCCCTTCAACATTGTTGAAGGGCTTTCCTCTTTTGAGGCCAGCAGCTACCACTTACCTCTTTATCCCTCATTTAGGCCTTTTTCTTGCATGTTGATTTAGCCTCACTTGTGTTCATTTTTGAGACTTGATGTAAACTGTAAAGTGCCTTTTTTTGAGCCCCTCTTCAACTTTGTTGAAGGGATATTTGCCATTTGGGGCCAGCTTCTGTCCCTTGTCTCTATTCTCTCTTTTAGGGCCATTTTTGCATGATAGATTAGCCCTATTTGTGTTCATTTTTGAGACTTGTTATAAACTGGAAAAAGGATTGTTTTGACATCACCTTCATGTTTTATTAAGGGAATTTTCTTACTTGAGGTCACATGCTTCTTTGTATGATTTATTCCCTCTTATTTTGAGCCTTATACCTAAGCTATTGTTGCATGATTTGTTTGGACATCTAGCCACTGGAATCCAGTGGATTTCCAGTGGCTTTGATGTTGTTTTGAGCCTCCAAATCAGAGGGGAGTGACCCCCTCTCACCTTGACTTGTTTGATGGTCATTTTGGCCTTCCAAAGAGACCCTATCTTGCATGCTTCGAAGTCACATTTCAGGGTCAATTTGGTGAGTTTTAGGACTACCATATTTGATTTCCAGAGTTGTTTTGGTCATGCTTCATGTCTATCTTGTATGTGCCTAATAATCCCTTTGTATGCCCTCTAAAGGAACCCCTCATTTGTGCATGTTTTGGTTGTCTTTCCATGTTTATTTGGGCATATTTTGGCATGTTTAGTTCACTGATTTTTTCTAGTATGATGAGTTCGTACCTGCTTCATACACTCGCCATGTAAACCATGTTCGCCAGTCAAAATTGCATGCTAATTTAAGCCATCTTGCTAGCACTTTTTGGCCACACTCTAAACTGGAAAAGTTCATGTTTTGGGACTGCCTTGACTCTGTCTTCATGCTTCATGTTCAAATAATGCATGCTTTGTATAGCTATAAGTCATTCCATGTGCCCAGTTTTGAGTTTCGGGTCTCATCTCATGCATCGGGTGCCATATTGCCATGCTTCGGGGCTGTTTAGCATCATGTTTTTAGTGCTGAAATTTGATTGTTTGCATATCATGTTCCATGCCTTGCCATGCTTTGGTAGAGTGGCATTCGTGCCTTAGGTTCGGTCCTCGATTTGCGTGCATGTGTGCACGCATCTCGAGTGTCTCATTTTTATCTTATGGCCTCCTATGTGAGTGTGGCTGAGGTCCACTTGTGTTGGTGTAAGTCCATTATGCATTGTGTATGCCATTTCATTTCATAACATTGTGTATGCTAGGTTGTATGTTAGCGCATTGTGTATGCCATGTTACCTCGTGCATCGTGTATGCCATTTCATAGCATTGCGCATGTTAGGTTGTATCTTAATTGCATTCATGCATGTCATGCATATTGCATTGTGTTTGGGATAGGAGTTAGCCCAAGCACGGGAAACGAGGGACGTTTCGTACTTCAAGTGACGGAACATGTCTCAATTCTCCAGTCGCTGACACTCCGGACTACCCATGATGGAGTTTAGGTTTTGTTGTGTTTTCATGTGCATTCATTTCATATTGAGTCGTGCAATTCGACTCCTCGGCCATCATGCATTGAGATGCGTGATTGGTGGCACGAGGATCGAGGTGTGCATACATATGTGAAAATACTTTGCCATGCCTCTTTCTTGCTCTCTGTTGCAGCAAATCAAGAATCAGCAGCCTTTCGGAGCTTGGCACGCTTTCTAAGAACAATTGCAAACAGAGGCTAATTGGGGCATTGCAATGGATTTCCGCGCAAAGCAGCTCAAACATGCATCATCCATCATCCGGAATAGAGTCGAGGCAGTCCCTGGCTTGCATGCCAATTTATTGCTTTCCTAGTTAAATTTGTTAATTAATTAGGGTTTTGTATTTATTCGGACTGTATTTATTTGGGACTGTATATTATTCTTTCGGACCCTCCGAGCGAAGGCACAATTGTAATAAGTGTGCGTGCGTGTGATGTATGTCTTCCAACCCCATGTCTTTCTTTCCCTTTTATTTACCTGCTTATGATGGTTAGATTAGGGCATGTTTCAATTAGCATACAGTATGATAGCATGTTTGCATTCATTCATCTGTTTTGCATGCACCGGGCTCGGCGCGTCATACTAACTGCATTTCTATTTCAATTTCAAGTTGAGTACTTGTTAGCTGTAGCATTCCATATGCCATGTTTAGAATAGCCGAGCCTGCTATAGTTGCATTTTTGCATGTGTTGCATTAGGCATTTCTGTATAATTAGGATCATGCATGATTTCTAATTAGTTTATGTTTTGGCTTGGAGTACTCGGTAAGTTTTTATGCTTTAGCATCCTTGCATGCGTGTGAGTGACTGCCATGATAGCATGCTTACCATGAGGCTATGTGCTTATGTGATATAACTGCCTGAATGCCTGTGGGTGAAGGTTGGGTTATTTGGATTGGAACAAATCATTGATTGTGAGTTTTAAGCCCACTAGATAGTGGCAAAACCATCTTTTCTAAGCCCACCCGAGGGTGGCAAAATCTGCATTTTCAGCCTACTTGCGAGTAGCAAACCATCTTTCAAAAACAAACATGAAATGCTTTGTTCCAATTCAGGCGACCCGGTCTATACTTGTATGCTGTGCGCATCACATAGTAAATCTAGGCTAATAACCGGAATAAGAATGCATAAGGTTTTCAAAACTCGATATCATGTTTAGTAGAGGCCGATCTTTGATCGGGCGAGCGAGGGTGCTCACGAAGTGACCTTCCCCAATCGTACCCAAGTTCCCGAGCCGAGGCAACTTTGGTGATGACGGACACGTGGCCTTAGGCACGAGTCAGGGTTTCCTAAATTTCCCAAAAATAAAATATTTAGGTGGCGACTCTGTATCTGGCAAAGCAGTCCATGTTTGGCACTTCTTTCAAAAAAATCTGTTTTCTCAAAACGATTTGCCGGATTTGGACTCTTTGGTTCAGATTACGAACCGTGACAATTTGAGTCCTGAACTGTAGTGAGCCCAAAATGAACGGAACGGGGGGCTCATTCCCTCCCGGGGCGTTCGGGGACGTCTACAGTTTCTGGCGACTCTGCTGGGGATTTAGAGAACTTGACTCGAACCCATGATATCTGGTTTTGACTACACTTGTGTGTTTCTTTGCATTGCATTTGCATTGGTGCGCCTAGGACACCGTGTTTACCATCTGCTATTCCTGAACAGTTTGCCGGAGGCTTGTCTTGTCAAGGCATGACCATAAGGCTGACCGGTTGTGGGCTCTGCCAGTATGGGAACACAAACCCCGGTTTTACCGGGGCACTCTTTTGACCATTCGACCTAGTGCATATCGAAATCCGTAGTGACCATTCCAAAATAGGACAGGTTGCTTACCTGATATAGGTTGTTTGAAACCGTTGCGTGCGTAGTGAAACCCTAGCTCCTGACAAAATAGGACAGGGAAACCCTACCCCAACATAGGGGTGTTTTGGCTCTCACTTATCTGTTATGTGCTGTTAGAGTGCGTCTCTATAGGGAATGCATGTATCAGCTTATGAGTTTGGGCATCAGGCCTGCGGGCACCAGTTCAGTATTTTGGGATTCAGTTTATCTGAGGGTATCAGATTTGAGGCTGCATTTTGGGGGCAGAATTTAGTAGAGGGCACAGTCATCCTGCTACACTCGTATCTGTTTTGGTGAAGTTGAGCTGAGGTGCTGTCTGTTTTCTCTTTTGCTAGGGGTAGTCCTGGAACCATAGCTTCAGAAGGCTCCGATATCCCCCGAGGTTCATCGAACTTGTGCTGTTAGACTTTGTCAGGTCAGAGATTCAGTTCAAGGGCAATTAGTGTTTCTTTGCCAGAGGCAGGGTAAAAGGGCCAGTCAGGCACAAATCACCAGTTCGGCAGTTACCAGATCAGTGGCCCTTATCCACCCCACCAGTGAACAGTCAGGCTGAGGTCTCAATTTCTACTGCAGGGATAGATACCAGTCAGTTAGATGGATCAGCAGAACACGTCAAAGATGGAGGCAATGATGCGTCAAATGCAGGAAAGTATGAAGCTTATGCAGGAGGACGTTGTCCGCCAAGCAGAGTTCTCTAAACAGCAGGCCACAATCATGGCCCAACAGGCGGAGCTAGTTACCCGGCTCCAGCAGCAAGCCGGAGCATCGGCCTCACATCCAGTTCCTCCTTCACCAGGGGTCCCGTTACCCGAGCAGACACCAACTACCCAGAATGTCCTGCCAAATGCCCAGAACATTTTGCCGAATGCCCAGGCCGTTCAGGAGGACACAGACATTCCAACGGGGCTAGCTCCGCCCCCGCTTCCACCTCAATTATCCAAGGCACATACACCTATCAACCAGCCGGACTCTCCCTTCGAGTTCGAAGTAGACCCTACGACACTGAAATTGAGCAAGCTTGAAAAGCTATTCAAAAAATCCCAGGGGGTAAAGTCCATCCCGGACATCGATGATGGATACACTGACTCAGTTGTGACACTGCCGGACAGGTTCAAGATGTCTCACATCGACCGTTTTGACGGGTCAGGAGATCCCATGGTCCACCTGAGTTTGTTTTCAGATGTTCTGCGCCCCATGGGCTTGACAAGATTACAGAAGCTCTCCCTTTTTGGCAGGACCCTGTCGGGTATTGCGGCCATCTGGTATGCCAAATTGAAGGATTTAGTGAAACGAAGCTGGGAGGAGATGGCCGAGGCCTTCGTCGCACAATATTCATACAATACCCAAATCGAGATTACGACCTGTGATCTTGAGACGACGAGGCAGGAGCCTAAGGAAGCTTCTCAGAATTCGTGGCCCGCTGGAGGGCCAAGGCCTCAATGATGACCATTAGGCCAATGGATAAGGATCAAATACGGATGGTTGTACGCAACCTCCAGCCCAAACTAATGCAGAAAATGATCGTGCTCCCCTTCCCTACCTTTTCAGATTTGCATGAGATGGGAGTACAGATCGAGGATGCCATGAAGCAGGGCCTTATTGACCAGGAGAAGGAGCAGCCTAGGCGGGCGTTTTCCCGCAGTTCGAATGCGACCACCAGTGGTGATGCAGCTACAAGATCTTCTGAAGTGGGCATGGTCACCACCACCACATCAAGAAAGGCTACCCCATTCACCGGTGCGTCCGGAAGTAGCTCACAGACGGCCAAATATCCACCCCGAGTCAAGAGGGTTTTCACCCCACTTTATATGCCTTTGTCAAAGGCTCTAGAGGTCTTAATCCGGAAAGGACATCTGAAACCATTGGATCAACGGCCTTTACCTGATCCTCTCCCTCCAAAGCATGACCATACTAGGTACTGTGCGTACCATCAACAAACCGGTCATGACACTGACAGTTGCTTTCGTCTGCGCCATGATGTACAAGATCTGTTTGACAACAGGGTCATCCCCGCGCCAGTCCAGCAAAGTTTATCGGCACTCGACCAGTGAACCTGTGGGGATAATGTGACTATGTGATCGGGGATGAACCACCTGCGGATGGCACTCGATTTACTCCAGATATGGCGTATGGCACGCACTGTTTTGAGCATTTGTGAATGCTGGTTTTTGTGCTTTCTGACTTGGGTATTGGGTCAGTCTTGTTGTTTTGAGTCCGTTTTGAGTCAGTCTTTTTGTTTGGGTCTGTCTTGTTATATCGAGTCAGTCCTGTTGTATAGGAGTCGGGTGATTCCGGGGGTATTACCTCGGGCGTCACCATTTTCTTTTGCGTTTGTCTTTTCGTTTTGTTTTGAGTCTGTTTCTGCCAGGGAGCCAGTTGCGCTAGTAGTTTTTGAATGAAACAGCAGTGATTTTTACGCTCTCGCGTTTGCTTCTGCCTTGTGCCAGTTATGCCGGAAGATCTGAAGGAGATGACAGTACTTGACTAAGGACTCTGTCTCTTCTGTGCCTTGAAGTCATTGTAATGACCTGAGTTTTTCAAAACTTTTTGAACACTGTGGTGAAAAACGAAGAGGAAGGAATTCCTCGGGATTTGCAAAAAAATTTGATCAACTGAGAGGAAGAGAGGCGTGCTAAGCCCTTAATGAATGAAAACATGCTTGTTAGTGTGAGTACTGAGAAGGATCCTGACTTGATCCAGATTGGTTCTACATTGTCTTCAGCGCGAGCGATTTGTCGCTTTCTTAAAAGATTTCAAAAACTGTTTTGCGCGATCTTGCGAAGACCTGTGTGGAATCACTCTTGAGATTGTGCAGCTTAGGATCGCTCTCAGCCCCGAGACTTAACTCCTCACTTTCGAACCTTGAACTTGAATTCAGAACGTTCAACGGTCAACTACAATGTGAGGCCTGAGTGGCCAGATTCGAAGCAGCCCATGAATTAGCGGCAAGAAAATCAGATCAAGAAGACCAGATGTCACCAAAAACAGCTTGCGAAGCTAGGACGGAAGCACCCTTCGAACTAGGGGCAAAGATGTCAGATGTGCTCGAAGAGCCGAAGATGAGTCCTCTTGCAAATCAACAGCCACTCTCCTGGATACGAATGACTTCAAAACCCTACAACCATTTGGCATGGACCAAGCTACACTTTTACCCTTTGAGAGGCTCGCTGGGTCAAAAACCTAGAAGGGCGACCCAGGCAAAAGTTAGAGCGAGACAAAAAAAAATATACAAAAAAATGCAAAAAGAAAATAAAAAGAAAAATGCAAAAAAAAAGAAGAAGAAAAAGGAATGAAAAGAATATAAAAAAAAGAAAGAAAGAATAACAAAGCTCGCAAGGTCGAAAACCCGCGACGGGCTCCTTGGCAAAAGTTAGAGCCTAAAAAGGAGAGGTTAATACCCGAGTGTACCTTACCCCCGAACTACGTAAGGCTTGATTCCCATCTTTGGGATACGTAGGCAACTTCATTCTGAAGTCCAGCCGTAAAACACTTCAAATTCGATTGTGTCCATGTAATGGTTTTTGATCATCTTTGCCTTCTCTGTATCCGAGAGTTCGGTTGTAATCATCGCTCCAAGGACTGACTACAATGCGTTGCGGTGCCGTTCAAACAAGGGGCAACTTTCCGTTGCCATGCAGCTCTCTTCAAGCAAGGGGCAATTTTCCTTCAGATCTGAGGTTGTGCATCTCAGGAGTAGGTTTCATGTTCGTTGAGCAAGTGGCCGTTTGCAAAAATAGTTTTTGAGAATTTTTACTGAGGTTGACTAATTTTCTCGAAAATTATTTCATTTTCCGAAACTGGACCATTTTCTTGGACCCAAAAAGGAAAATTTTCAGTGCTCATGGCCTGACTTGCATGATTTCAAATCAAAAATTGAACAAGCGTGTTAATCTAACTCTCATATTGGTCAAAATTGTTTTAGTGAAAAAATCAAAACAAAAAATGGTCAAAATAATGAACTAGGGGCACAGTTGAGTCAGGTGTTCTGTCTTTTCCCCTTTGTCAAAATACTTGCTAGAAAGGGCACTCTACTTGCCGGAAAGGGCACCGTATTCGCCAGAAAAGGGCACAACAAAGGGCTGAAAGCTCTCTCACCCTCCAAGCAACGAGGTATCAAGCCAAGTGCGAAGCACGAACTGGAATGGGGCAAGATATTCCACTCCATCATCTGGACAGATCTTATCACGTCCAAACTCCCCAGCAAAGCATCATCAACCGATGTTAGCTGCAGATTTGCTACACACCCAGTTGTAGCGCAGCCCTTCTATGGGAGGAATTCACTAGCTATGAACAGAAGAAAGAGAATCTAGCAGCATGCTAGGGGCAAGAGCCCGCAACTTCCTGTTTATCCGTCAACCACCCAGGGGAGGGATTGAAAAATGAGAGATTGAAGAATAGAGAGATGTGCGATGAGAGAAAAAGTGAGAAAAGGGCTTTTTCAGAAAACAAGAGATTGAGTGCCAGAGTGATGTGAGAATCACAAATGAGAAAGGGTGGGAAACATTACCCGGTGAAACAGGCTCCCTGTGCACGTCTGAGTGTCGCGTCTTTTTTGTTTTATCTCGATTCTTGTTTTGAGTCATTTCGAGTGTTACTCGATGTGTCTAGGTTGTGTGCCTTTTATTTCCTTGTTGAGTCGTTTTGCTGTGTTCAGTGGTAGGCTCAATACCTGGTCGAAAACTCATCTCTCAATTTCAAAAATAAAATCGTTTTGTGCTCCGAGTGCCATGCCGTTCTCCACATTTGTGCAAAACAGAATTTGTTCTTTCATAAAACCGCAGGGTTCAACCCAGGTCATGTGAGAACAGTGGAACCAGGACCAATCTAAAGCTATAATGGTTCCGGACTGCAAAGCAAAAGCAAAAGAGGAAAATGTCGGGCATCTGAGTTTGTTCCAACTTTAGTAAGCTCCGAGATCGCATTCCGTATGCACCTTGTCAGGCCTTGTCAATGCTCTGAAGTATGAGTGTGCTCTACCTCAAGCTCAAGTCTGCCTCAAGCTAGAATGGCAATCAGAAATGCTCTCTTTGAGTACCAGTTCCTTGCCAGGGTCATCTTGGCTATGTTCATAATGAGTTCCTAGGAGACCAACTGCGACGGTGGAAACTAGAGTTCGAATGGCCATGGCCTAGAACGCAAAGGTTCGGGATTTCCGAGACTAAAGTCTGGTTTAAATACCCAGGGGTGTATTCCCGACTTGAAATCTGTATGGAAGCCCCATAGGTTGCGACAGCGTGTATGCACCTCAATTCTGGATACTGAACCAACCTAGTCTGTCACCCCGTTGGAGAATAGGGAAAGTTGTGAAAATGATCATGAAGAAAGGTAGCATCCAAAGTGTTCTACGTGTAGAACCCTTGCCAGCATTCCAGAGCCTTTGTACTGTGAGTTGAAGGTAAAGTGTTCGAAGAGCACAAGGGGAGATCCCCGTCGGAGAAGAGTGGTTCACCGCCACTCACCTCATGAGGTGTTTTCTAAAGCGCCGCTTTGTCCATTTATTGCTTTCTGTAAGCATCATGCATTGTAATGCATTGTACCTATCAAGTTTCTTTCTCAGTCATGCACGATATTGTATGTACGGTTCATTCAAAGAAGTTCCCTTTAAGATCATTCATTTAGTGTATCAATCACACTTTGTTCATATTGTGTATCAATCACACACACTCGCTTTGTATCTATCACACTATGCCTACTTTGTGTATCAATCACACACGCTCGCTTTAGTGTATCAATCACACACATTCTCATTTTGTGTATCAATCACACTCTCTTCACTTTAGCGTATCAATCACACTTCACTCATTTTGTGTAGCTATCACACACATCCTCATTTTGTGTATCTATCATGCACATATTCACATCATCACCTTTAGTGTATCCATCACACTTGTTCACTTAGTGCATCTATCACACTTTGTGTTCACTTTTAGTGTATCAATCACACTCTGTTCACTTAGTGCATCTATCACACTTTGTGTTCACTTTTAGTGTATCCATCACACTTGTTCACTTAGTGCATCTATCACACTTTGTGTTCACTTTTAGTGTATCAATCACACTCTGTTCACTTAGTGCATCTATCACACTTTGTGTTCACTTTTAGTGTATCCATCACACTTGTTCACTTAGTGCATCTATCACACTTTGTGTTCGCTTTTAGTGTATCAATCACACTCTGTTCACATAGTGCATCTATCACACTTTGTGTTCGCTTTTAGTGTATCCATCACACTTGTTCACTTAGTGCATCTATCACACTTTGTGTTTGCTTTTAGTGTATCAATCACACTCTGTTCACTTAGTGCATCTATCACACTTTGTGTTCACTTTTAGTGTATCCATCACACTTGTTCACTTAGTGCATCTATCACACTTTGTGTTCACTTTTAGTGTATCCATCACACTTGTTCACTTAGTGCATCTATCACACTTTGTGTTCGCTTTTAGTGTATCAATCACACTCTGTTCACATAGTGCATCTATCACACTTTGTGTTCACTTTTAGTGTATCCATCACACTTGTTCACTAAGTGCATCTATCACACTTTGTGTTCACCTTTAGTGTATCCATCACACTCGCTTCACTTTGTGTATCTATCACACGCTCGCTTTGTGTATCTATCACACACTCACCTAGTGTATCCATCACACTTTGCTTCATATAGTGTATCCATCACACTCGCTTCACTTTGTGTATCTATCACATGTTCGCTTTGTATCTATCACACACGCTCGCTTCGTGCATCAATCACACACTTCGTTCACCTTTGTGTATCTATCGCACATGTTCCTAAAGATTCCATAATTTTCTTACATCCTTTCTGCATGAGGTATAGTTTGGTTCGAGTTTACTTGCTTGCCTAGCATTCGCTTAAAATGTTGCATTTATTTTGCATAATTGCTTCATTACAACTCTCTTTGCATGGTCATGAGTGATATCCGGCTTCGCGTAGCGTATAAGTCCAATTATCAAACCGGCTTCGCGTAGCGTATAAGTCCAATTTTCAAACTGGCTTCGCGTAGCGTATAAGTCCAATTTTTAAACCGACTTCGCGTAGCGTATAAGTCCAATTATCAAACCGGCTTCGCGTAGCGTATAAGTCCAATTTTCAAACCGGCTTCGCGTAGCGTATAAGTCCAATCTTCAAACCGGCTTCGCGTAGCGTATAAGTCCAAATCATCAAAATCTTCCTGCATATCATTTTGCATCCTGCCCCTGAACTACGCTGGTTTGATTCCTTGCAAAAGGATACGTAGGCAGCCTGCGGGCGCAACCATTTATTTGTCTGTACTTTGTTTGTTTGTCCAAGTCTTCGGCCTTGTCAAAAATGGGTCGGCTCTGGGCTTTGACATTCACTCCTGTCACTTCTTGACTTCCGAGTTCTGTCAAAGAGGGGCAACTGTAGACACCCCATTTTTCACTACCCTTAAGACTTGGACGCGACTGATGGTTTACATAATGGAGAAAGGTGTGCAAGGGAAAGGGTCAGTTTCTTCGGCAAGAAGAGAGTCAAAGCTCAACTTCATACCCCTTTTTGGACCAAAACAATCTTGATCAAAAGATTTTAAACCTTAAAACCCTCTCTTTCAAAATGTTTTTGAAATAAAGTTTCTACGATGTTCCAACGCTCGCATTTTGTTAAATGTTGCGCTTTTCGATAAACCGAGCAAGGACAAAGTAGAAATGAATGAAAGAGGGATGAAATCTTTGAAAAATCTTTCAAAACACCTTACTTAGGGTTTTGAAGTTGAAGAAAAGAAGAGAAGAGGGAAGAAACCCAGTTAGGGGAGAAAATGGGCATGAACTGTTAAGAAAGAGTCAAGCAACCCTCGCCAAATCGGGCCTATTCATTTGCATACTTGGAATCAAGATATGAGGCCACCACCGTTGGAAAGAAGACTTCTGGGGCTTCATTTTGCACTCAAGAATCTCCTAAAGCCAATTCCGGATGGGGGAGATATGGTTGATTGAAGTAGGGCATCACTCCGGTTGGACCGAATCTGCGCGGCTTCACCAAAACTGGCATAACCTTTTTCACAGGAGGAATTTTAATGCAAGGTTTGCGCCATTGGAAAGATAACTTCCGGGGCTTCAATTTGGACACCTGTCCGGCCACCATTGGACTTCCCAATCACTGGCCGGCCACCTTTCTTTCCGGCAGATCCATTTTGTCCTGAGAAAGTAGCAGGCCGGCCAGAAAAGGTGGCAGGCCGGCCACCTGACCCTTTTGAACTGGCCGGCCGGCCAAGGAAAGTAGTAGGCCGGCCACCTGGACCTTTTGAACCTGGCCGGCCATGCTCCCCTCAGTTGGTTCCTTAGAGCTGCACCCTTTTTTCCCCCCTAGATCCTGTATCCGAGGGGGGGTCTTTTGGGGGGGAAATTTGAATTTGATTTTCCTCCCCTTTCCTCCACTCCTTTGCCTATATAACCAGCACTCCCAGCTGCATTTAGAGAGGTTACAAAATCTATGTAGAGCCATTGCATACACTCCTCCCTCTCTCTCTCATCCAAGCTCCAAAACCCTAAGGTTCTTGCACCCTTTACACCACAACCCATAGCACCACACCTCCACACTCCATTCCAGCAACTTGAGGCTGTTTTTCAGAGGTTAGGAGCACCATTTCTTGGTCCAAAGGCTGTTGTGTTGCTGCTCTACAAGGGTGAGTCTTTTTCCCTCTTTTTCTAGTCTTTTCTTGGTTAATTTATAAGCCATACTTGCAAGAATTTTTGGGCTCCGACCCAAATTGTAAATAGTCATATTTTGAGCTCCTTTTCATGTTTGATCAAGGACCTCTTGCTGTTTGAGGTCTTCTACTGTCACTTGCCTCTTTAACTCTCTTTTAGGCCTTTTGTTTGCATGATATTTTAGGCCTATTTGTGAGCTGTTTTGGACTTGGTCATAAACTGTAAAATATCTTATTTCGAGCCCCTCTTAAACATTGTTGAAGGGATTTCCTCTGTTTGAGGCCAGAAGCTACCACTTACCTCTTTATCCCTCATTTAGGCCTTTTTCTTGCATGTTGATTTAGCCTCACTTGTGTTCATTTTCGAGACTTGATGTAAATTGTAAAGTGCCTTGTTTTGAGCCCCTATTCAACTTTGTTGAAGGGATCTTTGCCATTTGGGGGCAGCTGCTGTCCCTTGTCTCTATTCTCTCTTTTAGGGCCATTTTTGCATGATAGATTAGCCATATTTGTGTTCATTTTTGAGACTTGTTATAAACTGGAAAAAGGCTTGTTTTGACATCACCTTCATGCTTTATTAAGGGCATTTTCTTACTTGAGGTCACATGCTTCTTTGTATGATTTATTCCCTCTTATTTTGAGCCTTATACCTAAGCTATTGTTGCATGATTTGTTTGGCCATCTAGCCACTGGAATCCAGTGGATTTCCAGTGGCTTTGATGCTATTTTGAGCCTCCAAATCAGAGGGGAGTGACCCCCTCTCACCTTGACTTGTTTGATGGTCATTTTGGCCTTCCAAAGAGACCCCATCTTGCATGCTTCGAAGTCACATTTCAGGGTCAATTTGGTGAGTTTTAGGACTACCATATTTGATTTCCAGAGTTTTTTTGGTCATGCTTCATGTCTATCTTGTATGTGCCTAATAATCCCTTTGTATGCCCTCTAAAGGAACCCCTCATTAGTGCATGTGTTGGTTGCCTTTCCATGTTTATTTGGGCATATTTTAGCATGTTTAGTTCATTAATTTTTGCTTTTTTGATGAGTTCTTACCTGCTTCATACACTCGCCATGTAAACCTTGTTCGCCAGTCAAAATTGCATGCTAATTTAAGCCATCTTGCTAGCACTTTTTGGCCACACTCTAAACTGGAAAAGTTCATGTTTTGGGACTGCCTTGACTCTGTCTTCATGCTTCATGTTCAAATAATGCATGCTTTGTATAGCTATAAGTCATTCCATGTGCCCAGTTTTGAGTTTCGGGTCTCATCTCATGCATCGGGTGCCATATTGCCATGCTTCGGGGCTGTTTAGCATCATGTTTTTAGTGCTGAAATTTGCTTGTTTGCATATCATGTTCCATGCCTTGCCATGCTTTGGTAGAGTGGCATTCGTGCCTTAGGTTCGGTCCTCGATTTGCGTGCATGTGTGCACGCATCTCGAGTGTCTCATTTTCATCTTATGGCCTCCTATGTGAGTGTGGCTGAGGTCCACTTGTGTTGGTGTAAGTCCATTATGCATTGTGTATGCCATTTCATTTCATAGCATTGTGTATGCTAGGTTGTATGTTAGCGCATCGTGTATGCCATGTTACCTCGTGCATCGTGTATGCCATTTCATAGCATTGCGCATGTTAGGTTGTATCTTAGTTGCATTCATGCATGTCATGCATATTGCATTGTGTTTGGGATAGGAGTTAGCCCAAGCACGGGAAACGAGGGACGTTTCGTACTCCGAGTGACGGAACGTGTCTCAATTCCCCAGTCGTCGACACTCCGGACTACCCATGATTGAGTTTAGGTTTTGTTGTGTTTTCATGTGCATTCATTTCATATTGAGTCGTGCAATTCGACTCCTCGGCCATCATGCATTGAGATGCGTGATTGGTGGCACGAGGATCGAGGTGTGCATACATATGTGAAAATACTTTGCCATGCCCCTTTCTTGCTCTCTGTTGCAGCAAATCAAGAATCAGCAGCCTTCCGGAGCTTGGCACGCTTTCCAAGAACAATTGCAAACAGAGGCTAATTGGGACATTGCAATGGATTTCCGCGCAAAGCAGCTCAAACATGCATCATCCATCATCCGGAATAGAGTCGAGGCAGTCCCTGGCTTGCATGCCAATTTATTGCTTTCCTAGTTAAATTTGTTAATTAATTAGGGTTTTGTATTTATTCGGACTGTATTTATTTGGGACTGTCTATTATTCTTTCGGACCCTCCGAGCGAGGGCACAATTGTAATAAGTGTGCGTGCATGTGATGTATGTCTTCCAACCCCACGTCTTTCTTTCCCTTTTATTTACCTGCTTATGATGGTTAGATTAGGGCATGTTTCAATTAGCATACAGTATGATAGCATGTTTGCATTCATTCATCTGTTTTGCATGCACCGGGCTCGGCGCGTCATACTAACTGCATTTGTATTTCAATTTCAAGTTGAGTACTTGTTAGCTGTAGCATTCCATATGCCATGTTTAGAATAGCCGAGCCTGCTATAGTTGCATTTTTACATGTGTTGCATTAGGCATTTCTGTATAATTAGGATCATGCATGATTTCTAATTAGTTTATGTTTTGGCCTGGAGTACTCGGTAAGTTTTTATGCTTTAGCATCCTTGCATGCGTGTGAGTGACTGCCATGATAGCATGCTTACCATGAGGCTATGTGCTTATGTGATATAACTGCCTGAATGCCTGTGGGTGAAGGTTGGGTTATTTGGATTGGAACAAATCATTGACTGTGAGTTTTAAACCCACTAGATAGTGGCAAAACCATCTTTTCTAAGCCCACCCGAGGGTGGCAAAATCTGTATTTTCAGCCTACTTGCGAGTAGCAAACCATCTTTCAAAAACAAACATGAAATGCTTTGTTCCAATTCAGGCGACCCGGTCTATACTTGTATGTTGTGCGCATCACATAGTAAATCTAGGCTAATAACCAGAATAAGAATGCATAAGGTTTTCAAAACTCGATATCATGTTTAGTAGAGGCCGATCTTTGATCGGGCGAGCGGGGGTGCTCACGAAGTGACCTTCCCCAATCGTATCCAAGTTCCTGAGCCGAGACAACTTTGGTGATGATGGACACGTGGCCTTAGGCACGAGTCAGGGTTTCCTAAATCTCCCAAAAATAAAATATTTAGGTGGCGACTCTATATCTGGCAAAGCAGTCCATGTTTGACACTTCTTTCAAAAAAATCTATTTTCTCAAAACGATTTGCCGGATTTGGACTCTTTGGTTCAGATTACGAACCGTGACAATTTGAGTCCTGAACTGTAGTGAGACCCACAAATGAACGGAACGGGAGGCTCATTCCCCCCCGGGGCGTTCGGGGACGTCTACAGTTTGTTTCTTGTTCTTTTAAAATGATCTTTTGAGTTTTGATCTTCGTTGATTTAAGAAAAGATGATTTTGGAAAGTTTTCTTTCAAAAGATTTGAGTTGAATAGTTTTGGTGAGAAAATCTAGAAATAGGGGATTTTTAAAAGAGATTGAAAATCCATGAATGATATTGTTATATTTATTTTGTGTATCAAAATAAATGGATGTTTGGAAAATTTCTTATTTATATTTATATAAATGATGAATTTCATGGAATATGAGAATTGTTGTTCATTTTGGAAATTGTTGTTCAAAATGTTGAAATAGTCTTGAAATAACTAATTGTTTAGGATACTTGAGAAGAGGGAATTGTGTTATTCTTTGGACAATGAATTGGAATAAAAGTATTTATATTCATCTTGTGAAATTGACATATCAATTCATTTGATTACATTAAACTTTGAAAGTTAATTTGAAAACTTGCATTGAGAAAAGAATGTTGAGAAACAAGTTTTCATGGAATGGTTTTGGGGTAAATAAGTTGATAAGTCTTGATAGGTGGTGTAGATGATATTGAATAAGTTGGCCCAAGGGTTCGGGGTGAAAGACCAAAAACCCGCGCGGATAGGTTTCGAGCCTTTCGGTTAATACCGGTAAAAATGACAAATTGGTAGTACTTGTATAGTCTACTTGCAGACATCGACCTAGGGATTACCAGAGTCGTATTTACCGCTCTTGAAATGAATTGTTAAGTTTCGAAGAATTAAAATTGCATGATATCATTGAGCATGATGGCTTTCAAAAATGCAGCTGTGAATTTCTTTCAAAAGGGCATAGCATGACATGTGCATTTCATCTCTTAAGACATGTATAAAATGTATAAACTTTGTTAAGGATTTCCTAGTGGGCTTTATGCTCACCCTACGGGATTTTTGTGCAGGAAAAGATGTGGTGATGCCGCCTAACCAAAGATGAGGAAATGTGTGTTGAGAGTACGAGACTCTCATTTTGTTGTGACTCTGTGTGTAAGCCAAGGGCTGTATGTGTGTGGGTTTGAGTAACCGTTTTGTGTAACCAGACTCAAGCCTTGGAAACTTGTAAACCTTTGGAGGTATTTATTTGTTTATTTACTTGTTGTTGGATTAATGTATTTTTGTATAAAGAACTATTGTATCATATAATGTAAGTTTGGAGATTTATATTCAGTTTTCCTTGAAAGAGCCATGATTATTGTATTATCATTTGGGCTAGAAATTTGGGGCGTTTCAACTTGGTATCAGAGCTACCGGGTTTGAATACTTGGAGCTCGTGGGAAGTGGTTGTTTAACCACAATGGGTTCATTTAGCATGCTTAGGAAGTGTTATGCATTTTGTGACTGTGATAACATGCTTATGTGACTAAATGGGTATAGGATTGGACTTTTGGGATGTTGCTTGTGCTTGTTAAATTCCTTGAGATCTCATTAGAAGGATACTTGATCAATACTTGTTTTACTAAGAATTCTTGGTTTTTCGTGGGACGGATTTCATCGTAAAAGAATAGTCCGTATGTGTTTACATGACTGAGTGCTTATGTGGAGTGAAATTGAATTGTGTATATGGTAGATAAATATATGGAATTGTTATAGTCGAATGTGCGAGTCAAGTTACGAGCACATATGAGTTAATGTGCTAAATTATTTCTCTTGTGTCCTTTATTAAGATGTCAGGAAGGGGTTAAGTCCGTGGTGGTAGAGGCGGGAGGCGTGGTAGGGCTCGCCGAGGTAGGATGAGTGAGGTACCGATCCATAGGGTTCGGTTCGGTGCAAGAAGAAGGGTTCGGCTAAGCTAATATGGCCAAGCAAGCAGGCCAGCTAATGTGGCCGAGGAGGTGGGACAAGCGGGTCAACCGCAATGGGGGCCCTAGCTCGAGAAATGGCAGTGACTTTAAGAGAGACTATGAACTTGTTGAGGGTGGAGAATCAGGCCCGAGAGAACACCGTGGAGTCAAGGGCGAGTTTTCATACTAGAGAGTTCTTACGGGCCAAACCGGATGAGTTCCATGGTGGTCTCGAGCCCAAGAAAGCAGATGAGTGGCTCGAACAAACTGTGAAGACATTTGAAATGCTTCACATCAAAGATAGTGAACTAAGAGTGACTAGCGAGTTACTACCTTAAGGGAGACGCAGGTCAATGGTGGAAATATGCCAAGGGTAGAATGGAGCCGACATGGGAAGCCTTTGCGGTTGCTTTCCAAGATAAGTACATACCTCCCACTGCTAGGGAGAGATTGAGGCAAGAGTTTAAAGACCTCAAACAACTCGACATGCCCGTGGCCGAGTTTGAGGTGATCTTCTCTAGTTTGTCCAGATTTACACCAGAGTTGGTGGCAACGGAAGAGCGTCGTTGCATTGAATTTAAAAATAAATTGAAAACAAAAATTATGTTCAAGCTTGTCGAAAATATGATTCGGGAATATGACCGTCTTGTGGAGACGGCGGCACACATAGAAATTTCTATACAAGCCGAAGAGGAAAGGCTTCGGAGTTCAAGGTCTAGGAGCCAAGAGTCTCAAGGCGACTATAGGCAGAACAAGAAGAGCAGGAACGCCTATCCATCCCAGTCCCAACCACAGCAGTCTAGATCCACTTTTCATTTGCCTAGTGCGGGTTCGAGAAAAAATGCGTCAAGTGGCTTCTCGTGTTTCAAGTGTGGCCAACCGGGCCACAAAGCCTTTTCGTGCCCACAGAAGGATGGAGGACAGTTGATGTTACCACTATCTAACCGATCTCAAAGTTAGTCTCAATCTCAGAATAGAGGCCAAGGATTTAATTGTTATCTGTGTGGTCAGCTGGGGCATATGAAGAGAACTTGCCCTCAGTTAGGAGGTGCATCTGGCGCATTAGGGTCGAAGCAGACTTAGAGCCACCAGCAGGCTTATTCAGCTCAGGCTTCACAAGCAAATCAGGGAGCCGCTTTGGCTCAGTCAATACAACAGGCCTATGCTCCGAGAGGGGAGCAAGTTAATCTGGGGCCACAAGGGCGCGTGTATGCTGTTACCGTGCCAGAGCAGTTGCCAGAATCCTCAGTTGTGAGAGGTACTTTTGTTGTGTGTAATTCTTTGGCTAATGTGTTGATAGACACGGGTGCGTCTCATTCATTTATATCTACTGTATTTGCTTCTGCATTGGGGTTAGAAGTAGCACGGTTAGTGTCTCCACTCAGAGTAGAGTCACCTGTTGGGGGTACAGTTGATTTAGACCGGGGTTGTTGTGATTGTGAAATAGAAGTTGCCGGGCGTCGACTTTTGTTTGCTTTTGTGTTGCTAGATATGTCGAGTTTTGATGTCATTTTAGACATGGATTGGTTGTGTTCTTATCAAGCTGTGATTGATTGTTACAGTCAGAGAGTTACGGTGTGTACTTCGGGTGGTGATCGTTTCTATTTTCTGGGGAACCAAGTTGATAGAGCCTTGTCGCCAATTGTTGACCCTCGTAGTAGGAGCAAGCTTAGTGGCCTTCTTGCAACTCTCTTGGATAGTGAGAGTGACGGGGCTCGTGTTGAGTTACCAAGGGTAGTTTGTGAATACTCGGATGTCTTTCCAGAAGATCTTATTAGTTTACCACCTCACCAGGAGATCAAGTTCTCCATTGAATTATTGCCTGGCACGGCACCGATTTCCGTGTCACTGTATGGATTTGCACCCGCCGAATTACATGAGTTAAAGATTCAACTCCAGGAGCTTTTAAATAAGGGCTTCATTTGTCCTAGTACATCACCTTGGGGAGCACCGACTCTCTTTGCGAAGAAGAATGGTAGATCGTTGCGGTTGTGTATTGATTACCGCAAGTTGAATAGAGTTACAGTTAAGAACAAGTATCCTTTACCCCAGATGATTTTGTTTTTTGACCAACGTAGAGGGTCTCGTTGCTTCTCAAAATAGATTTGAGTCGGGTACCATCAATTGAGAGTCGGGGGAGGAGGACATTCAGAAAAGCCTTTCGTACGTGTTATGGCCACTATGAATTCCTTGTAATGACTTTTGGGTTAACCAATGTGCCTGCTTCCTTTATGGATTTGATGAACAGAATTTTTCGGGAATACTTGGACCGTTTTGTGGTTGTCTTTGTGGACGACATATTGATTTATTCAACCTCCGAGGGGAACACGAGACTCACTTGCGGGTAGTGCTGGGTTTACTTAGTGAACACCAATTGTATGCCAAATTTGAGAAATGCGAGTTTTGGTTAACTGAGGTGAAGTTTTTGGGCCATGTAGTGTCTAGAGAGGGAGTAACTGTGGACCCCTCAAAGATAGATGCCGTACAGGATTGGGAACAACCCAAGAATGTTTTTGAGATCCGGAGTTTCTTGGAATTAGCGGGTATTATTGATGTTTTATAAGGGACTTCTCTAGACTAGCTGGACCTTTGACTAAGTTGACTAGGAAGGGTATCAAGTTTGTGTGGAATGAGGCTTGTGAAAAGTCTTTCCAATAACTTAAGACTAGATTGACTACAACACCGGTCTTGATAATTCCGGAAAGGGGTTTGAATTACACCGTCTATTGTGATTGTAGACACCCCATTTTTGACTGACCTTAAGACTCAAACGTCACCGATTGAGCGCTGGGGATGTTGCATGCTGTGCTCGTTCAGAAGTCTCAGAGTCGCGGTCGTGCGCCCTGCCTCCGGACTTCCGAACCTTCTTCGTGCCTTGTCTCGATTTGCGAACCAGACTCGGTTTTCTCTGTTTTCTTTCCTGAGGGGAGGGAGTGGTCCGTAGACTATCTCCGGTGGCCGTGAGCTACATTTCGTGGCCGTAGGCCATTTTGCCCATTTCGGAGCCCGGTTCCCGGTTTTCGGGACCGTCAGGCCGTGTGCCTCGTTCGGGACTGCCCAACCGTCTCCGATTCCTCCGGTTCTTGGCAAGTGCCTCTGTTTTATCATACTGAGGAACACTGGGGCCCCTGATGCCACTTCGTGGCCGTATGCCACTTTCGGTGCTTATAGCCGGTTTTTCGGGCCCCGAACTCGCGGTTTGGCCCCCGAGCATTCGTTTCGCATCGGTTTTCTCCGATTTTTGGCAGGACCTGTTTTGTCATTCTGAGGAACACTGGGCCTCAGATGCCCACTTCGTGGCCGGACGCCACTTTTTATTTAGAGCAAAATATCTAGATATTTTGAAAGATATTTTGAAAGATATTTAGAGCAAAATATCTAGATATTTTTCCCACCTTTTTGCCCTCCTTTTTCACCCCTTTCTTGGCCATATAAACCAGCAGCCACCAGCTGGTTGAAGGAGAGAAAAAATCCTTGAGCCTTGCATATACATCTCCTCCATTCCTCTCTTCCAAAAAGCTTCAAACATCCAAGTCTTGGCACCATTTGTTCATCAACACCTAGCATCACCGTCACCAACTCCATTCCAGCAGCAAGGAGGGGTTCTTGAGAAGCTTAGAAGAAACTTTCATCAAGCAAAGAGCAACCAAAGTCTTGATCTTCAAGGGTAAGTACACTTCACCCTCTTTTGAGCTCATTTTTGCTTCAAATCTTAAGCCTATTTTCTTATTGTGTTGAGCTCCGACCCCTACTGAAAGTGGTCCTCTTTTGAGTTCATTTTCATCTTTGTTTAAGGGCTCAACCCTGTTTGAGCCCTCTATGTGCACTTGCTTCAATAGCATCTTGTATGCCTTTATTTTGCATTGAATATTTGGCTTATGAGTGATGATCTGATTTCGAGCATGAGGTTAAACTGTGAGGGGCTCATTTTGAGCCCCTCTTCAACATTGAAGAAGGGCTCAACCATGTTTGGATTCTCTATCATGCACTTCCTTTGAAATCCTTCCATTTACCGTAAAATTGCATGATTGTTTTGGCCATTTGTGATCTGAGTTGGAGCATGAAACATACTGATATGTGCTTATTTTGAGCCCCTCTTCAACATTGAAGAAGGGCTCAACCTGGTTTTTCTTGCTCTAATATCACTTGCTTTGAATTCTTGTTACAATCCCATTTTGCATGTGTTTTTAAGCTCACCATGCTTCGGATTTCAGCTTTCATCATGCCTAGACAGAGCCTTATTTTTGCCTATTCTTCAGTTTTGTTTAGGTCCTTAGGCCATTTGATGATTGGTTTTGGTACTTTCATGTTATATCCTTCATATTTCCCGTAAATTGCATGTTTGTTTAGGCTTGCTTAGCTACTGATTTGAGCCTTCATCAGGCTTAGAAAGTGTCTTTAAATGACTCATTCTTCATGTTTGTTAAGGGTTCAAAGTTGTTTGATGATTTCTTATGGTACCTCATGTTGTAGCCCTTTATTGGGCTCATTTTGCATGCTATTTTAAGCATATCTACATACTGAATTGGAGGATCTAATCTACTGTAAATGTGCATGTTTTTGGTCCCTCTTAATTTTGTAGACTGATTTTTCTGGTTTGAGCATTGTATATACTACTTGCTTTGTAATTCCCCTCTTTTTCCCCGTTTTTGCATGCTAAATTTGCCATGCTTGTGGTTCTTGTTTAGCCTTGCTTTATACTGAAAAAATGCCATATTTGGGGCTGCCTTGCTACTGGTTTGCATGTCATGTGTCAGTTATGCATGTTTAGTAGGGCTATAGGCCATTTCGGGTGCATTACATCGCATTTCGGGCATCGGGTGTAATTTTGTCATAATTCGGGGGCTTTTGTGCATCATTTAGCTGCTGAAATTGGCATTTTCCATATGCCATATGTCACATCTCATTCGCATGTCATTTCTGTGCTTAGGGCCATGCCTCGGTTTGCGTGCCCGTGTGCACGCATTTCGAGGCACTTCATTTTGTCTCACGGCAGCTTATGTGAGTGCGGCTGAGGCCCTCTCATGTTAGTGTAAGCCCAATTTGCATTCCGTATGTCATTTGCATTGCGTATGTCACCGCCTCGATTTGCATGCCCGTGTGCACGCATTTTGAGGCACCCATTTTCATCTCACGGCATCTGATGTGAGTGTGGCTGAGGTCCACTCATGTTAGTATAAGCCCAATTTGCATTTCCATCTCATTTTATCATTGCCTCGGTTTGCGTGCCTGTGGGTACGCATTTCGAGGCACTTCATTCTTATCCGACGGCCTCCCGTGTGAGAGTGGCTGAGGTCCTCTCACGTTGGTATAAGTCCATTCTGCATGCCGTATGCCATTTTTGCATCATTTGCATTCCGTATGCCATTTTCTCGGTTTGCGTGCCCGCGGGCACGCACTTCGAGACATTATTTTAACCTCATTACATATCACTTCCATGACATTTTGCATTCTGTATGCATCGCCTCGGTATGCGCGCCCGTGGGCGCGCATTTCGAGGCACTTCGTTTTTATCCGACGGCCTCTTATGTGAGTGTGGCTGAGGCTCACTCATGTTAGTGTAAGTCCAATTGCATTGCATATGCCATTTTATGCCTTAGGATCATCGCCTCGGTTTGCGCGCCCGTGCGTACGCATTTCGAGGCACCTCATTCTCATAGCATTGTGCATGCTAGAATTGTATATTAGCTGCATTTCATGCATATCATGCATATTGCATCGTGTTCGGGATAGGAGTTAGCCCGGGCACGGGAAACGAGGCACGTTTCGTACTCTGAGTGACAGAACGAGTCTCAATTCCCCAGTCACCGACACTCCGGATTACCCATGATGGAGTTAGGTTTTGTTGTAGCATTCATCTGCATTCATCCTATATTGAGTTGTGCAATCCGATTCCTCGGCCATCATGCATCGATATGCGTGATTGGTGGCGCGAGGATCGAGACATGCATACATTTGTGAAATGCATTGCTATGCCCTTTTCCTGCTCTCTGTTGCAGCAAAATGAGGAATCAGCAACTTTTCGGAGTCTGGCGCGCATTTCGAGAACAATTGCAAACAGAGGCTAAATTGGGCATCCCAGTGGATTTCCGCGCAAGGCAGCCCAGCATACATCATTTCATTATCCGGAACGAAGCAAGGCAGCCCCTGGCTTGCAAGCCAATTTTTAAAGCTTTCTTAGTTTAATTCGTTAATTAATTAGACATCTGTATTATTCTTTCATTTCGGACTGTATTATTTATTCGGACCCTCTGCGCGAGGGCATAACTGTAATAAGTGTGGGTGAGTGTGATGTATGTCTTCCAACCCCCATTTCTTTCTCCCTTTTATTTATCCGCTTACGATGGTTAGATATAGGGCATATTTCAATTAGCATACAGTATGATAGCATGTTGCATCATTCATCTGTTTTGCACGCACCGGGCTCGGCGCATCATACAAACTGCATTGTATTTCAATTCCAAATTGAATACGTGTTAGTTGTAGCATTCCATATGCCATGTTTAGAATAGCCGAGCCTGCTATAGTTGCATTATTGCATGTGTTGCATTAGGCATTCCTGTATAATTAGGATCATGCATGATTTCTAATAAAGTTTCTGTTTTTTGGCTTGGAGTACTCGGTAAGTTTTATGCTTTAGCATTCTTGCATGCGTGTGAGTGCTGCCATGATAGCATGCTTACCATGAGGCTATATGCTTAAATGATATAACTGCCTTGAATGCCTGTGGGTGGAGGTTGTGTTGCTTGAATTGGACAATTCATCGAATGTTTGTTTTAAGCCCACTAGATAGTGGCAAAATCATGTTTTTCTAAGCCCACCTGAGGGTGGCAAATCCGCGTCTTAGCCTACTTGCGGGTAGCACCATCAAACCATTTTCAAACAAACAAACATGAAATGTTTTGTTCCAATTCAGGCGGCCCAGTCTATACTTGTTTGCTGCGAGCATCACATAGTAACCTAGGCTAATAATCGGAATAAGAACTCACAATGTTTCAAAACAGATATCATGGTTAGTAGAGGCCGGTCTTTGACCGGCGAGCGGGGGTGCTCACGAAGTGACCTTCCCCAATCGTACCCAAGTTCCCGAGCCAACTTTGGTGATGACGGACACGTGGCCTTTGGCACCGAGTCAGGGTTTCCTAAATTTCCCATTTTAAAATATTTAGGTGGCGACTCTGTTATCTGGCAAAGCAGTCCATGTTTGGCACTTCTTTCAAAAATCTGTTTTCCAAAACGATTTGCCGGATTTGGACTCTTTGGTTCAAGATTAAGAACCGTGACATTTGAGTCCTTGAACTGTAGTGACCCCAATATGAACAGAACGGGACCTAACCCTCCCGGGCGTTCGGGGACGTCTACAGTTTCTGGCGACTCTGCTGGGGATTTAGAGAACTTGACTCGAACTCGTGATATCTGGTTTTGACTACACTTGTGTGTTTCTTTGCATTGCATTTGCTTAGTGCGCCTAGGACACCGTGTTTTTTCCATATGCCATTCCCGAACGATTTGCCGGAGGCTTGTCTTGTCAAGTCATGTCCATAAGGCTGATCGGCTCTGGGCTCTGACAGCATGGGAACACAAACCCCGGTTTTACCGGGGCACCCTTTTTGACCATTCGACCTAGTGCATATTCGGATCCATAGTGACCATTCCAAACTAGGACAGGTTGCTTACCCGTTTATAGGTTGTTTGAAGCCGCTGCGTGCGTAGTGAAACCCTAGCTCCTGACAAAATAGGACAGGGAAACCTACCCAACATAGGGGTGTTTTGGCTCTCACTTATCTGTTATGTGCTTGTTAGAGTGTGCCTCTACAGGGAATGCATGTATCAGTTTGCGAGTTTGAGCATCAGGCCTGCGGGCCCAATTCAGTATTTTGGTATCAGGCCTGCGGGCATCAGTCCGTCAGTTATTGAGAATCAGTTATCTGCGGGATATCAGATTCAGTTTTGAGGCAGAATTTGGGGGTAGAATCCAGGAAGGGCACACTCATCAACTATACTCATATCTTTTCTGAATGTGAAATTGGGCTGAGATGCTGTCGTTTTCTCTTTTGCTAGGGTAGTCTGGAACCATAGCTTCAGAAGGCTCCACTATCCCCCAGGTACATTGGACTAGTGCTGATAGTCTTTGTTAGGTCAGAAATTCAATTCTAGGGCAACCAGTGTTCTTTCGCTGAGGCAGGCAAAGAAAGGCCAGTCAGGGCTCACCGTCAATCTGATCCGTCAGTCACCAGTCACATCACTTTGTTCGGACTCAGTAGACCGCGATGTCACAGGGTTCGGAAGAATTTGTGGCTGGGTAGCAGCGTTGAATCAGGAAACTGCCATGCAAGCTGAGACCAGTTTTGGAACACAGGCCCACTGGGACATCTGCCTCCAAACCAGCAGCCCAGCCCAGGTGAGTTCAGGGCAGAACTTTCACTCCCCTCCATATGAGCCTAACCAGCGCTTCAAAGTCCTGATGGAAAGAGGGATCTCAAACCCTTTAATCCTCAAACTTTGCCAAACCACTCCCTGCCAGACATAACCCCAGCAAATACTGCGTATATCATCAGCAAACGGCCATACTACCGACGACTGCTTCCGTCTTCGCCATGAAGTACAGGATCTGTTTGACAACGGAGTTGTCCTCCCGCCAAGCTCTGCAAAGTCCATTGGCACTGGATCGTCGTGAACTTGGGGGATAATGCGATGTGATTAGGGGGATGAACCAGCTGCGGGTGGCGCTCGATTTACTCCAGCTGTGGTGAATGGCATGCACTGTTTGAGCAATGTACAAGTGCTGTTAATTTTGCATTCTGACTTGGGTATTGAGTCAGTCTTGTTGTTTTATGTTTGAGTCAGTCTCTTTTGTTTGGGTCTGTCTTGTTGTATCGAGTCAGTCCTGTTGTATAGGAGTCGGGTGATTCCGGGGGGTTACCTCGGGCCACCATTTTTTTCGCGTTTGTCTTTTTGTTTTGTTTTGAGTCTGTTTCTGCCAGGGAGCCAGTTATGCCAACAGATTTGAATGAAACAGCAGTGATTTTCCATACTCTAGCATTTGCTTTCTTGCCGTGTGCTAGTTGTGCCGGGATTTGAATGAAATGGCAGTGCATTCCACCTGCTCTCTTTGCCTTGAAGCATTGTATTGACCTAAGTTTTTCAAAACCTTTTTGAACACTGCTGAGTGAAAACAAAGAGGAAGGAATTCCTCGGGATTTGCAAAACTTTGATCAAATTGAGAGAAAGAGAGGCGTGCTAAGCCCTTAATGAATGAAATCATGCTTGTCAGCGTGAGTACTGAGAAGGACCCTAGCTTTGATCCAGATTGGTCCGACACTGTCTTCAGCGCGAGCGATTTGTCGCTTTCTTAAAAACTTTCAAAAAAAATGTTTTGCGCGGTCTGCGAAGACCTGTGTGGAATCGCTCTTGAGATTGTGCAGCTTAGGATCACTCTCGGTCTCGAGACTCGACCCTTTGCTTTCAAACCTTGAACTTGAATTCAGAAGGTTCAACGGTCAACTACAACATGAGGCCTGTGTGGCCAGATTTGAAGCAGCCCTCGAGCAAGAGGCACCAAAGTCAGATCAAGAGGATCAGATGTCGTCAAAAGAAGCTCACAAAGCTAGAACAGAAGTACCCCCCGAACTAGGGGCAACAATGTCCGATGTGCTCGAAGAGCCGAAGATGGATCCTTCTGCAAATCAACAGCCACTCTCCTGGATACGGATGACTTCAAAACCCTACAACCATTTGGCATGGACTTGTTACACTTTTACCCTTCGAGAGGCTCGCTGGGCCGAAAACCGTAAGGGCGACCCAGGCAAAAGTTAGAGCAAGAAAAAGAAAAAAGAAAAAGAACAAAAAAGAAAAATGAAAAAAAAGAACAAAAAAGAGAAAAGAAAAAAATGCAAAAAGAAAAGAAAAAAAGAAAAGATGAAAAAAAGAAAAAAAAAAAAAAGAAAAAAAAGAGAAGAAATGAAAAATGAAAATGAAAGAAAAACAAAGCTCGCAAGGTCGAAAACCTGCAACAGGCGCCTTGGCAAAAGTTAGAGCATAAAAGGAGAGGTTAAATACCGAGTGTACCTTAACCCCGAACTACGTAAGGCTTGATTCCCATCTTTGGGATACGTAGGCAACTTCATTTGAAGTCCAGCCGTAAAACAATTCAAATTCAATTGTGTCCATGTAATGGTTTTGACCATCCTTGCCTTCTCTGTATCCGAGAGTACGGTTGCAATCGTCGCTCTGAGGACTGACCATAATGTGCTGCGGTACCATCCAAACAAGGGGCAACTTTCCGTTGCCATTCATGCGCTGCAGTGCCATTCAAACAAGGGGCAACTTTCCGTTGCCATTCAATGCGCCGCAGTGCCGTTCAAACAAGGGGCAACTTTCCGTTGCCATGCAGCTCTCTTCAAGCACGGGGCAGTTTTCCTTGGATCCGAGGTTGTGCATCTCAGGAGTAAGTTTCATGCTCGTTGAGCAAGTGGCCGTGTGCAAAAATAGTTTTTGAGAATTTTACTGAGGTTGACTATTTTCTCGAAAAGTTCCATCTTTTCAAAAACTGGACCATTTCTTGGACCCAAAAAGGAAAATTTTCAGTGCTCATAGCCTGACTTGCGTGATTTCAAATCAAAAATTGAACAAGCATGTTAATCTAACTCTCATTTGGTCAAAATTGTTTTAGTAGAAAGCAAAAACAAAAATGGTCAAAATGATGAACTAGGGGCACAGTGAGTCAGGTGTTTGTCTTTTCCCGTTATCAATGCATTTGCCAAGAAGGGCACTCTACCTGCCAGAAGAAGGCACAACTGAAGGCGGCAAAAAATGTCTGAAAGGCTCTCCACCCTCCAAGCAGCAAGGTATCAAGCCAAGTACGAAGCATGAACGGGAATGGATCAAGATATTCCACTCCTCATCTTAACATATCTGATCACGTCCAAGCTCCCCTGCAAAGCATCATCAACCCGGTGTCAGCTGCAGATTCGCTACACACTCATTTGTAGCATAACCCCTCTGTGGGAGAAATTCACTAGTTATGAGCGGAAGAAAGAGAATCTAGCAGAATGCTAGGGGCACGAGCCCACAACTTGCTGTTTATCTATCAACCACCCAGGGGAGGGATGAAAAATGAAAAATGAGAGATTGAAGAATAGAGAGATGTGCGATGAGAGAAAAAGTGAGAAAAGGGATTTTTCGTGAAAAGCAGAGCTTGAGGGCCGAGTGAGTGATGTGAGAACCACAAATGAGAAAGGGTGGGAAACACTACCCGATGAAACAGGCTCTGTGCACGTATGAGTGTCGTGTCTTTTTGTTTTATTTCGATCATTGTTTTGAGTCGTCTCGAGTGTTACTCGATATGTCTAGGTTGTGTGCCTTTTTTTTCCATTGTTGAGTCGTAGTGCACTGTGTTCAGTCGTAGGCTCAATACCCAGTTGAGAACTTATGCTCACTCTCAATTTCAAAAATCGTTTTGTGCTCCGAGTGCCGTGTCGTTCTCCACATTTGTGCAAAACAGAATTTGTTCTTTCAAAAAACCGCAAGGTTCAACCCAGGTCATATGAGAACAGTGTGAAACCAGGACCTATCTAAAGCTATGAGTTTCGGGCTGCAAAGCAAAAGCAAAAGAGGAAAATGTCGGGCATCTGAGTTTGTTCCAACTTCAGTAAGTTCCGAGACTGTATTCCGTGTGTATCTCTTCAGGTCTTGCCAATGTTCCGAAGTATGAGTGTGCCTCTACCTCAAGCTCAAGATCAAGTCTACTTCAAGCCAGAATGGCGATCAGAAATGCTCTCTCTGAATACCATTCCCTGCCAGATGCATCTTGGCCGTGTTTGCGATGAGTTCCTAGGAGACCAACTGCGACGGTGGAAATTAGAGTTCGAATGGCCGTGGCCTAGAACGCAAAGGTTCGGGATTTCCGAGACTAAAGTCTGGTTTAAATACCCAGAGGCGCGCCCTCGGCTTGAAATCTGTATGGAAGCCCCATAGGTTGAGATAGCATGTGTGCACCTCAATTCTGGATACTGAACCAACCTAGTCTGTCACCCCGTTGGAGAATAGGGAAGTTGTGAGTATGATCAGGAAGACAAGCGGCAGCCGTGGCCTACATGCAGATGTTGTTTACTTGTTAGCATTCCAGAGCCTTTGTACTGCGAGTTAAAGGTAAGTGTTCGAAGAGCACGAGGGGAGATCCCCATCAGAGTAGAGCGGTTCACCGCCACTCACCTCATGAGGTGCTTTCTAAAGCGCCGCTTTGTCCATTTATTGCTTTCCGTAAGCATCATGCATTGTAATGCATTGTATCTATCAAGTTTCTTTCTCAGTCATGCACGATATTGTATGTACGGTTCATTCAAAGAAGTTCCGTTTGAGATCATTCACTTTGTGTATCAATCACACTTCATTCACTTAGTGTATCAATCACACTCCATTCACTTAGCGTATCAATTACACTTTATTGCTTCACTCAGTGTATCTAACACACTTCATTTGCTTTAGTGTATCAATCACACTTCATTCATTTTGTGTATCTATCACACACATTTTCACTTAGTGCATCTATCACACTTTGTGCTTGTCTTTTGTGTATCCATCACACTTTGCTCACTTCACCCTTTGTATATCAATTACACTTTGCTCAAATAGTGTATCTATCACACACTCGCTTTGCCTACTTTGTGTATCAATCACACACACTCACACCACTTGTTACCCGGTTAAAACCTTCCCTCTCTCCGTATGAAATACGTTGAGATACGCCTGTTGGTTACACCATTGTTATTCTCCCCGGTTAAAACCTTTATCTCGGGTTGCGTTGTGTACGCACCTGGGCGGTTGTTTTTGACCTCCTCTCACGATTTCAGCGTGGTTTGAGTGTCCCTTTCCTTACGCGATTTCAGCGTGTTTGGAATTTATCTCGGGTTGCGTTGTGTACGCACCTGGGCGGTTGTTTTGGACCTCCTCTCACGATTTCAGCGTGGTTTGAGTGTCCCTTTCCTTACGCGATTTCAGCGTGTTTGGAATTTATCTCAGGTTGCGTTGTGTACGCACCTGGGCGGTTGTTGTCTTGATCTCTTCTCACGATTTCAGCGTGTTTGAGTGTCCCGTTCCTTTTCTCACGATTTCAGCGTGGTTAGGTGTTTCTTTCCTTATGCGATTCAGCTTGTGTTGGATTTATCTCGGGTTGCGTTTGTGTACGCACCTGGGCGTGTTTGTTGTTTTTTTGGACCTCCTCTCACGATTTCAGCGTGGTTTGAGTGTCCCTTCCTTACGCGATTTCAGCGTGTTGGAATTTATCTGGGTTGCGTTGTGTACGCACCTGGGCGGTTGTTTTCGGACCTCTCTCACGATTTCAGCGTGTTTTGAGTGTCCCTTCCTTACGCGATTTCAGCGTGTTTGGAATTTATCTGGGTTGCGTTGTGGGCACCTGGGCGGTTGTTTTGGACCTCCTCTCACGGGCGGTTGTTTTCGGACCTCCTCTCACGATTTCAGCGTGGTTTGAGTGTCCCTTTCCTTACGCGATTTCAGCGTGTTTGGAATTTATCTCGGGTTGCGTTGTGTACGCACCTGGGCGGTTGTTTTTGACCTCTTCTCACGATTTCAGCGGTTTGAGTGTTTCTTTCCTTATGCGATTTCAGCGTGTTTGGAATTTATCTCGGGTTGCGTTGTGTACGCACCTGGGCGGTTTGTTTTGGACCTCTTCTCACGATTTCAGCGTGGTTGAGTGTTTCTTTCCTTACGCGATTTCAGCGTGTTTGGAATTTATCTCGGGTTGCGTTGTGTACGCACCTGGGCGGTTGTTTTTGGACCTCCTCTCACGATTTCAGCGTGGTTTGAGTGTCCCTTTCCTTACGCGATTTCAGCGTGTTTGGAATTTATCGGGTTGCGTTGTGTACGCACCTGGGCGGTTGTTTTTGGACCTCCTCTCACGATTTCAGCGTGGTTTGAGTGTCCCTTTCCTTACGCGATTTCAGCGTGTTTGGAATTTATCTGGGTTGCGTTGTGTACGCACCTGGGCGGTTGTTTCGACCTCCTCTCACGATTTCAGCGTGTTTGAGTGTCCCCTTCCTTACGCGATTTCAGCGTGTTTGGAATTTATCTCGGGTTGCGTTGTGTACGCACCTGGGCGGTTGTTTTCGGACCTCCTCTCACGATTTCAGCGTGGTTTGAGTGTCCCTTTCCTTACGCGATTTCAGCGTGTTTGGAATTTATCTCGGGTTGCGTTGTGTACGCACCTGGGCGGTTGTTTTTGACCTCTTCTCACGATTTCAGCGTGTTTAGAGTGTTTCTTTCCTTATGCGATTTCAGCGTGTTTGGAATTTATCTCGGGTTGCGTTGTGTACGCACCTGGGCGGTTGTTTTTGGACCTCCTCTCACGATTTCAGCGTGGTTTGAGTGTCCCTTTCCTTACGCGATTTCAGCGTGTTTGGAATTTATCTCAGGTTGCGTTGTGTACGCACCTGGGCGGTTGTTGTCTTGATCTCTTCTCACGATTTCAGCGTGGTTTGAGTGTCCCGTCCTCTTCTCACGATTTCAGCGTGGTTAGAGTGTTTCTTTCCTTATGCGATTTCAGCGTGTTTGGAATTTATCTCGGGTTGCGTTGTGTACGCACCTGGGCGGTTGTTTTCGGACCTCCTCTCACGACTTTCAGCGTGTTTTGAGTGTCCCCTTCCTTACGCGATTTCAGCGTGTTTGGAATTTATCTCGGGTTGCGTTGTGTACGCACCTGGGCGTTGTTTTCGGACCTCCTCTCACGACTTTCAGCGTGTTTTGAGTGTCCCCTTCCTCACGCGATTTCAGCATGCTTGGAATTTATCTTAGTTGCGTGGAACGCGCTTCTGATTGATTTTCTTTGTTCTTCCTCCACTCACGAGTCCAGCGTGGTTGAGTATGTCACCATTTTCCATCTATTGTACTCTCTGTTGCATCTATCGTGAATACTTGCTTCATTACAGCTCTCTTTGCATGATTATGAATGATAACCGGCTTCGCGTAGCGTTAAGTCCAACTTCAAACCGGCTTCGCGTAGCGTGTAAGTCCAATCTTCAAACCGGCTTCGCGTAGCGTGTAAGTCCAATTTCAAACGGTTCGCGTAGCGTGTAAGTCCAATCTTCAAACCGGCTTCGCGTAGCGTGTAAGTCCAATCTTCAAACCGGCTTCGCGTAGCGTGTAAGTCCAATTTTCAAACCGGCTTCGCGTAGGGTAAGTCCAATCTTCAAACCGGCTTCGCGTAGCGTGTAAGTCCAATTTTCAAACGGCTTCGCGTAGCGTGTAAGTCCAATTATCAAAATCTTTCTGCATCATTTGCATTTGCCCCCTGCCTGCGGGCACGCCTGCGGCACACATTTATCTGTTCATCTTGTATGATTGTCTCAGTTTCGGCCTTGTCAAAAATGGGTCGTCTCTGGGCTTTGACATTCACTCCCGTCACTTGTGACTTCCGAGTTCTGTCAAAGAGGGGCAACTGTAGACACCCCATTTTTGACCGACCTTAAGACTCAGACGTCACCGATTGAGCGCTTTGATGTTGCATGCTGTGCTCGTTCAGAAGTCTCAGAGTCGCGGTCGTGCGCCCTGCCTCCGGACTTCCGAACCTTCTTCGTGCCTTGTCTCGGTTTGCGAACCAGACTCGGTTTTCTCTGTTTTCTTTCCTGAGGGAGGGAGTGGTCCCGTAGACTATCTCCGGTGGCCGTGAGCTACATTTCGTGGCCGTAGGCCATTTTGCCCATTTCGGACCGGTTCCCGGTTTTCGGGACCGTCAGGCCGTGTGCCTCGGTTCGGGACCGCCCAACCGTCTCCGATTCCTCCGGTTCTTGCAAGTGCCTCTGTTTTATCATACTGAGGAACACTGGGCCCCTGATGCCCACTTCGTGGCCGTATGCCACTTTCGGTGCTTATAGCCGGTTTTCGGGCCCCGAACCTCGCGGTTTGGCCCCCGAGCATTCGTTTCGCATCGGTTTTCTCCGATTTTTGGCAGGAACCTCTGTTTTGTCATTCTGAGGAACACTGGGGCCTCAGATGCCCACTTCGTGGCCGACGCCACTTTTTATTTAGAGCAAAATATCTAGATATTTTGAAAGATATTTTGAAAGATATTTAGAGCAAAATATCTAGATATTTTTCCCACCTTTTTGCCCTCCTTTTTCACCCCTTTCTTGGCCATATAAACCAGCAGCCACCAGCTGGTTGAAGAGAGAAAAAAATCCTTTGAGCCTTGCATATACATCTCCTCCATTCCTCTCTTCTTCAAAAAGCTTCAAACATCCAAGTCTTGGCACCATTTGTTCATCAACACCTAGCATCACCATCACCAACTCCATTCCAGCAAGGAGGGGTTCTTGAGAAGCTTAGAAGCAACTTTCATCAAGCAAAGAGCAACCAAAGTCTTGATCTTCAAGGGTAAGTACACTTCACCCTCTTTTGAGCTCATTTTTGCTTCAAATCTTAAGCCTATTTGCTTATTGTGTTGAGCTCCGACCCCTACTGAAAGTGGTCCTCTTTTGAGCTCATTTTCATCTTTGTTTAAGGGCTCAACCCTGTTTGCCCTCTATGGTGCACTTGCTTCAATAGCATCTTGTATGCCTTTATTGCATTGAATATTTGGCTTATGAGTGATCTGATTTCGAGCATGAGGTAAACTGTGAGTGGGCTCATTTTGAGCCCCTCTTCAACATTGAAGAAGGGCTCAACCATGTTTGGCTTCTCTATCATGCACTTCCTTTGAAATCTTCCATTTTACCGTAAAATTGCATGATTGTTTTGGCCTATTTGTGATCTGAGTTGGAGCATGCAACATACTGATATTGTGCTTATTTGAGCCCCTCTTCAACATTGAAGAAGGGCTCAACCTGGTTTTCTTGCTCTACATATCACTTGCTTTGAATTCTTGTTACAATCCCATTTTGCATGTTTTTTAAGCTCACCATGCTTCGGATTTCAGCCTTCATCAGGCCTAGACAGAGCCTTATTTTTGCCTATTCTTCATGTTTTGTTAAGGTCTTAGGCCATTTGATGATTGTTTTGGTACTTCATGTTATATCCTTCATATTTCCCGTAAAATTGCATGTTTGTTAGGCTTGCTTAGCTACTGATTTGAGCCTTCATCAGGCTTAGAAAGTGTCTTGAATGACTCATTCTTCATGTTTTGTTAAGGGTCAAAGTTTTTGATCATTGCTTATGGTACCTCATGTTGTAGCCCTTTATTGGCTCATTTTTGCATGCTATTTTAAGCATATCTACATACTGAATTGGAGGATCTAATCTACTGTAAATGTGCATGTTTTTGTCCCCTCTTAATTTTGTAGAACTGATTTTTCTGGTTTGAGCATTGTATATACTACTTGCTTTGTAATTCCCCTCTTTTTCCCCGTTTTTGCATGCTAAATTTGCCATGCTTGTGGTTCTTGTTTAGCCTTGCTTTGTACTGAAAAAATGCCATATTTGGGGCTGCCTTGCTACTGTTTGCATGTCATGTCAGTTTTGCATGTTTAGTAGGCTATAGGCCATTTCGGGTGCATTACATCGCATTTCGGGCATCGGTGTAATTTGTCATAATTCGGGGCTATTTGTGCCATTTAGCTGCTGAAATTGCATTTCCATATGCCATATGTCACATCTCATTCGCATGTCATTTCTGTGCCTTAGCCATGCCTCGGTTTGCGTGCCCGTGTGCACGCATTTCGAGGCACTTCATTTTTGTCTCACGGCAGCTTATGTGAGTGCGGCTGAGCCCTCTCATGTTAGTGTAAGCCCAATTTGCATTCCGTATGTCATTTGCATTGCGTATGTCACCCCTCGATTTGCATGCCCGTGTGCACGCATTTTGAGGCACCCATTTTCATCTCACGGCATCTGATGTGAGTGTGGCTGAGGTCCACTCATGTTAGTATAAGCCCAATTTGCATTTCCATCTCATTTATCATTGCCTCGGTTTGCGTGCCTGTGGTACGCATTTCGAGGCACTTCATTCTTATCCGACGGCCTCCCGTGTGAGAGTGGCTGAGGTCCTCTCACGTGTATAAGTCCATCTGCATGCCGTATGCCATTCGCACATTTGCATTCCGTATGCCATTTTCTCGGTGCGTGCCCCGGGCACGCACTTCGAGACATCTCATTTTAACCTCATTACATATCACTCCATGACATTGCATCTGTATGCATCGCCTCGGTATGCGCGCCCAGGGCGCGCATTTCGAGGCACTTCGTTTTTATCGACGCCTCTTATGTGAGTTGGCTGAGCTCACTCATTATGTAAGTCCAATTGCATGCATATGCCATTTTATGCCTTAGGATCATCGCCTCGGTTTGCGTGCCCGTGCGCACGCATTTCGAGGCACCTCATTCTCATAGCATTGTGCATGCTAGAATTGTATATTAGCTGCATTTCATGCATATCATGCATATTGCATCGTGTTCGGGATAGGAGTTAGCCCGGACACGAGAAACGAGGCACGTTTCGTACTCCGAGTGACGGAACGGGTCTCAATTCCCCAGTCACCGACACTCCGGATTACCCATGATGGAGTTAGGTGTTGTGTAGCATTCATCTGCATTCATCCTATATTGAGTTGTGCAATCTGATTCCTCGGCCATCATGCATCGATATGCGTGATTGGTGGCACGAGGATCGAGGCATGCATATATTTGAAATACATTGCTATGCCCCTTTCCTGCTCTCTGTTGCAGCAAAATGAGGAATCAGCAACTTTTCGGAGTCTGGCGCGCATTTCGAGAACAATTGCAAACAGAGGCTAAATTGGGCATCCCAGTGGATTTCCGCGCAAGGCAGCCAGCATACATCATTCATTATCCAACGAAGAAGCAGGCAGCCCCTGGCTTGCAAGCAATTTTAAAGCTTTCTTAGTAATTCGTTAATTAATTAGACATCTGTATTATTCTTTCATTCGGACTGTATTATTTATTCGGACCCTCTGCGCGAGGGCATAACTGTAATAAGTGTGGGTGAGTGTGATGTATGTCTTTCAACCCCATTTCTTTCTCCCTTTATTTATCCGCTTACGATGGTTAGATATAGGGCATATTTCAATTAGCATACAGTATGACAGCATGTTTGCATCATTCATCTGTTTTGCACGCACCGGGCTCGGCGCATCATACAAACTGCATTTGTATTTCAATTCCAAATTGAATACGTGTTAGTTGTAGCATTCCATATGCCATGTTTAGAATAGCCGAGCCTGCTATAGTTGCATTATTGCATGTGTTGCATTAGGCATTCCTGTATAATTAGGATCATGCATGATTTCTAATAAAGTTTCTGTTTTTGGCTTGGAGTACTCGGTAAGTTTTATGCTTTAGCATCCTTGCATGCGTGTGAGTGTTGCCATGATAGCATGCTTACCATGAGGCTATATGCTTAAATGATATAACTGCCTTGAATGCCTGTGGGTGGAGGTTGTGTTGCTTGAATTGGACAATTCATCAAATGTTTGTTTTAAGCCCACTAGATAGTGGCAAAATCATGTTTTCTAAGCCCACCTGAGGGTGGCAAATCCGCGTCTTAGCCTACTTGCGGGTAGCACCATCAAACCATTTTCAAACAAACAAACATGAAATGTTTTGTTCCAATTCAGGCGGCCCAGTCTATACTTGTTTGCTGCGAGCATCACATAGTAACCTAGGCTAATAATCGGAATAAGAACTCACAATGTTTTCAAAAACAGATATCATGGTTAGTAGAGGCCGGTCTTTGACCGGGCGAGCGGGGGTGCTCACGAAGTGACCTTCCCCAATCGTACCCAAGTTCCCGAGCCAACTTTGGTGATGACGGACACGTGGCCTTTGGCACCGAGTCAGGGTTTCCTAAATTTCCCATTTTAAAATATTTAGGTGGCGACTCTGTTATCTGGCAAAGCAGTCCATGTTTGGCACTTCTTTCAAAAATCTGTTTTCCAAAACGATTTGCCGGATTTGGACTCTTTGGTTCAAGATTAAGAACCGTGACATTTGAGTCCTTGAACTGTAGTGACCCCAATATGAACAGAACGGGACCTAAACCTCCCGGGGCGTTCGGGGACGTCTACAGTGATGCGTCCAGGGATGGACTTGATAGATGTCTTGATGCAAATGGAAAAGTTGTGGCCTACGATCACGACAATTGAAAACTCCACGAGAAGAATACCCCACCCATGATTTAGAATTAGCGGCGGTAATTTTTGGCTTGAAAATTTGGGGGCATTACTTGTATGGTAAGAAGTTTGAGGTTTTCTCCGATCATGAGAGTCTAAAGTATTTGTTTTCTAAAAAAGACTTGAATTTACGCCAACGGAGGTGGATGAAATTTATGGAGGATTATGACTTTGAGTTACACTATCATTCGAGAAAGGCTAATGTGGTGGCCGATGCTTTGAGTCGGAAATCTGTGAGTAGTTTGGCAAGTGTGGCCATTCGGGAATGGGTTATGCTAGGTGAAATTTGCAAGTTTGATTTGCACTTAGGTGAGTCCAGCGAGAGTGCTACCTTGTTTACTTTGACTACTCAACCTACCTTGATTAGTAAGGTCATAGAGGCACAACAAAGGGACCGTGAAGTAGAGTCTATCTGGGCTAAAATTTCCAGTGGGAAGGAAGAGAAAGGTTTGAACATTCACTCGGATCTGAGTGTATGTTACCTAGACCGTTTGTTTGTACCAGAATCTTATAGAGTGGAAGTACTTCGGGATTTCCATCACTCACGCCTTGTGGTACACCCGAGAGGCACTAAAATGTATCATGATCTTAGTCATCAGTTTTGGTGGAGGGGTATGAAGCGGGATGTCGCTTTATTCGTATTGAAGTGCCTTACTTGTCAACAAGTGAAGGCCGAACACCAAAGACCAGTGGGTTTGTTACAACCCTTATCGATAGCCGAGTGAAAATGGGAGCGTGTTACCATGGATTTTGTAGTTGGGCTTCCTAGAACACAACGAGGCAATGACGCCACTTGGGTGATTGTTGATAGGTTGACTAAGTCTACCCATTTCATTCCAATGTGCACCAGCGACTCTGTTGAACGCTTGGCAGAGTTGTACATTAGAGAAATAGTTCGACTTCATGGAATCCCTGTGACTATTGTGTCGGATAGGGATCCTTGTTTTACTTCCTAGTTATGGCAAAGCCTTCAAGAGGCGTTGGGAACTAAGTTGACTCTTACCACCGCTTATCATCTTTAAACCGATGGACAGTCGGAACATACTATTCAAATTCTGCAGGACATGCTTAGAGCTTGTGTCCTTGATTTCAAGGGGCCTTGGGAGAGACACTTACCGCTGATTGAGTTTGCTTACAATAATAGTTATCAAACTAGTATTGGGATGACACCATTTGAGGCCTTGTATGGCCGACCTTGTAGATCACCGGTTTGTTGGGCCGAAGTGGGTGATGCACCGTTACTGGGTCCGGAAATTGTTAGAGAGACAACCGAGAAAGTTGTTCTCATTCGGAAGAGGTTAGCTACGGCCTAAAGCCGACAAAAGAGTTATGCCGATAAGAGGAGACAACCTTTATCATTTTGAAGTTGGTGACCATGTGTTTTCTAAAAATCTCACCAAGGCGGGGTTTGATGAGATTTGGTAAGAGTGGTAAATTATCTCCAAGGTTCATTGGCCTTTGAGATCTTAGAACGAATTGGGAAGTGGCATACGGTTAGCTTTACCGCCACAACTTTTAGGAGTTCACAACGTATTTCATGTATCTATGCTTAGGAAGTATGAACCGACCCTTCTCATGTTCTTCATTGGTTGACTTAGAGATAGATAAGGATGCCTCTTACGAAGAACAACCGGTCAATATTAGATACTCGGGAGCAAGTGCTACGGGGCAAAACTATACCGTTGGTAAAGGTTGTGGAGACCACCATGGGGTTAAAGAAGCGACGTGGGAACGGGAGGCGGAAGTCCGCTCCAAATATCCTGATTTGTTTGAAAATGCTTAAGTTGCTTTTCTTGTAATATTCCCTAGTGTGAGGGAAACGTATTTAAAGTTGTTAACCACATGTTGATATGTGCATTGTTGTTTTAAGCATAAGGTGTGAGAGTTACCATTACTTTTTGGGAAAATTTCATGTTTATGCAATTTAGGAGTTGTTGTAATGAGATAACCATGTGGAAATTGTGAAATTTGTTGAGAGTTAGTATGTGATTGAAATATAATAGCGTGGTTTTGATCGCTAGAAACTCTTTGTTTGAGTAGTTTGATTTGAAATTTCGGAGACGAAATTCTTTAAGAGGAGGAGGTTGTAGCGATCCCGGTTTTGACCCGTCTCTTGTGATGTCTCGTACTCGGGTTTGTATGTTTTGAATGGCGAGTTGTGCCTTGCTTTCCATGTTTTCCCCTTATTGTTGGTTATTGGGTTGTAGTTGTGTGCTTGGAACAGGTTGGTTGCTTGCTTTTCCAAACCTTAACTGCCCAAAATTTGGCTCTTCCGCTCGAGCGGGCATTCTTGTGCTCGACCAGACTTCACAAAATTTTCCCCACTCTCGAGCGGGAAGTTTGGCGCTCGGCGAGGACTACGTCTGCAAAACTGCTGAGAGGGTGCATTTTACGCTCGAGCGTAGAGTTTCACGCTCGAGCGGGAGTCTATGTCTGATGCTCGAGTGAGGCTTCCCACGCTCGAGTGGACCGTGCTATTTCAGTCCGTGAAGTTGGTGTTTCAAATCACTTTTTGCAATCCTCTCTCTCTCTCTCTCAAACTCTCCAAGATCCAGATCTAGAGTTTCTCTTTCTAGAAATCATCTTCTCACTTTGATTTCTCCAAATCTATTGTGATTTGGGCTATAGTTCCTTCATCAAAGTTGTATAACTTCTCGAGGGCTTCGTTGTGTGCGGGGGAGATTGAGTTTTGACTCTGTAAATTTTGGGGTTTCATCTCTATTCTCCTTCAATACTTGAGGTAGGGATTTTCTTAGAGTTATATATATATTTTTGCAAGATCTAGATGAGTTTCGAAATCATCCTTCGATAGCTTTGAAAATTGATTGTTGATTCAAGAAATTGAGCGATTTTAAAAGTGGGTTTGTTTTTTATTCTTTTAAAATGATCTTATGGGTTTTGATTTTCGTTGATTGAAGAAAAGATGATTTTGGAAAGTTTTCTTTCAAAAGATTTGAGTTGTATAGTTTTGGTGAGAAAACCTAGAAATAGGGGATTTTTAAAAGAGATTGAAAATCCATAAATGATATTGTTATATTTATTTTGTGTGTTAAAATAAGTGGATGTTTGGAAATTTTTTTATTTATATTTATATAAATGATGAATTTCATGGAATATGAGAATTGTTGTTCATTTTGGAAATTGTTGTTCAAAATGTTGAAATAGTCTTGAAATGACTAATTGTTGAGGATACTTGAGAAGAGGCAATTGTGTTATTCCTTGGATGATGAATTGGAATAAAAAGTATTTATATTCATCTTGTGAAATTGGCATATCAATTCATTTTATTACATTAAACTTTGAATTTTGATATGTGAAATTGGCATATCATTGAGTTGATTTGAATACTTGCATTGAGAAAAGAATGTTGAGAAACAAGTTTTCATGGAATGGTTTTGGGGTAAATACGTTGGTAAGTCTTGATAGGTGGTGTAGATGATATTGAATAAGTTGGCCTAAGGGTCCGTGGTGAAAGATTGAAAACTCACGTGGATAGGTGTCGAGCCTTTCGGTTAATATCGGTAAAAATGACAAATTGGTAGTACTTGTATAGTCTACTTGCAGACACCGAACTAGGGATTACCAGAGTCATATTTACCGCTCTTGAAATGAATTGTTAAGTTTTGAAGAATTGAAATTGCATGACATCATTGAGAATGATGGTTTTCAAAGATAAAGATGTGAATTTTCTTTCAAAAGGGCATAGCATGACATGTGCATTTCATCTCTTGAGACTTGTATAAAATGTATATACTTTGTTAAGGATTTCCTAATGGGCTTCATACTCACCCTACGGGATTTTTGTGCCGAAAAAGATGTGGTGATGCCGCCTAACTAAAGGCGAGGAAATGTGTGTTGAGAGTATGAGACTCTCATTTTGCTGTGACTCTGTGTGTAAGGCAAGGGCTGTATGTGTGTGGGTTTGAGTAACCGTTTTGTGTAACCAGGCTCAAGCCTTGGAAACTTGTAAACCCTTGGGGGTATTTATTTGTTTATTTACTTGTTGTTGGATTAATGTATTGTTGCATGAAGAACTATTGTATCATGTAATGTAGGTTTGGAGATTTATATTCGGTTTTCCTTGAAAGAGCCATGATTGTTGTATTATCATTTGGGCTAGAAATTTGGGGTGTTTCAGTATGTGTTTGGGAATAAACGTAGTCTTAGCATGATAAAAATTATATCGTGTAGTAAGAGATGTGCTTCTTAGAGAGTTTGTTTTATTCATAATTTTGCTGCAAATCCTAAGATGGCAAATGAGACAAATAATTTTGAGATAAATTGGAATGAGATTAAATTTGATTTGGGTTACCCCATTTGATGGGATTATTAGTAGTAACAACATTGACTCGTGAGTTGATATTTTAGAACATGTAGGCGAGTTCCAAGTGCCTTTGAGATTGGTGGAGTCCATTGTCTCAATAAGTGAGTGTTGAAGGACATGATGTGATGGATGTTGTGGAGCTGTGTTATCAATGTTCTTAGAGGAAATTTTTAAGATTTCTTGGTGAGGATATTATAATTTTAAAGTAGGTGCTCTAGGATAATTAGTATGGTGGTAATTTGAGTATTTCTATGAGAATTTATGCTTTACCCATCGAGAGTGATTGATGTTAACTTTTACAGTTACTTTTATGTATGAGTTAATAATTGTAAAGATGGAAGGTATAGGAGAGTATTTTGGGTTAAATTTGGTGTGTGTCCTGATGGTGTGGTTCATGTAAGGGAAATGGAGATTATTTTTGTATCCCTTGTCCTTTTGCTATAAGATTGTTTTATATCCTTGGTGTAAGAGTTGTAAATCCCTTATATTGATCCTTCATTTTGCTATAAGTGTGGTAAGAATTCGTGTCATTGGTATGTTGGTCTAATATTACCATTGAGTTCAATTTGAGTGTATTTGACCTTAAGTGGTAAGTGTTTTCTTAATTAAAATGTATTTAATTTTGTCTAATAGAGGATGATTCCTTATTTTAATTTTGTTTCATTGTGTTTTGTGGTGATATTACCTTAGAAGAAGTTATTTGGTAGGCCCCTCATCAGGGAAATTGGTATGAAGTACTTTCGTTATTCGGTTAGTCTTGGAAATTGTTATGGAATGACTACTGTTGACATAGAAATTTTTTTTATTTATTATTTATTTTTATTTTTATTTTTATTTTTTCAGGTAGAGCCGATTTTGTAGTGATTGGATTGAAGTGTAAAATTATTTCGTTTGGCAAGAGATGTACATTGAATTTCCTTTGGGGAGATTCTATTATAATTTGAGGTTAATTTATTTATTAACTATTTGGGAATTTTAGAACTGTTTCAGTATTAATCTTTATATGTGTCTTATTGTGATTGGTTTTGTATACTTCTACGGTGAGAGGTAGACTATTCTGTTAACTGGCCTAAAGAGCAGTATTAATACTTGTTAATAAGTGGGTTAGTATAGTAAGAGTTGTTTAATTTGGGTTTGATCTCGTGGGTTATCGTAATATTAGTGTGATGTAGAATAGTGTTGGTAAGGTATTGTCTGTTTTGTGATGGTTGACGGTCACTATTTGAGTTGGTGGTTAGTGCTTTTGAAGAGTTATTATTTCGTTTTGTTAATGTCTCGGAGTAGTGATAGTTATTTTCACCTTAGGATGCATTGTGCATTAGGCGATGGAGATAGTTCGTTGAAGTTAGGTTATCACCAATAAGGTATGGTGTCTTGGTATTCTGGGGAGTCGTTTTGCCAAAATTTTGTTATGCTTAAGGGATTAGATCCTATTTTGTTGTTGTGGGTTATCGATGTGGATAGAAGAATCACTTAATGGTTTATACTAGTAAGGATTTTATAATCAATTATTATGCAAATGTCATGATTTGGTCTGTTACCGGTGTGACTTGTTGAGGCTCATGTAGTAGTCAAAGACATTTTGTTGATGTATTAATAAGTACCTGAGTGAGTTTGTGGGTGACTGTAGAATGTATTACATTACTTGCGTTTAATTTTAAGGACGAAATTTCTTTAAGGATGGTAGGTTGTAATGACCCAATTATTTTTTTTTAAAATAGCCAACGCATAATTTAATTGAGTAAATTTTCGAATTTGATTGCCGTGTAAATTTTGTGCAAAAACAATTCGGTTTTGTTTTTTTTTAAAAGTAGTTCACAATCTCAGAAAATTATGAAATTTTTATATGTTGTTCCCATATGAGTCTACCACGTTAGATAACAATTTCAGAATTTAATGATGAGTATTTATTTTATAAAAATTCATGGATTGATTGGTGTTCAGTTTAATTTATAGCAGAATTTAAAATTGAGTTTTGGTTGTTCGGACCATGATTTGAGATAAATTTGTTAGGTCTATTTTGGTATATAATTGGATCATATTTGACTTATGGGTGAGACCCATGACTTAGATTTAATTTAAATTGAGTTTGTTTAATGACTCCCGTTTAACTGTTTGGTCATTTTAAAATGTGATTGGTAATAACTACCTTGGGAGTTGTTATTATTTATTATATAGGATTATAATAAATATTTGATAATTGATTTTATGGTGTGTACCATATGATAAAAAATTATATATTTTTGTAGTAAATAAAATGGTCATATATTTCGTGGTGAGCAAAATATTATATTTTGTGGTGTGCACCATCAAACGAAATATATTTTGTGGTGAGAAAATAATTATATGGCTTTATAATTTCTACAAAATTCAGCAATTCTAATTAATATATATATATATATATATATGTATAGATATTTGAATAAATTTTTTTTATAATAATAATGATGAGAGAGCCCACGTGGGGCTACCCCCATTCCCCCATGTTTCTTTTCTTTTCTTCATTTCAATTGAATAGCATACTACCTACTATCTCTCCTCTCCTTCGGCTTTCTCTGGCTTTTTGTCTCTCTTTCAATTTTTTTTTCTTAACATTCATTACACAAAATCTTTGATCCACCAAAATCTATTAGGTTTTAGACTATAGCTCTTAAGATCAAAGTGAAGAGCTTGGTGAGAGCAACGTTTTGACCGGTGGAGATTGAAATCCAACAAAGTCAAAAATTGGGGTTTTTGCTTGTTTCCTCTTCTAGCTGAGGTAGGGATTTTTCCTACACTTCTTTATGTACTTTTACTTGATTATATAGAGCTTAGAGTTGTATATAATTTAATTAGAATTTTTGGAAAATTTGTGATTTATTTGCTTAAAAGGGAAATTTTGAGAAAAATAAAGTGTTGATGCCCAAATTACGAAAGTGTAAACTTGGAATATGTTTGTAAGGTTATGAAAGAGCTGTGTTTTAAATTTGAACAAAAACGGACTTCGATTCGATCGGTTTTGAAATTTTTATCGATTTGCGACCAAAGGAACATTTTTAAAGAAAACAAAGGAATTATGTTTAACTTTTGGGACTTTTGATCAAAATAGGATGTCATAGTTGAATAATGCTTGGAGAATGAGTTTGGAAAGAACATGATGTTTTTCTTGGGCATTAATGGTATTATTTTGCTTAATGTATTTGTTGGAATAAAACCGACACTGTTAGAAATGGACCTTGAGAGGTTACCGGACGTGATTGTGATATGAAAACTAGTGTATTTGTTCATATTTGATGAGATGCGGAATAGATTGTATTTATCGGAATTTTTGGAATTTAATTGTTTAAATATCTGTTTAGAAATATCTGTTTTGGCTATCGGTGGAGGATAGCCATGATTGTTGTAGAAATGCATGGGATTTAGGTAAATTGAACCACATTCCTCATTTGTTGCATTGGACATTGCATTACATTCATTTCATTGGAAATGTATCTATTTTTGAGAAATGTTTGGAAATGTATCTGTTTTTAAAAAAATGAATACTTGGTGAATCTGGATAGGGGGTGTAGAACTACACGGTTAGGTGTCGAGCATTTTGGTTTACTGGTAAAAATGACAGCGGTAGTGCATTAGGGCCTACTTGCAGACACTCACCTAGATATTTACAGAGCCTGTATTCATATAACATATATGGTTTAAAATGGAAATGGTTTTATAACTGTTGTTACATCTCAGCATTGCATGCTTTATAAAAAGAGAGATAAATTGTTTTATCATAAGCATGGCATGAGCATTCTCCTCTTTAGTCTTGTCATAGTCCATATGTTGTGTAGTATATCTTTACTGGACTGTGGCTCACCCTATAAGGGAAACCATTTTAGGTACAGGTGATATGCCTCCGCCAAAGTACTGACTTGGGAGAACTCGGAGCTGAGGCTTCATTTTTGTTTTATTGTTATTTGTTGAATGCAAGCCCAGGGTTGTATTTGCGTTGAGTTAAAACTCCATTTTGTGTAACCAAGAATGTTCTTGTATAAATTTGTAAGCCTGTAGGGCACTCATTATCTGTTTGGCTTTTATTTCATACTTGTTGTAAAATGCATACTTGGGATTAGGGCTGGGGCATTGAGATGTGAACAACATGCATTTGGCATTTGGGATTAAATGGAACTAGATGTATAGAATAGTTAGTTATAAATATGTGTTTGTCTATCAGGTGGGTTTTGTAGCATAAATAGATATACCCTGCCCAATTTTCGGGACGTTACAGTTAATTAGTTTATAATTTTTTTTTGGTCGTAAAATGTTTGGAACTTAAATTTTTGGAGTGACCCATCTATCAAAATTTCTGCAGTTGCCATTGCTCTTAATATATATATGCCTTTAGGGTACATGTTAACAAAAGTCACAAGGCATTTGTTGAGTAATCAATAATAGGTTTTGTTAGCAAATGCCCTTAGGCTACTTATTAAAAATGCATTAAATAAACAAAGACATTAAGGTCTCGTTTGTCAGTTATACATTTTAGTAAAAAAATAACTATAAATTGTCATCTCTTTCTACTTTTTCGCATACTTTTTCGTAAAAAGTCAAAAAGTTACTAAAATAACATGTTCTCAAATGAGACCAAAACGTATGTGTATATATATATTTTCTAATATGACTACAATACCATTTCATGTATTTCTCTTCATTTTATTTTATTGTTACTATTTTTGATTCATTCACCTCTCACCAATGTATTTCCAAATTATTTAATCAACTAAATATTTAATTATCATTTATAATTTTAAATATTTTATTTTAGTCTAAAATTAATATTTTATTTACATTTCTCTTCAAAATGATTCATCCCTAAATCTATGGTTGTGGTCAAATTTAAGAATAAAAAGTATATGATTTTCACCATAAAAGTGAAAGTAATGAACCGTAGTATTTGTGTCATGAAAAAATTTGGCAAAAATGTAACAAATCAGTTGTAATAAAAAAATATTACGACTCATGTTAATGAAAAATGTAAATAAAATATAAATTTTTAGGTGAAAAAAATATTTTAAAATTATAAATAATATTTGAATATTAATTAATTTGAAAATATATAGGTGGGTGGGAGATGAACGGATCAGAAAAAAATAAAAATGAAGAGAAATACATAAAAGAGTATTGTAGGTACATTAGGAATTTTTTTTTATTTAATACAATACATTTAACGCCTTTATTCACTGAATAATGCTATATAAACTAACTAGGGATGGCAATTTGAACCTGACCCGACGGGGACCCGACCTCCCAACCCCAATTAGAATGGTTTTTCTGCAAAAAATACCCCCAACGGGCTAGGGATAGTATTCGAAAATGAATCCCGGATAATTTTCGGGTTGGGGACGATGATATGTTTTTTAGCCCTGTCCCCGTCCCCGGTCCCAACCTCATTTCGCCCCCGAGCTGAAATTACATATATACCCCCTATATCTATTCATATATATACACCTAACCCTCTATCCACCGAATCAGTGAGCAAAGAGCAGAGAGAGAGAGAGAGAGACATTACCGAATCAGCGAGAGAGAAAGAGAGCAAAGGTGAGGAGAAGATCGAAGGAGCAGAGAGAGCAAAGAGAGAGAGAGAGAGAGAGAGAGAGAGAGAGAGAGAGAGAGAGAGATGGAGAGAGAGAGCAAAGGCGAGCAAAGAGCACAGAGAGAGAGAGAGAGTACCGAACCATCGAATCACTCTCTCTCTTCTCTCCGCAGCGATTGTCGCTTCTTCTTCGCGCCACCGTAGCGACCGTCTCTTCTCTCCACAGCGACCGTCGCCTCCTCCTCCTCTCCTCTCCACCATGGCAAATCTCTCTCTCTCTCTCTACTAAGATCTCTCTACTCAGATCTGTGTGTGTGTGTGTGTGATGTTGATGATGTTGTTTGATGATGATGTTATTGCTCAGATCTCTCTCTCTACTCAAATCTCTGTGTGTGTGTGTTGATTATGTTGTTGTAGATGTTTGATTATGATGTTGTTGTTGTTAATTTTTTTTTTGTTCGGGGAATTTTCAAGGTCAGGGATACCCGATCCCCGTTAGGGGGCGGGGATGGGGATGGTGATAGGTTCCCCGTCGGGGATTAGGGCCGGGGACAAGGAAATTTTCATCATCACGGACGGGGAGTGTGATCCCCAGCCCTGTCCCGGCCCGTTGCCATCCCTAGTACTGACTGATATACTAACTAGTGTACCAATTGATAATGTGACATACTTTAAGAGGTTTTTAGTATTTGTAATTTATATAATGAGTGGAGTCAATAATAATGTCATAATTAGTGTTGGTACACTAGTTAGTACTACAAATACCAAAAATCTCTTAAATTATGCCACATCATCAATTGGTAAACTAGTTAATATACTAATTGGTGCATATAGCATTATTCAAATATATAATAGAAAATAAATTCTGGTGTTTTTGGAAAAGAGTTTGTGTGTGGGGGGGGGGGGACTTAAGTCTAAAGATTCTTTATTAGTATAGAGTGATAAAAAAAAATAAAAAATAAAAAAAATCATGTAGTGTATTATTTATTTATTTATTTTTTAGTGAGAGTCCCCAATTGAAAATATAAAGCCCCACCAACCTTTATGACTGACGGTATTGCTAAAAAGAATTTGTAATGCCCCGAAAATTGGGCAGGGTATATTTATTTATGCTACAAAACCCACCTGATAGACAAACACATATATATAGCTAACCATTCCATACATCCATTTCCATTAAATCCCAAATGCCAAATACATGCTATTCACATCTCAATGTCACAGTTCCAATCCCAAGCACACATTTTACAATAAGTATGAAATGGAAGCCAAACAGATAATAAGTGCCCTACAGACTTACAAATTTATCTAAGAACATTCTTGGTTACACAAAATGGAGTTTCAACTCAACGCAAATACAGCCCTGGGCTTACATTCAACAAATAATAATAAAACAAAAATGAAGCCTTAGCTCCAAGTCCTCCCAAGTCAATGCCTTGGTGGAGGCATAACATCTGTACCTGAAATGGTTTCCCTTATAGGGTGAGCCACAACCCAGTAGAGATATACTACACAACATATGAACCATGACAAGACTAAAGAGCAGTATGCTCATGCCATGCTCATGATAAAACAATTTATCTCTCTTTTTATAAAGCATGCAATACTGAGATGCAACAACAGATATAAAACCATTTCTATTTTAAACCATATCTGTTACATAAATACAAGCTCTGTGAATTTCTAGGTGAGTGTCTGCAAGTAGGCCCTAATGCACTACCACTGTCATTTTTACCAGTAAACTGGAAGGCTCGACACCTAACCGTGCGGTTCTACACTCCCTACCCAAATTCACCAAGTATTCATCTTTTCGTAAACAAATACATTTCCAAACATTTCTCAAAAGTAGATACATTTCCAATGAAATGAATGTAATGCAATGTCCGATGCAATAAATGAGGAATGTGGTTCAATTTACCTAAGTCTCATGCATTTCTATAACCATCATGGCTATCCTCCACCGATAGCCCAAAACAGATATTTCTAAATAGATATTTAAACAATTAAATTCTAAAAGTTCCGATAAATGCAATCTATTTCACATCTCATCAAATATGAACAATTACACTAGTTTTCATATCACAATCACATCCGGTAATCTCTCAAGGTCCATTTCTAACCGTGTTGGTTTTATTCCAACGGATACATTAAGCAAAATAATATCGTTAATGCCTAAGAAAACATCATTTTCTTTCCAAACTCATTCTCTAAGCATTATTCAATTATGACATCCTATTTTGATTGAAAGCCCCAAAAATTAAACATAATTCCTTTGTTTTCTTTGAAAAATACTCTTTTGGTCGCAAACTAGTAAAAATTTCAAAACCGAACGAGTTAAAGTCCGTTTTTGTTTAAATTTAAAACATAGCTCTTTTATAACCTTACAAACATATTCTAAGTTTACACTTTCGCAATTTGGGCATCAACTTTTTATTTTTCTCAAAATTTCCCATTTAAGCAAATAAATCACAAAATTTTCAAAAATTCTAATTAAATTATATACAACTCTAAACTTCATATAATCAAGTAAAAGTGCATAAAGAAGTGTAGGAAAAATCCCTACCTCAAGCTAGAAGAGGAAACAAGCAAAAACCCCAATTTTCGACTTTGTTAGATTTCGATCTCCACTGGTCAAAACGTTGCTTTCACCAAACTCTTCACTAGGGGTAAAAAATGGCTTACACTAGATCAAACCCAAGAAAAACCAAATTGGAACCCCTTTTCTCTTCTTTCCTCGCAGCAAGAACTGCAAGAGCTCCCAAAAGTTGAACAAAATATCTATTTGGTTACTATTTATAGATATTTCTTTTTTTTTTTTAACTAAACAAATATCTAACCATATATATATATACACCTCTATATATATATATATCAATTAAAGTACATTTCAACATCTTTAATGACAAAAGTAATTATAATATTTTCTCACCATAAAATATATTTCGTTTAATGGTACACATCATAAATATTCAAACCTCTTTTATGGTAATCAAATAATAATAATAATAAAACCACAACAATATTACATGGTTACTAACGGGTCACGATTCAATCAATTGGGTCCAAAATGAATGGAGGTTAATAATTTAAAATAAATCCCCAACTGAGATTAAAGTATAAATTCAATTTGATTCAACTCGTTACACCGTCATATTCAAAGACATTCAATTACACATATTCAATGTCTTAACATACCATCATATTCAATGACATAATTAAATGATTAGTTTCAATTCACCTAATCCTCATGCAATTTCTATAACAATCATAGTTATCCTCCACCGATAGCCCAATACAATTATTTCTAAATAGATATACAATCTTTATAATAGATAATTCATCAAATTTCCAAAGGTGAGTGATTTAATGAATCCAACTACACCATTTATTTATATATCCTCCCAATTTCACATTTCTCATACCAATTCCATTATTTATACAAAATAATTATTTAACACATATTAGGGAAAATTTTCCCCTTTTCCAAATATCAATCCAAAGGCTAAATTCCACCATTCTAATACAAAAGAACTTCATATTTAAAACCCCATATTCATATATGTAACCCACCATGGAAACCCCTCTTTTCAATTTGAATCAAAACCTAAGTTTGCCTAAATTACTCCCAAATCTCACCATTTATACATAACCACAAATAGCGAAGTTAAAGATCATATTAAGGTGTAGAATATCCCTACCTCAAGTGTAGAAGCCCGAAGGAGAAGTGGAGAAACCTCAAGGACGACCAAACTCAACTTTATTCGGATCAAATGGAAACCCACGGGATGCTCCACCTTTTTATCAAAGGGAGTAGGGTCAAGAGACCCTTAGATCCTAGGGGATTTGTAGAGAGAAGTCGGTTCTTAGAGAGAGAAAGAGCTGATCTAGGGTTTTTGAGCAAAATGGTGTCAAAAAGTGAAGAAGAAAGTGCTGCTACGAACTGATATATGTGAGGCTCGCTCGAGCGAAGGAGTTGTCGCTCGATCGACCAGACACAATAAGTGACCTCGCTCGAGCGCAGAATACATACTTTCAGAAATTTTACAAACACACACCGTTGCTCGAGCGCAAGAAGCTTCGCTTGAGCGAAAAACATTACCCTCCCAAAATCTCTACAGCCCTGCAAAAATGCTGGAAGCACACAAAGATCGCTCGAGGGCAAGAAGCCTCGCTCGAGCGAAGAAGTAATTTTTTGGACAACAATAACTTGAACAACTAGCAACCAACCTGTCCCAAACATGCCCAAGACATACCAAAACTCTAACTCAAAGACAAATGAGGGGAAAACAAGACATGGATAACAATATTAAACCACAAAACCCGAGTCCGGAATATAACAAAAGGTCGGGTCCAAACCGGGATCGCTATAACCTCTCCCCCTTAAGGAATTTTGTCCCCGAAATTTCAATACAAGTGCCAAACCATTCAAACTATTCCCAACTATGATAGTCTATCAATTTCAATCATCATGACTCATTCTCCGGTCATCCATTCTCATTAACTCGATGCGCAAGTTTTAACAGTGAATTTTAATTCATATATTTCCAAAACATTTACAATGTTTATGATCAACTCAAGTTCCCAAAATTTATACAACATGTACAATGTTTCCAAAAATGATACAACACATATAATATTCCATATTTTCAAAACATATGCAATGCTTATATTGAATCCCAGTTCCCAAGACATCCATAACATATACAATGTTCACATTAACCTGTGTTTCCAAAACATATTCAACATATACAATATTCTCATACTTTAACAAATATAAAATGATTTTACATTTCATTAACGAAACTAAAATCTTAACATATGCTCAAATATCAACAAATAAGTCCGGATATTTCTTAGGGACTTCCAATTCACACTCCTACGTTGCTTCCTCAACCTCGTGATGTTTCGACAATACTTTGACCAAGGGAATTGTCTTGCCTCGCAAGACTTGGTCTCATCTATCCAGGACTCTCACTGGTCTCTCCTCATATGAGGCATCCTCATCTACTTCTAAGTCGGTCCAATCCAACACGTGTAATGGATCCGGCTCATACTTCCGAAGCATACTAATATGGAAGACGTCATGCACTTCGAAAAGTTATGGCGGCAACGCCAAACGGTAGACAACCTCCCCAATCCGTTCAAGGATCTCAAAAGGGCTAATAAATCGAGGGGATAACTTCCCACTCTTCCAAAATCTCATCAAACCCGCCTAGGTGATATTTTCAAAAAGACGTGATCACCCACCTCAAAAGACAAGGGTCTTCTCCTACGGTCGGCATAACTTTTCTGGCGGCTCTGGGCTGTAACTAACCTCTTACGAATAAGTGCCACCTTCTCTGTCGTTTCCCGAACCAACTTTGGGCCCAACAAAGGTGCATCAGCCACCTCGGCCCAACACACAAGTGATTTACAAGGTTGACCATATAGGGCCTCGAACAGTGCCATGCCTTGGAAGCTATTGTTATAAGCGAACTCCACTAAGGGTAAGTGCCTCTCCCACGACCCCTTAAAATCAAGGACACAGCCTTGAAGCATATCCTCAAGGATCTGAATGGTACGCTCGGACTGCCCATCAGTCTAAAGATGATATGTAGTACTAAAAGTCAATCTAGTGCCCAAGGCACTTTGCAAGCTCAGCCACAACCGAGTTGTAAAACGCAGATCTCTATCTGAAATGATTGTCACAGGGACCTTGTGCAATCTCACTATGTCCCTGATATACAAGTCGGCAAAGTAATCTACCAAATCACTTACGCACGTAGATATGAAGTGAGCTGACTTGGTTAACCGATCAACTATCACCCAAATGGCATCACTACCCCGTTGAGTCCTCGAAATGCCCACAACAAAATTCATTGTGACATGCTCCCACTTCCACTTGGCTATAGGCGAGGGTTGCAACAAACCTGTTGGCTTTTGATGCTTGGCCTTCACTTGCTAACAAGTGAGGCACTTCGATACAAACACGACCACATCCTTCTTCATATCTCTCCACCAAAACTGGTGACTCAGATTATGATACATCCTTTGTGCCTCTCGGATGCACCGCAAGGCGTGAATGGTGAAACTCTCGGAGTACTTCCTCTCGACAAGACTCCGGCACGAACAAACGATCACGGTATCTCACACTCTGGTAGGGATACACAGTCAAGCGTCTTTCTACTTTCCCATTGGAAATCTTTTCCCAGAGGGATTCTATCTCAAGGTCACCCTTCTGCGCTTCTAACACTCGGTTCACAAGTGTAGGTTATGCAATTATTGAAAATAAGGCTGCAGACTCAACAGACTAGCCCAAATGCAAGTCAAACTCACCAAGAGTACCCAACATTTCCCATTCCCGGATAACGATGCAAGCTACACTATTAATTGACTTCCTACTCAAGGCATCGGCCACAACATTAGCCTTCCCCAGATGATAATGCAACTCAAAATCATAATCCTCTATGAACTCCATCCACATTCTCTGCCTCAAATTCAAGTCCTTCTGTGTAAATAGATATTTCAGACTCTTATGATCAGAAAACATCTCAAATCTCTCACCACATAGATAGTGCCTCCAAATCTTCATGGCAAAAATCACTGTCGTTAACTCTAAGTCGTGAGTAGGGTAGTTCCTCTCGTGTATTTTTAACTGCCGTGAGCCATAAGCTACTACCTTCCCCTCTTGCATCAATACACAACCCAAATCTTCCCGTGAAGCATCACAATATACTGAATAACCTAAACCCCTCTCTAGGATAATCGAGACTGGAGCAGTGGTGAGTTTGACTTTAAGCTCCTGGAATGACTTCTCACAAGTCTCGTCCTACACAAATTTGACTCCATTCCTTGTCAATTTAGTCAAAAGAGAGGCTAGTCTAGAGAAATCCTTCACAAATCTCCGATAATACCCGGCCAACCTCAGAAAACTATGAATCTCAAAGGCATTCTTAGGCTACGCTCAATCTTGCACTGCCTCTATCTTGGATGAATCTACAGTCTCCCCTTCCCCGGATACCACATGGCCTAAGAAATTAACTTCCCTTAGCTAGAACTCACATTTTCCAAATTTAGCATATAGCTTATGGGCTCTAAGTAATTCAAGTACTACTCGCAAATGTTCCTCGTGTTCCTCCTCAGAGGGTGAATAGATCAAGATGTCGTCCATAAAGACGACCACAAAACGGGCTAAGAACTCTCGGAAGATTCGGTACATCAAATTCGTAAACACAGCTGGGGCATTGGTTAGCCCAAAAGGCATCACTAGAAACTCGTAATGGCCATACCACGCACGGAATGCCGTCTTCGAGATATTCTTCTCCCTTACCTTCAACTAATGGTAACCTGATCTCAAATCTATCTTAGAGAAATAACAAGACACTTTCAACTAATCAAATAGATCATCTATATGAGGCATTGGATACTCGTTCTTAACCGTAACCTGGTTCAACTTTTGGTAATCAATACAAAGTCGCAAGGCTCCATCTTTCTTTTTAGCAAAGAGAGCCGGTGCTCCCCAAGGCAAAGTACTAGGGCGAATAAAACCCTTGTCTAATAATTCCTGAAATTGAATCTTCAACTCACTCAATTCAGCTGGTGCAAACCGATACGGTGCCATAGAAATCAGTGCCGTGATAGGCACTAGATCAATAGAGAACTCGATCTCTCGATGAGGTGGTAAACTAGTAAGATCCTCGAGAAAGACATCAAAGTACTCACAAACCACTCTTGGCAACTCAACCCCGGCCTCATTACACTCACTACTTAAAAAGCTAGCGAAAAGACAACTAAGCTCATTCCATCCACGTGGATCATATATTGGTGATAAGACTCTATCCACCTAGTCCCTCAAGAAATAGAAGCAATCACTGCTCAAGGTACATATAGTAACCCTTTGATGGTAGCAATCTATAACAGTCCGGTACGACGATAACCAGTCCATAACCAAAATAACATCAAAACTAGTCATATCAAGCAAAACAAATGCAAATGGAAGTTGACGACCGGCGACCTCTATGTCACAACCCTGACACCCCTATTTCAGAATAACTTTACTACCAATAGGTAACTCTACACAAATAGGAGATGCTAACTGCACCAACTCTAACCCCAAAACCAATGCAAATGCAGACAAGATAAAAAAATGGGATGCACCCGTATCAATCAACACACTAGCAACTAAATTGTAAAGCAAGAAGGTACCTCTAACAATAGATGGAGCCGGTACAAGATCTGGTGCGGTAACATCATACACACGCCCTGTTGGCCTCTGATCTACCTGCTCACCCCTTGGAGCAAAAGCCTGCTGCACGGACTAAGCCGAAGAGGCTTTCTGATTGGCCCTCGAGGCCTGTGCTGACTGTGCAAGTTGGTGACTCTGTGTTTGCCTTGAACTAGACGTACCAGATGTGCCATCCAACTGTGGGTAAAACCTCTTAAAGTGCCCTGCCTGCCCATACTGATAACAAGTGAGCGGCTGGCCTTTCCCTTGACTCTAGCCCTGAGAACGAGCCGAAGATGATACTGTTCGCTGCCCTCCTCCCCTCTGTGGGCAAGTTGGAGACTTGTGGCCCAACTGACCACGTTTGAAACAAGTGATGTCTCCCTGGCCACCTCTACTAGAACCCAAACTCGGCACTGGAAAGGTAGACCTTGAATGCGCTCCCTGGGACTGCTGGGGGTTAGAACCCCTCTATCTTTTACTGTCCCCCTGATTAACCTGACTCCTCCTGGAGCCCCTCATTCTCTCATCCTCTACATGCTTGATAGTCTCAAGATGGGCTGCAGCCTCCACAAGGCGCCTATAATCCCTAATCATGGATTCGACCACTCTAAACATGAGCCCGGTCCTTAACCGCTTCTTGAACTCCAGACAACGGTGTTCCTCGGTCGTCATTAACTCTGGTGCAAACCTAGATAAGCTAGTAAAGGTGGCTTCGAACTCTGCCACAGGTGTGTTCAAATGCACCAGCTTGGAGAATTGATCCCTCAACTTCTCCCTTATTGTAGCAGGTAAGTACTTGTTCTGGAAGGCGTCGACAAAAGCCTCCCAAGTCCCTCCAATGCGCCCCCGCGCATATTTCCACCACTGACCCGCATCTCCCTTCAACTGGAAGGACACTAAGGTCACTCTCAAACCTCCCTCTTCGATGCCGAGCATCTCAAATGTCTTCATCATCTACTCTAGCCATTCATCAGCCTTTAGTGGCTCCTTGGGATCACCCAAAAACTCGTCCGGATTCGGCTGGAAGAACTCTCTCTTCAAGAAAGATGGCCCTGCTTCAGCTACTTGGGCCTGGACTTGATTCTCAGCCCTGAGAATGTCCATGGATTTCAGCAATGCTTTGGCCATTTCACGAGCTAAGGCGCCCATGGCCTGTTGACCTACTGGCTTGGCCACATTGGCCTGACCAACTCTTTCCTCTTGTGCTGGAATTTTATCCGATATAGGCATCTCGTGCCTCCTAGGCCTACCACGCCTACCACCACGACCACGTCCTGACATCCTAATAAAGGTAACAAAAGAGATTAGCATATTCACAAATGTGCCGAAGCTAGTTCACTCATGTCCTAATACAGTGGACAACAGTAACTCACTCCACATAAGCACATAATCACATAAACACATACGGATTTTCTTCCTAGATAGTGACTGTCCCGCTGTGTTACTAGAGTTCCAATGAGAAACAGCAGTGATCAAGTGCTTTCCTAATATGACTTCCAGAACCCGTAGACCCAATCAACATCTTAGGAACTAAATCCCATACCCATATAATCACATAAGCATACAATACATACTAACGTCTCAACTAAGCTAGACAAACCCATTGTGGTAATAACCACTTCCCGTGTACCCAAAGTATTCAAACCCGGTATGCTCTAATACCAAGTTGTAACGCCCCCCAAAAGTATAAATAACCTAACTCATAAGAGAAATGAATATAATAGAATTAATTTATTTCCATTCATCAGAGTTCGTATTACAAAAGATATTACATGCATTATACATTCATAAATATTCATCCTGAATCTATAGCATGTAACACTAGTTAATGACAACAAAATAAATGCCCTATGGGCTTACATCTTTCCAAGACATTACTTGGTTAAAACAAAAGAGAGTCATAAGCTTTGTACATATAAAGCCCTTGGCTTGAATAAACATTAAGCACAAAATAACAAAATAGAGCCTCTAGCTCCTAAGTCCTCCCAAGTGACGTCCTCGGAGGAGGCATGTCACTGGTACCTGAAAATAATTTCCCAAGTAGGGTGAGCCAAAGCCCAGTAGAAACAGTTTATCACAATATATAAGGTCTAACTAAGATACAAGTGTCAGCTAAGCATCCAACATTTATGACCAACGTACATTCTTCCCATGACCATTCAATACTGATACACACATCTAAATCCATTTCCATTTATCCATTTCAAATTAGTTCATTTCATTTCAACTCATAGACCACATTTATAATTCTCCGAATAATCCAACTGAGACTACAACTCAGTGGTTTTCAATCAACATAACTATCATATAAACACTTCAATCTTTCCATTTTATAGAAATTTCGTCTGCGGGATCAGCACCCATGTATACAAATGATTTCGAGACTTTCACCCAGGATACTCCGGCCAACTTAATTTCAATGGAGTCCATCCCCTATCTCCTCCTACAACATGGAGTACATCCCCTTTCTTCTCCCAAACATTATACATATACAATGTATTTAAAGATACCATTATATTCAATGACATTCAATTACACATATTCAATGTCTTAACATACTGTCATATTCAATGACATAATTAAATGATTAGTTTCAATTCGCCTAATCCTTATGCAATTTCTACAACAATCATAGCTATCGTTCACCGATAGCCCAATACAGTTATTTCTAAATAGATATACAATCTTTATAACAGATAATTCATCAAATTTCTATAAGTGAGTGATTTAACAAATTCAACTGCACCATTCATTCATACATCCTCCTAATTTTACATTTCTCATACCAATTCCATTATTTATACAAAATAATTATTTAACACATATTAGGGCAAATTTCCCCCTTTTCCAAATATCAATCCAAAGGCTAAATTCCACAATTCTAACACAAAAGAACTTCATATTCAAAACCCCATATTCATTTATGTAACCCAACATGGAAACCCCTCTTTTCAATTTGAACCCAAACCCTAAGTTTACCTAAATTACTCCCAAATCTCACCATTTATACATAACCACAAATAACTAAGTTAAAGATGATATTAAGGTATAGAATATCCCTACCTCAAGTGTAGAAGCCCAAATGAGAAGTGGAGAAACCTCAAGGACGCCCAAACTCAACTTTATTCGGATCAAATGGAAGCCCACGGGATGCTCCACCTTTCTATCAAAGGGAGTAGGGTAGAGAGACCCTTAGATCCTAGGGGATTTGTAGAGAGAAGTCGGTTCTTAGAGAGAGGAAGAGCCGATATAGGGTTTTTGAGTAAAAAGGTGTCAAAAATTAAAGACAAAAGTGCTACTGCGAACTGATATACGCGAGGCTCGCTTGAGCAAAGGAGTTGTCGCTCGAGCGACCAGACACAATAAGTGACCTGGCTCGAGCGCAAGAAGCATCACTCGAGCACAAGAAGCTTCGCTTGAGCGAAGAACATTACCCTCCCAGAATCTCTGCAGCCCTGCAAAAATGCTGGAAGCATAGAAAGCTCGCTTGAGCGAAGAAGCAATTTTCCGGACTGCAATAACTTGAACAACTAGCAACCAACCTGTCCTAAACATGCCCAAGACATACCAAAACTCCAACTCAAAGACAAATGAGGGGAAAACAAGACATGGATAACAATATTAAACCACGAAACCCGAGTTTGAACATAACAAAAGGTCGGGTCAAAACCGGGATCGTTATAATATCGGTAAACAGTGGCAGTTTTAATGGCAAATTCAGTTTTGATGTTCGATTATTATTATTACTCCATCCGTTTCAAAATATTAGTCCCATATTTTATTTTTATTATCCTAAAATATTAGTCCCTTTTAAAAATGAAGGAATAAAATAATATGAATTTACTATTTTACCCTTCTTTCAAATTCATTAATAACACAAAGAGTACAATTATGACAATTGATATTTCTAAAAAAATGTACTATCAAAGGATAATTTTTGAAAAATTAATATTTTTAAAATGTAATAATTGTACTATCAAAAAAATTAAATTTTTTTAAAAGGGGCTATTATTTTTGGGACGAAGAGAGTATTATTATTTTGACTTGGGTTTGGCTTCTCTCCAGTCCCTTATCGATAGTTACGTGATCAAATCAGTTTTGTATAAAAAAAATTAGACGATGAAAAAATAAACGGTTGACAGAAATCTGACCCGATGAAACAGCGATCGATATTCGATCAATGTGAGTTTTTACAAACATATAGTTCTCGATGAGTTCTACACATTAAATGGTTTAAATTATCCAAACGGGACTCGTGATGAGCCTCCACGAGCTTAACAATACCCTCCAACCTGATTTGAAATTGGAGGGAAGCCAGTTGCTTTGACTTTGTGTTTGTAAATCTACCATTCTTCTCAAATAGGTTAGTGCAAGTAGAAATGACTAGTGTTTAGGAATAAAGACAAACCTTTAAACACCAACTGACATGAGATGTGGTAGTGCAAAAAAGATATGAATTTATTGAGGTTATGTTTGGATCATTGAAATGGTTGAAGATTTTAAAAAGAAAGAGGAAAAAATAGCTTTATTTTATTTAAATGATCCAAGCACAAAGTTAATTTAATTTGGAGGATTTATGTATAGGTCTTAATAGATGGATTTATTATCTAGTAGGTCTTATGATAATTAATGGTGTTTTTTTTATCAAACATTATTAAAAAAAAGTCATTAATTATTAATTTTCAGTGATAGTTTGAAAATTTTGTCACAAAAAAGTCATTAATTATAGCTATAATTTAAAAAAATCGTCACTAATTTTCAACTTTCGACGACAATTTGAAAAATTTGTCATAGAAAAAAGTCACTAATTGTAAGTTTTTGCGACAATTTATAAAAATCATAACAAAAAAAAGTCAATGATTGTCAATTTTTAGCGACATATGCAATAAGACTTATTTTCAATGGTTCTTGATGAGAATTAAATCAAAATATTAGGACCTACTATCGGTAGTTTACCTGTTTAACTAAGCATATGTATAGCTTCTTCTTCTTCTTCTTTTTTTTAATTATCAGCAAAAAAAAAAAAAAAAACTTTATTGAAATTGTGTACAAAGTCATTTACAGAGTAATGCCACTCCTTGGATGAGGATTTTAGCCAAGTTGCTACTCTGATTTTTATAAGTTCAGAAAGTTCCCAGATATCCAGTTTAGCATCATTGAACATGCATTCATTCCTAAGCTTCCAAATGGACCGCAGAGTTGCTCGAGGGATAGCTTTGCAGATTATCTTCTATTGTTTCTTGAAATTACCTACTTCCCACCATATCAGCAATCTCCCAATGGGAATTGTTGAGATTCCTGTAGCTGTAGAGGGGAATTGTTGTTAAGGTTCCTGTAGCTGCAGATTATTGTTCCTAAGCTACTGAGGGGAATTGCTGTTAAGGTTCTTGTACCTGGTTAGAGTACTTTGAAGTGATTCATTGTTGCTTTGCTTGTTGATTATGATTTATTAGCTATTTTATCTCAAAGGAAGTGCCAAGAAAATAAAGATTAATGGAATTTGTATTCTCCATGTGTTAATAAGAGTGTGGCTATGATGTGCCTAGTTGTTGAATCAATTTTATTTTTAATTAATTCCAGAAAATTTGAGAGGAAAATGGCTAATTGCATTGCTGAATTTTATTTTTATGTTTTATTCATGTCGGTAAACGGTGGCAGTTTTAATGGCAAATTCAGTTTTGATGCTTGATTATTATTATTACTCTATCCGTCCCAAAATATTAGTTCCTTATTTCATTTTTTATTATGCCAAAATATTTGTCCATTTTCAAAAATCAAGGAATAAAATAATATGAATTTCCTATTTTACCATTCTTTCAAATTCATTAATAACACAAAAAAGTACAATTATGACAATTAATATTCTAAAAAAAAATGTACTATTAAAGGATAATTTTGGAAAATTAATCACTATGTTTGGTTCCATTTTTTTTGATTTTTTTTTCTTTTCAAAAAGTGATTTGAAAACTCTATTTTGAAAAAAGAATCTTTGTTTGGTTTTCAAAAAAATGCATCAGTGTAATTTCAAGTTTCCCTCCAATTTAAGGGGAGAGACAATTGAAAAAAAAATAAAAATTTGTCACATCAAAAATACCCCCATCTTAGTGTTATATATATATGTACATGCTATATATATATATGAAAACATAATTTGGTGTATACCCATTTATGGGCACATATCCAACAATTAACTGTGTGACTTTATCATAAAATTTCACTCATTTCAACCACAGAAAACGTAAAATTTTTTCCATATTGGCATTAAAAAAAATTAAATTTTCATAAATGTTATGCAGAAGATTTATTTACAAATTCGCATTAAAAAAAATCTTAATTTTTTGAAATTTATTTACAAATTTTTAGAAAACGCAAATTTATTTACAAATCTTCAGAAAACGTAATTTTCGGATAATGTAATTTTTTTTTTTTTAGAAATTGGCATTAAAAAAAATTATAAATTTGTGTTTAAATTTATTTACAAAATTGTAAATTTGTTTACAAATTTATTTACAAAATCATAAATTTATGTTTAAATTTACAATTTACAAAATTTTCTGCATAACATTTATGAAAATTTAATTCAACGAAAGAATTTTTTTAATGCCAATTTGGAATTTTTTTAAATTTTTTTTTTTTTAACATTTTATGTGGTTGAAATGAGTGGAAATTTTATGATAAAGTCACACATTTAATGATAGGATATGTAACCATAAATGACTACATACCAAATTATGTTTTCATACATATATAGCATGTACATATATATATATATATATATATATAAGATGAGAGTACTTTTTCATGTGACAAATTTTTTTTTTCTCAAAATTGTCTCTCTCCTTAAATTGGGGAAAACTTCAATTTGAAAAGTCCTCAACATATCATTTTCAAAATTGTCTCTCTCCTTAAAATTCTCAACTTATTATTTTGAAAAGTGAACTCAGTTTTCGGAATAACCAAACAAATGCTCTAAAATTTTCAAAAAATTGAGTTTGAAAAACAACAACCAAACATAGTGAATATTTTTAAAATGTAATAATTGTATTATTCAAAAAAGTTAAATAGCTGCACTTGGTATTAAAAAAAAAAATGTACTGTTCCTGACATCCCGGCGGACGATCGAATAGACTCAATCTGCTTACTATTTTCTAATTTCACCCTCTACCTAGCCAAGCTTATCTCTCTACTGATGGGGATTATTAATGTCATGACCCACTTCCCGTACCCAAGGGTTAAGTATCATGATGGCCAGTAACTGAAGTTACCTCCGGCCAATTCTTAAACAAATTACTAAACGCGAGCGGAAAAAAATATTTAAGTGAGGATACCAAAATAATCATTGGAGTTTTTATTTTTATAACAAAATTTATTGACCAAAAAGACCGATATTTACATATGAAGAATAGAATTATAAATACTATAAAAGTGTTGTGTGTGTCTATTGTGTAGCCCCGTGTCTAAGACTCTCCAAAAACTATTTCTGAATTGCATTGTTTCCTGAAAATTGCTAAATAGCTATAAGCACATGGCAGAGTGAAAAATATTATACTAAGAGTATAAGGGCATAAAATCACCATAGATAATTATTGGCTAAACAAAGCTTGATATTAAAATACGGAGTGCATAATACGGAAATCATTTGACATATAATACAAAAATCAAAATAATCATAACCACGGTACAGAACGGAACAAAACAGATGTATGGACTCAAGAGGTGGATCGTACGAGCTCTAGAGGTGGCTCCCACCATATTGTAGCACTTAACTCTATACAGCACTTTGCTCCATACCAGAAATCATAACCACAGTACAGAACAGAACAGATGTATGGGACTCAAGAGGTGGCCCCCATATATAGCACTTTGCTCTACACCAGAAATCAGAGTGTCAATGGATTCATGACAGACAGATGGTCACAAAGTGACTAATCAGAGAGCCAATGGTTATTTAAGTCCCCCAAGGCATAAGACCTCAAAGGTGGCACTTATAAAATAATTACTCAAAATACATTTTAATAAACAGTTATTGTAGCTCGACTTTTCGCGCTCTCTTTTGGAAGAATGAATAAGCCCTACAGTTCGGACTCCACTTGTGGGTTCTGAATCTAATTTCACAAGTGCAATGTGAAACAGTGGAAACACAAAAAGAGTTCAAATCTGGCAATTTCTTTTTGAAAAATCAATGTTTGAATCAAATGCTAAAAATGGACTGCTTTGTCAGATTTTAGAGTCGCCACCTAAATATTTATTTTGGGAAATTTAGGAAACCCGTGACTTGTGCCAAAGACCATTAGTCCGTCGTTACCAAAGTGTCTTGGTTTGGGAACTTAGGCATGAGGGGGGAAGGTCATTAATTGAGCACCCCACTCACCCGATCAAAGATCGGCCTCTACTAATCATGACGTGATTCTTATGTACAATATATGTTCTTATTCTGATTATTTAATAATTCCTCAAAATTTATTATGTGAAGCATACAAGTATAGACTAATTTTGTAAGAATTGGAACAATTTCAATTTCATGTTTGTTTTTCGAAAAGGGTTTGAATTTGCCACCTTAAGTGGGTTTAAAGTTTGTGAATTTGCTACTACAAAGTGGGCTTAAAACGTACATTCGTTGAATCATTCCGATTCAAGCAACAAACCTTCATTCATGGACATTCAAACAGTTTATCAATTAAGCACTTAGCCTCATGGTAAGATGCTAAACATAATAAAAAAATTATGTACAAGCGGAATGTTAAAGCATAAAAACTCACATATTTACCGACGTCTCGCGAATAGTTACAAAACAAAGTTAGGAAAATATGCATGATTCCTAACTAAGCAATATGACAAATGCAACACATATGATATGCAATTACTAGGCTCAACTACTAATATGGCATATGAAATGATTGGATAACATGCGGTCTAAGCATGTATTCAAAGAAGTATTGAAATAACAATGCGAATTGGAATGATGTGCCGAGCCTTGGTGCATGCAATACAAGTAGATGCAAACATGAAGCATACTAAATTAAACATGATGTCCCTAATCTAACCATTGTAAGTTGGTAAATAAAAGGGAGAAAGACGTGGGGTTGGAAGACATACACATTATTACAAGTTTGCGCCCTCACGCAAGAGAGTTCGAATGAACTAACTAACTAACTTATTACAAAACAAATTAACTATCTATGCTAACTAACTATTCTAGGTAATTATTACAAATTGAAACAAACTAATTAATTAATTATAAAATTCTAATTAACTAACTAATTAATTACACTAACAAAATTCTAATGAACTAACTAATTAACTAAACTAAGTAATTAATTATAAAATTCTAATTAACTAACTAATTAATTATAGCATGAATAATATATCCAAAACTCCTATTACCCCCACATCATCACACACTTCATCACTCAACAAAACTGGCCTTGACCCACCACCATCAGCAGCCACCAATCCCGAACACTTCACCACCTCCACCTCTGATTTTGAGTTCAATGCTGTCTTTGTAAATCCTTCAACCAACACATCACATATTACCTCATTATTCAAGTCATTCCTCACTTCATCAGTTGCATCATTACTTGACCCATTGTTCTCATCATTCCTTGCCTCAACATTCTCATGCACCGTCATGGGAACAGCCTCAGAGCCTAGTCAACCTCTGCATCCAAATCTTCATCTGGGTCATCCCTTTTCCTCCTTATTTGCTGATGTTGTGCCAACCTGGGCTATTTCTTCAGATGTGCTAATCATCCGTGCTCGGCTCTTCAAGTTTGTCACCACTGCATCAACAGCCCATTGTGATCCCACGTCTCAGGTCCATGGCATTCATTCCATCTAAAACTGACTTGCATCCCTCAGAATATATGGCCCATCAACGACCTCAATCTTAGCTGCCATAGCCTTTGTTTCCTCCTCTGTATATGCCACACCCACCAAGTCACGATATGAAATCAGGGACATTGAATGACAAGAAGCACAGATTTGCTGGTAAACTCGGTGACCACAATGGATCGAAGCATGGTCATATGAACTGAGAATGCCTTCGTGAGGCCAAGGATAGTTTGGACAAGGTAGACCATGTTCAGCTGTTGGATATAGGCATCATGAATCAGCCCATTGAGATGATCATGCACCACTAAACCACCAAATGGAGCTCCCACCTAGAGAGTGGAATGGGTTTGGTGAACCCACTAGGAAGTGGTGCACTTAGAGAGTGGAGTGTGGTGGTTGGAGACCAATGAGGCTCTCCCTCATTGGTGTATAAATAGAGGAAGAAGGGAGAGGAAGAAAATGAGAGAGAAGAGAGCCAACTGCCAAAGAGGTGTTGAGATGTGAGACGGAGAGACCCGTCTCCCTCGGTGTGAGCGAGGGAGACGGGAGAGTGGGTGAGTGAGGAGAGTGTGAGCTCCTCCTCTGTAATCTTTCTGTAATCTCCAAATTGGTATAGTGAAAACCGGCTACTCTCCCGTGGACGTAGGCATTGAGGTCGAATCACGTAAAATATTGTGTCTCCTTTGTGTGTGGGTGTGTATTTCTGCTTGGTATGGTTTCTATAAGGTCTTGGGCGGGATCCCCGATCCCAACATCAGCCTCATCAGCAGTTGCTATTGTGCAGCTGCTATTGTTGTGAAGCACAAAAGCCCCGATACGCCAGCTCCGAGAAGTGCAACTGCTCTCAGGGACTTCATTCCAGCAGATCCAGCTCCTTCATGAATGCGGCTTGGTCCTCTGCTGTTCCAGTGAGTCGTGGTGGTCAGAGCTATGGGCTGCGGTGGCATGGCTGTGCAGTCGCAATGGTGATGGTTCTTGGTTCTTCTTCTCAGCTGCTGCTGTATGTGTTTGTTTTTAGCTTAAAAAAAAAAATGCTGTATCCCTGCACATCGAGATAGAGAGAGATCAGGTTGAGAGAGAGAGCAGCTCCCTCGAGAGAGAGAGAGAGCCGCTCCTCCCTTTGTGTGTGTGCGTTTTTGTGTCTGAGTGTGTTTTGTCGGTGAGTTGTTCTCCTCCCTCAGAAAAGCTCTCCCTTTTGAAATCTATTTTTCACCCCTGCCCATGAACACCACCGACAGAGAGACTAGTGCTGTGTGTGAGTTGTTCTCCCTGTCAGTGTCTTCTGTGTGTTGATCCCTTTTTCCAACTAAAAGAGAAGAGTTCGTCCCCCCACCCGAGAGAGACATATATTGAGAGATACTGTTCAGAGCCTTTTTGCTGAAATTCTATCCCACCATCTAAAACAATAATAAATTCCATACCACTTGTGTCCACAGACACCCATCCTTCTGAAGAGAGACTCTTTTCTTTTAAAACTCATCCTCTCTTTTTTTAAACATATCCTCATCCACCAAAGAAATCATCATCATGCTAACCATACACCATCCTCTAAAATCATAATTCTCCACACACTCACTCTTTTTTTATGATTGTATTCTCCCCCCACTGACCATAATATCTCATCTTTTATGATTATACTCCACCCACAAACTCATCATAATACCAAACCCATCCTGACCAAATATCCTGTATATTATATAAACACACACACACACATATATATATATATATATATATAAATTGAATTAGATCCATCGACCGACCTCTCTTTTTTTTATTGTATTATTTTCTAATTATAAAATATCTAAAATGTATTATTTATACCAATTTTTATATAAAAAACACCTAAAAATACGTACAAACACACAAATTATAAAATACTACAAATTAATAATATAATAACATATTTTAGTGATATAAAATAATTTGGCCAAAATAAGTGAGGTTTGGGATTAAAGTTTCAATCTGATTTTTTTTTTTCTGAGAAATTCATAAAATAGCATAGTCCAATTTTCATTAGCGGGTGTTCAAAACAAAGCGCCCAAGTATTAGGGCCGGTCAAAATGGGGTGTCTACAGTTATATCCATGGGTTTTCTTTATTATATAAAATATGGTTCATAAATTAAAAATGCTAATATAATTTATAAAATACAAATTGCGTAAAATAAATTATAGTAACTCAAAACATACATAAAATATATGATGGTGACTTAAGATATAATATAACTCATCTTAAAATTAATACCTCACTTTTTCTTCTTTATTTCTAGTATTTCTTCCCCTTTCCTTGCTTCTGTTTTTCCTTTCCCCACATCCTGAGCAAATCCCCCCCTTTATATAGAAACGCAAGCATGGGCACCACGCCACACGGTTGCCCACGCGTCTCATCCCTATTCCTTAGCCATTAATTCATGCTTATCTTGATCATTTTTTCTTTTTTTCTTTTTTTAAATACATAATCCATTACACTTTATCTCATATTTTACTTTTACGAAATATTTAATTAAACATTTAGGATTTTTCTCATTTATAATTAAATAATACTAATATAAAATTTAAAGGACAATTTAAATTTTCGGGTTATTACAACTAAGCCCCTTAGACTATCAATCCACCCTCTCATTTCACCACTAAACACACTATGGGTGGGACCTACAGCCATGGTAGTCCAATCCGATCACTCAAGCCGAAAACAAACATGACCAGATAGATAGAATACTAGCAAGCTAGAAAGCACTAATTTCATCAATGTTAACCTACCTACAAATGAAAGAAGCCTTCTTTTCTAACCAGCTGTAGACACCCCATTTTTGACAGCCAGTAAGACTCGGACGCTTTGTCCTGTGCACTCGATGATGAAAGTTACGTTGTGTGTGATTCAAATGCTCAACGAAGGAATCCGGTTTCGAGTTCTAAACGCATCACAACCTTCCATACCAAGTTGTTTCTATGCCTCTAGACCACAAAAATCCATCTTGTGGGACTGTGCCACCCTACACTAAGCTTGAAACGGAGGAACATGGCAGCACATTGGGGCCTGGCCATGCCTCATTGGGAGTCGACCGTGGCCATTTGGGGCCGGCCGTGCCTTAGAAGCGATAAACACTGTTCTGGGTGGGAGCCCGCCATCTGTCCATATTTGAAGATATTTGACCTATTTTGCTCAAATTCTATAAATACGAGGTTATATCTCTATTTTGAGGGTTGAACGATTTTGAAAGAGCTTATATACACATTTGAGACCCCCTTCTTCTTGTGCAAGCCACCTTTGAGCAAACCTATCCCTCTTGAAACATCTCTATACACCACATACAACCTTAGAGTAAAGCCTTAGAGCCTTTGTTGATCCTTGAGGATCACAATTTAGGCTTGAGAGTGTGCTTGGACAAAGTTTGATTCAAAACAAGAGCTTGTCCTCTTTAAGAGGTATAAGCTTACCACCTTTTCTCTTGCTCTTATTTCTGTCCCTTAAGATTAATTTCTTATGTCTTTGAATTATTTTGGATCTATTTCAAGTGTTGGAACTTGGGTTTGAATAGCTACCAAAGGTAGAAAGGTTTAACATCCCTTTCTCGTCATAGCTCATACCCTTGTCATTACACTTTTTGTTTAGTCTTCAAACTGAGTTTTTAGAGTTCAAAATAGGCTAGAAAACATGGTTTGAGGTTTCAAAAATGGAGGGGCTAGCCACCTCTCCTTGCTCTTGTTCACTAGCCTTATGATTCTTTGCTATTTACTATCTTTTTCGAACTCTTTAAACATCATTTTAGTCCCTGGTTTTTACATATTAGGAGCTGTTTTCACATGCCATGCTAGTAGCCGAGCCTATGATTGCATATTGCATGTGTTGCATTAGTCACTTGCATATTAGAGCATGCATTTTTCTAATTGTTTTATTTCTTTTGGCTTGCCTTGGAGTACTAGGTGAGTATTTATTGTTTTAGCATATTGCATGCATGCGAATGTTGCCATGTCAAGCAGACCTTCATAAGGCTAAGTGCTTAAGTGATATTCCTGTTTGAATGCCGATGGATGAAGGCTAATTGTTTGAATTGGAATAAATTGATTAATGTACATACAAACTCATTTTTTTAAATGACGCGTATTCAAAACAATTTTCAAACAAACATGAAATCAAAGTGTTCTAATTTTTCCAAATTAGTCTATACTTGTGTGCGTCACATAGATGTTAGCCTAATAATCAGAACAAGAGCATGTAATGTAAATAAGAATCACATCATGATTAGTAGAGACTGATCTTTGATCGGGCGAGTGAGTTGCTCACTTCATGACCTTCCCCTCTCGTACCTAAGTTCCTGAGCCGAGATAATCTTGGTGATGATGAACACGTGGCCTTTGGCACGAGTCACGGGTTTCCCAAATTTTCCAAAAATATTTAGGTGGTGACTCTGTATCTGGCAAAGTAGTCCATTTTTGGCATTTTTATTCAAAATCGATTTTCCAAAAGAATAACCGGATTCGGATTTATTTGTGTTTATCTATTTCACATTGCACTTATGGAATCAGATTCAGAACCACGGGAGTCCGAACTGTAGGGCTAGTCGTATTCGAAAGGAGCACGAAAAGCAAGCTACAGTTTCTGGCGACTCTGTTGGGGAAATTAGAGAACTTGACTCGAACTTCATGCTTTGAAATTTTATCTACACTTATATGTTCTTTGCACTGCCTTTGCATTGGTGCTCTTAAAGTCACTGTGTTTGCCATCTGCTATTCCTTGACGGTTTACTGGTGGCTTGCCCAAAAGTTTCCCAAAAGGCTGACCGGTCGTGGGCTCTGTTATGTTGAGAGCACAACCCTTAGATCTGGACTATCCTCGTACCGTTTGATTCTCCTTTCACTTCTCGGTGTTAGGTGTGAGAGGTATATTAGGTAGTCTTGCTGAGGTACCCTTTTGACCATTTGGCATAGTTGCATATAGAAAGCCATAGAGACTGTTGCAAACTAGGACATGATGCTCACCTGTGTGTAGGATTTTGCGTGAAACTGCTTGATTGAAATAGTGAAACCCTAGTTCATGCCAAATACTAGGACAGGGTAACCCTATCTCCTCATAGGGGTGTTTTGGCTCTCTCTCAACTGGTGTGTGCTTTACAGTGAAATTGTACAGCAATGTGCATATCAGTTGCACGGTTGTATCTATTTTGGGACAAGATTCAGTGTGGAGTACAGTTCTACAACTTTGAGCATATCTGTTGATAACATCTTAGCTGAGGTGCTGTGCGGTTTCTGATTACTGTACTTTTCTTTATTTTCTTTTGCTAGGTAGTTAAAAACCATAGCTTCAGAAAGTTCGGATATCCCTCAAGTACTTTGGACCCGAGTCGGAAGACTTTGCAAGGCCGAGGATCTTGTTCGGGAACAACCTGTGTTTACCTCACTCTCACCGGTTACAAGACGAAAGAGAATTAGACAAAGTTCGCCAATCCAATTCTTACAGTAATCACCTTTCCGCTCACCTGTGTTTAGTCCGGTTCAAGAGCAATCACCTACTTCCAGTTCAATTCAAAACCAGTCACCTATTCCAACAAATAGGTGAGCGGCCCGTTAGGCCGAGGTCAGAACTAGGTTACAACAATAGCAACCACAGCCGGCTGCGGCCTCTGCATTCCATGCACCCACCACGGGTATTCTTGTGCCTAGTGCCACTGCTAATATTGCCAATGCTCAAGATCCACAAGGGGTTAATTCCATTCCAGACATAGAGGATGGATACACTGATTCCGCGGTTACATTGCCGGATTGGTTTAAGATACCACACATTGATTGTTTTGACGGTTCTAGGGATCTGATGGTTTGCTTGTGACTGTTTTCAGATATCTTACAGTCGATGGGCTTAACTAGACTACAAAAGCTGTCTCTCTTTGGTTGCACCATGTTGGGTATAGCAGTCATTTGGTATGCTAAGTTGGAAGATTTCGTCAAACAGAATTAGGAGGAGATGGCCGAAGCCTTGATTGCTCAGTACTCTTACAATACGTAGACTGAGGTCATAACTTGTGATCTCGAGGCAACACGCCAAGAGCCGAAGAAGGGTTTCTCTGAGTTTGTGACAAGATAGAGAGCTAAAGCCTCGATGATGGCCACGAGACCTTCCGAGAAGGACTAGATTATAATGGTCTTCCGGAATCTGCATGGCAAGTTGTTGTAGAAAATAATTGTGCTTCCGTTGTTTACGTTTACAAAACTTCATGAAATGTGAGTGCAAATCGAAGATGCCATGAAGCAGGGGCTTATTACAGAAGAGAAAGAGCCGGTAAAAAGGCCGTTTGTTCGCAGTTCCAATGCTACCAGTGCTAGAACAATTGCTAGGCCGTCAGATGTAAGTGTTGTCACCATGACAAAACTGCTGACCCCTTTACAAATATAGGACCACAAACATCATCCAACCCTACCCCACCTAGAGGACTTTTAACCAGCTATATATAACCCTTTCCAAAGCCATGTAAGTGCTGATAAAAAAAGGGCCCTTCAAACCATTAGAACCTCGCCCACTTCCAGACCCTCTTCCACCCAAGCATAATCCTGCAAAGTATTGTGCTTTTCACCAGTAGCATGGTCATGACACTGACCAGTGCTACCGTTTGCATAATGAGATTCAGGATCTCATTGACAATAAGGTTATCGTTCCACCTCAGAAACTAAATGTAAACATAAATCCGCTCCCAACCCATAATCAAGTCCCCCCACCCCGAAACCTTAACCTTATCCATACACTGGCCACCTCTTATGACCCCAGCGTATATATTACCCCCTCTCACCTACCGAAACCAATATTGTTCATTCTTGAGGGCATAGATTTGTGCATGATGGGCGCATTTAAACCACAACCTGAGGCTCACAATGTGGTGGCAATACCTGTGGTAAAGGAGGGTCTGGCCTTTAAAGGAGGTATTGGCCTGTCGTCAAAGTGTCCCGGGCACTTGGTTGAAAAGGCATATGATCCGAGTTGCTATATTGTGCCAACCAGTCAAACCAAGCTTGAATTGGTACTACCAATCTTGGCAGACATCAATGTAGTTAGGGAAGATGGTCTGAGCCAAGGGTTGGATGATTTGGCAGATCTTGAAGAAGATTTGGACCTGAACGGATCGACTGACAACACTGGAGATGTACAAATCAGGTGGTTCGACCTGTAGCAGTTCTTTGATGAGCATGATTAGGGAGATGTACAAATCAGGTGGTTCGACCTGAACGGATCGACTGACAACACTGGATGGCTGAGTGATGAGCCAGACAAGGAAGAAGAAACTAGAATGAAACCGGAGGGAAAGGAAGCAGAGGTAGCTACAGTGGCCTGGAAGGTTGATGAGAAAGGAAAGCGGCCGGAGGGCACATATGTGGGAAACCCAAGTCAAGAAGTGGGAGTTGTGAACACTGTAGATACTGAACAAGAAGCTACATTGAGGCAGTTTGAGAGAGAAAGAGTGAGGACAACCAGAAAACTACAACCACGTGTCGCCCTAGGGGGGCACTTATACTGTGAAAATGATTCAGGTGGAGCCGGAAAACTATTTGTCAGCAGCTAACGGCGAGTGGTGGGACGACAATGATTTACATTTGGTCCATACCGATGAGGATTGGGGAGGCTGTCTCTTGGATAATACTTGGTATGCGGAGGAAATAAACCATCTTACCCGCAGTGGATGGTATTTTAAGCCGCCGCACTTGGATTAAGCAGAGTTGTCTGGAAGGGACAAGGAGGCCGAGAAACAGAGGGAGAAACAACTAAAAGAGGAGTTAGTGCTGAAGTAGCTCAAGAAAATCCAAGTTGATATCTCTATCTGGGGGCTCCTTATGGCTTCACGGGTGCACCTATTGTTGGTAATGGACAAGGCCAAGTTGTCCGTTGATACTACGATCGAGCAACTTGTGGGCCTGGTTTTTCCAGGTGGTGCTAAGCTAACGCTCACTTTCTCAGACAAAGAGCTGCCACTAGAAAGCTCAGCCCACAATAAGCCATTATACATTTTTGTGAAATGCAAGGAGAAGTGGGTGCCGGTGGTGCTAGTAGATACCGGTTCAGCCATTAATGTCTGTCCGTCCTGTACTGCCTACGCAATTGGCCTTAAATCGGCGGACTTTATCCCTACAGCCCAAGTGATACGGGCATATGACAATACAAGCAGAGAAGTCATGGGTATAGTTAAAGTACAAGTCTAGGTGGGCCTAGCTGAGCAAGAGACCAAGTTTCATGTCCTGGATGTACCGGCTACCTTTAACCTGCTATTAGGGAGGCCTTGGTTACATCATGTGAAGGCTGTGTCCTCCACTCTCCATTAAATGTTAAAGTACCCTCATGGAGAAGGAGTAGCAATTTTTTTTGGGAACAAATCCATCCATTTGCCTCTGGAGGTGACTACGCTAGCGCTAGAGATCAATCATGGTGACAAGGATGTATTCCTCCTAGGATTCACTGTAGCTAAAGCTCGGGTAGTGCAGACAATTCTGGCCACGGACGAAGGCATGTACGTCAGTGCCCAGTCCATATCCTTCATGAACAAATTGCGGCATGTTCTGGGAATAGGGCTTGGAAAGAGCGAACGGAAAGGTGTTGCAGCATCGGTAGAGGTGCCACACAACTCACATACCTTTGGACTGGGCTATGTGCCCACCAAAGAGGACTGGATAAGGAAGGGAGAAGAGATGAGGAGCAGAGCCAAGGCCAAGAGAGTTGGGAAGCATTATGAGCTCATCCACAGGCCAATCCAAGGGACGCTGAATGGCCGTTTTGTTTGAGAGGGAGAGGACTTCCCTTTTTGTGGCTTTCCTGAGCCTTGGGTAAATTCCTCGAATGAACGTGTCCCCAAGTTCGAGATCTTCTTTGACCATCAGCTATAGGACAACGATGAGGAAAGGGGTGAACCAAACATCAAAGCCAACCAGAGCACGAAAGATAAGTCAAACGACAGCGAGCCTGGAGTAGGGGCAGCATTGGCCAGTCTTCTGACAGATCTTGTGGCTGACCTAGAGAACTTAGGAGATAACTTTACTGTCTCCATGATCGGGGATGAACCGGGTGTGGACCCAACCAATGGCATTATGGATGCATTAAGGACACCACGTCTTACGTGGCAGCTGGAGGAATGCTACCTTTCCAGTTCTGAGTCGGGTGATGAGCCAGAATTTGATTCCACTGAGTTTGTGTGGTCGGGATGAGATTCAAGTCAGTTCAGGGGGTCTGAGTCTGGTATTTCTGGGGGTGGTAACCCGAATACCAAAGTCCTATCTAGGTTTTCATTTAGCTTTTCTTTTGAGTTTGTAACCGAAGATTTGGACCTTTTGAATGAGAACTCTGTGGATTCTGTGTACTTCTATGTGCCACTTATTTATTACATTGACCAAGATTTTTAGAATTTTAACGAAAATGAAGAGGAAGAAATTCCTCTGGCTTTGAAAAACTTGATTAATCGAGAGTAGGAGAGGTTTGCTAAGCCATGTTTTGATGAAATCATTGCCATTAATGTGGGTATTGAGAATGATCCACGCTTGGTCCAGATCGAGTCCATGTTGTCTTTGGAGGAACGCGAGTGGTTAATCGCTTTATTAAAAAACTTCAAAGATGTTTTCGTATGGTCTTACAAAGACATGCTTGGAATCGATCTTGAGATCGTACAGCACCAGATCCCTCTTGACTCTGAGGCCGGGCCAGTCAAGCAGAAGCTGCGCAAAATTCGTTTGGATTGGGTACTGAAAATCAAGGAAGAGGTCACCAAGCAAATTGATGCAAGATTCTTGTTAGTATCTGAGTATCCGACTTGGTTGGCTAATATCGTCCTAGTGTCGAAGAAGGATGGTAGAATTCGGGTTTGCGTCGACTTCAGAGACCTGAATAAGACAAGTCCAAAGGATGACTTTCCATTGCCGCATATTGATGAGTTAGTGGACTTTACTGCTGGCCATGCCTTGCTTTCCTTTATGGATGGGTTTTCTGGGTGCAATCAGATTATGATGGCATCGGAAGACCGGAAAAAGACTGCTTTCACCACGCCATGGGGTACGTACTGCTACCGAGTCATGCCATTTGGGCTGAAGAATGCTGGGGCTACCTATCAGAGAGCTGCGACCACCATTCTACATGACATGATCCACAAAGAGGTTGAGGTGTATGTGGACAACATGATTGTCAAGTCCAAAGAGCGAGACGGCCACTACACTGTACTAGAAAAATTCTTTCAACGGATCAGGAAATACAGATTGAGGTTAAACCCACAGAAATGCACTTTCGGCGTAATGGCAGGGAAAATGCTGGGTTTCCTGATCACGCAGAGAGGAATTGAGGTAGATCCTTCCAAAATCAAGGCCATCCTAGAAATGTCACCACCAAGGACTAAAAAGGAGGTGCGTGGCTTTCGGGATAAAGTGCAATTCATAAGACGGTTTATTTCCAAATTAACCTTGACTTTTGAACCACTCTTTGGTCTCTTGAAGAAAGGAAAGAAATTCTGATGGGATGATCGATGTTAGTTTGCCTTTGAGCAGGTTAAACAATACCTCCTGAATCTGCCTGTGTTGTCACCACCAGAGTTAGGGAAGCCTTTGATTCTATATCTGTGGATAACGGACTCAACCATGGGGTGCATGTTGGCTCAAGAATCTGAAGATAGAGTGGAGAAGGCCATTTATTACTTGAGCAAGAAGATGCTAGACTTCGAGACCTGCTACACTCCCTTGGAGAAAGCTTGCTTAGCCTTGGTATGGGCTACTAGGAAGTTGAGACACCACTTGTTAGCTCACTCTGTAATCCTGGTTTTGAGATTAGATTCCATCAAATATCTTTTTGAGAAACCAGCACTTACAAGTAGGCTAGCTCGTTGGCTGCTTCTTCTCTCCAAATTTGATCTCAAATATGTTATACACAAGTCAGTTAAAGGAAGAGCTGTAGTGGAATTCCTGGCAGACCACCAAGTAGAAGAAGATAGGGCAGTGGAATACTTATTCCCAGATGAAGACATTTTGTATGTCGAAGAGGAAACTTGGACAATGTATTTTGACAGAGCGTCCAATCAGTATGGTTATGGGATAGGTATGTTGCTGATAGCACCTGATGATTCCCATATACCTTTAGCCTTCAAACTTTGGTTCAAGGTGTCCAACAACGAAGCAGAATATGAAGCGTGCATTACTGGTTTGGAAGCTGCCCTAGGACTAGGGGCAATAAGGTTTGATGTCATTGGGGACTCAAACTTGGTTGTTTCTCAAACAAACAGAAACTGGAAAGTCAAAGAAGACAAGATGAAGGTTTACCATCAGGCCTTGGATATTCTGATTCCGAGGTTTGAAAAACTAACATTTACGCATCTGCTTAGAGAGAACAACAGGTTTGCTGATGCTTTGACAACTCTATCCTCTATGGTAGACATCCTGCTGGGAGTAAAGATGTGTCAAATCATTATCGAACAGAAATACACACCGGCCTATGTGACAATTGCCGCAATAGATGAAGTGCAAGACAAAAACCCCTAGTATTACAACATTTAGAACTTTCTAGAAAAGGAGACGTATCCACCAGGGGCAAATGCCAAGGACAAGTGGGGAATACGGCATCTGGCCGTCCAATTTATCATCTGCGGGGGTAAGCTTTATAAAAGAGGTCATCTGGAAATGCATAAGCTATGTGTGGAGGAAAAGGAATCACAGCATCTTATGGAGGCTATTCATGGAGGAGAGTGTAGGGCACACATAAATGGTGTGATGCTAGCTCGGAAGATTGCATTGGTTTTGTATGGCGATGCCACAAATGCCAAATTCATGCCAATCGCATGAACATACCGTCATCTAAGCTTTACAACATGACTTCACCATGGCCTTTCTCAGTCTTGGGAATCGACGTTATTGGTGTAGTCTTGCCAAAGGGATCAAATGGACACGAGTTCATCCTAGTGGCGATTGATTACTTCACGAAGTGGGTAGAAGCTCAGTCCTACGCCATGTTGAAAGCGTCGCATGTAACCAAATTCATCAGAAATAACATCATCTGTCGGTACGGAGTTCTGAATGAGATCATATCGGATAACGGCTCACACTTCAAGAAAGAGGTGGTGGATCTGCTTAGGAAATACAACGTGACTTTTCATAAGTCATCGACATAGAGACCATAGACTAATGGAGCTGTTGAGGCCGCCAACAAGAATATCAAGAACATCTTGCAGAAGATGGTGGAAACATACAGGGACTGGCCAGATAAACTGCCATTCGCGCTCTGGGGCTACAAAATCTCAATCTGAACATCTACGGGGGCAACCCCCTATTCTCTCGTCTATAGGATGAAGGTTGTTCTCCCAATTAAAATTGAAGTTTTGTCACTACGAGTCATGGCTGAGTGTTAGATAGCGGAGGCGGACTGGCAACAGAGTAGATTTGAGGAGTTAATGTTGTTTGATGAGAGAAGACTTAGGGCATTGTATCATGTCCAGGGCTACCAACGCCGAATTGCTAGGGTTTTTAACAAGAAAGTTAAGTCCAAGAATCTCAAGGAAGGGGACATGGTACTAAAAGACAACTGGACTCCCATCCACGATCCTAGGGGCAAGTTTAGACCTAATTGGACTGGTCCTCACATCATCAAATCTATCTGGTCGGGAGGGGCGATTATTCTTATGGACTTAGTTGGCCTAGAGTTCTCACAGCCGATCAACATGGACAAGTTGAAGAAATACTATCCCTGAGAGGCTCGCTAGGCTGAAAACCCGAAGCAGTGACCTAGGCAACAGTTAGAGCATGAAAAATTAGAAATAAAGAAAAACTGAGCTTGCAAGGTTAAAAGCCGTAAAGGGCGACCTTAGCAAAAGTTAGAGCTCAAAAGGAGAGAGTCAATACTCGAGTGAACTTGAATCGAACTACGTAAGACTTGATTCCCATATTTGGGATACGTAGGCAACTTCATTTCGAAGTTCGACGGTAACCATCTCTCACTCAACTGTCCTATCCATTTGTCTGATCAGGTCATCATTGCCCATCATTATTTATCTCGGTTGTGTTATCTCTATTTTTGGTAAAAGGGCCAGTTGCAAGATAGAGCAATGATGATACATGCAGTTGCGGCCAGTTATGATCTTCTGATTTGTGGTTGTACATCTTGAGGATTGATTCCGTGCGTGTTAGGCAGTGATCATTCCCGAAAACGGTTTTGAATAGTTTTGATAAAAGTTGATTTTGTTCAAAATTTTACCTTTTTACAACTTGGACCATTTTGGGACCAAAAGGAAAATTTTTAGTGCTTGCAACATTAATTCTATTGATTTCAACACAAAGTACATTCTCCAACTCCCTGATATAAATCAAAGTTGCGTTTACATCATAAAACTTGAAAAGAAAGGTCAAAGCAATAAACTAGGGGCATAGATAAGTTAGGTGGTTCTTCGTCCTCTGCTTGTGGTTGCGGAAGTCTCTGTAGCCAAAGTTGGCCCAACTTGAGCTTTGTCCTCAAGCCAAGCCAAGAACTCGCTAGAAAGGGCGTAGCTGAAGCTAGGGGCAGGGGCCAGAAGCTCTTTCGTCCTCTAAGCAATGAGATATCGAGGCAAGTGTGAACCACGAATTGGAAATGAAGCTGAGTATTCCACCTCTTTTTCTGGACAAGTCTGATCATGTTCAAATTGGCATCTAAACCGAAAAAGAAAATAGAACACGCAGTGCGTGAGGCCTATCAACTGTATACCCGGCTGGCGGGACATGCTGTAGCTCATCTCAGTCACATTAAGCCAGGGGCAACGCCAAGTTATATCAGCTGCAGATCTACTGCACATCCAGTCGCACCACCATCCCTCTTAAGGGAAGTCCATTAGCCTTTGGCGGAAAAAGTAAGCTCTGGTCGAGTACTCGGGGCAAGGGTCCACTACTTTCAGTTTATTCATGAGCCATATCTGGGAAAGGATGAAAAATAAGAGAGATTAAAGAGTAGAGAGATATACGTTGAGAGAAAAGTAAGAAAAGGGGTTTAGAGATGAAAATAGAGAGTGAGTGCCGAGTGATGCGAGGAATCATAAATAAGAAAGGGTGGGAAATAATATCTGAAGAAGCAGCGGACTTCCTGCAAATCGGGTAGCCTCTCGCTGATGAAAGGCATCCAAACCCATCAGGGTCTTGGCTAATGCTAAACCAATGCAGCTCTTACCCTCTTTCAGGCATTGGGCCACCTCAATCACCCTAATGCTGGCTTTGTCGCAACTAGGGACAAGAAGGAAGTGTGCGAGTATGCACAAGCAGTGGCCGTGTTGCCGATAACCCTGCCAAAGGAGGTCGCCTCTGTCTCCAATGGCGAAAAACTGACGAATCAAACCTGGGCTGTCCAACTCCCTATCATGAGCCAAGGATCAAGCCTTGTGCAAAGTAAGCGCACACATCCGTCCTAAAGACTAGGGAATGGCCAAAACGGGGCTGAGGCATGATTTCTTCGTCACGCCGAGATTCCTTTACTGCTTGAAATTCTTCGAGCGTCGGACACATTTCTCACTACAACAAAAAAGGCCTTTGGTGACAGACTGATTTTGTCTCCAAACATCAAATTTTCGTTACCAAAGTCATCTGTGACGAAAAAATTATGTCACCATGTTCGTTATCTATTTGTCATCGCAGAAAGTACCTGATGCTGAAAAATTATTTCGTCGCCTATTCGTCATTTTTAGAGACGAAATTTTTCGTCTCTGAATGTTGAGTCTTTTGTTCTCTATACCATCCATTTCGTCACTATAATTAAATAATATTTTATTTGTAATTGTTTTGGCGATGAAATATTTCGTCCCAAAATATTAAGACAAAGGTTTTAGTGATGAAATTTATCCTCACCTGTAATAGCCCGACCCTCGTACATACTTTCTGGCATGCTTTTAGTCCCTTATTCTGTGCATTTATATGCCTATTGTGAAATTTCGTATGAAATTAAGTTTGATTAAGTGGATCCTATGAATATAGGTTCATATCTGTTGAATAAGAAAAGTATCTGTCACCATTATAATGTTTGAATCAGAAATTGGAAGCCTTAGAGACTTAATTATCTGAAATTGATTTTAAATTTGCGATCGGCATAATTTTTAAGTAATAATAAGCGTTTCCATGAAATTTCAATTTGGGATGATTAAACGAATGAGTTTTGTCTTATTTACCTATTATGTATATCTTTATATCCATGCCTTTAACACTTGACTTTGGGGGAGATGCAATTTGTAAATATCTCCTGGGAGAGGAGAAGAGAAGAAGAAAAAGAAGGAAAGGGAAAGTTCAACAAGGAAGAGCTTTGGGTCAAAATTAGGAGGGTTTGTAGATTTTTGAAGCTCAAGGTATGTAGAATTTATTTTAATTCACTCCTCTTGGATGTGGTAAGAACTTCTTGGGTAATCATGCAAGTTAGTGTATGTATGTGTGTGTGTTACTTGTAGAATTGAGGAGGTATTCTCATCATGGAGTTAATGGTGTTAATTGGAATCATGTAAAAGAAATCATGTCTTATTTTTTATCCTCCATGCTTGATTACACTTATGTGTGAGATGACTATATGTATGTATTTAGATCATGCAAGATTCAAGTTTTGTTTATGGGTTGTGATGTAAAGATCTAGTTCATATCTAGATTGTTATGTGTTTGTACCTCCTAATTACATGATCTTTGAAGCATGTTTTAGTAATTAAAAGATCTATTTTGGACCTTGTTGATGCCCATCAAAAATGGGATTTGGTATGAATTTCGGACTGTTAAACAGGGCCCAGGCCGCACGTGCGGAGGCCATGGCCACACGTGCGGAGAAGAGGGAAAAAAATAGGTTTTCATTCTGTTTTTGGGCGCTTGAGCGGAATTGGGCCGCATGAGCGGCCAAAGTGGGCGCACGAGCGGCGACCCCTGTTTCAGCTTATGCTGAGTAACTTTGAACAAGCATATCTTTTGCATTCGGACTCTGTTTTGAGTGATTCTTGAGCCTAAAATCAAGCCCCGGAAGTCTAGTTTCCAATGGTGGTGGTCTCACTCCAAAATTCTAAGTAAAAAAATAGTTATGGCCAAATTAGTGACGACTGTTCACTTTCTGTTTACTGAATTTGTACTGTTTCTTCGCCTGAACCTTTCTTCTATCGATTCCTCCTATTTTATGAGGCATGGATTATAACCTATGGAGGAATAATGAGTCTAGAACCATCATAACTATGGAGTGAGGAATAAAAAGAGATTGATTTTATTCTCATAATCTGCTATGTGCATTATGTTTGTAGGTCAAGATGAGGACATCGTTTCACCGCTATCAGAGACCTACCACTGTGAGTAGTAGTACGGTAGTCGTACATTCAATGATCGTTAATGATTCTTATTGTTACCATACTATTCCTTGCAAGTATGTTAATTGGAAAATCTAAAGGCATTATTGCGCCATACATTTTATTTATTGTTGACAAAGAATACTAACGTTATGTGCAAGATATCTATAGTAATTCATGACAAACCAAGGGAATGTATAAGCACTATGGAGTCATGGTATTCACGTATCTCTGATATCATTCAATCTGTACAACATGCTTACCTTTTGTTAATATTTATCAGGAATGTCCTGTTAGACTTAAGTTAACTAAGTTAACTCATGTGACTGGTGTAACGATTATCATTAGTACTTTGTTAATTACAAGTCAACTATGTTAACATAGACGAACGATCAAACAAAGGTGTATGCTTCTCTGTGTTACTGATTAATAGATCAAGTGAACTACGCCGTTTCTTAAAGAATAAAGAGAAATTATGTTCATTCTTGAAGAATGACAGTTATAGGTTATCAAGGGTAGACACCTTCGATGAATCAGAATAATTGGAAAGCTATGTGTATTCGCGTGAATGGGAAATTATTCAGAAACCATGACATAAGGGCAAAAGTTTAACATGTTTATGTAACCCTCATGAGAATGTGAATTATTTCTATCTTTATTAAGCGTACGATAATAACATGATATGACAAGAAATACCCTATTTCCTAACATGTTATGTTTTGAATCACTGAATGATTGTTCATTTATATAAAGGTATTTAAGGTATCCTTAGCGCAAGGCCCTTACCCGGGGGTAATAATACAGTGGTTCAAATATGTTACAAGTTTACGCATGTTACTAGTTCATGTATGTTACAAGTTTAAGTCTGTTACAAGCTTATGTATGTTACAAGTTTATGTTGTTACAAGTTTATGTATGTTACAAGTTTAAGTCTGTTACAAGTTCACGTATGTTACAAGTTCAAGGATGTTACAAGTTCTTTGTACCAAGGGCTTTAATGCCATATGTTTCAAGGGCTTTCATGCCACATGTTTCAAGAGCTTTCATGCCACATGTTTCAAAGGCTTTCATGCCGTATGTTTCAAGGGCTTTCATGCCACATGTTTTAAGGGCTTTCATGCCACACGTTTCAAGGGCTTTCATGCCATGTGTTTCAAGGGCATTATGCCACTCTATTCAAGGGCATCAAGCCATTATGATTTAAGATGTGATGTTTCAAGCTTTTATGTTCAAGACTGGGCCTAAGGCCATTATGAAATGAATACAGAATTAGGCTAACTATGTGAACTCTGCATTTTCATACGCTTTAATATTATGTTGAAGTTAAGCATTGTTTTATTTATGTATTACTATTCACTGAGCTCGGCTCACTCTCTGTTATGTCTGTTTCTGTAGGTAACCAACCAGGTAGTCAGTCCTAGCCCATGACGCCCGGTTTCTTTTGTCAACCTTCGTGTGTCCAGGCACTATACGAAGCCACTTATTTTGTGGAGTCTGTTAAGATGATTGGCTTACTTTTGGTTGGCCATCTAAGGTTGAATGTATATAACTTCAATGGTTTTGTGCATGCCCGATTATAGGGCTGGGTCTGTATATGTGTTTGTGTATAAATACTGTTAAGGGATATTTTTGGACCTTATCTGCTATTATGATGCATGTGATGTATGAGATCCTGGCATATTAGAAGTAGCTCAATGGAGTTTGTTTGTATCAGTATACTTTTAATGCTTTGTGCTTCCGGCAAGGCCCCATATGTTATATATACCAGGTTATATGTCTGTTTTTGAATGGGTCATGCCCAAACTTTTAGGAGCGGGTTTGGGGTGTGACATCACCAATGATATAGATTAAGGTGACAACAAAATTCATCACTAAAATGAGCACAAAATAAAATTTTTCAAAACAATTTTGTCACCAAATATTTCAAGTTAGTGATGAAATATTCAGCAAACGTGACGAAATTATTTGTTGGAACTATATCATTAGTGACAAAATTATTCGTCAATAAAAGTTGTTTGAAAACTAATAATGACGATTTTTTATTTCGTCGCTAATAATAATTAACATTTTTTAAAATAGGGATAATATTTTAAATTTTAAATTTTTTTTTTCACTATAAATTCCCTGTACATTTTAATAACATGTTTAATAAAATATCTATTATAGATCAATACAAAAACTTGATCATCTTCATAAATACCACAGTTGAAATATACCGCATAATATCCACAAAAATACAATATCACCCGCGGATTACAAAACATGTCTCCTAATATCCACAAAAATATAATATTAAGTGCAAATTACTAAACATGTCTCCTAAGCCCCGTTTATTTAGAGAGTTAGAGAGGGGATTGGCATTGGTAGTGATCTGGGACCCACTAATATTGTGTTTGTTTTGAGAGATGGGGAGGGGATTAAAAGTTAGCTCAGGCTTAGGATGGGCCTCCCCAAGAGGATTCGGATGGGCCTCCATGACTTGGTATTAGAAAAGTAGTCCGGCGGACTAGAAATTTTTTATTTTTATTTATTTATTATTTTATTTTTTACAAGTTGGGCATTTTTTTTTTAACATTAATGTTTAATTTTTTGTATTTTTTGTTAAGTAAAAATCATTATTTTATTTATTTTTGGAAATTTTTTATTTTATTTTTATTTTTCAAATTTTTTTATATGTTGGGCATTTTTTTTAAAACATTAATGTTTAATGTTTTTGTATTTTTTTATTTGTTTTATTATTTATATTTAGTTTACATAAAAATAATTTAACAATCCCTATACTAACAACTATCATCAAAACAAACATAATTTTACTTAATCCCCTCACTATTAATCCCTTCACTATCAATCCCTTCCATTCTACCTCTGAAAACAAACGGAGCCCTAATATATAGAAAAATATAAACTTTACAACGCAACCAAAATACATGTAAGTTAATATTAACAAAAACACAAAATGAGCAGGCTCCTGCTCTCTAGATTACCAAACACGTCCATCTCTAATCTCCAATCTGCAACAAAACAAAAAAAAAAAAGAAGACAATTACTATCTTATCAATAAAATATACAAGTTAACATTTTTCGAAAAGTGCATTTTTCGACTTAGTTTTCAAACCGGGAGTCCTGTGCTAGTTCCATAGGTTTCCACAACTTACATTGGTCCCTCCTGAGGTGTTCGGGGTGTTTCCCGGGCCTTCTCGTGGTTGTTTCACGATTTTGGCCCCCAATAGCCAATTTTCAAGCCTAAGTGTTGGAAAAGGTGCATTTTTTGACTTAGTTTTCAAACCGAGAGTCCCGTGCTAGTTCCGTAAGTTTTCACAACTTACATTGGTCGCTCCTAAGGTGTTCGGGGTTTCTCTGGGCCTTCTTGTCGTTGTTTTACGATTTTGGCCCCCTGGTGGCCTATTCTCAAGCCTAAGTGTTAAAAAAGTGTATTTTTCTACTTAGATTTCAAATTGGGAGTCCCGTGCTAGTTCCGTAAGTTTCCACAACTTACATTGGTTACTATAAGTTTGGAATACAATGGTAAATTTTTGGGAGTCTCGTGCCTGTTCTATAAGTTTTCACAATTTACATTGGTTCCTCTCGCGGTGGTCATGATGTTTCTCGAGCCTTTTCGTGCCTATTTGAAGCTTCCCCTCCTCCCCAAGACTTATTTTCGTGCCTAAGCTTTGGAATAGTGCAAATTTAAAAGCAATTTTCAAATCGAGAGCCACGTGCTTGTTCCGTAAGTTTGCACAACTTATGTTGCTCTGTCTCAAGGTGTTTTTGATGTTTCCCGGACCTTTACATGCATATTTCACTATTTTCCTGGGACTTTTCGTGCCTAAATTTCAAAGTAGTTTTTTAGTCTACCCTAGTTGAAGAAGAAAGTTTATACTAAATTAACATAGAAACATGATATACTAACCAAGAAGCTTGTCCATCAGAATCTGAACTTTTCCCACTCTCAAAATTTCCCGTGATACCTTTCTGCCTCAAACACTCTATGATACTTTGTATCTTCTTGCTTTGTTTTTTCTCCGACTTTTGAAACCTTGCAATTTGTTCATTTTGCTGTGCTATTTGCATCTCAAGGTGTTGAACATAGTCACTATTTTCAGCAGGTGTAACAGTAGTCTTCATAGAAGAAGAAGGCCTCATGACGAGTCCTTTCACATAACCTGCCCTTGGCTTAAGCACCTTGACTGACAACTCCTCTGGGGTCAAGGGGATTGCACCAGTCTCTGAGAGGTGTTCTGCTTGCGTCTGTATCATGTTGTCCTATTAATTTGAAATAAATCAAACAATTATTAGTTATTCTACCCTACAAAGGAAAATAAATAATTTTATCAAACTCACAAAGCATTGCCTTGTACATACATAATTAACTTGGCTCTCCGACGAAATCCATTCATGCGTGTCCGAATTGTAGTGGATGGACTTGTAAAATTCTGCCAAATCGGGCACTTTTCCATTTTCAATTATCTGATTCATTTGTTTTTTTTAATGTAATTTCAAATATTTAAATAACAAAGCCTACTAATCCAATAAAAAAATTAGTAGAACGCACCGAGCTGTACACTCTGACCGGGATTGATTTTGATCCACATTGATGTTTTGTTTTCATTTCCTATTATCCACATTAGTTAGTGATTGTTCCTACACGATTGAAACACTAATAAAAACAAGAAAACTTAACATTAGTAAAAAGAAACTTAATTTTTGACAAATAACATAACATATTTTACCTTGAATTCTTTACTATTCCATTTCTTGTCAATTAGAGATGTCCACTGATCAAGAGTAACACTTGCATGTGGGTGGCTTCTTGCGTACTCCTCCCCTCTTGCATCCTTAAGTTGCTTGTATTTTTTGTGCAACCTATAGGTGAAGCCACTCAATCGCCAACCAAACTGTGTGTTTAAAGCCTTTGCTACATCACTCTCATTTCCTTGTAGATCAAACTGATCTTGCAAAATCAAATCATTTTTTTTTCATAAGTTAAATAACCTATTCTCTTGTTCACATACACAATTAGACATAACAGCAACCAACTGTGAAACACAACAGGAAAGGGTGTACAATAATATTCTTTGATATTCTTTGATATTAGGAAAGGAAGAATGTCGAAAATCACAATAAGCAACATTGGAAGAGTATGCAAAACAGATCATCTTATGAAAACAAAGAACTCCATAATAATGGCTGCTTTGTCCATACAAGTTTCCTGGAAAAACAGCATAAGTGATTATCAAATGTTATTTGTTTATTTGAATAATGGCTGCATAATAATGGCTGTTTTGTCCATAATAGTGGCTGCATAATAATGGCTGTTTATTTGAAAAACAACACAGGTTTGTCCATAATAATGGCTGCTTTGTCCAACAATCAGTTTTCATAATTGAATCCAAATTGATCCCATTAATTTATTTTTAAAACAAAATCAATTAAGCAAACAATATATAAACAAATCTCTAACATTTCCACAAATTCATCAAATTACATGTATAAAATCACTTGTTTCCAAAGATTTGTTCATACAAAAACCGAGCTTTAAGATACTCAGAATCAAGAGAGAGAGAGAGAGATAGAGAGAGAGAGAGAGAGAGAGAGAGAGAGAGATACCATTATGGAGAATTAGGGGGATTTAGAAGAGTCTATGTCTAATGGATATAAAAATATACTTTTGCAGGGTCTATGTCTAATGGATATCAACAGTCACCTTCCAATTTTTCCATATGTTCTAGTGGAAACAACATGCTGTCCTCGATTGGTGTACAAAGAATGACAAGCCAAATGATCCCTACTCCTGGATTTAATGGCAACAATAATCAGTCTTTCATGAATTTGGAATCTTCTAATAATACTGGTGCTTTTTCAACTGTTGAAACTACTATGGTATCACAGCCTTTGCCACAAAAGCAGCATGTTGGTGGTCAAAACAGTCGGATATTGCACAACCTTGGTAGCCATATAGGTGGCGGAATTAGGTCTGGTTTGCAACATAAATCTTTTGGATATTCAAATGGGCATTAAATGGTGGTTTGGATATGATGCGGAGCAACTTACAGACGATCAATGATCAACTTACAGATTTTGCCCTACACACCATTGGGCCTTGGACTAATGTGATGGGCCCATAGCCCATCTGGGTTTTTAGCAGGCTTTATGGGCCTTGCATGTTTCATATTTAATGAAATGAAGCTACTTGAGATCCCAAAACTAACCAAATTTATAATTGTTTAGTAAAAAAACGCTATTAAGTCTCATCATAACACTCAAACTCACTACACTGAATTTGGTTCCTACATCTGGCCATTAACCAAGTGTGGTAAGTGTTTTTCCCTATATAGTCTTGGTTGATCTACTTTATTTACTCACTGGTGGCTATTTTCTTCTCATGTTTATCATGTTTATTGGTTGGTTTGGACTTGGGCCAGGGCTATAGACAACAGCAAACCACAAAGCTGTTGCAAAAAGGAATCATAGCACTAAAGCTGCTACAGAGGTGAAGAACACAGCAATGAGCATGGCTGGAGCCACAGCTAGCATAATAGCAAGGCAACAACAACAAATTAATTTATAGCATCCACAAGGTGCATCTCACAAGCACACTTTTTAACACATGCAACAGTAAGTATATATAGTATGCATCCTGAGTTTTAACTATCAAACCAATAACCATTATAACCATCCACAAGAAGAGAGAAAACTATTCTTAAATAACTAAAAGTTCCTAAGATAATAACTTAGTATGCATCTCTATTGCATGAAATTTCAAAATGGGTACCCAGTGTTACACAAACAATGGTTGCACAAACAGGAAAATGAGGTATTAAGTGTTGCACAAACCATGGTGCATAAACAGGAAAATGGGCCATTTGATTCAGCAGTACCTAGTCAGCTACCCCTTATGCACTCCAACCTGTGAGCTAAATTATTTGTAAAACTAGCAAACAACCACAATATTACAAAGTCCACCCTAGTCTATAGCACAACCACAGAACTGCAGCAGCTAGTCTATTGAAATGAAATTGCATAATATAAATATTGCTTTTGAATGTAAGAGTAAGTATGAAAGGAAATTTAGAAGCCAAACAAAAGAAGAAGAGATGATGAGGATTAGCAATGTAACACCCCACCCACCAATTGCTTAACTAAACTTTTTTTTTAAAAAAAAATACCAAAATACAATAGGGATATACCATAATCTATAATTTGACAAAACTGAATCAGACCCATCTCCAACAATCCCTTTCAAATACCTTTCTTATTATTGTTATTATTATTATTATTATTATTATTATTATTATTATTATTATTATTATTATTATTATTATTATTCACCCCATTCTCCTATCCTTCACCTTAATGACATACAAACACACAAAATGGTCATTGGCCTCAAATTCCACATCTTTTATCTCTTTAGCCATTGGCCTCTAAAACCAAAGTTCCAGAATTATCTAGCAAATGGCTCTTTATATTCTAACACAAAAGCTCATAACATTGGGCAATCAAATAAAAGTGGTAGTTATTATTTGTAAAAGCACCATCAGATGTGAATTGACATGAGTAAATACCACTAACACCTTGCAAGCAACTTGAAAGAAAGTATTATCAATTGTAAAAGTATCACCAAATAAAACAACTTTAGTTGAGTATGCTCTCTATATATTTTTTTAACCCTTTGAAAGGGTAGCAATTAATTAGTAATTTTTTTAACCCTTTGAAAGGGTAGCAATTAATTAGCACTATTAACCTTTATCCTCTACTCCCTGCAGTTGTAAACCTGATTCCTCCAGAAATGATCAACCTGTTTGGATGCTTAATCCTGATGGGGAATTCACTATCAAATCTGCCTAGGATCATTGGAGGCATAAATTTGACAAAGTTACTTGTGATAACCCTGGTCCGTGTTATGCTAATTAATCTTGATTATGATTGTGATTATGTGTTTGATATGATTTTGAGTGCCATTTATATGAATATATGTGGTTTTGAATTTCTATTTGTTCACCGTAGGAAAATCTGTTTTATTATCTACTTTAGAATTTAAATTGAAGGCCTTATCGGCCACAGAAAACGAAATTGACTACGCCATTGTGATTAGCGTAATTTTTAGAGCCTACGGTGAAATTTAATTAGAAATTGATTCGAATCAAAATAATTAGATTTAGAACGATTAAATTAGGCTCAATTACTTAGCCTTAATTAATTTGATTAGGCCAAGGTATATAAGTGGCCTATTTGCATTGTTTTGAGCTCATTTTCTCTTTTGGTTGAAAATCACACTCTAGAGAGAGAGAGAGGCTGGTTCTAGAGAGAGGGAGAGGAAGAATTATGTAATTTGGCTCAAAGGTTGTGAATTTGGCAAGCTACACTCAAGATTTAACTACCTTTGTGAGGATTGAAGCTCCTAGGTGAGTAATTGGGCATGAGTTCATGGATTTGAGTTTGTAATTCTATGAATTCAAGTTACATTGTAATCAAGAATGTGAATTATGTTGAATTTGGTGAATTTGAGGTTTATATGCACATGCATGTATAGAATTGTCATGATTTTGCATAATCAAGCATGTAACAAGTTAAATGTGATAAATTGGGTGCTAAGTCATACATGCAAGCATGGTTTTGTTAAGCTCCATGAGTATGAACATTATTTGTACTATTTGAAATGGAATTTGAGTTCAAACATGCATTTTATGAGGAATTGAAAGATGGCCTCTAAAGAGATTAAGGATTTGGCACCAAATTGCTCATACAAGCATGATAATGTTGAATCTCATGAAGATGATCATCAATTGTGTTATTTAAGTTGAAAATGAAGCTTATACTTCACATGCATGTATAATTCATGAAGATGTGGAGTTTGTATGAAGCTAGAATGCATGAGCTTTGACCATGTCAAGAAGAATGTTGAATTATTTGAGAATTAAACCATGATTCTGAACAATTGGCCTCATATTGCTTATATCCTTATGATATATATTGTGTTTCCATGTTTTTGAACCAAGAACATGAGTTTTGGGCCTTTGAATGTTGAGTTTGAACATCAAGAACAATTCTAGAAATTCCAGAATTTGGCGTGTCCGCTCGAGCGGGGAAAGCGCCGCTCGAGCGTGAAATGCTAGTTCCCAGAACTTTTGCAGACATGGATGTCAGCTCGAGCGGGGAGATTCACGCTCGAGCAGGGAGCCATGTAGTTTGACTTCCAGCTCGAGCGTCCAAATTTACGCTCGAGCGCAAAAATGAGGCAACCAGTACTTTTGTAGACCTAAAGGGTTCGCTCGAGCGGCCAAAGCCACGCTCGAGCGGGGAGCCCTGTTTCAGAAAGTTTGTGAAGATGTTTTGTGTTTCATTTTCCGTTCTCTTCCATTTCTAAGCACTCTTAGGCATGCATTGAACACTGTAAATGGATTAAGAAAATAATAAAGAGGCCTAAGAGGAATGCACAAGTTAAGAACGGATTGAATCGTTTGTGACCCATATGTGTTATGTAATGTGTAGGGTCGAGCTCAAGGGAAAATCCACCGACAGAACACTGTGAGTAATATCTTAGTAAAGATATTTTCAAGTATGTTACTTTTCAAATGCTACTTCTGTATAAGCTTCATGGATTTGTTGATTTGAAATATGAATGAGTATTCTATATGCCTAATTTCGTATAAGGCCGTCGAACATGAATGATTGGGCCAAAGGCTGTTGGACATGAATGATTGGGCCAAAGGCCGTCGGATATGAACGATTGGGCCAAAGGCCATTAGACATGAATGCAAAGATGGGGCAAAGGCCGTTTGAATACGTCATTTGATATGTTTGAATACCGTGATGGGCCAAAGGCCGTTTGAATAAAAGGGATCATGATCATGAATATGAAATATGCATGGATATAAATATAAAGAGAATGGGCCCAAGGCCGTTTGATACGCCTGATATATTCGAATTGGGCCCGAGGCTATTTGATATGTTTGAATTGGACCAAAGGTCGTTTTGAATAAAGAGTTGGCTGGACCAAAGGTCGTTTCGTATAGATGAACCAGAGGTCGTATTGTTTTATATAAGAATTGGACCTGAGGTCGTTATGCATATGGATATGATGTGTTGGACCCAAGGTCGTTTTGCTTTGTTGAGATTTGTAAATCTGGTGTGAATGAGAAGAGTGGTTCAAATGTGTACATTATAAGTATGATTCATTTATGAACAAACCTCATTCATTAACCTCTTTATTTTGATATTATTCACTGGGCGTTAGCTCACTCTTATTTATATGTATGTAGGTGAGCAAAGGGACGTTCAACCCCAGCCTTAGTGGAATTTAAGAAAGGAACCCGAGTTTTGTGAAGTCAGCCTAGGTGCCTCACGCAAGAGGCTTTGTTTACTCCCTCCGTCCCAAAATATTAGTCTCTTATTCCATTTTTCATTGTCCCAAAATATTAGTCACTCTTCAAAAATCAAGTACAAAAATAATATAAATTTCCTATTTTGCCCTTCTTTTAAATTAATAAACAATATAAAAAGTACAATTATGACATTGATATTCTCAAAAAATGTACTATCAAAAGGATAATTTTGGAAAATCAACTTTTTTCAAATGCAATAATTGTACTACCAAAAAAAGTTGGATTCCCCAAAAAGGACCATTATTTTGGGATAGAGGGAGTATGATTTTTTGTATTTCTTTTGCTACTTCTATTGGTCATGATAGACCATTTATGTGTATAAGCTTTTGGCATGGCTGACTATGTGTTTGAATGATCCTAGGTATATAAGATGTTAGCTACTAATATGTGGTGTGAGTTATTATTAGGTATATGTGAAATGTTTTGACATGCCATGTAAGCATAGCTCATTGGACAAAATTTTTAAGTTTGCTTCCGTTTTGGCCCCTTCACTCTGTTGCTATATGTTTGTTTTGGTTTGAGGCCGTAGGTAATCTCATGATTATTGGCCGGTTATGACCTCAATCTCTAGGGGCGGGTTCGGGTCATGACATTACTACCCATAAGCTTATCTGGGGACCTCACATGATCCCTAGAGTTAGTTTCATAGTTTGGATTGCTCTTCATTCTAGACTGAATATTGGGGATAGGTTGTAACAATTTGGCTTGACTCCTAACCCTACCTGTCCTTTCTGTCAAGGTCCTATTGAGAGTCATTCTCACCTTTTTTTTGACTGCTTGTTCTCCACTAGGATCTGGAATGTTCTTAAAGCTAAGTCCAATGTTAATTGGCCTAACCTTCAATGGCCTAATTTGTTTGCTTATGCCACAACAGAGACTAAAGGTAAATCCTGGAGATCAATAGTTGCTAGACTGCCCTTGTTATGCTCTATCTATCACATCTGGCTTGAAAGGAATAATAGAATTTTTAACAAAGAATTCAAACCTGAAGAGGTGGTTACCAAAGCAATTATTCAGATGATAAGGGGAAGAATTTTGTCCATAAACAATCTGCCTAGATCAACAGGAGATGACTGGTTTCTTGCTCAGTGGAATTTTTCTGAGACTATCTTGAAGCCCCATGTGACCAGAAATGGGAGATTGGTGACAGATGTGAGTTCACTAAATGAGAGTTGAGTGAAGGTTAGCATAAATGAGTGTTACACTAATTTGTTTTCTTGTTGTGTAGTAAGTTGAAGAGCTTAATTGCAGGTTGTGATCGTTGAGTGATTGTGAGACATATAGTCTAAAATGTTACATTTTCAGATCTGTGAGTGTGAATTCTGTGGGTTGAGTGTGTTTAGGCCTGATATGAGTGATGTACTAATGTTATTTATATGGTAAAGTTTTATATGCAGGTTAATGAAGCTGTTACAGAGGGATGTGAAATCCTAAATTGTGGGTTGAGTGGTGTGAGCTCAAATATTGTTCATTGCCTCACAGTTCTCCTTGATTCGCTTATTTCTTTGTTTATCATATTCTGTTAGCTTCATAGTTCTTAAATCACCTGGTTTCAGCCATTGTTTTTTGCCTTTGACCATTTTCGACAACTATATAACATAATTCAACTTTAATTGGAAAATATGGACAATTTAATTATGCACCATTAAATAAAAGAAGAAAAAGAAAGTAAGATAAACATATAAAGAAAACATTACATTAATTAATAACATTTGTTCAAAAAGAAAATATAAAATAAAAAGTTACATATCATAATCCATATCAGGATCCATATCAACATCAGCAATATCATGTTCTTCATCTCCTTTGTCATCTTTATTCTCTTCCATTATCTCATCTAATGACCCTACTGCCGAAATAACATTGAATTCAACATCATCCCTACAATATCGAACAATTGGGTCAATGTCAATTGGAACAACATCAGTAATGTTTTCTTGTTGGAACACATCATTATTTTCTGTAGGATCCAGTAATTCTCCATCACTAGCTTCTGGAACATCAAAGACACCCCTATGTTGCACCCTTTGTATGACATTCCAAGGTTAACCCAATTTGGTGTCATTTAGATAGAAGACTTGCTTAGCTTGACTAGGTAAGATAAACGGGTCTGATTGGTACCACCGACTGTTCACGTCAATGCTTGTGCAATACGTATCAAATCGTATTGTTCTGTTTCTACCAGTGTTACCGGTGTTGTACCATTCACACTGGAACAAAACAACCTTTTTATCACACATGTAGTCAAATTCCAAAACCTAGCACAAGTGACCGTAGAAGTCATGCAATTTTCCTTCGCGATCCCCTTCTATAAGCACACCCCTATTCTGATTCTCACGACGATTGTCTAGATCTCGCGTATGGAACCGTCTGCCATTGATTATGCAACCTGAGTACTCTTTCACTAGTAAATTAGGACCATTTGCTAATGACCACAATTCATCGGTTACCCCTAATGACTCTTCAACTCTCAAACTATTTATTTACAATTACATGTAACAAACAATAAGTAAATAATTTATAAAGGACGAAATTTTATAAAACTTTAATTTTGTTTAAATTGTAAATGTCAAAAAATTATAAATGTTTTACCCCCTCTTTGAACCACTTGGGAAATTCTTGTTGTTGTATATGGGTTATGTCATGTCCAGCTCGAGTTTGTAATAGATTTTTGTATTCCCTACATATAAAAAATGCGATTACTATGTACCACTAATAAAAAAGCTAAGAATAAACATAATTCAATGAAACACATACTCCAAATACTTCTCTATCTCTGGGCTATTGTACAACACAAACCAACAAGCAATATCACGAATTTCTTGAGACATTTCAGCATCCCGTGTGATTAGACCAATTGGACATGCAGTTTCTGTGAATACTGTCAACCCTTGTTGACGTTCACCACGATCTTCATTTTGCTCTGGTCGATTATGAACGGTTTCAATCCCATCAACATACATTGAACAAAAAGTAATGTACTCTTTGACAATGTAAGCCTCAGCAATTGAACCTTCCGGTCGAGCTCAGTTGGTCACAAACTTTTTTAATGCTCCAAGAAACCTTAAAGAGAGAACCAATTAAGAGTATAGTTACACATGCAACACAATTACGCACATCTCATTTACAAATATAAGTGTAAAAAATACCTTTCAATTGGGTACATCCATCGATATTGCACAGGTCCTCCAAGAATAGCCTCACGAGGCAAATGAATAGCCAAGTGGATCATTACATCGAAAAAGGCTAGAGGAAAGATCTTTTCAAGCTTGCATAAAATGTGTATTATACGTTCCTCTAATTTCTCCAGTTCACTCCTCCTTAGTGTCCTAGAGCATGGGTCTTGGAAGAAATTGCCTAACTCAAAAAGTGTTGTGCTAATTTCTTTATCCACATAACCACGCATTCCAATGGGAAGAATTCTTTGTATAAGCACATGGCAGTCGTGGCTTTTTAGGCCTGTTAATCTACCATTTCTTGCATTCACTGATTTGGATATGTTTACAGCATACCCATCTGGATACTTGACAGTTTTTAAGAATTCAAAGAAACCCTCCCTCTCTGCCGGTGTCGATGAAAAGCTTTCTTGAGGCTTGACATATGACCCGTAGGATCGTTGTGTTAGCCATAGCTCTTTCCTTATACCCATATCTTCCAAGTCTAACCGTGCCTTGTCTGTGTCGTTGTTCTTTCCATCAATGCCTAGCATAGTTCCGAAAACATTTTCACTAAAATTTTTCTCTACATGCATCACATCAATGTTGTGTTGAAGTTTTCGCTTCTTCCAATAGGGTAGCTAATACAAGATGCTTACCTTTGTCCAATTAGGTGCTTGACGAGGCCTTTTCCTATTACTTGGATGCTTTCCATGTATGACACCTGTCATGTTTTCCAATTGCTCTTGTATCTTTTCCACCGGCAACTCCAAAGATCTCTTCCATTTCTCATTCTTGCCATTGTAAGCCCTACTCTTTCACCTTTCTGGGTGGTCCTCAGGCAAGTAGCATCAATGGTTAGTGTACCCAGTCTTACTTCTCAAAGATTCAAAATATGGTTCATCATTGCAAGTGTAACAAGAATAATGACCATTTGTTCTCCACCCATATATGTCACCAAAAGCAGGCCAATCGTGTATTGTCCACAACAAAGCTGCATGCATTCGAAAAGTCTCGTTGGTGGAGGCATCGTAAGTTAGTGCACCATTTGTCCATAACTCATTTAACTCATCCACCAATGGTCGCATGTAGACGTCAATATCAATCCCTGGTTGCGATTCTCCAGGAATAAGTAATGACATCAAACAAAATGGATCCTTCATAACCAACCAAGGTGGCAAGTTGAATGGAATGAGAATGATGGGCCACAAACTGTAAGAGTTGTTCATGTTCCCAAAAGGGTTAAACCCATCAACGGCCAACCCTAGCCTCACATTTGAGGCTCCAAGGCAAACTCAGGATGTTGTGCATCGAATTCCTTCCACTCATCACTGTCAGCGGGATGCCTGAATATCTCGTTGTCCACTCGTTTGTCTTTGTACCATCTCATGTCTTCAGTCCGCTTCCTTGACATGTACAATCTTTTCAACCTTGGTGTCAAAAGAAAGTACCGCAATACTTTATGGGGGATCTTCTTACCCCTTCCACGATTGATCTTATATCTAGATGTCTTACAGGTCGGACATTTATCTAGTGTTGCATTCTTCTTCCAAAATAATACACAATCATTTATGCAAGCATCAATGAGCTCATATGACAAGCCCAAGTCACGTAGTATTTTCTTAGCTTCATAAGTTGACTTTGGAACCAAATTTTCTTTCGGTAAAAGTCTACTTAAAAACTCTAGCAGCATGTCAACTAACTTATTGCTCCAATGATTTGTTACCTTCATATTAAGCACTTCGATCACAAACTTCAACAAAGTATAATTTGTACAATTCGGGAACACCTCACGCTTGGCATCGGTCAACAACTTATCAAAAGTTCTCACTTCCTCTCCTTGGGTTGAATCAGTCGATTCCCTCTTATTCGATCTTCCACTAAGGCATCAATACCACCTAAAATTTCATCACCATTAAGTTACATCTCATCATCATGATAAGCCTCATTTGAAACATGGGGTTCCCCATGCTGGTGCCATATAGTGTAAGTTTGCATAATCCCATATTAAAGCAAATGAATTTCCACATTTTGAAAATTTTGTCTACAAACATTCACACACTTTATACACGGGCACAAAAGATTACCATTCTGGTCTAAAACCCCCATTGCAAATTGAAGAAATAACTTGACCCCATCATTATATAGTTTACTCATCCTTCTATCAGCCGTCCTACCTAGGGCAATCCAACTTTTATCCATGTCTGATCACAAATGAAAGATTAGGAGCAATATAGTACAATATAGAGTTGTGTATTTATGAACTATTTAAATTGAAAAATTCAATAAGAGTTTCACTAAATATATGTACAAATCTTTAATAAAGATTTTTATACAAGTTCTATGGTTTTATGCAAGCAAGAAATAAAAACTAAGAAAAATGGTCATTAATAATTTTAACACATCTTTAAAAAAGAAAAAAACAAGACAAAATTGAAACAAAAACAAAAACAAAAACAAAAATATTAGATGAATCAAATTAAACACCAACTCTCCTATTGATCACTAACCACTTGACCCATCATTACATTTGTTTTATAACATACTGACAAAATCATATTTTAGGTTTCCTAACAATGGTCAAATTGACTAGGCATAGCAACATTTTGCCACACCCATCTAACGAACAATTAATTCAAGCTAGGAGGTGAACAAAAACACACTTTGTGATTGATTGAAATAGCATAATAGGTTTAAATATTAGGTCCTATTTAAAGTGTAATAGATTGATTTAAATAGAAAATCCCAATATTTGAATCAATTACAAAGTATATTTTGTTCACCACCAAAACACTAGATCCCTACACAATTCCATCTCACCCTCTCACCGTTCACTACCAACATGTACATTCAAAGTTGAACAGAAACCAATAAATAAGAAAGCATTAAGTTGTTGAGAAAACAAATGAAAAGAAAAGAAAAAATTCAAAATTCATTGCATACTTGAACTTTCTTATTTTTATTTTTAGCAAATAAACAAAACCCAATTCAAATGATTTATATATATACATATAATACATATGTCCCCAGCAAAGAATCCAAAGCCCAATTCAATTAATTTTCAAATTTGCTTAACAAATAAATATATATAAATTCATGGAACTTATGGTTTTTATCCTAGTAACAACTAAAATTGTGAGTATCACCATTTCCATCAATCACAACATAGTTGGGACATCATATAATTATATCTCAAGACTACCAAATAATTTATCTACAAATATATGGAAAAAAAATGAAAGAAAACAATTTCACAACATGAGAGCAGCTGGCATTACATTGACCAACACCAATTCTCACTTTTTAAAGAAAAAAACACATGGGTGGATATGAAAATTAAACAAGAATTGGACACATAAATTAAATATAAAAAATAATACGAATAAGATTTTATAACATCTTCCCCACTCTAAAAACTCTTACATTTATTTTCTCAATCTAACTGTGTTTCTAGACTTATTTAAGAAGAAGAATAAGAACACAAAAAAAAAAAAAAGAGATTCACATTTTAATTTTTTTAAATGAAGGAATATTCAAATAGAGTAGAGGAAGAAGATAGAATATTATTAAAAAAGATAGTTGAAAAAAAAATAAAAATTCATTTTTTGACCAAATTAAAAAAAATTAAAATAAATAATTATATAGGAGTTGCTGGGTATGGACTGAGAATAATGTAAGATGATAGCTCTGTTGTTAACATGTCTAAGAATTTACAGAGGCTGAAAGTGAAACATGGTTGCGTTCTTGTTTCCTCCATTGCTTGATTTCATTCAGTAGAATCTTTTCATTTGCATATCTTCTTCTATAGTGGGCTACCAATTTTATGATGTTATGAAGATGGTTTGCAAATAGCTCCAATTTGTAAAAATGGTTAAAAATCTCATCTCATAATCATTAATATGATTTAGGTTCCATTCAGCTTCCTCAACCAATATTCTTATGCAACCAAATTGGGGAATACAATCTACAAAAATGTGCGAGTTTGAGCCTCAACAGAGACTTGACTTACTTCTTTTTTTTTTTTAACTTCAGGTTCTGAAGAATTTTTGGAAATGTTTTTCCAATCCTAGGAACATGATTTGACCAAAGTATATATATCGACCATTATAGTTTTACCATAACAATTAACAACATTATCAATCAGTTAATTGAAAACATAACAAGTAGATCATCACAATTCCAAAACCCCACCTAAAACTCAACCCATTTCTACCAAATCCATAACCCCTATCGTCTCTCTCTCTCTCTCTCTCTCTCTCTCTCTTTTTCTCTCTATCTCTCTCTCCCCCTCTCGTTCTGGGTTTCTTTCTAGTTTCATAGGCAACAAAAAAAAATTCAACATTTTGGGAGATCCATCTTTGCCACCGCAGCAGAAGAGGAAGAGAAGAGGGAGAGAAAGAGAATAGTAGCAGAAAGAAACAAAACTGAGATAAACAAATAGAGAAGCAGCAAAAAGAGAGAGTCTGAGGAAATACTCACCGGATTTGTGTCCTCCGCCGTTCACCACTGCAACTGCTAGATAGAAAGAGTCTGAATGATGCCAAAACCAGTGACACCCAAAAGAGAGAGAGAGAGAGAGAGAGAGAGGAGAGCCGAAAAAAACCCTCTATTCGTCGCCCTAAGATTTGTGAATGAGTGTTATTATATTTGGGTGAAGAGAACGGATTTGGTGAGCTCTCTGAATAATTTTGTATATTGAAATATTTGGTGACAAAATTTTTTTCCTCACTAATAATATTTTTAATGGAGACGAAATGTTTTGTCACTAATTTGGCGGCATAATTCCCTCCAAACCTTTTAATGACGGGAAAAATGTTTGGCGACGAAAAAAAAAAATTAATGACAAACAATAATTTCATCACCTAATTTTTTATTATGTATGTACATTAGTGACAAAATTTTATTTTTCTCTCTAAAAATGATACATTTAGAGATGAAATATTATTTTCTTCACTAAAAGGTAAGTCTTTCGTGGCAAAATTTATTTTTGTCATTAGTTTTCGTCTCCAAAGACTCTTTTTGTTGTAGTGTCTTGTGATCCGAAGCGAAATACATGTGTGATTGGGTTCCAGTATCGAGTAGCGGCATGGAAAAACAGAAAATAAAGCGACATACGGCTCAAAGGAAAAAGAGCGTTTAGGCCGAAACCACGAAAGTTCACCTTTTCCGAGCTGTCTAGAGTGGCTACCCAATCTCAGAGCCTATTGTTGAGCAGCATCTTCATCTTGAGAGAAAATACCAAAGACTTGCTATTCTGCCATAAAAATAGCATGCGGAGCAACATTTATAGAGTTTGAGAAGAGGCAGTGCATGACAGCTAGACTGCACTCACCGACATTATTTTTGGGCCCGGTCGTGCCTCATTGAAGCTCGGCTGTGCTTATTTTGATCCGGCCTGGTCTAAATGTTGGCCAGATAGAGCAGGTTGCAGGAAAAGGGCTGGCTTTTGCCTTTGTGTGCTCCGGCTGTATTTTGGGTTTTGTTTTGTTTATATCAAGTCTTCTTTAGTTTTTTTGAGTTTTTTTTATTGTACTTTTCTGTTATTGAGTTATAGTTTACATTTTGCCTGATTGTGGGTTGTTATCCCATCCAAGAATGAATGCAAGAGCAAGTATTCGCAGTTTTAAAGTCTTGTACAAAGTTACCACGCAAAGGTTATGCCATTCATCACATATTATACAAGGGGATCATTTCTTTCTTTTAATAAAACTGGTGGTTCCAACCTCGATCATTGTTTACAAAGACCAAAAACAAAAGAAAAGTCTTCAAAAAAAATAAAAAATAAATACATAGGTCTATCTGAAGCTACATAGTTCCTAACTACAAAGCAAAAGAAAAGCAAAGAAAATCAGCAACCCATCCTCGCTCTCTTCCTCCTCGGCTGCGGAGGAGGTGCATCACTGTTATCATTAGGGCTGCTAGACGGCATGTCGACCTCCTCCCCCTCCTCTTCAGGGGTCGTGTACTCATTAAAGGACTCCTCAGAGGGTGAGCACTATCTCACTTGGCCTCTCCCTCGATTAGCCCCTCATTTGCCTTTCACTGGGCCCCGTCTCCTTCTTCTAGTTGGAGGAGGTCCTATAGGTGCAACTAGTGCTAGCTCAAGTTGAAAAAAGAGTATAGATATCAGAAGAGACCAACAAAATTATGGGCAAGAATGTAATGACCGTAAACTAGGGGCAAAGTGTACCTCAATCCCATGGGTGGCTAGAGTAGTCTGTCAACTGTTCGGAGGAGGTCATGCACATACCTCGCAGGTACCCTACAATAGAGAAAAAATTTGAGAATATGAAAACAAGATAATGGTGCATAGTGGACAGAAAGTAAGCACAGTGGACAGACATTTAGAGAGCTGTGTATCTGCTCGATGCCAGGAGCGATCACCAATCTGTGATCCCTCTCCTTAATGTGATCAAGGGGGATCTGCTTAATCACCCCGTTTGGTCGCATGTATACAACCTCAGTAGGAATCACTGGAAGCCCAGGGACAGGAGCTGCAACAGGAACCCCTCAAACGGCAGCGGCAACGGTAGCAGCAACCTTAGGAACGACACGAATCATATCCTGGGTAAGTGGTACTATCACCCGAGTCTATAAGAAGGCAGTGAAGTCGCTGGGCTCATGGTACCAGTCACCGTCCTCTCCCTACATGAGGTGATCGATCTGGGGCCCATCGTGGAGATCATCAACTATACTCATAACGGAAGGAGGAGGATATGAGACGTCAGGATCGGCTTGGCCTCGGGTCTAGCGAATGAATCGCTCTCCCAAATGGTACGCCCTGCCAAAAGGGCCCTCAAATAGGATCCGCATGGTGGAGCCCTCCCATGCAGTAGCATAAGTCACCCTCATTGCCTGAGGGATGTCCGCCCAAGGGTGCCAGTCAACTTGTGAATAGAAGATGCAAGCTAAGTATCAGATATCAGGGTTATGGAAACAGTAAATGTAAAGACTAATATTTTGTTACCTGATCCGCAGTGATGGTGTCAAAAAAATGATAGAAGTAAAGGAAGTCTCGGTCAACGTGACAACGCCACTCGAATTGGGAGTTGTAGTACCGGGAGCAAGGTACTGACAACTGAATCGGCCTCACTGGGACCGGAGCCAGAGAAGTGAAATACGTGTAAACCCATAGCTACAAGCAGAGAAAGATAAGTGAAGTAGATGAGTAGATATGAACAAAAAATGCAAAGCAAAAATGAGCAGGAAATGCAAAGTTGAACAAAATATAAAGTCGAATAGAATGCAAAGCTAAACAACACAGTAAATGTGAGATATACCTCCCAGACCCTCCAGTAGCCACCAAGTGAATCCGTCTTGCGGCGGGATACAGAGCTCATATAGCAGTACAGGGTGGCCAGGCCGTCACCACCCCGATCATACTCTACCACCTGCGATAGATGCATGAGCGCACCTAGGAGGTAGAGCCCCATGGTATTTTCCCTGTTTGCAAACAGGGTAGTATCGAGGAGATACATGATAAACTCGTGGGCGTACTGAGCAACCTTCTCTAAGGTGACTGGCTGAAGGTCGGTGAAGTGATCCAAGACCCAGCTATAGCGCACCATTCCATGGCTGGTAGTGTCTGGGATTGCCCCGAGAAGCTGACGCTGTGCATCTCTCCACTGTCTCATATCAGGATCAAATGGAATTGGGCCTCCAACCCCTGCCCATAGGCCGGTGAGCATCGAGAAATTATACGGGGTTAGGGTCAGCTCCCTGATCGATAAGAAGCGGAACAAGTCTGTGGTATCACACCATCTCTCCACTAAGGCCCCGTAGAGTAGTGGCTCAGCCCTCATCTGTATGAGCCCTGAACAGAAAGGCCCGAAGCCAGCAACATCGACTAGTGTGCAGACCTCCACAGAAAGCCTCTGGTAGCAATGCTGGGGGCCGGATATGGATCCATAGCCGCCAATCCTCCTAGCTATCACCTATAGGTTGGGGAGTGTTATCAGTATGTTTGCTTACGAGATTCAACATATGTGCAAAATAAAGGAAAGATTGCTTACCGTGGAGACATCGGTGGACCAATGCTCCGCGGGCTCTCGCAGCAAGACGTCCTTGTCTATCCTTGGGATGAGGCCCTCGAATCTCAAAATACCTCTTGGGGTTCGAGCATGTGTACGTGGCTGGTAGGTGGCCGTATCAAATGGTTTGTCGGCAAGAGGCGGTAATGCAGGCTCAGGAATACCCTCGACCTTTATATCCGCACCTAGGATGGCACCAATACCTATAGCCGGGTCAGGAATAGGAACCTTGTCACTAGCCATGGAGAAATATATGAGAGATATGGGGAAAAATGAGAAAATGTGAAAAAAAAAGTAAGTGAGTGAGTGAAATTGAGTGAAAACCCCAAAAAACAAAACCCTAAGAGAGAGAAAATAAAGAGAAAGTGAAAATCAAAGGAGAAAGAAGGAAACATGTAAGTAAATGTGTGAAAATCCAAGAAAGAGCAAGAAAACCCCCAAAATTCAACCAAATCGAGTTTTTTTCTGTTCAAAATGTAGAGGAGTGAGTGAGTTTTACAAAAAATAAAAATAAAAATTAGCAAGGGTTTGTGGGATTTGCTAAAAGAGAAAGAATCTAGAGAGAGAGGAAAGTTAGAGAGAGAGGAGAGAGAGTTTTAGATAGGTGTGTGTGTGGAAATGAAAAACAACCATGGCTCGCGGAAAGACCGATCTGCCCTGTTGCCGCCATTGCGACCCGGCAGGCTCCATTGGGGCCCGGCCGTGCTTCATTTAGGCCAAGCTAGCCCCAAGTGTTTCACAGTGTAGAACCACAGCAAAAATAGAGAAAACAGAAGAGAAGTAGAAACAAAAGATAGAGAGGAAGGAAAAAGAAAAATGAGGAAAGACAGGAAAAGATGGAGAGAGGGAAAAAATTGTGCTGAAGAAAAAAGAAGAAGAAGAAGAAGAAGAAGAAGAAAAAGAAAAGGAAAAGGAAAATAAAAATACAAAGAGAGAGGAAGAATTTGTTCTTTTTGTTTTGTTGTTGTTTTTAAATGATTGAGCCCATTTTTTGAAAAATCGGCAAAATTGGTTTTCAAATGGTTAATTAGAACATCGTTTTGTTTGTTTTGATTCTACATTGGTTCAGTTTGGTAAAATGATTGGCAGCTTCGTTAATTCTTGTTGACGCTTTGTACCTCGATTTGCGTTTATGCTTTGTACCTTGACTTAGGGTTAGCTTTGCAGGCTTCACTCTTCGTTGATTCCACCTTTCCTCCTTTCGTGTGAGACACGTTAGGTTGTTGTTTCTTTGGTTAAAAACATTAGGTGTGCCTAGTGTTCACGTAACCTTTCCTTATTTCGTGTGAGACACGTTAGGTTGGTATTTCTTCAGTTAAAAACATCAGGTGCGCCTGGTGTTCACACCGCCTTTCCTCCTTTCATGCGTCTCGCGTTAGGTTGTTGTTTCTTTGGTTAAAAACAATAGGTGTTCTTGTTGTTCACACCACCCTTTCCTCCTTTCATGTGAGACACGTTAGGTTGTTGTTTCCCCGGTTATAAACAATAGGTGTTCTTGTTGTTCACACCACCCTTTCCTCTTTTCGCATGAGACTCGTTAGGTTGTAATTTTCACTAGGTTAAAAACAACAGACGTTCCTGTTGTTCACAACACTTTTCCTCTTTGGTTAAAAATATCAGGTGCGCTTGGTGTTCACACCATACTCCACCCCCTCTGCGTGAGATGTAGTTTGGCATGGAGCTGTTCACCTTTCCTACGTGAGAAGTAGTTAGGCCTGCATGGTCTTACATCCTTTCTACATGGGACGAAGTTTGGTTTGTACTTTCTTTGTCCCTTTCACGTGAGACATGTTTATTTGACTCAATTCTTTCCGTGTGTGACATGGCTGGATTTGTTTTGCTCTGATTTATGCTTTCATTCAACGTTGCATTCTTGTTTTGATTGCATTGTTTGATTGCTTGTTATATGCATTCATTGCATGATCATAAGTTATGTTCTGCATATCCTTTTGCATTTTGTCCCTGAACTACGCAAGTTTGATTCCTCGCAAAGGGATACATGGGCAATCCTCGGGTTCAACCAATTGTATTTTGATCTACTTTCTTGCCCAAGTCTTACGGGCGCGTCAAATGGGTCGTCTTTGGGCTTTGGCATTCACTCGCGTCATTTTATGACTTTGAGCTCTGTCAAAGAGGGGCAACTGCAGACACCCCATTTTTGACCGCCCGTAAGACTCGGGCGCTTTGTCCTGTGCACTCAATAATGAAAGTTACATTATGTGTGATTCGAATACTCAACAAAGGATTCTGGTTTCGAGTTCTAAACGTATCACAACCTTCCATACCAAGTTGTTTCTATGCCTCTAGACCACAAAAATCCATCTTATAGCACTGTGCCACCCTACACTGAGCCTGAAATAGAGGAACATGGCAGTACATTGGGGCTCGACCGTGCCTCATTGGGAGCCGGCTGTGGCCATTTGGGGCCGGCCATGCCTTGGTAGCGATAAACACTGTTCTGGGAGGCAGCCCGCCAGTTGTCTATTTTTGAAGATATTTTCGACCTATTTTGCCCAAATTCTATAAATACGAGGTTATATCTCTGTTTTGAGGGTTGAACAATTTCCAAAGAGCTTATATACACACTTGAGAGCCGCTTCTTCTTGTGCAAGCCACCTTTGAGCAAATCTATCCCCCTTGAAACATCCCTATACACCACATACAACCTTAGAGCAAAGCCTTAGAGCCTTGGTTGATCCTTGAGCATCACAATTCAGGCTTGAGAGTGTCCTTGGACCAAGTTTGATTAAAAACAAGAGCTTGTCCTCTTTAAGAGGTATAAGCTTACCACCTTTTCTCTTGCTCTTATTTTTGTCCCTTACCATCAATTTCTTGTGTCTTTGTATTGTTTTGGATCTATTTCAAGTGTTGGAACTTGGGTTTAAATAGCTACCAAAAGTAGAAAGGTTTAACATCCCTTTCTTGCACCTTACTTCATAGCTCATACCTTTGTCTTTACACTTTTTGTTTAGTCTTCAAACTGAGTTTTTAGAGTTCAAAATAGGCTAAAAAACATGGTTTGAGGTTTCAAAAATGGAGGGGCTAGCCACCTCTCCATGCTCTTGTTTACTAGCCTTGTGATTTTTTGCTATTTCCTATCTTTTTCGAACTCTTTAAACATCATTTTAGTCACTAGTTTTTACATATTAAGGGCTGTTTAGACTTGTTTTAATTCATTTAATTGGTTCATGCTTTGAATACTTTGCCTATCATGTTGTAAGTCCTCATGGCTTTGTTTGTTTAGGCCTTAGACATCAAGCCATTTGAGTTGATAGCTTTTTTTTGCTTGGTTTTCATACTAGAAGTCTCATTCTTCAAATCAATCTCGCAATCATGTCTGCAACCTCCCTTTTTTTCTACTTTTCTTTTGTTTGAGAGTTGTCTCGAAGGATTGATGGTTATTCAACGCATGGGAAAAAGACCTATGCTCAATGGCTTAACCTTTATGGGGGTTCATCGTCAGGGCATAGTCCCTCTTTCATGCTTTGGATCACTTCTCGTTTGATGTTCCTTCTCATTTGGTGGACTTAACCATCATTTTGGGACAAATTGATTAAAGAATGAGGAGGACTAATAAAATGAGCTTAAAACCAATGAAACCGACATAAAGAAAATGAGTAAGATTGCTTGGATTTGGCCGGACGTTATACCAGGTCCATAATGTCAAGAGTCGTCACACACCAATTCATGATGCGTTGATGAAATTTGAAGTGTCTCTATTTCCCTCTTTGAGCTCACTTCATGATAGGAAGAAGGAGTGGTTATTCATTGCATTTATTGATTTTTGTCAAATTGTCTCTGAAATCATCAAGCAATCAACTTCATTCTTCTCTTGAGCCTCTCCATGACAGAGAAGAGCAGATGGAACAAATAGAGCTCAGAAAAGCTTTGTCTGCACTGTTTTCACCTTAGAGCAAAGAAGCAGACTTTTGCATGAAATTAGGGCACGGTCGGCCTTGTTTGGGCCCAGTCAGGCTCCAATGTTTGGTCAACAGTGTGTTTTGCAGAAACAAAGGGTAGCGGTTGGAGGTGAAACAGGACAGATTCCCGGGGAGGCAGACAGAGTTACTTCTGAAAACAGTCACGTGCATGCAAACCTTATGCATCTTTGCTTATATCAATATTGTAAATTAATGTTCCCATTATTGTTGTAATTAAGTAATTATCATTATAGTTAGCATTGTTGTAATTATTATGAATATTCATTGTTAATCAACTTAGATAGTTAGTTTTATTGTTCATCCTCATTGTAATAAATTAGATAACTAGTTAGTTATTTAGTATTCATTAGCTTAAATCCTTCATTTGGTTTTGTAATGTTAGTTTATTTCGTACACTTGGACATTCATTTGGACCCTCTTGCATGAAGGCAAAGCCATGTAATGTGTATATGTCTTCCAACCCCACATCTTTCTCCCTTTTATTTACTTGCTTATGATGGATAATTTCGAGCATCACATTTCGTTTAGCATTTCTCATGATTTGCATTCATTGTCTTGCATGCGTTAGGCTCGGCGCATCATTCTAACTCACATTGTTATTTATTACTTCTTTGAAAACATGTTTAAACCGTATGCTATCACATTGATTCACATGTCATGCTAGCAGCCAAGCCTATGATTGCATATTGCATGTGTTGCATTAGTCACTTGCATATTAGAGCATGCATTTTTCTAATTGTTTTATTTCTTTTGGCTTGCCTTGGAGTACTAGGTGAGTATTTATTGCTTTAGCATATTGCATGCATGCGAATGTTGCCATGTCAAGCATACCTTCCATGAGGCTAAGTGCTTAAGTGATATTCCTGTTTGAATGCTGGTGGATGAAGGATAATTGCTTGAATTGGAATAAATTGATTAATGTACATACAAACTCACTTTTTTAAATGACGCGTATTCAAAACAATTTTCAAACAAACATGAAATCAAAGTGTTCCAATTTTTACAAATTAGTTTATAATTGTGTGTGTCACATAGTAATGTTAGCCTAATAATCAGAACAAGAGCATATAATGTAAATAAGAATCACATCATGATTAGTAGAGGCTGATCTTTGATCGGGCGAGTGGGGTGCTTACTTCATGACCTTCCTCTCTCGTACCTAAGTTCCCGAGCCGAGATAATCTTGGTGATGACGGACACGTGGCCTTTGGCACAAGTCACGGGTTTCCTAAATTTTCCAAAAACATTTAGGTGGCGACTCTATATCTGGCAAAGTAGTCCATTTTTTGGCATTTTGATTCAGAATCAATTTTCCAAAAGAATTGCCGGATTTGGACTCATTTGTGTTTATCTATTTCACATTGCACTTGTGGAATCAGATTCAGAATCACAGGAGTCCGAACTGTAGGGCTAGTCGTATCCGAAAGGAGCACGAAAAGCAAGCTACACTAGCCAGCCTATTTTTTACTTTGTCCAAGACAGGTTTCCTAGTATTCCTTCTACTTGGATTAGCACCCAATGGAAGGCCAAGTTATTTAAAAGGCAAGGATTGTGTTTTGGAATTGAGTTTCAGTGTAAAGTTAGCCAACAGATCACCCTCCACACCCACTCCATATACCACACTCTTATGATAATTGATTTTTAACCCAGATACAAGCTCCAAGCATCTTAGGATTCTTTTGATGTTTGCAACTTCCATCCCATCTGCCTCACAGAATATGATTTGACAAAGCACAATGGAGAAAAAAGCCCTACTTGATTGGGCCACATGATTTAGTTTGGTTTGGTATTAAACACCAATCACAAATCTAACATAATTACATTAAGCTCTTTTAATATTTTAATTCATAGTAACACTTAACTCATTTTTATTAGCAATGTGTATATTTCACAATTGAAATGTAACTTTACTAAAAAAGAAATCGATATAATTATATCAAAATTTTGAAGCTTAAGATGTTTATTTGAAATCCCATAACAGGCCTCATAAATCTATCATTGGTAGATTATATGATTTTGAGTTGCATGATATATATATATTGCGTGTATGATTTGATTATTTTTTTGACTCTTGTATATAAATTATTCAAAAAAAAAAAACCTTAATTTAATCATATATATATATATGTATGGATTGCATGTACGAAACTAATGGCCATGTTTTTCGAGTTTGAATCCTCTGCCATGGTTTCCTCCCATGGTCCCTGCAGTGCCCCAAAACGATGTCGTTTTGGGAGTGAAAAACAAAAAAATCAGTCCAGACCAGAAACTGAGAAGAAGAAAACAAGAAGAAGAAGAATAAGCGAATATACCACCGGCACCAGTCTTCGATGACTTCCACAGCTCGCCTCATCGTAACCATCACTCTCTGGCGCTCTTCCTTAATGTTCTTATTCTTCGTTCTCAACTCTGCTTCATTTGAAGCAGAGTCTTTCTCAATTTAAAGGTGATAACATTTGTGGAAAAACAACAAAGTTTAATCTGAATCTTTTTTAGTATTTCACAGGAGATAGCAGATAGCAAAGCTAATGCCTAAACAAATTATAAGCAACTTTTTGTTAAGGTGTAATCTTCTAAAAAAACTCTCTATATCCACATCTACTATTCTTTTACTGTTTCACACAACAACAATAAATCAAAGTAAAAAAATCAAACCAAACACTCAACCAAACTAATCCTAATAATTAGATCCCTCAATGCAAATCAAAAGCTAAGATTAGACCCCTCTTTTTCTTCTTCAGCATCATTTATGGCAGCGACTAGGGTTTCCAGATCGCACAATCTAGGGTTTCAACGACGAACACGAGGAATCGAGAGGGAGTCTTGCAGCGATAGAGATTGGGCTGTAGTGGCAAGGGGAGGAGATGGGTTGGGGAAGATCGCTGCGACAATAGTGGTTGGCGGTTGGTGGTAAGAGAGAGAGAGAGAGAGAGAGAGAGAGAGAGAGAGAGAAGGGGGCGGTGTTGGCGTTGGGTGCCGGCTATGAGGGTGGCAATAGTCGTATTGGTGAGGTTGTCGAAGAAGCTTGCACCGATGGGTTTGCTAGTTTTAGAGACAGAAAGGAGAAGACGGAGAAAGAAAAAGACGAAGAGAAATGAAGTGAGATGGGGGAGGTAGGTTATGGTTGTTGTAGGTTATGGATGTTGATGGGGCCAGTGGGTGGAGGCAGGGAGGGGATGGAAAGTGTTTGGGATGGTAGTTGGTGGCGGTCGGCGCTGGAGAGAGATTGCCAGTTAGGTTGCTTATTTGTTAAAGATTCTATGTTTTTTGTTTTTATTTTTTTTATTTTTTTATCCCCAAAATGACGTCGTTTTGGGGCACTGCAAGGACCATGGCCGGAAACCATGGCAGAGGATCCGAACTCATGTTTTTCAATGATCCTAAGATTGATTGGAGAATAAAGCATCCTTGGTGACGAGTTTGCCGTTGTCATAACATTGATGACAAGGTGTGCGTTTAATGGTGGGATTTTGATCCTCCTCATTCATGGAATGAAGATTTTTTTTAAATTTTATTTGATAAAATTGAAACATATTATTAAAATTTAAAATTAATGTTCAATAACAATCACATGATTGTAAGGTTTACATTTTTATTAATTATTTTTTAATTTAGAAAAAGAATTAATTGGTGAACAGTCTAAACTTATAAGGTCTATATGTTATTGGATTTAACGTTTAATTTTTATTTGTGCTAAAGGCATGCGTTAAAAGTTGAGTCATCAGTGCCGAAAAAGTCATATGAAAATTAGCTAGAAAGTTGTCGATGATTGGCGGCTAGCAACTGGTGGTAGTGATTTGGATAAATAAGTGAATAGATAAATGACACATGTAAAGATAGATGACATTAGGTTATATTTGAACAATTAGACATATATGTAAGTGATAGGGTAATTTGTGCAGGCAAATTGGGCTGAGCTAGATGGAAGTGATTTTGAGGCTTGGGTCGCAAGTTGGGCCAACCTATGAAGAGCTTAGCGTGGGTCGAACAACGGATGGAACCAGTTAAAGAAGTTTGATCGAACTACTAGAAAGCTCATATTCTTGGACCTAGATACCTCCTAATAGCAGTCAATGCCTTGACCGAGCTACAAGAAAGGCGGTCAAACGGACTAAGAATAGAGGTTTGACCGAGCTAGGAGATGAGCTACGCAATGTCAGCATGGTGGTGTGCTGTGCAAGCTATACACGACGATGCGTGTTGCACGGCTAAGCCAGTGGCAGACAGAGCAAAAGTAGTCCGGTTGCATGGCGGAAGCCGAGTAGAGGGTTGTGCCATCTCACTTGGCTTGTAGTGAGGAAGGTGTCAAAGGATAAGCATTATCCTTTAGGAATTTGATTCCTAGAAGGACTCTACGAAGGAGAGTTAAAGTTCTACTAGGATTGTGCCACGCGAAATCTACAAAAGCTCAAGCTAAACACTAATCTCAGGTATTGCATTTCTTACTCTCGAATTCATAAAGCTTTTGCATCCTTAGTCTATTCGCTGACTTAGGCATCAGAGGGGCTTCTAGTACACACCCGCAGGCTAGCTCACATTTGTGATTTCAGGTGATACGACAACGTTTGGAGGAGCGCAAGCTTGATTAACATGATTATATGAGTGAAGATTATTTCGTGCTCGTAAAATTGGCGCTGTCTATGGAAACTTGGAGAACTTACCTTTTGATCAAGTTTTCCTTTAGCAAGATCTAATGGCGCACAACGCAGATTTGCTGCATTCTGCCATTGATGGCCAGACGCCAAAAGCAAATATGAGGCACGAGGATTTTCCTTCTACTCCGCCCATGGCGGACTTGGACCCTTAACGACAGAACCCTTACATAAGCGCATGAGAAAAGCGGGGTTTAAGCCTTCGCCACTCCCAAAACCCTGATGGACAAAGGCGACGGACGGACACCTAGGTTCTAGAGGATCATGTGAGGGAGCAAGATGATTTGATAAGGAGGATGGCAGTAGACATGGAGGCTTTGAAGTGTCAGGTGAAAGGAAAGGCGTGGTTGAGGTGGAGATTCGTGAAAGGCGAACGCGATCTCGCCGTTCTGCGAATCAAGATAGGCACACCACGCCCATGTATTCTGAGAGTAGAAGCCTCCAGACAGGCAACATTCATTCAAACATTTCTAGAACTTGTTACTTCAGGTCTGAGAGGACGAGGTTTGAAAGACCATATACCGAGGGAAGCAGCTATCGGCCCTCACACACTCATCAGACATTCTCGCAATACACTAAATTGCCTAGGTCGGAAGATCTGTGGACTATTTTGGAAGAAAAGGCACGGAGGAGAGAAGTTGCCCGGGCGCAGGACCCCAGAGGGTATCTACTTTGCAACAATTGGCTTCTAGGATGCATGGAAGCGTCGAGGTTGCAATGCCAATGTTGCATCTTACTTACGAGCTAGCAGAGAGAGTGCTGCAAAGATTGTATAGTTCACCGTTTGTCTTGGCGATAGAGAACGCACCTCTACCTTTAGGTTTTAATTAGCCTAAGTTCGTGATCTACGACGGGAAGTCAGATCTATATATGCACCTTCGCCACTTTCGACAAGTAATGGTTATACACAGGCAGAATGATGCCTTGATGTGCATTATATTCCCATCAAGCCTTGGGGATTTGGGCTTGACTTAGTTTGAGAGGTTGCCTAACGCAGCAGAATAAATCACACGGGGACTAGATATCGTTCTAGTAGATGAAAGGGGCTCTTGAATCCACAAAAAAGAGAAAATATCTTAATATTATTGAATAAAAGTTGTATCCATTACATATGCTCTTAGGCTTATTTATAATAAACTAAACCTAATACTTGTAGGAAAAGTAATTCTAAAATAAACTAGGAAACTTAAATCAACACAAATTAGGAAACCTAAGAGAATAGGAAACTAAAATTCTAAATGATTTAAAATCCTAGTCAAAATCTAATTAAAAAATAATAAAATTAAGGAATAATATATCAAAAATATTAAAACTAAAAATATAAAAATTCTTAAAATCTTGTCCTGCATCAGGCTCCTATTCTTTGAAAGAACTCGTCCTTGAGTTCCAACTAGAGATATGCTATGTTCCATGCCAAATAAAGAGATATTTTGAATACTTCAGTTGCTTGCATCTCTTCCAAAAGTTGTATATAGAAAAGTTTTGTTTTTGAAAGTTCTTCTCTATATGCTTTAACTGGTTGACAAGATTAATTAGACAAGCACTGAAAAACAAATTAAATTGCTTCACACCAAGAAAATCAATGAAGTGTATTTTATGTTGATGTTGGATACTCTCTAGACTTTGTTGTGTCTTAGATTCAGTTGGACATTCAATTATCATCTTTTGAACATCAATTGCATCATCAATCAACTTCTCTGGTACACATGTCAACTTTATTACCTCATCTTTTATTTCTTCTTTTTCAATCTCATAACCATCATAATAATCAAAAGATAATAGTTTCGTCATTAGAAGCTCTTGGATAACATCAATGTTTTTCTCTTGCTTTACCTCTTCGTCATCTTCGTCAAACTTCTTGATCAAAGTAATTTCAGTGACCTCTCTTTCATCAATTTTAATGTTCTCACCATTGTTGAAATCAGCTTGATTTGCTACTTCAATTGAATGTCTGATTGGGTCTTCAAAATTTTGAAACATTGTGATATTCAAAAAATTTCTTCTTCAATGTGTGGTTGAGTGTGGCAAATTTGTTGACCTACAAGACTTGATTGACCCAAACTTGGCAGAACCATAGTCATGTTTCTTGAATAATCTGTATCCACAATTGCATAATGATTATTGAATTGCGAAGAATATTGTGAATCAAAATTACCTTGTAACAATTGTTTTAATTGAAGCTTTTTTTTTGATATTGTTGATACAACATTTGCCTATGATTTGATTGAAGGAATCAAGAACTCATCAACTTCTTTATCTTATGCCACGTCCCAATGGGTTGTTTGTATTGTCGTCTTCGATCATACTACAATTGTTTCCACCATGTGGAAACATAGCCTTGTAACTTACATGCGACATATTTAGCTTGCTTTTCTTCAAAGATTTCCATACACTCAATGAATTTGTTAACTTTGCGAAACCAATAAATAAAATCCTCAGCATGACAAGAACCATTAAAATAGGGAATTTCTGGTTGTACTTGATAATCTGAAAAGTCATGATTGATGCAATTATTGCTATTGAACACATCACTGAATCTTCGTTGTCGCCTTACCAACTGGTATTCATCATAATCCTTGAATAACTCATCTTTAGATTTATCCTCACTATCGTGTCGATAACGAAAAGATCATCTCAAGAGCCTTCGGCAAATCCCATAGCTCGGTTCCTATTAACGTTGTGACTAACAGGTTGGCCTTGGGCAAGTCCCTTGACTCGAATCCTATTAGAACTTTCTCTATGATCATCGTTAATAGAGCTTGTGCTACCTCCTTCAATGAATGACATTGATCCATGCAAAACCTTGCTCTGATACCACTTGACGCAGCAGGGGACTAGATATCATTCTAGTAGACGAAAAGGGCTCTTGAATCCACAAGAAAAATAGAACCTTGAATCCACATGGAAGATAAAATATCTTAATATTATTGAATAAAAGTTGTATCCATTACATATGCTCATAGGCTTATTTATAATAAATTAAACCTAATACTTGTAGGAAAAGTAATTCTAAAATAAATTAGGAAAATTAAATCAACACAAATTATAGGAACCTAAAATTCTAAACTATTTAAAATCCTACTCAAAATCTAATTCCAAAATAATAAAATTAAGAAATAACATATCAAAAATATTAAAACTAAAAATATAAAAAAATCTTAAAATCTTGTCCTACATCATTGTCAGAAGGTAGCATTGCCTCCTTGGCCCAGCTTGCAGAGCCGTTTGTTACCAGATTTAAGACAAACACCAAGACGCCTATGGAGGTCAATCAATTGCTCACCATTGACATGGGCAAGAAGGAGACACTAAAATCCTACAACAACAAGTATTGGGAGACATTCAACCAAATCGGCGAATGCCCTACCAACCTAGCTATTGCCTAATACAAGCGCAACTTGCTAGTTGGGCATAGATTGAGGGATTCCATGACAATAACTCCCCCTTTTTCCATGGAAGTCTTGATGGAAAGCGCACCAACACACAAGGATGGAGGATTATGGCGCCCGTGCAAAGGCAAAGTCAAGCACGACAACGATGTTAGACAAAAAAACCTTAGCCAAGGTTAACACGGTTGGGAAAAAAGGAAGGTCGAACTACAACAACAGTAACGACCCTCCCCAAATTAATGAAGAAACCAAAGCAAGAAAGCTGAATGTTCGCACCGCCATCATGATGGTTTTTAAGAAACCCATCTATCGAATCCTTAGAGAGATATGTGATGAACCCTTTGTTCAGCGGTCAGCCAAATTGGGTGAAGTGCAAAGAGGATACGATGAATGATATCAGTGCACCTTCCACGATGAAGTTGGGCACCGAACTGAAGATTACATGCCATTCAAGCAACATCTGGAGGAATTAGTGAGAGCATGTTACTTAGACTGATACATTGAATATGGAGCGCGGCCAACTTCCCAAGACCACAACATGCCAGACGGCATGCCAGTAAATGGTCCACCTCAAGGCATGATTAATGTAATCTATGGAATCATCAAGCTTAAATGAGTCTGCGAGCTTAGATGGATGATAAAAAAAGGTGGAGCACATAAGGGAAATGCTAAGCATTCAATCGACCATGAATAAAGAAAAGACAAAAGCAAATAATGTGATCTTTTTCTCCAATAGAGACTTAGTAAGATTGCAGAACCCCCATAACGATACGCTAGTGGTTACGCATCAAGAATCTTGACATCAAGAGGATCTTAATCGATCAGGGGAGTTCATGTGAGATAATGTACTATGAAATGTTCAAGCAATTGAAGTTGGAAGACAAAGACTTAACACTAGCAACATCTTCTCTGGTGGGTTTTAATTCGATGCTTGAATGGCCGGTTGGTAAGATAATTTGCTGGTTAAGGTAGACTCAATGATCAAACAAGTGGAGTTCTGGGTGTTGAAAGTCTCCTCCACTTACAACATCATCCTTGGAAGAGCATGGTTGTATGCCATGCGGTAGTAGCATTAGCCTACCACCAAGTAATTTGGTTTCCAAATGAAGCCAGGGTAATTGAGGAGGTATTGGGAGACCAAATCATGTCCAAACAGTGCTTTGTAATGGTGAATGGTAGCCATGCTACCAAAGGATTTGTACAGATGGTAGAAGAACGATAAAACAATGAGATGTATGGAGACGTTGGCAAGGCGGCTAAACAGAAGGCCGTAGAGGTCTGGTGGAAGTGAGGATTGATGAGAATAACCCAGAGAAGTTCTTCTTGCTCGGCTCATCTTTGTCCAACATCGACAGAAAGGAGATCATGGACTTTTTGATCTCCAATCTTGAAGTGTTTGCCTAGATTCCATACGACATGCTTGGCGTCGATCTAAACTTTATCTGCCATCAACTCAACGTCAATCCCATCGCTAGACCGGTTATACAAAGAACTCGCAAATCAGCTCTACACCACACCGAAGTAGTAGCTAAAGAGGTGGGGAACCTGTTGGAAGTAGGGGCAATCAGAGAAGTCCATTATCCAAAGTGGATTTTAAACATTGTGGTTGTACCAAAGAAGAATGGCAAATGGCGCGTTTGCGAGGATTACAAAATAGTCAACAAGGCGTGCCCAAAGGATAACTTTCCTTTACCAAGGATTGATTAGTTAGTGGACCTAATTGCATGCCATAACTAACTTAGCTTTCTAGATGCATATCATGGATATCATCAGATCACTATGTATAAATCGGACTAGAAGATTACATCATTCACAATTCTAAGGGGTTTGTACTGCTACAAGGTGCCCTTTGGCCTTAAGAATGCAGGGGTAACATTTTAGCGAATGGTCACCAAGATGTTTGCGCCATTGTTAGGCAGAACAATGGAAGTCTACATCGATGACATGGTAATCAAGAGCAAGGATGAGTCAGACCATCTCAACGACCTAGCAGAGATGTTCCAAATTTTGAAGACTCACAAGCTACAACTAAATGCTTCTAAGTGCGTGTTTGGCATGGAATCAGGCAAATTTTTGGACTTTTTGGTGACCGACCACAGAATAGAAGTAGATTCTTCCCAAATTAAGGTCGTTGAGGAGCTTGAAAGGCCAAATACTATCAAAGAGTTGCAGCACGTGACAAGGTTAGCCGTTGCGCTGAATAGTTTCATTGGTCGGTTGGCAGACCGGTGTCGACCATTCTTCCAGGCGCTTAAGGTGAAATTTGAGTGGGACGAAAAATGTGACCGAGCTCTGGAAAGATTGAAGGAATACTTGTCTTCTCCACTACTTTTGGCAACTCCAGGGCTTGGAGAAGAGCTCTACTTATACCTTCTAGTCTTTTAGCACACTGTTAGCGGTGTTGGTGCGTGCAGAAGGAATACAACACTTGCCCATTTTTATGTGAGCAAGACAATGTTGGGCATCGAAACAAGATACCTGCCATTAGAGAAATTTGCTTTAGCTCTAATGAAGGCATCGAGGAAGTTGCTGTGCTACTTCCATGTGCATACAGTGGTAGTATTGACTGCATTTCTTTTGAATTCCCTATTTGAAATGGCGGACTTTTCTAGAAGGATACTAAAGTGGATAGTGGAGTTGGGACAGTTTGACATCAAGTTCTAACCTAGAACAAGGCCCAAGCATTAGTAGACTTTGCAGCGAAGTCCGTTCCAAGAAGTCATTTTATTTGCCCAGTTGACCTGACCGACGAAACTGAACAAAGGGAGGGAGAGTCACGAGAACATCGTAACCCCCCACTACCTAGCAATAAGCTGACTTACTACCTCAAGCAGAGGAACCACGCAATGCGCCATTGAGCCTAACAGTGGTTACATCGCCTATTGAGGTCAACAATACATTGCAAGAGGGAGATGAAGTAAGTCGTGCAACGACGAGCACGATTTGCGATGACGTGCCTGAAGGGAAATGATAGGGCAACTGAGTAAAGAGATCGACGAACAAGCGACGGACAAAGACTTGGAAAATATAGTTGAAGTACCAGACCCCAAGACATATTTAGACCCATCTACTTGTTAGAAGTTGTTCATGGGAGAGATGTGGAAGCTATTCGTGGAGGAGTTTCTAATAGACATGGAGCTAGACTAAGAATAGTCATCATCTCACCAGATGGCCTGAGTATTGAGCAAACAATCAAACTTGGGTTTGCAACATTGAATAATGAAACATAGTACGAAGCACTCTTAGTAGGTCTGAAATCTGCCTTTCGGATAAATACTACCGAGCTAATGGTATACAGCAACTCCTAATAGGTGGTTAGCCAAATATCTAGCGAGTATGAGGTAAAGGATGATAGAATGGACAAGTGTCAAGAGCTAGTCAAAACAGAGATCAAGAAGCTTGAAGTCATTAGGATAAAATAGATTGATCGAGATGAAAATAGCAAGGTAGATAAGTTGACTGGTTTTGCCTCAATGTCAGACACTTCCATTCCAAACCTTTTGTTGATTGACTTCCTGCCAAGAACAAGTATTGGAGAACCTGAGGTGGCAGAAATATTGTGCGCCAAGCTAGGACCTTCTTGGATAGACCCCATTATCACTTTCTTGAAAGAAAAAATCTTGCCAGAAGACAAGAAGGAGGCGAACAAAATTCGAGCGAAGTCACAGCAGTTTTAGGTATCCCTATCTTTGGCTCTGTATAAAAAGTCATTCACAAGGCCATACTTGAAGTGTGTGCACCCCAGTAAGGTTGAGGCCTTCTATTTGAAATTCACAAAGGAATATGTGGAAGTCATCAAGGGGGGAGATCATTGGCCTACCGAACTATTTCTCAAGGATATTGGTGGCCATGCATACAGGCAGACATAGAGAAATATGTTAGAAAGTGCAAAAAGTATCAGAATTTTGCGCATCATATCCATTAACTAGCCAAAGAACTCTTACCTCTGACCAGCCTGAGAACTCTCACCTCTGACCATCCTTTGGCCTTTTGCAATGTGGGGCTTAAACATAGTGGGACCACTCCCGACTGCACCAAACAATAGGAAGTTCTTTATTGCGCCAACTAACTACTTCACAAAGTAGGTTGAAGCAGAGGCATTTGCTTCCATCAAGGAAAAAGACGTCAAAAAATTTGTCTAACAGAATATCATAACTCAGTTTCGAATTCCCAAGGCATTGATATCAGACAACAACACTCAGTTTAATGGAAGAATCTTTAGAGGCTTTTGTGAAGAGCATAAGATAGAGTTCTACAACTCCACACCAGCATACCCCCAGGCCAATGGCCAATCTGAATCATCAAATAAAGTTTTCTTGGATGGCTTAAAGAATGGAGAAAGCAAAAGGAAAGTGGGTTGAAGAACTCCTCCATGTTTTATGGGCTTACCGAACAACCCCGACGCATTCAACAAGGGAAACACCATTCACATTGGCTTATAACGTAGAGGTCGTTATCCCTCTAGAAGTTGGCCTTCCCACCATCAGAAGTTAGACTTTTGTACCAAAAATGAACGGAGAAGCAATTACCTTGGAGCTCGACCTTGCAGAAGAACAAAAAGAGAGAGCCTTGATTCACATTGCTTCATATCAGCAAGAGCTATCCAAAAAGTATAACAAGGTAGTGCATCCAAGGTAGTTCAAGATAGGAGATTGGATTCTGTGCAAGGTGATGGGGAACACTTTGGTGCCTGGTGATGGCAAATTAGGACCCAACTGGGAGGGACCATACAAAGTTATTGGTCTAACAGGAAAAAGAGCTTACCATTTGAAAGATATGGATGGCCAAGCTATTCCAAGACCATGGAACACAACCAACTTAAAATTATTTTATTTTTACTCTCAGTACTTGTAATTTTTTCTTTCTTTTTTCTCAGCATTAATAAAATAAGTAGACATTTGTTTTCAGAGTTTGCCTTGTTCTAATTTTGCTATGTTCTTGTATTACTTTGATCTAAACTTTGGAAAATATTTACCTGGTTGGTTAGAACAGCAAAATAGGTTGGCAGGATTGACCAACTTTGGAAAATCATTGCCCAGCTGGTTAGCTCGACAAAGTAGGTTGGCAGGATTGACCACCTTTTTAGCAATCTTTGTCGAGCTGGTTAGCTCGACAAAGTAGGTTGGCAGGATTGACCAACTTTGAAAAATCTTTGCCCGGCTGGTTAGCTCGACAAAGTAGGTTGGTAGGATTGACTAACTTTGGAAAATCTTTGCCCGGTTGGTTAGCTCGGCAAAGTAGGTTGGTATGATTGACCAAATTTTTAAAAATCTTTACTTAGCCAGTTAACTCAGCAAAGTAGGTTGGCAAGATTGATCAACTTTGGAAAATCTTTGCCCGGCTGGTTAGCTAGGCAAAGTAGGTTGGCATGATTAACCAACTTTGAAAAATCTTTGCCCGACTGGTTAGCTCGGCAAAGTAGGTTGGCAAGATTGAACATTTTTTTGGAAATCTTTGCCTAACTGGTTAGCTTGGCAAAGTAGGTTGGCAGGATTAACCAACCTTTTGGCAATCTTTGCCGAGCTGGTTAGCCTAGCAAAGTAACTTGGTAGGATTGACCAACTTTCTGAAAATCATTGACCGAACTAGTTATCTTGGCAAAGTTGGCATTCAAGAATAATTGAAACATAAAAATAATCTAGGAGTGCAAAAAGTTATAGTTTTCATTGATGCAAAGGTTGATTACAAAAGAAGGGCAAGCATCCTGATTACAAAAAAAGAAGAAAAACAAAAATAAAAGCAAGTTAGTCTTCGGTAAAATTACAAGATCATTCTGTTCGGTTGAGGCACCAGTTTCACCTTAAGTCAGCACGGCGCCAACACCATCTTCAATAGTTAGATCGACAATATGATTTTTGGTGGCAGTGCTTGGTTGAGTCTAGCTGGAAGTCTCTTGCCGAACTAAAACATCTAGCTGCCGCGTTGGGGCAAAAACTGGCAAGGTTAGAGTAGCATTAAGCGTTGGGCTATCTTGTTTATCCTCCTCAAGCAATTTTTGTTGCACGGTGCTGGCATATGACGCCATGTAACTTGGAATGAAATGAGGAGGTGGATTCAAAAAGACCTGTAAATTAGGGGCTTGGCCGAGCTTCTCTCCTGCCACCTTCCAGCCGCAATTAAAGAAGTTGTCTTTAGCGGCTTCGCACTGCTGAACATTATCCCTCTCACCATTAGCATAACCTCAGTCCTCGACGTCTTCAAATTATGTTTCCAGCGTCTTTATCTTAGCGTCCTCGGCATCCTTGAGCTTCTTCACCTCACGCAGATATCGAGTCTTTTTGTCCGCCAAGGCCTTCTGCTGGATTTTGTTGGCCGTGCGAACTTTCTCGGCCAACTGGTCCTGTCTGTACTAATCTTGGTCAGCTGTGCCTTTAGTTCTTTTAGCTCGGCATCCTTTGCATTGTTATCAGTAATGGCCGTTTTGGCAATCTTCCTCAAGTCAAGCACGTTAATGCGCCACTTGATTCTTTGCACTGCCTACAAGAAATAGTGGACATTAAGAAGACTGAGCAAATAGTTGAGAGAAAAAAAAGAACGATTGGAGATTTATCACTTACCAAAACTAAAGACTTCGTGGTTGACCTGATGGCTTACAGGTTAGTAAGTTACTCATGCCTCTCCATGTCGGTAGGAAGGTAGAGACTCTTGGCTAGATTAAAGACCAACTGGTGGTCCTTGTCAGCATAGACTGAATTAGGTGTGGTCACAGCTCGGCCCTTGTAGGTCAAGATTGGTGCCCACACCGGGGAGGGTGGAAGAGTTAGCTTTCTCAATCCAACTTCCCTCTAGAGGTGTTTCCAAGTCAAACTAATCGGTAGTTCGTTGCTCGGTCTCTTCTTTGTACACTAGACGTCGTTCAGTGGCGCAGTTTGGGCCCTTTTGCTGGGCCAAGATGAAAAAGCCTTGGCATCAGCAGGCGTTGCAGAAGTTTGCTCGGTAATGAGGGCTCGAAGTGCTATTCTCTTGGCTATATCTTGTTCTTCAGTTGATGGGATGAGGTTAATTTCAAGAAAAATCATATTAGGTTCTACCAAAGGCTCTAAGAGGAAATCTGTAACCTTACTCTTCCATTTGCCACTATACCGGTTGGTCAGTTCAAAGTTGAGTAGATCGGTCCAGGCTCTTCGCTTATATCACAGCGCGGCGAGGAGAACATCTTGGTTTGCATAGGCGCATGTCTCCTTTAGTGCGTTCAAATCTGTCAAGGAAGAATCAAGTGTCAGCTCAGTGAAATCAATATAAATTCTATGCATAAAGAAAGAAGGTTGCACTAGTTATACTGGTTGATCCCGCTTTTCGGTTTGTGTACCAACCCCGTATTGGAGTCTCAACATCTTCATAGTTTCCAAAAACCCACAAGAAGTTGTCATTATGCAAGTCTTTGTTCGGCTTTCTTTTGATGATACTCCTACGACCTTTTTTCACCTTTAAGTAATAACACTAGTCCTCGTCTATCTGACCGAGTGAATATTGGTGGAATATCTGGGCTAGGCCTAAATTGAGGCCTAGGCGACAGTTTAGGTTAGCTATACCATTTATTATTCGGTACATGTTTATGGACAGTTGTGTTGGGCAAAGTCTGGTTTGCCTTAAGAATTCACACAGCAAGGGTTGGATCGGGAAACACATTTCACCCTCAACTATGGATATCAAGGTGAAGGGGCAAAACCCTGTTCGGTCTCAAGGCTGCATGTCTTGCTTGGCCAGTTCGAATTGAACATCATCTGGGATATTGTAATCTCTGCGGAATTCGGCTATGGCGCCAGGGTAGCTAACCATGAAGCGGTACTTGCCCATGGGAATTGTTCTTAAGTTAATAATTTAGTGGGTTTGCTCGGCTTCTTAGCGCGGCCACAAGGTATGTGTTTGCTTGGCCAAATGGGGTCCCTAAGGAGCAATTGTGATAATGTGCCTGATCAATCCTAGTTCAGTTTGCACGATCGAAAATGAATTGTATTATGCTCAAGTGTTGACCGAGCTAAAACAATGTGTAGCTAAATTAAGTATAAGATGTGATGAAGAATAGTTTGGTTGAAATGGGCGTGCACATTAAAGTTTTGTTGTTAGCTCGGTCATTGAGCTTGGTGATTTGAGCTGTGTTTAGCTCGGTCTAACTAACGGGTAAGGTTTTAGCTCGTTTCGAGGTGTTAGCAAGGTTTTAGCTTAGCTGGACTCAAGGGCAAGGTTTTAGCCCATTCTTATTTGTAGACAGCATTCTTAGCTTGGTTTGGAGATCTAACATGGGTTTTAGCTCGACCTCATAAGCGAGTAAGGTGTTAGCTCTGCCGCACAAGCAAGCAAGATGTTAGCTCGGTCACAGGGACGGGTAATAATCTTAGCTTGGTTGATCTCTTAAGGGTTTCATAAACATGTAGTTTGCTCGGCTCAGGAATGATCTTGGATTAAATCACTATTTTGTAATAAATCTTTCCTAGGTCACTTGGAGTTCATCTTGGAGAATGGAAATTTCAGGGGTGTTCTACAGTCTAAATTGATTTTAGGCTTTAAGTAGCACCCATTTCAATTATTCTCGGAAGCATAGTGGCATTTATGGAGCATATTATGCAACAAACACTAAAAACATGAAGAACAACATGAAGAGTATGGAAAATAGAAAAGAGGGTTGGAAAAACTTACGATTAGAGCCCTTACATCGGGTTCCAATCGATAAGAAAATGTCTTCTTGCGATTGCGAGCTCCTTGTTGCAATAGATGTTGTAATAACCCCGACCTGTGATTAGCTACTAAACCTTACTTAATAATGCTTAATCAGTAATTAAGATGAAATTTTGAGTTAATTGCATGTGGTATGTGTTAATTGTGTTTATATCTATCCATGGTAAGAATATATGTTTGTGTTTTTGTTTCGGTATGTGAATTGAAGGCCTTATCAGCGCCTGAACGCGAAATTGACTAGGTTAACATGTAATTTGGAGTTTTTAAAAATTTATGGTAGGTTTAATTTAAATTCGATTCGGAGTCAAATAATTAGAATAAAATAAAGCCGACTGATTAGTCTTAAGTTAAGCTTAATTAAGCTCCACCAATTAGCCTATATAAGGCCACTACCAAGCCCAAGACTTCCTTTTCCTCATCCGTTTTGAGCTCAAATGTGTAGAAGAAGGAGAAAAGAGGGAGAAAGTGCAATTCAAAGAGAAAAGAGGAACTTGAAGGGAAAAATTAAGGAATTGGCTTAGGAATTCAAGGAACTTGCTTCTTAGAGTCCAATTGAGAAGTGTGGGTAAGATTTTAACTCATAAACCTTCTACTTAAGACATCAATGTATGAAATCAAGAGATTTATATGTTAAAATCATGAGAATTGAGCTTCGAAAAATGAATTTGAGAGTATTTCATGCATTCATGTGCATTTCATGAAGTGTTAGGGTTATTTTCAAAAGAATTCTTCCATGCATGTGGTAATTCTAGTTTGGTTTTAAGAACTCAACATGTTTTTGTGCTTAACATTTCAATTGATCATGTTTTGGAAGGTTGGAGTTCATACCATTGCATGCATGTTAAGTTTTCATAATTTTAAGTTTGATTTTGAACAATTGGCATGCTTTTGGGCCTTGATTTTGTGAAATGATCTTTAATTCATGTTGTTTTACATGTTTAGACATGTTTTCTCAAGTTTTGGGCCCAAAGGATGTGCTTTGAAGCTTTGAATTTGAGTTTTGGAGCTTAGAGAGCAATCCGAAAATTTCAGAATTTGCACTCTTCGCTTGAGCGGTGAGAGTTGCGCTCGAGCGAAGAATGCAAGCTCCTAGTAATTTTACAGAGTTTGGGGGTTGGCTCAAGCGGTATGGTCTACGCTGGAGCGACCACCCTTTGTTTTGCACCTTGGCTCGAGCGACTGAACGTAAAATTTGAGCTCCCAGTACTTTTGCAGACATGAGCCTAGGCTCGAGTGACAAAACCTACGCTCGAGCGGCCACCCTTTTGTTTCCATCTTGGTTCGAGCCACCAAGCTCTTCGCTCTAGCGTAAAATGAGAGCTCTTAGAAGTTTTACAGACCAAGGGGTCCACTCGAGCAACCAAAGTTGTGCTCGAGCAAACTGTCTTGTTTTTGAAAATTTGACTAAATATTTCAACTTACATTTTGGCATCCTCATTGCATATTAGGCATTCCTGAGCCTTAATTAAGGCATACTAATAAGGATAATGATTAGAAACACACCAAGATAGAAAAGAAATAAGTTACATGTTTTCCGAGCATGTGTTTCAATGTGTATCTGTTATGTGTTTGTGTAGGTCACGTGCCATAGACTGTCTGATCTGTCGATTCTGCTATTGGAGCTATCTGTGAGTAATAACTCAATAAAGCTATGTTCAACTTTACTTATTTTGTGAATGATATGCTATGATCAACTTTCTGAAATACTAGATTATGTAAGAATGATTGATTGCCCAAATTTCTGAAGTGTATTTGTGGCATCCTTAGCATCATATGATATCTGTTATTTGCTACCTGGTACCATAGGTTCTATCATGGAACTGGTTAAGCATAACCATTATCTGCTCTGTATGTGCTCTGTATACATCCCTTTATGGGTTATTTGGTCCCTTTATGGGTCATCTGTTCTGTTAGCACTAATGGATGTATCACGTATGACTATTTTTGAATTATGAATTCTGAATATGAATATGAATTTGTTTCTAACTTTGAACTGATTTCTAAATATGTTACGGACATCATCATTCATTAAAACCTTTCCGCTGTTATTATTCACTAGGCTCCAACTCACTATATTATTTATGTATGTAAGTGATCAGGCGCGTAACCAGGCTCAGTGATGATTGCCTGGAGATTTGTTTTGTTAGCTAGCCACTTTGCCTCCCGAGAAGGTTCCCGTTTTGAGAAGTGGTCAAATTTTTGTGAACAATGTTTAAGGCTTTTTTTGTATTTGTTTTTCTTCTGTTAAAATCCAAACATGTCTTTTTTTGTTTAACTGTATATGGTGATGAGGGGATGACATCTTAATTATGTAAATTAAGTTTTAAATTTTTTGTCTCATGTATGTTTACACAGCTCTATGGACATTATATTCTGATATTTGCTTCCACTCGCCCCTTAATTTTGTTTAATCTGTTCAGAAGCCTTCGGTAATCCCACGATTACTGACTGGTTGCGATAGTAAACCAATAGGGATAGGTTTGGGTCATGACAGATGTGCCTCAATCTAAGGCTGAGATGTAGGAATATGAAAGGTTTGGGCTCTGGTTTTGGAGTTACGAGTGAAGAAGATGAACAGTGGAAGAAACAAGGCATGCAAATGGGTTATATATATGAAAAATGCAAAAAGGCAGGATAAATCAAAATTTTTGGAAATGTGCGTGACGGTTGTAACAGTGCATAGACATGATGAGGGCTTGCCACGTGTCCCAAAAAGGACATCATGCCAGAGTGGTTGGTGAATGTACTGTAAAGCTAATGAGACAGCTTCAGACCGAGCGAGTTGTGCGACTGAACAGCTTGATTAGCTTGGCAGGTAGGAGTAACATAGCTCAGTTCTAGAGAGTAATCCTAATCAGGCGGTGCAAATGGAATTAAGGGGCAATTGAAAGGGTAATTTGTGTAGGCAAATTGGGCCGAGCTAGTTGGAAGTGATTTTGAGGCTTGGGTTGCGAGTTGGGCCGAGTTATGAAAACCTTAACGTGGGCTGAACAATGGATGAAACCGGTCAAAGAAGTTTGACGAAACTACTAGAAGGCCCATATTCTTGGACCTAGCTACCTCTTAATAGCGGTCAACACCTGGACCAAGCTACAAGGAAGGCGGTCAAACAGACTAAGAATAGAGGTTTGACCAAGCTAGGAAATGAGCCATTTAATGTCAGCATGGTGTCCAGTTGATTGCTAGGAGATGAGTCGTGCAATGCCAATGGCGAACAGAGCAAAAGTAGTCTGGTTGCATGGCAGAAGCAAAGCAAAGAGTTATGTCATCTCACTTGGCTTGCAGTGAGGAAGGTATCAAAGGATAAGCATTATTCTTTAGGAATGTGATTCCTAGAAGTACTTTACAAAGGAGAGTTAGAGTTCTACTAGGATTGTGCTATGCGGAATCTACAAAAACTCAAGCTAAACCCTAATCTTAGGTATTGCTTTCTTATTCTCAAATTCACAAAGCTTTTGTATCCTTAGTTTATTCACTGACTTAGGCATTGAAGGGGTTTCCAACACAGTGGCGGAGCCAGGAATTTAATGTAGAGGGGCACTTATTTATTATAATCTCAAATTTTTTCTTCCCCAATTAATAACAATAGTATAATAATAATTTTTCAAGCTAATATTAAATATTAAAAATTAATATTCATTACAAAAAGTTTTTAATTTTAAACTTTTACAATTGACCCCGATGAGTTTTCATCTTTTGAAATCTTTCCATAATAGTATCATTGTCAATGCCATCAAAAATCTCTCTCAATGTAGACAACCAAGCTATCATTCATCCATTCATTACCCATTCGGCTCCGCAACCGATTCTTCACAATATTCATAGCTAAAAATACCCTCTCAACAGTAACAGTTACAACAAGCAAGATTTATGCTAAAGTCAAGAGCAAATACACCAATGAATATATTTTGTCTCTTCCAGTCTCTACCATTTTCTTAGCAAGATCGGCAATTCCATTCAACCTTGATAACTCACTACCGGATAGCATGTCGATAATATATGTATCAAGTAGTTTTACGGAAGAATAATTATAATCTTCTTCTTGAGAAAGAGATGATTCCAATTTTGATTTTCTTTTGAAATATTTCTCCATGATTGTTTTAAAAAATAAAAATCAAAATAAAAATTCATAATCAAAATCACAAACCCCCACAAATCAAAATTTCCAATTTTAATACAAATCAAAAAATTTAAATTTAGCACAAATCACAACAAATAAAATTTCTAATATACCTATATTATAACAAATGAAAGTCCCTAATTTAAATAAAAAATACTATAAATTAATATTTTTAATTGTAGCACAAATCAAATTCCTAATTTCAGCACAAACAACAACAAACCAAAATGCCTACTTTTAATATAAATCACCACCAATTAAGATTTATAATTTTAGCATATCAAAATCTCTTATTTTAACGTAAATAATAACAAATAAAAAATTTTTACAAATCAAAACTTAACAAATAACTATAAATTGATACTCATAATTTTTATTTTAAAAAAAATCATAAATAAAGTTACCTGTAAATAATGAAAAGAAAATACTAAGGTTGTAGTGTGATCCTAAATTTGTATTATGTGATTCTAATCTGGTGAATCACGAGTTGATAAATTACAAAGTAACAAAGAGAGATAAAGAGGGAGAAAAAAAAAAAACCTTGCTGCCGTTTTTCATGAATAAAAAAAATAAATAAATAATTAGATTAGAGTTGTGTCAGTACGTTTGGGTGTGTGTTAATATTAGTGTGTTTGGAAATTGTGGCCTTGTGTGCGTGTCTGTTTGTTTTAGTCAAATTGGGCTGGACTGTTGTGTAAGTGTATATAGGCACAAACAAATGTTAAAAATAAAAAAAATTAAAAAAAAAATTCAAAAGTCAGGGGGGGCACGTGACCCCCTGGCCCCCACATCCCTCCGCCCCTGTCAGCACACACTCGTCAACTAGCTCACGCTTGTGATTTTAGGTGATACGATGACGTTTGAAAGAGCGCAATCTTGATCAACAAATTATATGAGTGAAGATTATTTCGTACTCGTACAGTAAGCTTTTGGATTGAGAATTTTTTTTGGTTGAAAAAAATTTAAATTTGAACCTACTGGTCCAATAGTTACAGAAGTGAACCTCTTGCTATTTAAAAATAAAATGTATTCACGTAATTGTTTTTTTATAACAATTAATAATAAAATAAAATTCTTTATTAATGGCGGGCTTAACCAGTAGCCATTATAAGGGAATTTATATGGTACACACACAAATGCACCTTATTACATATTTTTGTGATATATGTTACATATTTTTGTAGCAAATATTAGGTATTTTTTTGGAAAGAGTTACAACAATTTGTAATTCAAAAATGAAATTAAATATTTTGTAGTAATGTTGCAAATTTTTCTATCTAAACATTTTCGAATAAAAAAATATATAATCTTACACAAATGCATAATTTCATTACTAGACCATAATTTATTGTAACTCTATAAAAAAATATATATATAATATTTACCATAAATACTATAGCATTGACCGCCATTACAATGGGATTTATTTGTATTTGATATGAGGTTATTTCAAACTATGCAAACATGCATGTAAAATTTACTCCTTAGTCAAAGTAATTTTTTTGAATAAAATAGGTCCACTAAACTGAGCTACAAAAATTAATAAAATTAGGAGAAATGACTATTTAGGAGAAATTTTGAAAAATTATTATATAATAATAAAAAAATTATAATTCTAATTATTAATATTCATAAAATTTATTACTTTTTGTAAAAAAAACTCTCACTCACTACTGGTCCATAATTCTCCCATAAAATTACATACATACGTTGGTTTACTTGTGAGAAAAATAATCAAAGTTTCATCACAACCAAATATTTTTGTTTTATTTTATGATTGATCACCTAAAATATAATGAGACTTATAGGTTTATTCCAATTATATTTTTCAACAAAAAAGATTTTTTACAAATTATTTTATCATAATATATATTTTTTTAATTTTTATTTTTGTAAAAAAAAATTCTTATATTTGATTGTAAGATTAAAATTAATATACTAATTGTTGTATTAGTGGTTATGGTGGAGTGATAGGGGTGGTGGAGGCGGTGATAGTTGAGATGTGGCGATGGTAGACAGATGGTGATTGTGGTAGTGACAATGATGACAATAGTGTGGTTGGTAAGCTTTAAGTTAAGAAAATGTTTTTACCTTTTAATAGCAAAAATATTTTCCACTCAAATAAATTTATTTTTCAAAAATAAAAAATATATATATATATATACAGGGGCGGAGGGATGTGGGGGGGGGTCACATGCCCCCCTGACTTTTGAAATTTTTTATTTTTTATTTTTGATTTTTGATTTTTAAAGATTTGTTTGTGCCTATATACACTTACACAGCAGTCCAACCCAATTTGACTAAAACAAACAGACACGCACACAAGGCCACAATTTCCAAACACACTAACACACACGCAAACATGCTGACACAACGCTAATCTAATTATTTATTTTATTTTTTTTTATTCATGAAAAACGGCAGCAAGATTTTTTTTTTTTTTTCTCTTTATCTCTCTTTGTTACTTTGTAATTTATTAACTCGTGATTCACCAGATTAGAATCACACAATACAAATTTAGGATCACACTACAACCTTAGTATCTTCTTTTCATTATTTACAAGTAACTTTTTTATGATTTTTTTAAAATAAAAATTATGAGTATCAATTTATAGTTATTTGTTAAGTTTTGATTTGTAAAAATTTTTTATTTGTTATTATTTACGTTAAAATAAGAGATTTTGATATGCTAAAATTATGAATCTTAATTGGTGGTGATTTATATTAAAAGTAGGCATTTTGGTTTGTTGTTGTTTGTGCTGAAATTAGGGATTTGATTTGTGCTACAATTAAAAATATTAATTTATAGTATATTTTATTTAAATTAGGGACTTTCATTTGTTATAATATAGGTATATTAGAAACTTTATTTGTTGTTATTTGTGCTAAATTTAAATTTTTTGATTTGTATTAAAATTGAAGATTTTGATTTGTGGGGGTTTGTGATTTTGATTATGAATTTTTATTTTGATTTTTATTTTTTAAAACAGTCATGTAGAAATATTTCAAAAGAAATCAAAATTGGAATCATCTCTTCCTCAAGAAAAAGATTATAATTATTCTTCCGCAAAACAACTTGATACATATATTATCGACATGCTATCCGGTAATGAGTTATCAAGGTTGAATGGAAATGCCGATCTTGCTAAGAAAATGGTGGAGATTGGAAGAGACAAAATATATTCATTGGTGTATTTGCTCTTGACTTTAACATTAATCTTGCATGTTGCAACTGCTACTGTTGAGAGGGTATTTTTAGCTATGAATATTGCGAAGAATCGGTTGCGGAACTGAATGGGTGATAAATGGATGAATGATAGCTTGGTTGTCTACATTGAGAGAGATTTTTGATGGCATTGACAATAATACTATTATGGAAAGATTTCAAAAGATGAAAACTCGTCGGGGTTAATTGTAAAAGTTTAAAATTAAAAACTTTTTGTAATGAATATTAATTTTTAATATTTAATATTAGTTTGAAAAATTATTATTATACTATTGTTATTGATTGGGGAAGAAAAATTTTGAGATTATAATTAATAAGTGCCCCCTACATTAAATTCCTGCCTCCGCCACTGTATATACACTACAACATTTTCTTAGTTTAGTGACATTTGAAAGTGCCACAAAACTATTGGTTTAATGACATTTTTTAGTCTTGTGGCATTTTGAACAAGTGCCATTTGTATCCGTGCCACGGTAGATACTAGTGCCACGGTAGATACTTGCAAGTGTCACTACACCATCATAGCTAAAAACTTTCAATGACATTTTGATGTCATCGTAAATATTATTTGTGGCACTATCAAGCGCCATTAAAAAAAGAGTTAGTGACACTTATAAGTGTCATTACACCATCAAGACTAAAACCTTTCAATGACAGTTCAATGTCATGGTAGGCACTATTCGTGACGCTATCAAGTGCCATTCGTGACGATAATTCGTTGTAGAACAATTTGATCCGCTCTTACGGAAACTGGAACCGCCAACCTCCTGCACCATAAACCTTATACACCACACTCTTCTCACTACACCTCTATAGCACCACATGATTATATATGCAACATATATTATTTATATAGTACATACGTCCATATTAATATAAAAGTATATGTATAAACATAATTATTTTATTAAATATAATTTATGTAAAATAAACTATTTACTAGCAAAATAAAAAAAGACTACTTTTGGCGATTAAAAATATTTTTTAGTCGCCAATTCTATATTTTTGGCTACTAATTATTTTTTAGTTGTTAAAAAACTTAACTTTTGCCGACCAAAATCGGATTTGGTTGCCGAAGATGCACTTTCAGCTACCAAAATTTTGGTCGCCAAAAAATTTAATTCCCGCCTTAGGATTTTAGTTCTCCCGCGCTAAAAATGACCACTTTTGGCGACTAAACTTATTTTTTAGTCGCCAATTGTAGACTTTTGGTTACTAAAATTTTTTTTGGCACCAAAAAACTTTACTTTTGGCTACTAAAATTTTTTTAATCGGTAAAACCCATATAATCAGCGACCAAACTTATTTTTAGTCGCCAATTGTAGACTTTTGGCTACTAAATTTTTTTAGTCTCGAAAAAGCTTTACTTTGGGCTACTAAAAATTTTTTAGTCACTAAAACCCATATAATCAACGACCAAACTTAGTTTTAGTCGTTAATTGTAGACTTTTGGCTACTAAAATTGTTTAATCGCCAAAAAGCTTTACTTTTGGCAACTAATGCTGTTTTGGTTGCTGAAAACTATACTTTCAGCGACCAAACTTTTTTTGGTCAAGAAATTTAGTCGCCGAATGTGTTTTTTCCTGTAGTGTATATTGAGTTTAATTTATTTATTTTTAATCATTTACTGCATTTTAAAAATTTAGAAAATATATTGGCATTTTTTGTTTTTTCAAAAATGCCATTATAAGCTTGGAAAGTTTTTGGCTTAATGGCATTTCTCAAAATACTATAAAATATTGGCTTATGACACTTTTCACTTAAGTGCCATAAAAAGTAATTTGCACCTATCTAGTGTCCTGACATTTTTTAAAAAATGCCTTTGCGACTAAAGTTTAGTGGCACCTATTGGTAAATGTCACGAACATAATTTTTTGTGTCATTATTTTATGAAATGTCATAAAATTGATGTGACATTTCTTTATTGAAATGCCACTAGAGCCTTATATGTTTGTGGTTCTGTGGCATTTTTCTAAAACATTTAATGCCAATTTTTATTTTTGTGCCATTTTGTAAAAACATGCCACTAGTGTAGTGTCACTAAAGTGTAAATTTGTTGTAGTGACATTTTTGTTGTAGTGAAGTAACACTTTTTTTAATTGAAATGTCACTAGAGCCTTGTATGTTTGTGGCTCTATGACATTTTTTTAAAAAAAGCCACAAAATATTCTTTTTGACATTTTTTTAAAAATATGCCACTAATATGGTATCACTAAAATGTTTTTTTTGTTGTAGTGATATATATTTGCAAAAACAAAGAAAGTAAAGTATTCTGCCAACATGAATGACTTGTTAAAATAGTTCACAAAGGTTCAATTTTTTTTTGTGATTAGTAAAAAGAATTTTATTGATGAATTCAACATGTATTACAAGAGAACAAACATCAATAAAGCACAGGGAAAAGCAAAAAATATCATAGTAACCTTCCACAAAGTTTCAATGACACACAAATACACGTGTAAATAGAACCTCAATTACATTTAAAAAAAATTTTGAGGTCCCAAAATTTCTACAAAAAATTTTACCAAATGTCTTACGTAAATATGAATACCACAAACATGGATGTGGGTCCTACAATATATGGTTCCGCAAGATTTGGATTGTGCGGGGGTGCACAACAACCACTGTTATGCAGTCAAATTGGCTCATTTCGATAATCCGAACCGTTCACATTTCAGAATATATTAAGTTGAACATATCTGCAAACAATCAAATTAATCAGATATTGTTTACCCATTCATCCACTCACATTTGTATCTACAAAAATAAATAACAATTGTGATTTAAAGTATTAAAATGAATACAAATGTGAGTGGATGAAAGGATAAACAATATCCGATTAACTTGATCTTTTGCAGGTATATTCTACTTGATGTGTTCTAAATTGTGAATGGTTCGGATTATCGAAATGGGTCCCGAATCCGATTCGGCACCCATGTAAAATATTTGGTATAATTTTTATTTATTTTTTATCCTTATCATTACTCGTTATCTAAAAGGCTAATAAATGTTGACAAGTGTCTTCGTGCACTTGATAAGGTATATTTATTATGAATTGAGTTATACGCATTAATTGGTGTATTAATTAGTGTATTAATTGATGATGTGACATAATTTTAGAGGGTTTAAGTCTTTATAGTTTGTATAATGGGTGTGATTCATAATTTTGAAGTAATAATGTCACAGCATATATTGGTATGCTAATTAATATATTAATTAGTGCATATAGCACCACTGATTTATTATTGTATTAATTTGTTTTGTATGTAATAACTTGTTAATGCTAATTTAATGTTGTATTAAATAGTCTTACGTTTAATAACATTCTATTTTTACTTATTAATTAAATTAGATGTATTTAATAAGTTTTTGTTTTTAACTTATTATTTAAAATTTAATAAATTTCAATGCTTGTTAAATGAAATAAACTATTATTATTTACTTTTTATAAAGTGCCTCAAGAATACTTGTTAGCATGACCCTTTTAATTAAGGATTTTGCTAGCAAGTGTCCTAGAGGCATAAGAAAAAGATAAAATGAGTGTGGAACCAATACATTTTTCACTAATTTTAAATATTTTTTAATTTTTTCACTATTTTTAAAACACTTTTTACACTAATCTCAACATTAAATAATATATAAGGGGTATTTGTTAGTATTTGCCTTTGATTAATGCTCATTTATAAATATCCATCATTCACAATTCACAATTCACAAAGCCAAGACAACAAGATCTAACAAAGCATAATACCTGAAAATGGCCTGGTCCTTATGCCCAGGTAAAGATTAGGTTTTGCTTAGGTTTGGTTTAAATCATGTTTCAACTTAGTTGGGACATGCACTTTTTCTCATAAAAATGTACTTATTATTGAGTTTAATTCTCTACTTTGAGTTAATAATTCTTTTTTCCTTTTTTTTTCTTTTTTTTTTGTACCTATTAAAGAAAACAAAAGATTAGTTGATATATTGTTATGTTGTGACCGATAATGATATGTTTCCCAATGAGCTATTTAAAATTATGTGTAGAAGGTTAATACAAGTTGTTATATTAATGCAGGTAAGGTTTCATGGCCTGAGCTCCTTGGGGCAGATGGAGAAACAGCGGCAGCGACAATTGAGAGGGAGAATTCTCCAGTTAAAGCCGTGATCCTGCTGAAGGGATCTTGTATTACGGATGATTTTGTCTGCACTAGGGTTCGCATTTTTGTTGATAAGAGTGGAATTGTTGTTTTTTTTTGGTTCCTAAAGCTGGTTAGAGTACTTTGAAGTGATTCATTGTTGCTTTGCTTGTTGATTATGATTTACTATGCTATTTTAAGGAAGCCCCAAGAAAAAAAAGATTAATGGAGTTTGTATTCTCCATGTAATTTTAATAAGAGTGGCTTACAAGAGAGTCAACTGTAGTGTTTTTTTTTTTTTTTTTTCTCTCTCTCTCTCAGAATTAGTACCTCAACAATGCTTTGAATTTTATTTCTTTCGACATTTTGGGTTAGGTTTTTATTTTTTTGTCTGCCCTAGTATAGTTGGTTGCAGGGCCGGCCCTGTATTTTCGGGGGCTTAAGACGAAACAAAAACGGAGGCCTATATTCACAAAGAAAATTATCCTATTTCGTATCACTATCGTCGATTGATACCAAAATAGATATCAAAATGTATTATACAAAAAAAAAAAAGTTACCAAAATTAGGAAAACTTTATTCAATTAAAATGTATTGGATATGTATTGAATTAATTGTTGTGTATTGAATATGTTGTTTATGAGTGTGGTTGAGTGTGGTTGCATTGTTGTTTATTGAATATGCTGTGTATGAATGTGATTGAGATTGAATTAATTATTTATTTCACTAAAATCTGATAAACAAGAAAAGTAAAAAAAATAGGGTAAATTTATTTATTCTACTATAATTTGATAAAGAAAGAAAAAAAAATTAAGGGCCCTATTTTGGGTCACTAACATTTTGTATATGTATATAATGTTTCTCATTCAAGGGCCATCAACATTTTATATATATTTAATTTCAATTGGGCCAAACCACACTTATAAACAAATATGGGCTCAGCAGAATATTTTTGGGTCTTTTGAATTGGTCCTAAAACAATAAAAATGATTTGGATCTATTTATATTTGTAATATACTATAATACTTTTCTAAATTTAGAGGCCCTACTTTGGGCCAATTTTTTGGGGCCCAAGTCACAGGCCTCAATGGCCTTAGCCCAGATCCGATTCTGGTTGGGTGACTAACAATATCTGCAATTGGTAGAAAAAGAATAGAAAAAATTATATCATGTAATGGTTAGACTGCCAATTTTTGAATTAAAAGAAGGAACAAGCCTACAAAGACAAAAACTGATCCTATAGACACTACTAACAAAACTCGGTAAAATCTTGTCTATCATGTTGTGTCCAATTTTGGGATAAACTTTTGGATTCATAGAAGAGGATAGAAGAAAAGTCCAGAGGAAATGGTTAATTGCATTGTTGAACTTATTTTAATTTTTTTATTTATATCAGAAAATAAAATTTATTAATACTAAAAACAGGGCACATTGCATGGGATCATGCAAAATCTTAAACATGAATTCTCGAATAATAAGTAAAAAAAAAAAAAAAAATCCTAATATATTGACATTGTTTTTAATAAGAAAATAAAATAATGTAAATATATGTACTTTTAAAATTGCCCTCGACAAGATTACATATTTTGAGATATGACTCTTGATCTAAATCGGGCATCTGTATCATCAGTATCAAATATGTTCTTGGCTGAACTAATTAAAAATTGGAAATTTTTCAAAAAAGATCCCGAATTTGATCCTTGTAACAAAAGTCTTGAGTTTTTAATTTTGTTAATTCAAATCTTAATCCTTTATTGTTTTTAATCTAAGCTATCAATCTATTTTCATTAAGTAAAACCGATTAAAAAAAAAAAGAAGAAGATATTTTAGTCATTAAAATCAATGTAGGTGTACATAAAATGTCTAAAATATTTTTTTTATTAAGTTTAATAACTAAAATACAAATTTTTTCATTAGTTTTACTTAATAAAAATAAACTACTGATTTATATTGAACAAAAAATATAGAGAATTTAAATTGACAAAATTAAAATTCAAGATTTATTTTGTTATAAGGGTCTAATCTTGGGAATTTTTTTAAATTTTTCCTTAAAAATATTATATAGACACTTAAAAGAATAATAGTAACTATTCAATTTTACTAAAAACCAAGAATTCAATAAATGTCCAATGAACATGTAGTGCTATATTGTGCACATGTTCAAATGCATTAAAAATTGAGAAGATTTTACAAATAAGTGATAAATTTTATATGCATTAATAATGAAAATTATAAAATTTTTCATGAATCTGTATTAATTTTTTGGTTAGTACCACTTACAGGTAATTTTCCCTTAAAAAGTTAACAAATTCAACTAATTCAGTGTAGTTATTTTTTTTTTTCGGGGGGTGCAAAATGTATTAAAAATTCAAATTGTTAGCGCATGGCTCTTTCTTTTTCATTGAATAGCAGGGTTTAATGTTTTAAATAACTAGTGTAAATTTTTTTGACCAATTTAATTTTAACAAAGGTTAATATTAAATGAATTATTAATTAATGCTACCCTTGACTGAAATACATTGGCCTAGTGTTATTAATGCACACTCAGAATTCACACAAAAATTTATTTCTGTTGTATTTAGTTGGGAGATTTAGAAATAGATTTGAAAATAGAAAGAGAAAGAGAAAGAGAAAATATAGGTGAAATGCGAATAAAATATACTTATAGTTTATTTAATTTCACACACATTTTTCCTTTCCAAATTCTTTCCTAAATCCTCAAACTAAATACAACCTTAAATATGTCATAATAACATTTTTTGAAATTTATGAATTATAAAAGAATTGTCAATAGTTTAATAGGTAAATGATATTTTAGCAATGAATAATATCAAAATTATTCATGAGAGTGTCAAAGATTTTGCTTGACTAATCCCTAGGTATATGTAATGTCACTGTCTCACATATATCAAACAATTATACTGGCCTAAAATCCTAAACAGGAATCTCAAGGGAGAGTGATGAATGATATAATAAACTAGTGGTCCAATCCGGAGTTTTAAACTTACGACTTCCCATAATGTTATTTTTTATATTTTTCTGATAAAATGTCAAATAGATTTGCTATATGTCTCATCATGATGTATAAACAGGAACAATGGGATTGTCAAGTTTTAGTTATAGCTAACCATTGCGTCAAATTTAGCATAAAATTTAACAATACTAAAATATAGCACAAAATCTAACTTGCTATCGAAGAGCTCAAAAGTGAACTTCATACTATTTTTTTTGCTTGTTTGTGTGTGTGGGGGGCAATAACAACCCTTTTCAAAGATATTTTTTTTAAACAATGTGAAAAAGTGCTTAATAATTTTGTTTCTTTCTTTCTTTCTTCTTTTCTTTTTTGGTCTTATTTTGTTTTGTACACTATTATGAAAACCCTACTTATGATTCTTTTTTGATAGTATTTTATTGTCAATTATAAATACATATTATTTGACCCCCTCTGTGTATAGATCTTGCATCCGCCACTTGATAAGTGTCAAGAATATGAGGGTACTATGAATGTTTTAGGCTAAAAGTAAGCACAACGTGCACATACATATATATATATATACATATTTTAGGCACGAGCATTGGATTTGTATTTAGCGTGGTGAGCCCGTATGAGCCAACATATATATATATATATTGAGAGGGAGGTTTGCGACCGAAATGTTGGGCCGAGTCGGTTGGGCCGGAGTCAAGAGTTTCTGCTCAGCCTGTCTTTAAGTGCGTATTAAACTGAGGTCTTACTCCAGTTGGCGCGAGAATAGTTGTGGATTACCGGTCTGGGGAGTTATGTACTATTTAGAGTTGGGCAGGATTAGTCCTTCTGACGTGGTGAACCGAGCTTCTGTTCGGTTGTAGCCAAGGAGCTTGGTTGAGCCATGGTACGGAGTTGTCAAAGAAACCGGACGAGTAGCTCGGTTGTTGCGTGATGGCATGGCTACATATTGAGCGTATCTCGGTCAAGAGTGTTATGCAGCGCCACGAGACTGAAGGAAAGGGATTGCACTGTCCGTGCGCGTTGAAGCCATTTGGCGGTTTTGTTAGGTGGTGTTTAGCTGTATTTGCACTGACACGTGGGAAAAGGGAAAGGAGAGCAGGTCCTCGCGTCCAAAGGTGAATGGACGCAGAAGCGCGCACAGAAGTTATATAAACGGAGCTGCGCCCCCAAACTCAGGTCTAGAACATCCTAAAATCAGAACTCACCTACCACTTTGTCTCCTCCCTTCTCTCTCTCTCTCTCTCTCTCTCCTTCTCCCTTTAAGTGTACTAACTTGATCGTCAGAGGGGTTTTCCGGCAACACACCGCCGGGTACCCTCAGTGTATTCTCAGGTCGGTCGAGGTGGAGCGCAGCTTGGGCATAAGGTGTACGGGCAACATCGGATATTTGGCTCCCGTACAATTGGCTCCGTCTGTGGGAAACTTTCTCCGACACACAAAACCTTGTCCTCCAAGCTCTTCCAATCACCCTCCATGGTGAACAACGACGACGTACCATTGTCCGCCATTGACGGTATTACCCCAGAGTCCATCCGGGGAAAAGATGGTCTTCCTGTCGTCCCTGCCATGGCTGGTTTGAAGACCTCTCCTCGAAGACTCCCCAGAGATGCGCGAGACAAGCGCGCAAGGAGTACCGATCACTCGCGAAGCCCCAACGGGCACCGGCGTCGAAGAGAATCGCACACTCACCGCTTGGAGCATAAGCTGAGAGATCAAGACGCCATCATCCGAAGGTGCTCACAAAATCCTTCACTTCCTTGGTGCAACAAATAAAAAATCATTATCATTGGTAAGCTCATTTTCCTTAGAAGTGTTTAGAAGAGTTACTCCTGCTATGCTTTTGATTGACTACTTATTGATTAGAATGACATGGCACTATTTGGGTGAAGATAAGTCGAAAGCTCATTTTCCTTCCAAGTGTTTAGAAACATAGACATGGAAGGATTGTTTGTTGTAGTTCATGAAGCTGTTCATAAATTATTTTAGTTTATTTTTAAAATTTTGTGTTGAAGTATATAGTATAATTTCGGTTTATAATTTATGAAATAAAAATAACTTGAATAAATTTTTTTTTTTTTAAATTGATTACAAACAAACAAGAACATAAATATTTTAGAGGTGGATTCTCTCCCGTCCATAATCTAGATTGGAAGGTGTTGTTCAGGTCTATGGAGCTTATCACGAGTTGCGTTTCAATAATCCGAACTATTCATTTTGTTAGGCACTTCATGTATATCATCCATACAAAAATTTAGATCTATCTGATAACCATATCATATTTAATTTATTGTTTTTGTCACCAAAAAAATAGACAATAATTGTATTTTTAAAAATAGACCATTCATTTTTTGTTGTAACAAACGCAATAAATTAAATAAATTATGATTATTAGATTGATCTAATTTTTTGTGTAGATGATATACACAAAGTGCTCAAAATGAACAATTTGAATTATTAGAATGAGACCCACGGTGAGCCCTATGGGCCGGAACAGTGCCCTTCAAATAAAAAACCCAAATTCATATATTTATTTTTGAGTAGTCTACACTCTTTCAATCATTTCTCTCCACAAATCTTGATGCAATGCCAAAATTATCGGAAAGTTACTTTTGGGATTTAAATCTATACACAAAATTGACCTAATTTCAACTCCGAAAGAAAAAGCTATGCATGTTTGACTTTTTGATTAATAATTTTTAATTTTTGAAAAAGTATTTTTATTTGTGTCATATCAATCAACATCTTCCTTCTATTTTTTTATATATCTTTTTTATAAAAAATTAAAAAAATACACGTATTTAGAATATCCCAAACCAAATAAGCCCGTTATCTTTTAGTCATATTATAATATTTTTTTGATAACTTAATATCCAGCCTTATGAACCAACTAATTCGGAGAACAAATTGCACCGTTTACTAGCAGGTCAATTAAAGGGATGGCAATGGGGGTTAATGGGGTGGATATTAATTCCACATCCCCATTCCCCTATAATAAATTTTTCTCATTCCCCATTCCCCATTCCCCATGGGTACCACCCTCCCCATATCCTAATGGGTTTGGATTTTCCCCAACCCACTTTAATCCCCATTTTTATTTTATTTTTATTTTTTATATTTAATGTTAACAATAACTTTTTTTTTTTTTAAAGGTTCACAACAAAAGCTATATATACCTTCAATTTTTTTTTTCTTTTTTTTAATATATTTAATGTTAACAATTTTTTTTTTTTAAGGTTCACAACAAAAGCTAAATATACCTTCAAAATTTTTTCTTTTTTTTTTAATATATTTAATGTTAACAACTCCTTTTTTTTTTTTTTTTTTTTTTTTTAAGATTCACAATAAAAGCTAAATATACCTTCAATTTTTTTTCTTTTTTCTTTTTTTTTAATATATTTAATGTTAACAACTCATTTTTTTTTCTTTTTTTTTTTTAAAGGTTCACAACAAAAGCTATATATACCTTCAATTTTTTTTCTTTTTTTAATATATTTAATGTTAACAAAATTTTTTTTTTTTTAAAGGTTCACAACAAAAGCTAAATATACCTTCAAATTTTTTTCTTTCTTTTTTAATATATTTAATGTTAACAACCTTTTTTTTTTTTTTTTTTTTTTTTTTTTTTTTTTTTTTTTAAGGTTCACAACAAAAGCTAAATATACTTTCAAATTTTTTTCTTTTTTTTTAATATATTTAATGTTAACAACTCCTCTTTTTTTTATTATTATTATTATTTTTTTTAAAGGTTCACAATAAAAGCTAAATATACCTTCAAATTTTTTTCTTTTTTCTTTTTTTTTTAATATATTTAATGTTAACAACTCCTTTTTTTTTTCTTTTTTTTTTTAAAGGTTCACAATAAAAACTAAATATACCTTCAAATTTTTTTCTTTTTCTTTTTTTTTAATATATTTAATGTTAACAACTCCTTTTTTTTTTTCTTTTTTTTTTTAAAGGTTCACAATAAAAGCTAAATATACCTTCAAATTTTTTTCTTTTTTCTTTTTTTTTAATATATTTAATGTTAACAACTCCTTTTTTTTTTTCTTTTTTTTTTTTAAGGTTCACAACAAAAACTAAATATACCTTCAATATTTTTTCTTTCTTTTTTAATATATTTAATGTTAACAATTTTTTTTTTTTTTTAAGGTTTTAGCTAAATATACCTTCAATCTTTTTTCTTTCTTTTTTAATATATTTAATATTAACAACTTATTTTATTATTTTTTTAGGGTTCACAACAAAAGCTAAATATACATTCAATCTTATTTTATTTTATTTGGTTCAACAACAAAATCAAATACACATTAATTAATTAATTAAAAATTTTGTTTTATAATAATCAAATATATAATTTTGAGACAATCAAATAAGTTTTAGTAATTAAAAAAAAATGTGGAAGAACGTGGAAGATTAAAAAAAAAATTACAACCATCTCTCTCTCTCACTCTCACTCTCTCCCCTACATGTTATAAGAACCTGTTTACAATGTTATAAGAGCCTGTTTGAAGAAATAAAATGTGAAAGAACCTGTTTGAAGAAAGTGTTATAAGACCCATATTAAATTGCATCAGGGCATAAATAAGGAATTGTTTGTTGATCTCTTAGCCACGGACATTTTAGACATTAAACCATCTTTCTTTTAGCAAATTTGAGCCATTCATTTTAATTTATCCAAAATCTAATTATACCTTTTAACAAATCTGAACCATTCATTTTAAGATATCTATGCCTTACCACACCAAATACATCCTCCATCTTCTTCCTTTAGTCCCCCATGAATTTTGTTGTTTGTTACTTTTAAAAAACAAAAAATGTTTTTTCAATTAAATTTTTATTAATTTCACAACACCATCATCACTATTCTCACCTTCACACTACCATCACCATAGCCATTACCATCATCACTACCGCCATCACCCCACCACTATGTTACAATCTCTACTTTCACCTTCGTTCCATCACTACCACCACCAAATATAAAAAAATATTTTTTTAATTTTTTTTATAAAAAATATTTTTCATTAAAAAATATTTTCTATCTAAATAAATGAAGCATAACATTGGGAAACAAGCTGATTTCAGTTAAATCTGTCCATAACTAAGAAAAATTCTTTTATTTTAAAAAAAATTATTTAGTAAGACTTTGTATCCCCTTTTTGTTTTTCCAGCAAATAAATCTTTGTACCTATCATTTCTAACCAATCACGACTCATGCTTGTTTCGATTCTCTATAATTTCCTTATTTTCAAATACATTCATATATATAAATATATTGTATAAATTGTGTGATAACATGAAATAAATATATTCATACTCGTTAATTGAAATTTCAGAACAAACAAACCATTCTGAAAATTACAATACATAACAAAATAAAATAACATAGAAAAGCAAACCGAAACCTGCACTAGACAGCGTCCTTAATTTTTTTAAATAAATTTAAAAAATTCTAGATATGCATAAAATTTGACAAGAATAATTGACAATGTTAATTAATGTGTATTTGATTTTATTATTGAGCCAAATAAAATAAAATAAGATTGAATGTATATTTAGCTTTGGTTGTGAATCTTAAAAAAAAAAAAAATTTGGTTGTGAACCTTAAAAAATAAAAAAAATAAAATAAATAAAAAAATATTGAATGTATATTTAGCTTTGGTTGTGAATCTTAAAAATTAAAAAAAAATGGTTGTGAACCTTAAAAATAAAAATAATAATAAAAAAAAAGATTGGAGGTATATTTAGCTTTGGTTGTGGATCTTTAAAAAAAAAAAAAAAAAAGAGTTTTTTGTGAACCTGAAAAAATAAATAAATAAATAAAAGAAAAAATATTGAATGTATATTTAGTTTTGGTTGTGAATCTTAACAAAAAAAAAAATTGTTTTTTGTGAACCTGAAAAAATAAATAAATAAATAAAAGAAAAAAGATTGAATGTATATTTAGTTTTGGTTGTGAATCTTAAAAAAAAAAAAAAAAAAAAAAAGTTTTTGTGAACTTGAAAAAAAATATATAAATAAATAAAAGAAAAAAGATTGAATCTATATTTAATTTTGGTTGTGAATCTTAAAAAAAAAAAAAAAAGTTTTTTGTGAACCTGAAAAAATAAATAAATAAATAAAAGAAAAAAGATTGAATGTATATTTAGTTTTGGTTGTGAATCTTAAAAAAAAAAAAAAAATTTATGAACCTGAAAAAATAAATAAATAAATAAAAGAAAAAAGATTGAATGTATATTTAGTTTTGGTTATGAATCTTAAAAAAAAAAAAAAAAAAAAAGTTTTTTGTGAACTTGAAAAAAAAATAAATAAATAAAAGAAAAAAAATTGAATGTATATTTAGTTTTGGTTGTGAATCTTTAAAAAAAAAAAAAAAAAAAAAAAAAAACAAACAAACAAACAAACAAACTAACAAACAAACAAACAAACATATGGGGGAAATTAGTAGGTACCCATCCCCAACCCATCCCCAGTGGATATTTAAAGAATATCACCTACCCTACCCAATGGATAAGAAAAAAGGAAAAAATTCATATATTTGGGTTGGGTCTCCATGGATACCCACAGGATAAGTTATCCATTGCCATCCAAAGACGGTATGGATTGACCCTATTTTTTTTGTTACAGTGTTACTCTGCCTTTTTCTTTGTGCTTTTTAGTGACTACCCATTTACAATGGCATGGCACCGGGTGGTTCTTATACAAATATGGATTGGAGTAGTGATTTAAAAACTTGATTAAAACATAAGTTTAAAAAAATTACTCTTATCTTATAATATTTATCATTCATTTTCAATATTTTTTTTTAATTTAAACTTTTTAAATCACAAATAAATAATTATAATATATTTAAGTTATTGTTTCAACAAAATAAATATTATATATAATTGCTTTTACCTAATCTTGATAGAGTTTAAAATCAGCTCTCTCTCTCCTTTTTTTTTATTTATTTAAATTTTGTGTCCTAACTCAACATAAGTTATGTTTATGAAAGTTGTCCGGTTTTGTTATTATTTTTTATGTAAGGATAGATTTTTAGTAAATTCTTAATACGCTGAAAAAATAAAGTGTACAGAGTTGATGCATTTTGAGCATGGTCACACAACATCAACTTTAAATATATACCATCTATTTTATATTATGATTTTTTTTTATATGAATTACACACTTTATAAAATTAAAAGGGGTAGATTACAAATACACCTCCTGAGATTTGCTTAAAGTACAGATTGCCTACTGTAGTTTGGAAAATTATAAACACCCCCTTGTTAAAAAAAAAATTATTTAATAGAATTAACTAAAAAACTAAAATTGATAATTGCTCTTCTATACAGTAATAAAATTACTTAAATTATCAATTGAAACATATTTCTAACATCATTAAAAATTGTTAATTGATTTGATGATTTATTAATAAAAGAAGCGATTTGTTACAAAATTAGAAACCTTCGGGGATGGAATGCAATTTTCAGAACTACAGGGGACAATTTGTATTTTAATCAAACCTCATGGGGTGTATTTTTAATTTACCCAATTAAAAAACAATAAAATTTTTGCTAGACCTAACATTCAAAGGTGTTTGTGCTGGAATAGCTGGAGGATTGTTTTTACTTATTGCTTCTTGGTGGCTGTACAAAGTAATGAAGAAAAGAAATGACAGGAAACGAAAGGAAATATTCTTCAAGCGAAATGGTGGTTTCTTGCTACAACACAAATTATCTTCAAGTGATGGCAGCGAAAAAATCAAATTGTTTAATTCGAATGAGTTGGAGAAAGCCACCGATCATTAACATGAAGATCATATTCTCGGCCAAGGATGCCAAGGTACAACTAATTCCTTATCGTGCATTGATTTCTTGCAACTAATTTCTTTCAGGTTGGATAAGGGTCAAGAATATGAGGGCACTTATGAATGTTTTAGGCCAAAAGTAAGCACAATGCGTGCATATATATATATATATATATATATACACATCAGGCACGTGCATTGGACTTGTATTTAGCATGGTGAGTGAGAATGAGCCAACATATATATATGTCGCAATAGGTTAAATAGCTGCTATTTCATAAATCTAGGATTTGATTTCAAGCAAAATTTATGATTTTGTTTTCTCTAATTTCAATAAGATTTGTTCAAAATTCATTTTTCTAAATTTTTAATCAATCACTTACTTTCAATTAATTTTTTAACAGGTACTGTTTACAAAGGCATGTTGTCAGATGGAAGAATCATCGCTGTTAAAAAGTCTAAGGTTGTCGACGAAGGACAAGTTGAGCAATTCATCAATGAGGTCGTCATTCTTTTACAAATCATTCATAGGAATATGGTGAAGCTCTTGGGTTGTTGTCTAGAGACAAATGTTCCTCGGCTAATATACGAGTTCATCCCAAATGGAATGCTTTCTCAACATATTCATGATCCAAATGAAGAGTTCCCACTATCATGGGAGATGCGCTTTCGAATTGCCACAGGAGTTGCTGGAGCTCTTTCCTACTTGCATTATGCAGCTTCCATACCCATCTATCATCGAGACATGAAGTCAACCAACATACTCTTGGATGATAAATACAAGGCAAAAGTTTCTGATTTTGGAACTTCAACTTCAATTGATGTTGATAATACTCATTTGACCACACGAGTATAAGGAACCTTCGGGTACTTGGATCCAAAGTACTTCCAATCAAGCCAATTTACTGATAAAAGTGATGTTTATAGTTTCGGGGTTGTTATTGTTGAGCTTTTAACTGGGCAAAAACCAATCTCTTCCACTAGATTCTGAGAAAGCAGGAGTTTAGTCACACATTTCATGGAATCAATGGAGGAAAATTGTCTACTGGAGATTCTTGATCCACGGATTCTCAAGGAGGGTCGGAGAGAAGAGATGATTGCTGTTGCTCACCTCACAAAAAGATGCCTAAACTTGAATGGGAAGAAGAGGCCTCTATGAAAGATCTAGCAGTTGAGTTGGAAAGAATTAGAATCTCACAAGGAAGTTTAACCATTCACCAACGCTATGACGAAGTTGAATACAATACAACTGATTTGACTGAGGCTTGGGATGTTGCCTCAACCTCACTAGGGACATTTTTAGATAGTGGGAATGGCACAGCTTTATCATTTGATGTGCAACCACTATTGCATACCATGTAGTGAAGTATAAACTATACATACAATGCTTCTCCGTCCTAGATATTTACCATAAAGCTTTGTTATTCAAATGTTAATTATGTACTAGTATGTAATGTTACAAACATATGCACTAATTGCTAATGCTTTGGATTGGCAATAATAGTAGTTTTCTATGCCATATTTCCTATTGATAAAATCATTTGCCAAGAACAAACTGGATTCATTTGTTTGATCGAATACCCTAAAAGCTGCTCTGATCTTGATCAAATCCACAATATTAATCCAACTAGATTGAGGTCTATTAAAGATGATATCATTGCTGTGTAGTTCATAAAGTCTCACATAGTCGCAAAGAAAAGTTATCTCTATATTTGTTTCTCCAAATTGGAGTAATCCCACCTAAACCACCACTATCAAAATCTCAGTCTAGACTTTCCGAGCGAAGTTACATAAAAAGGATAGGATGTTTGGTTGATTACTCATGTGTGATATAAATCGTAGGAAGACTTGACAGAAAAAATAAATAAATAAACACCATCTTTGCCTCTCTTCCAAATTAAGTTGTCCTTATAAATAAGTCTCAATTGGACTGTTTCCAATAAATTGAGTAATATTCCACATGATTCTCTTTTTTCTCATTCAAATAAAGATCTTCTAAATCTGAAATTCCAAACTATGTTGTTTGTTCTCATCAACAGAACGACCTCAGCCACACTTTACAATCTTTTTGCAAAGAAAGTTTAAAAAGTCCAGAAAATCTGTGTTTGAAGAAACAATTATGAGACCAATTATCCTTCCAAAACTATATCTGCAATCTATTTCGCAGTTTTGAGTTGAAGTTTTCATTTTAACACTGTCCCAACTTTATCAATCATATGACTCTGGCCAACCTCCACAATTCCTTTCCATAAACCTGAAGCAACACCTTCCCTCATTAGCAATGGGATCAATCATTCATTTCCATTCCTATTATATTTGTGAACAATAAGCTTCCTCCATAAAGAGTCATTTTTTCTCTCCCAAATCTCTCCCATCATTTTGAGAGATGGGGTGAGGTTTGGTGGTGAAGGAGAATCTATGTGATGACCCAAATCTTTTTTTTAAAAAAATAGTCAGTGCATAATTTAATTGAGCAAATTTTCGGATTTGGCTGTTGTGTAAATTTTGTACGAAAACAGTTCGGTTTTGTATTTTTTAAAAATAGTTCTCAATCTCAAAAAATTATGAAATTTTTATATGTTGTTCACATACTAGTCTAGCACCTTGGGTTAAACGTTCAGAATTTATTGACGAATATTTATTTTATGAAAATTCACGGACTGATCGGTGTTCGGTCTAGTGTATAGCAGAATTTGAAATTGAGTTTTGGGTGTTTGGACCATGATTTGAGATAAATTAGTTGGGTTTATTTTGGTATATAATTAGACCATGTTTAACTTATGGGTGAGACCCATGACTTAGATTCAATTTAATTTGAATTTGTTTATGATTTATATTTAATTATTTGGTCCCTTTTAATTATGTGATTGATAAGTTATTATTATTTATTATATGAGATTATAATAAATATTTGAAAGTTGAATTTATGGTGGGTACCATATGGTGAAAAAATTATATATTTTATAGTGAATGAAATGAGTGCATATTTCATAGTGAGCAAAATATTATATTTTGTGGTGTACAAAAATATTATATTTTATGGGGAGAAAAATTATATCATTTTATAATTTATATTATAAAACTTGAAGGTATTATTACAAAAAAATTATATTTTTGGGAAACCAATTTATTTTTGGGAAGGCAACCCACGTGGATTGTCCCCCTCTCCTTCTTTCCTTATCCTTTCTTTCTTTTCCCTTTCTTTTCCTTTCATTTTTTCTTTTGTTGGTTGCAGAGGCTCCTGTACGCTTCTCTCTCTGCCTTTTTATTTATTTTCTATGGTTACTAAAGCTTTGAGCTTACAGTGGTAGTCTTTAGAGTGAGATTTTGCAAAAGTGTTGTAAATGAAAATCGGAGAGCTCATCGTGATTTTCGCAATGGTAGTCTTGGATTCATGATCGGGCAAGATTTGCCTTCTAGATCTACTCTTCTTCATTTCATTTGTGCCAAAAAAATTTGAAAGTTTCTTGGCTCGAGGTAGGGATTTTTTCCTACACTTCTTTATGTACTTTTACTTGATTATATGGAGCTTAGAGTTGTATATAATTTAATTAGAATTTTTTAACAATTTGTGATTTATTTTCTTAAAAGGGAAATTTGAGAAAAATAAAAAGCTGATGCCCAAATTGCGAAAGTGTAAACTTGGAATATGTTTGTAAGATTATGAAAGAGTTATGTTTTAAATTTGAACAAAAATGGACTTCGACTCGATCGGTTTTGAAATTTTTACCGATTTGCGACCAAAAGAGCATTTTTAAAGAAAATAAAGGAATTATGTTTAACTTTTGGGGCTTTTGATCAAAATAGAATGTCATAGTTGAATAATGCTTGGAGAATGAGTTTGGAAAGAAAATGATGTTTTCTTGGGCATTAACGGTATTATTTTGCTTAATGTATCTGTTGGAATAAAACCGACACGGTTAGAAATGGACCTTGAGAGGTTACCGGACGTGATTGTGATATGAAAACTAGTATAGTTGTTCATATTTAATGAGATGTGGAATAGATTGCATTTATCAAAATTTTTAGAATTTAATTGTTTAAATATCTGTTTAGAAATATCTATTTTGGACTATCGGGGAAGGATAGCCATGATTGTTGTAAAAATGCACGAGACTTAGGTAAATTGAACCACATTCCTCATTTGTTGCATTGGAAATTGCATTACATTCATTTCATTGGAAATGTATATGTTTTTTAGAAATGTTTGGAAATATATCTGTTTGCGAAAAGATGAATACTTGATGAATCAGGATAGGAGGTATAGAACCGCACGGTTAGGTGTCGAGCCTTCCAGTTTATTGGTAAAAATGACAGTGGTAGTGCATTAGGGCCTACTTGCAAACATGCACCTAGAGATTCACAAAGCCTGTATTCATGTAACAGATATGGTTTAAAATGGAAATGGTTTTATAGCTGTTGTTGCATCTCAGCATTGCATGCTTTATAAAAAGAGAGATAAACTGTTTTATCATGAGCATGGCATGAGCATACTCCTCTTTAGTCTTGTCATGATCCATATGTTGTGTGGTATATCTCTACTGGGCTGTGGCTCACCCTATAAGGGAAACCATTTCAGGTACAGGTGTTATGCCTCCTCCAAGGTATTGACTTGGGAGGACTCGGAGCTAAGGCTTTATTTTTGTTTTATTATTATTTGTTGAATGTAAGCTCAGGGCTGTATTTGCGTTGAGTTAAAACTCCATTTTGTGTAACCAAGAATGTTCTTGGATAAATTTGTAAGTCTGTAGGGCACTTATTATTTGTTCGGCTTCCATTTTGTACTTGTTGTAAAATGTATGCTTGGGATTGGAACTGGGGTATTGAGATGTGAATAGCATGTATTTGGCATTTGGGATTTAATGGAAATAGATATATGGAATAGTTAGCTATATATATGTGTTTGTTTATCAGATGGGTTTTGTAGCATAAATAGATATACCCTGCTCAATTTTCGGGACGTTACAATCTGTGTGAAAAGTTTGAACAAATTGTTGTGTGTAAATAGAGAACAGGTGCGGGTGCCAATATTAAGTGATTTTCCTCTAAAAAAAATTCATCTTTAGCAACTAAATTCATTTTTTGTCGCAAAATCTTAATATCTAACGACTAGATTTTTTGGTAGCCAAATCTCAATCAACGGCGACTAAAATATTAGTTGCCAAAAGTACTAATTTGGTGACTAAATTTTTTTAGTCGGAAAAATGAATATATGACAACTAATATTTTTTTTTGGTCGCTAAAACTTAACATTTTTCAACAAAATTGTTTGGTCGCCAACGAGTAACCATAAAAATGTCACCGTTATTTGGCGACTAAATTTGTTCAGCCATTGTCTGTCAGTACATTTAGTTATCAAAACGACATCGTTTTGATAGCTGCGACTAAATTGTATTAGTCGCTAAAAGATTACACTCTTCCGCCCAATTTTTCACCCTCCCGCCTATATTTTTGGCGACTAATATTTTAAATTGGTCGCAAAAAATCAATTTTCTGCAACAAAATTACTTTAGTCGGTAATAATATGAACTTTTAGCTATGAAATTAATAGGCAGGAGAGCTGTATGTGTGAGATGTGAATAACAGGTAGGAGTGAGATGAAAACCCTACCTGTAAGTGAGGGTTTGTGAGAGAGAGAGAGAGAGAGAGAGAGAGAGAGAGAGATGTGAATAAGAACGAATTAGCTAGGGCTTTGTTTCAAAAAAGAAAAGGCAAAGCAAATTAATTGGAGAAGAGACCTGTACGTGTTTAGCAAATTCAATCTTGATGGGTGTTTCAAAAAGTCGTGGCCATCTCAATTGTGTAGAAGAGGCGCGAATATGGGAATAATTATTTATATAAAAATTAAGGAAAATGTTTGGTAGCTCAAAATTTTGTGGCTCAAATGGCTCAAATCTGTCAAAACGACGTCGTTTTACACTCATTTACACTCAAAACGATGTCGTTTTGAGTGCTTTGAGCCATTTGAGCTACAAAATTTTGAGCTTCCTAGCATTGTTGAAAAATTAAATAGAAAAAATATATACAATCACACCTGGAATTGTGATTAAAATAAATATATATAATCACACTTATTTAAAACGTGTGATTAAAAAAAATATTATCTCACTCATCAAATTAAGAGTGATTAAAAAATTATTTTAATTTTTTTAATCACACTTCTAATAAAAGTGAGATATTTTTATTCTTCTTATGTGATCTTTAATCACATGTTAGTAGAACGTGTGATTAATATATATATATATATATATAATTAATCACACTTAATTGAAAAATGACCAAAAAAATAAATATTATCACACTTAATCAAATCAAGTGTGATTAAAATATCAATCTAATTTTTTTTATCACTCTTGCAATAAAAGTGAGATATTTTCATTTGTCAAAATGTGATTTTTAACTATTTTTGTAGTAGTGTTTAGAGATTAATGTCAAATTTGACATGTCATTGCCAAATTTGGTTATGTTATAATATATTAATATTAAAATTTTGACAATCTTGTTTTAAAACTTATGTCATTTTTTCAACATAATCATTATCTCATCTTTCTAACCACTGATGAATCTCTATAACGGTGGATAGCAATACAAAAAACAATCTGTTAAAATTTGTATCAAACATAATATTAAAAATAACAATATCAAAATTTGACAACTTGAATGATTATCTCATTGGACCACCCACTGTTATAATATAGCCATATAGCAAGTCAATTAGCAGCCCCATTGGAGCATATCATCGAAGAAACTCTAATAATATGTGTTTTAGTTTGAAATTAAATTACTACTAGATTTCATAGTTTTTAGATACAAATTTCTTGTGTTCAATACCAAAAAAAAAAAACTAGCCAAATTACTCAATTCAAAATTTTTTTTGGGTCAATAATATTGACTTTGCAAATTTTGTACAATTCTAACATGCACGTTATATATGAGCTTGAATTTAGTCTCAAATTTGCAAAGTCAAACCTATCTAAGCCCTATAAGCTATTGCTATCACTATAAGAATTCGCACGGTTACCGGCTAAAAATTTAGTCGGCAAAAGTTCATTTTTAGTCTACAAAAATTATCTGCGACTAATTTTTTTGGCCGCCACTTTGGTCGCCAATTGAGGGTTGCGAAAAGTAATTAGCGACTAAAAAAGTTTTTTAGTCGGAAAAAAGTTCTATTTGCTGACTAAATTTTTGGTCGGTAAATATATAATTACTGCAACTAATCCATTTAGTAGCTAAAACACTTTAGTCACAAAAATTCATATTTTTCTGACCAAACATATTAGTCGCCAATTATCACATTCCACGACCAACATGTTAGTCGCCAATTGTTACATTCAACAACCAAAAGTATATATACCAAAAACACAAGCTAAATTGTATGTCAAAATCTACAATATTCTTTATCAATGTTAGATAATGTACGGGAAAGAAATAAACCTTCTCGTATAATCCTGTTGATCAAGTCTGCGCTTCTCCGTATGACGTCGCTTTATCACCTGAAAACACAAATGTGAGCAAGCCGGCGGGTGTGTGCCGGAAACCTCTCCGATGCCTAAGTCAGTAAGCTTGACAAATAGACAATAGCTCTGTGTATTCAGAAAACAAAGTTGTGTTACCTCCCTATAGGTGATATTGGTGAGCTTTTTATAGGTTTCGTGTGGCACAATCCTAGTAGGACTCTTACTCCTCCATGTAGAGTCCTCTTAGGATTCATACTCCTGAAAGATAATGCTTACCTGTCAACACCCCCCTCACTGCTTAAACCAAGTGAGATGGTTTTACCATGGCCGGACTCCAAAATGACCGGAGTAACTGCTAGTTCGGCCCTTACTTTCCTTTCCCTTACCTCGGCTTACCCATGCTGAGACCGAGCTATCCATAAGAGAGTTGAGCCGAACTATATCCAAAACCAAGTCCTTAACAGGACTTAGTATACCTCGGTTTCCACATGCTACGACCGAACCAATTACTGAAGACCGAAACATTCACACTACACTACTCAACCGAAGTAGAAATCAGACCTTATGTGACCGGTCTAATCACCACGGCTGTGTGACCGATCTAACTCCAACGCTTCTTCTTCGGACCGGAGTAACTTTATGGCTATTTTACTTGGCCTTTCGCAATGCGACCCAAAATGGCCCTTCATCCAGCTCGACCCAATTTATCTGTACAAATTACCCTCTCAATTGCCCTTTAATTCCATCTGCATAGCATGATAGGGATTACTTGTCTAAAAACCGGGCTAAATTTTTAGTCTTTCCAGCCGAGCTAAAATAACCTGTAGCCTATCTAGCCGAACTAGCAATACGAAGCCTTTAAGGCCGAGCTACGTTTTTAGCCGAACTATCTTTATCCGGTCAAAACGTTGCTTCAATCACAGAAACTGAATCGATTGCCTTTCCAGTGACACGTGGCAGGCTCTGATTGGTCCTGCGCAGCTGTCACGCCGCCCTCGTACTCCGAAAATTTTGAACAGTTCCCGCCCCCGTTTCAACACAAAAACAAAACCCTTTCGTCTTTCAAAAATCACACACCTTACTATTCATTCTCTCCCCCTCATTTCTGAGCTTCCTCAATCTTGAGCTCGTTGCTGTTCTTCATTCTTGCAACTTTGAAGCTTGTGTTTTACTACTGTTGCTTCCATCCTCAAGTCTTCCTCTCTTCCTGGTAAGCTTTTCTAAAATCTGCTTTGTAAATGTACCTTTACTGCCTTACAATCCATAGTATTTATGTTTGTTTCTGAAAAACACCTTTTTGCTTCCCTTTCTTAGCATATTTAGCAATAAAACACTTGAATAGACGTAAAACCTGTAGGATACTTGTTTTTTTTATCCAAAATCAAAATGTAACCGCACTAGGGTACTGTTTATGCTGTATGTAGACCTTATTAAGTCATAACCGAACTAGAACTTGTGAAAATACTAGTAATTTAAGTCACTATCTTCCGATTGACCTTAGTCGAGATAATCGCACCGAACTAAGTTTTGAATTTAGCATTTTAGAAACTTTGACCTCCAACCGAGCTAAGTCCTTGGGGCTAAGCCAGCTTTCTTAGTGTCTAAACCGAACTCAGAAAGCTACCCCTAGAGGCTTAACCGAAGTAACAAACCTCATAGCTCAAACCGAGATAACCAACCCTCTTGCTCAAACCGAGCTATCAAACCCTCCGCTAGACCGTGCTACCAAGCATATTGTTAGAACCGAGATAAAACTTGTAGCAACCCCTAGCCGAAGTAGGACTTCTTTATCTTTGTTTTGTTTTTGTAGCACGGTCAACGATCTGTGCTTAACACCTTGTTTTCCACTTTGCAGACTTAGGTTGCCTAGGCACTGCGCGCTCAACCGAGCTACTGAGCACAGTTTCCAAACCGAGCTAATTTATTTATAACTTAAAATAAATAGGGAAATATAGGTTCTTAGTAAACACCCCTGGTGGTCTAGCCGAATTCCGCAAGGACTATAACATTCCCGACGACGTCCACCTTTCCCTAGCAAAAGAAGGTGTCATACCATGGGGGAATGAGGGCTTTGTTCCTTTTACCCTCCTTTCAATAATAGAAACCGGACTGCGATTTCCAGTCCAACCCTTAATCTGTGAGTTTCTTAGGCAAACCAGAATATGTCCAACCCAGCTATCTACCAATTCTTACCGTATAATAATGGGTATAGCCGAACTGAACCGCCAAGCCGGTCTCAACCTCGGTCTTGCCGAAATACTACACCAATACTCCATAGGATCCAAAGAGGATGGGTGGGTATATTACTTAAGAATACATCATGGCCGAGAGAAAATAATTAAGGATACACCGGACAAAGATTTGAACGACGACGATTTTTTCTGGGTAACTGGGAACTTTGAAGATCATCAAGCCCAGATTCCTGGCCGAAGAATAAATTGGAAAAAAGGCATACCCGATATAGATATTTCGGCTCTATTTCATGTTTCTCTTTATTTCGGCTTTTTCCTTCTGAACCGAACTAACAGTTGTCTTCTTTTGCAGATAAAGCCCATCTTCGATCAGTATACGGTTATCCAAACTTGGATACGCTCCGCGCCGCACTACGGCATAACGAGAGAAGTTGGACCAAGCTGTTAGATTTTGAACCGACATATAGATACAGCGGTCACCGAAAAGCGAGAGTGACCGACTTCCTTCTTGAAGACGCACCAGAACCGGACCCATTCTTGCCCCAGATAAACCTAATCCCTCTCTCAGCCGAACAAGAGATGGCAAAGAGGAGCAGACTGAAGGCCCTGCTAACCACAACAAACCCAGCCGAGGTACCACAAACCGGCCAGACAACTGAGACCATGGTAGCCCTCCCATCTCAACGGCCGTCCTCATCTCGCCCAAGCAAGCGTGCCCGGACTAGCCAAACCGAGCAACGACTTGCTGATGAGGATGAGACGATTCTGCCACCAAGTCCTCCTCCACGCCCTCAACAAAGCCCCCAACCAGAGCACTCTGACCGAGCTGCCTCCTCTAACTGGGTTCCCGAACTGACCTTCCAGAACCGGGCTATACTGGACTTTGACTTGGTTGTTGCTGAGAAGGACCACTCGATGGCTTTCAATCTAGCCAAGAGTGTGTGCCTTCCAAAAGACATGGAGCACCACTACAAGCAACTGAATACCGAGCTAAAGTCCATCCGGTCATCCACAAAGTCAATGATCCTGGTAAATGGCTCTCTTTTCTTCCTTTGTAATTTTTCCAACTTTCAGTTCGGCTGAAGAAAAAGTTACTATTCTTTTGCAGGCCATTCAGAAAAACAACGTTACCCACAGGAGAGTGATGGAGCTTAGGAGAAATACCAGGGAGGCCATGGCAAAGGCCGAAGCAAAAACAGCCGAGCTGGAGGAGGCAAGAAAACAAATTGCCGAACTACGCTCTGAGAACGGTCGACTGACCGAACTAGCTAATTCGGCCGAAGCCGAAAAGCAGAAGGTTGCCATTGAGGCAAAAGACAAGTACCTGCGCCTGCTGGCAAAAATTGAAAAGAAGAAAGATTTCGAGATAGCCCAACTGAAGGCGGGCATGAAGAAAGCCGAAAAGCGAGGCTTTAAGAAGGCAGAGGATGCATACACCCTGCAAATGCGACGCAACCAAGGACCTGTTCTTCAAATGTGGCTGGAGGAGTGCTGTGGAGCAGCTCGGTTGTTCGCCGACACCGAGGTCTACAATGCTCCGCAGTATTCCATTCCGGCTTCACTGTCGCAGTATACTGCCGATCTTCAGAGGCAATTTCTTGAAGGGTCTGATGATGAAGATGACGATGAAGATGATGATGAGATGAGCTGATTGATACTCCGGTCGTCAATGAGCAACCCAACGATCAAACGGTTCAGTTGGAGCCGGTAGTTGAAGACCTAACTGATGAGCTGCTGACTGACAACACGCAGCGAATTGACACCGAGGTTCATGTTGAAACCGAGCTCCCACCTCAAACCGTGACCCCGTCTGAAACCGGACTTCGGCCAAATGCTGATGTAGAATTTGATGCGAAATTGACGAACTCTTCAGCTTATTGTTTTTTTTTTTTTTTTTGAACTTGTAACTGGGCTGCTGCCCCTCAGTTGTATTTGCTTTTACATTAATGAAAAATCTTCTCTGTGCTCCAACTCTTATTTCAGTTTAAATGCTTGCTTTCTAACTGCTATTTGAAATGCTTCTAGGCTGATATACCGTATTCTGGTTTTAGCTATCTAGCTTACTAGCCAACCACTCTTTAGCCGATGTCCTTACTTCGGCTAAAGAGTACCCAAAGTTGGTTTAATCCAGCTAACCCTTCTTCAGCCACCCTTACTTCGGCTGAAGAGTACAAAGAGTGGTTTCATCCAGCCAACCACTCTTCAGCCATAAAACTTACTTCGGCTGAAGAGTACAAAGAGTTGGTTTAATCCAGCCAACCACTCTTCAGCCATAAACTTACTTCGGCTGAAGAGTACAAAGAGTTGGTTTAATCCAAGCAACCACTCTTCAGCCATAAACTTACTTTGGCTGAAGAGTAACAAGAATTGGTTTAATCCAGCCACCCCTAAGTTGGTTTTTCCAGCCAACTTAGAATATAGTGTTTGTTATTCCGACCAAAACGTCCTGCAGCCTGGATCCTTATCCTGGGCTTAGGAGGGGTGTTGGTTTAATCCAGCCAACCTCTAAGTTGGTTTAATTCAGCCAACCTAGAATAAAATGTTTGGTTATTGCGACCAAATGTCCTGCAGCCTGGATCCTTATCCTGGGCTTAGGAGGGTGTTGGTTTTAATCCAGCCAACCTCTAAGTTGGTTTAATTCAGCCAACCTAGAATAAAATGTTTGCTGCCCTAACTCTAAAACAAACTATTACAGTAAAAAATGCTTATACTGAAAAGAACAAATACTCGTTTTATTGAGAAAAGGGAAAAAATTTTTTTACATATATCAAGAAAAAAAAGCTAAAAATAAAACAACTTGAGATTGGCAGTGTTTCTACGCCTGGGAATTGCTTTGCTGTCCTCATCTTCTAAGTGGTATGCCCCTTTGCCTACTAATCCGACCACTTTGTAAGGTCCTTCCCAATTAGGCCCCAACTTGCCATCTCCTGGAACCAAGGTTGTTTCCCATCACTTTGCGCAGTACCCAATCTCCGATCTTAAATTGCCTGGATGCACCGTTTTGTTATACTTTCTGGACAACTCTTGTTGGTAGGAGGCGATGTGAACCAATGCTCTGTCTCTTCTTTCTTCCGCAAGGTCAAGCTCCAATGCTATGGCTTCGCCATTTAAGTCTGGGTCAAAGTTCTCGCTTCGAATTGTGGGGAGGCCAACTTCTAATGGGATGACTGCTTCCATGCCATAGGCTAAGGAGAATGGTGTTTCCCCTGTTGATCGGCAAGGTGTGGTGTAGTAAGCCCATAAAATATGAGGGAGTTCTTCTGCCCATTTGCCCTTTGCTCTCTCTAACCTTTTCTTCAGTCCGTCCAAGACTACCTTGTTTGATGACTCTGCCTGACCATTTGCCTGGGGATATGCTGGTGTAGAATTGTAGAATTCTATCTTGTATTCTTCACAAAAGCCCCTGAAAATCCTACCATCGAATTGAGTGCCGTTGTCTGATATCAGTGCCTTTGGTATGCCAAATCGAGTGATGATGTTCTGCCAGACAAACTTTTTCACATCTTTTTCCTTGATTGACGCCAAGGCTTCTGCTTCCACCCATTTTGTGAAGTAGTCGGTTGCCGCAAGGAAGAACTTCCTGTTGCCGGGTGCTGTTGGAAGTGGCCCTACTATGTCTAAGCCCCACATTGCGAAAGCCATGGCTAGTGAGAGGTAGAAGTTCTCTGGCAGGTTGGTGTATTTGATGTGCGAACTTTGGCATTTTTCGCATTTTTTGACATATTTTTCTGAATCCGCTTGCATGTATGGCCACCAATATCCTTGCGAGATTGCTCTGTATGCCAGTGATCTTCCTCCTTGATGGCTGCCGCATACACCCTCATGTATTTCGAACAGGAATGCTTCCACTTTGCTGGGGTTAACACACTTTAGGTAAGGTCCAGAGAACGATTTCTTGTACAATGCCAAGGATGGAGAGAGCCAAAATCGCTGCGACTTTGCTCTTATTCTGTTGGCTTCTTTTTTCTCTTCTGGTAAGGTGCCGTCTTTCAGGAACAGTACGATGGGATCCATCCAAGAAGGGCCTAACTCTGCACAACAACCTCTTTGCTTCATTCTCTTTGCTTGGGTCTTCAATGCTGGGTCTAGGCAGGTAGTCGATTAGTAATGGGTGAGGAATGGAGGTATCCGCATTGAGGCGAAGCCTGCTAGTTCGTCTGCCCTGCTGTTTCCTCCCTGCCGATCTGCTCTATTCTGACTACTTCAAATTTTTGATCTCTGTTCTGACCAACTCTTGGTACTTGGCCATCCTGTCATCCTTTGCTTCGTAGTCGCCAGATATTTGGTTTACCACCAGCTGTGAGTCGCTATAAACCATTAGCTCGGTGGCCTTCATGTAGAATGCTGACTTGAGACCTGCAAGAAGCGCTTCATACTCCGCTTCGTTGTTTGATGCTGGGAAGCCAAGGTTGACTGCTAGCTCCACGACTAGGCCGTCTGGAGAGATGAGGACTATGCCAAGTCCTGCTCCATGCCGGTTGGATGCTCCATCCACGAAGAGCTTCCACATCTCTCCAACAAACAATTTCCAGCAAGTGGAGGGATCGGATGATGCCTTGGGATCTTCCGTGTTGGTGGTGTCTTCTTTAAGGTCCATGCTTGCTATCTGCCCCTCGCCATCTAGTTGTACCAAGTCTTGTTTTGTTGGTGAGTCTTGACTTGGTGTAGCATGGTTTGCTTTTTCCTTCCTTGCCTTACTCTGGTCTGCCTTGAGGCCTGACTGGGTTGCCAGTACTAGGGGTTGCGTTATTCCGACGTCAACTTCCATCCCTAGTTCGGTTGCTTTAGTCAAGTCGACTGGGCAGATATGATGACTTCCTGGGGTGAATTCTGCGACGAAATCTGCCAATGCTTGTGCCTTTATTGCGGTTCTGGGTTGGAACTTGATGTCGTATTGCCCCAACTCAACTGCCCACTTTAAGATTCGCCCAGAGAAGTTAGCCCTCTCAAACAGAGCTTTTAATGGGAAGGCTGTGAGGACAACTATAGTGTGGGCGTGAAAGTAGTGTGACAATTTTCTTGAGGCCATCATCAAGGCCAATGCCAGTTTCTCCAGTGGCAAGTACCTTGTTTCGGCGCCTAGTAATGTCTTGCTGACATAATAGATGGGCAGATGTTGGATTCCTTCTGCACGGACCAACACTGCGCTGATTGCGTGCTGTGAGACTGCTAGATACAAGAAGAGTTCTTCTCCAGGAATTGGAGTTACGAGTAGTGGTGGAGAAGACATGTATTCCTTCAAGCATTCTAGAGCTTGGTCGCATTCATCGTCCCACTCGAACTTGGCTTTCAGAGCATGGAAGAATGGTCGTAATCTGTCGGACGACCGGCTTATGAACCGATTGAGCGCAGCGGCCATGCCGGTGAGATGCTGCACTTCTTTGACTGAGTTTGGTCTCTCCAGATCTTGAATTGCCTTGATCTGGGAGGGGTCTGCCTCTATACCCCGGTTGGTCACCAGGAAGCCCAAGAATTTGCCAGATCCTACTCCGAATGCACACTTCGACGCGTTGAGGCGTAACTTATGCTTCTTTAGGATCTCAAACATCTCACCTAGGTCCTTGAGATGGTCATTCTCATCCTTGCTTTTGACCACCATATCGTCGATGTAAGCCTCCATTGTTCTGCCTAACAATGGCTCAAACATCTTGGTGACCATTCTCTGGAATGTCGCCCCTGCGTTCTTTAGGCCAAAGGGCATGACTTTGTAGCAGTATAGTCCTCTTGGAGTTGTGAAGGACGTCACCTCTTTGATCTGGTTCGTGCATGGCAATTTGATGGTAGCCTCTGTATGCATCCAGAAAGCTAAGTCGGTTGTGCCCTGCCGTTAGGTCTACCAATTGATCTATCCGTGGTAGAGGAAAGCTGTCTTTTGGGTATGCCTTGTTGACTATTTTGTAGTCGACGCAGACACGCCACTTGCCATTCTTCTTTGGCACTACGACTGTGTTGGAGATCCATCTTGGGTAGTGTACCTCTCTAATTGCTCCTGCCTCCAGCAGGTTTCCAACTTCTTCCGCAACTATTTCGGCGTGGTGGAGTGCCGATCTGCGGGTGCGCTGGATGATTGGTCTGGCAGAAGGGTGGACATTGAGTTGGTGACAGATGAAGTTGGGATCAATGCCCGGCATGTCGTATGGGGTCCAGGCGAACACTTCGATGTTAGAGGTCAAAAATTCCAAGACCTCTAATCTTTCAGTGCTGGACAACGACGAACCGAGCAGAAAGAACTTATCCGGGTTCTTTTCATCTATTCTTACCTCTACCAAGTCTTCCACCGCTTTTTGACTTGCCGCTTTGCCTACATCTGCGAACAGTTCATTACTCTCAGGTTCTTCCACCGAATGAATGTATCCTTTGGCGGCGCGGCTGCCATTCACCGTGACAAAGCACTGCTTCGACATGATCTGGTCTCCATAGACTTCTTCTATTACTCCGGTGTCGTTGGGGAACCGCATTACTTGGTGGTAGGTGTAGACGTTCCCGAACGCCCCGGGAGGGTTAAGTCCCGTCTTGTTCATATTGGGGTCACTACAGTTCAAGGACTCAAATGTCACGGTTCTTAATCTTGAACCAAAGAGTCCAAATCCGGCAAATCGTTTTGAAAACAGATTTTTTGAAAGAAGTGCCAAACATGGACTGCTTCGCCAGATACAGAGTCGCCACCTAAATGTTTTTTAAATGGGAAATTTAGGAAACCCTGACTCGGTGCCAAAGGCCACGTGTCCGTCATCACCAAAGTTGCCTCGGCTCGGGAACTTGGGTACGATTGGGGAAGGTCACTTCGTGAGCACCCCCGCTCGCCCGGTCAAAGACCGGCCTCTACTAACCATGATATCTTATTTTGAAAACAACGTGAGTTCTTATTCCGGTTATTAGCCTAGGTTACTATGTGATGCTCGCAGCAAATAAGTATAGACTGGGCCGCCTGAATTGAAACAAAACATTTCATGTTTGTTTGTTTGAAAATGGTTTGATGGTGCTACCCGCAGGTAGGCTAAGATGCGGATTTGCCACCCTCAGGTGGGCTTAGAAAACATGATTTTGCCACTATCTAGTGGGCTTAAAACAAACATTCAACGCATTGTCCCAATTCAAGTAACTCAACCTCCACCACAAGCATCCAAGGCAGTTATATCACATAAGCACATAGCCTCATGGTAAGCATGCTATCATGGCAACACTCACACGCATGCAAGGATGCTAAGCATAAAACTCACCGAGTACTCCGAGCCAAAACAGAAACTAATTAGAAATCAATGCATGATCCTAATTATACAGAAATGCCTAATGCAACACATGCAATAATGCAACTATAGCAGGCTCGGCTATTCTAAAACATGGCATATGGAATGCTACAGCTAACACGTATTCAATTCGGAATTGAAATACAAATGTAGTTTGTATGATGCGTCGAGCCCGGTGCGTGCAAAACAGATGAATGATGCAAACATGCTGTCATACTGTATGCTAATTGAAATATGTCCTAATCTAACCATCATAAGCGGGTAAATAAAATGGAGAAAGAAATGGGGGTTGGAAGACATACATCACACTCACCCACACTTATTACAATTATGCCCTCGCGCAGAGGGTCCGAATAAATAATACAGTCCCTAATGAAAGAAATAGTACAGTCCGAGATAAACAGTTCGAATAATATACAAATTCCTAATTAATTAACAAATTAAGCTAAGAAAGCTTTAAACTGGCATGCAAGCCAGGGGCTGCTTCGATTCTGATGAATGATGTATGCTGGGCTGCCTTGCGCGGAAATCCACTGGGATGCCCAATCTAGCTTCTGTTTGCAATTTTTCTCGAAATGCGCGCCAGACTCTGAAAAGTTGCTGATTCCTTATTTTGCTGCAACAGAGAGCAGGAAAAGGGCATAGCAATGTATTTCACAAATATATGCATGCCTCGATCCTCGTGCCACCAATCACGCATATCGATGCATGATGGCCGAGGAGTCGGATTGCACAACTCAATATAGGGTGCAATGCAGATGAATGCTACAACAAAACCTAACTCCATCATGGGTAATCCGGAGTGTCGGTGACTGGGGAATTGAGACCCGTTCCGTCACTCGGAGTACGAAACGTGCCTCGTTTCCCGTGTCCGGGCTAACTCCTATCCCGAACACGATGCAATATGCATGATATGCATGAAATGCAGCTAATATGCAATCCTAACATACACAATGCTATGGAAAATGAAATGCCTCGAAATGCATGCACGCGGGCACGCAAACCGAGGCGATGATCCCAAGGCATGAAATGGCATACGCAATGCAAATAGACTTACACTAATATGAGAAAGCCTCAGCCACACTCACATAAGAGGCCGTCGGATAAAAAGAAGAGGTGCCTCGAAATGTGTGCACACGGGCACGCAGACCGAGGCGATGCATACAGAATTCAAAATGACATGGAAATGATATGTAATGAGGCTAAAATGAGATGTCTCGAAATGCGTGCCCATGGGCACGCAAACTGAGAAAATGGCATGGGGATGCAATGATGTGAAAAATGGCATACAGAATGCAGAATGGACTTATACCAACATGAGAGAGAGCCTCAGCTACTCTCACACGGGAGGCCGTCGGATGAAAATGAGATGCCTCGAAATGCGTGCCCACGGGCACGCAAACCGAGGCGATAGCATACGCAATGCAATGAGACTAAAATGATATGCAAAATGCAAAATGAACTTACACTAACATGAGTGAGCCTCAGCCACACTCATACAAGAAGCCGAAGATGAAAATGGGGTGCCTTGAAATGCGCGCACACGGGCGCGCAAACCGAGGCAATGCGTTTAAGCATGAAATGACATACGAAAGTGATATGCAAACATGCAAATGGATTTTCAGCACTTACAAATGATGCAAAACAGTCCCGAAAAGTGGGGAAATGATACCAAACGCCCGGAATGGTCCCGAAATGCGATAATAAGCACCCGGAATGGCCTATAGCCACACTAAACATGCATAATTGGTACATGAATGAAAAACAGTAGCAAGGCAGCCCCCAAAATAGCATTTTTTCAGTCACAAAAAGGGCTAAATAGCAAGCATGGATAGGGCAACAATAGCATGCAAAAATACGAGCCAAGAGAGGGGTATTGAAGCAAGTGGTACATGCGATGCTCAAATGGAAAAGTACCCTTCTACAACACTGATGAGGGACTAAAAATATGAACATTTATAGTAGATGACATCCCCCAACTCAGTATGAAAACATGGTAAAAATGCTATGCAAGAATGAGGATATATAAGGCTATAACATGAAGTACCCCAAAAATTCATCAAACCAACAAAGACCCTCAATGAGATATGACAAGAAGGCCAAAATATGGATATTTTCAGTACTGATGATGGCCGAAAACAGAAGCTAGGTAAGCTCAAAAAGGCATGCAAAATGGGGTCAAAGAGAGACATCAAGGCAAGTATAATATGGAGACCCCAAATAAGATTGATCCCTTCTACAATATTGTAGAGGGACACAAAATAAGCTCACTCAAAGTTCATGACATGTTCCAAAACAGACTGAATGTAGGTCAAACAAATCATGCAAGTTTACGGTAAATTGAAGGAATTGTGAAGAAAGTGCATGATAGAGAGGCCAAACAGGGTTGAGCCCTTCTTCAATGTTGAATATGGGCTCAAAATAGGCCCACTCACAGTTTATGTCATGCTCGAAATCAGATCACTCATAGGCCTAATATTTCATGCAAAAACAAGGGTAAAACATGGATTCAAAGCAACTTGTACATGGAGCATGAAAACAGGGTTGAGCCCTTCTTAAACATTGAAGAGGGCCTCAAAATAAGCACAATATCAGTTCATGAGATGCTCCAAATCAGATCACACATAGGCCAAAATTCAATGCAAAATAATGGCATATAAGAGGATATTGAAAGAAGTGTAAGATGGAGGGCTCAAAAGGGTTGAGCCCTTAAACAAACATCAAGAATAGCTCAAAAGAGGACCACTTTCAGTTAAGGTCAAAAAACAGTGAGAAAGTAGGTTAAGAAAAGAGGCAAAAAAGTGGTGTAAAAGAGGGATTTTGAGACTTACCCTTGAAGACAAGTTCTTGGCTGCCTTTTCCTTGAAGAAAGTTGCTTCTAAGCCTCTTAAGAACTCCTCCTTGCTGCTGGAAATGAAGTGGTGTTGGTGGTGCTTGAAGATGATGAAGAAAATGGAACAAAACTTAAGATTTGAGAGAGATCAAGAGAGATATGCTTGAGCCAATGTTTTCTAGGTCTTGAGGGAGAGGGAGGGGAGTGTATGCATGCAAGAATTGATGGCCAAAAGTGTATGCAAGTGTGTAGCCTTAAGGGAACAAGTTCCCTTGCAAACAAAATATCCCCCGAATCAGATATTTTGGGGGATACAGCTATACAGCTGTGAAACACACTTCCCAAGGAGCATGGCCGGCTAGCCACCTTTATTGGAGGTGGCCGGCCGGCCACCCCCCCTAGCCGGCCGGCCAAGGGCAAAAAATGAAGTGAAGATTTGCTGGCCGGCCACCACATGATGGTGTCCTCCCATGTGTGTACAACAAGACCCTATGGTTGGAATCTGGCAACTCTGAACCAGGAGAAACAACAATCCACTTTTAGGAGAGGCTCAAAAATGAAAAGAAGAATTACTGGCCGGCCATGGGTTTTTAGTGTCCTCCCATGTGTGTACAACACGAATATGTGGTTTTGGCTCGAAGAAAAAGGCCCTAGGGTGGTCAACATTAGCCCGGAAGTGAGAAAAACGGGCGCGGGGGCGGGGGGCGCCGGAAGAGCATAACAGGTTGCTTGGACAATTGCTAGCCTCCCACCCTCCAGTGATCTTCCTGATGATAAAACAGAGGTACCTGCCAAAAATGAACAAAAACCGATGCAAAACGAATGCTCGGGGGCCAAACCGCGAGGTTCGGGGCCCGAAAACCGGCAGTAAGCACCGAAAGTGGCATTCGGCCACGAAGTGGGTATCTCAGACCCCAGTGTGCCTCGTTATGATGAAACAGAGGTACCTGCCAAGAATGAACAAAAACCGATGCAAAACGAATGCTCGGGGGCCAAACCGCGAGGTTCGGAGCCCGAAAACCGGCAGTTAGCACCGAAAGTGGCATTCGGCCACGAAGTGGGTATCTAAGACCCCAGTGTGCCTCGTTATGATGAAACAGAGCTACCTGCCAAGAATGAACAAAAACCGATGCAAAACGAATGCTCGGGGGCCAAACCGCGAGGTTCAGGGCGCGAAAACCGGCAGTTAGCACCGAAAGTGGCATTCGGCCACGAAGTGGGTATCTAAGACCCCAGTGTGCCTCGTTAGGGAGTAAATGAGATGCATGCCAAAAACCGGAGGAATCGGAGATGGTTGGGTGGTCCCGAACCGAGGCACACGGCCTGACGGCTCCGAAAACCGGGAACCGGGCTCCGAAATGGGCAAAATGGCCTACGGCCACGAAACGTAGCCCACGGCCACTGAGAGATGATCTGCTAGACCTCTCCCTCCCTGCAGGAAAGAAAACAGAGAAAACCGAGTCCGGTTCGCAAACCGAGGCAAGGCACAAAAGAGAGTTCGGAAGTCCGGAGGCAGGGCGCACGGCCGCGACTCTGAGACTTCTGAACGAGCACAATATGCAACATCACCGAGCGCTCAATCGGTGACGTCTGAGTCTTAAGGTCGGTCAAAAATGGGGGTGTCTACAGTTAGGATGACGCCACCGATCGCATGGCATGCAGCCATGTTCTGCCCAAGATGATGTTGTAGGTGGAGGGGACCTTCAACACCCAGAACTCCACTGTTTTATCACACTCCCTGCTCTGACTGGGAGGATTATTTTGCCGACGGGCCATTCTGGCATGGAGTTGAATCCGATCAGGGGAGATACGGCAGGTGCCAAGTCTTTATCTTGTAACTTTAATTGTTTAAAGGTTTCGTAATACATGATTTCACATGAACTACCCTGGTCAATCAGAATCTGCTTGACGTCAAAATCCTTGACTCGGAGAGTGACGACCAGGGCATCATTGTGAGGGTAGTATATCCTTGCCAAGTCTTTATCCGAAAAAGACATGACATTCGTGGCCTCAGTCTTCCCCTTCTTGACTGCAGGCTGGGCACTTAGCACCTTTCTTAAGTGCTCAGCCTTTTTGATTGATCCTCTGAGCTCGCATGCACGCTCAGGTTCAAAGACTCCATGTATCACGTTGATAATGCCTTGAGGTGGGGCGTTGATCGGCATTCCGTTGGGGTTGTTATGGTCCTGGGGGGCTGGTTGCGCCCCTCCTTCAATGTATTTGTCGAGGTGACCTGCTGCAACCAACTCTTCCAGGTGCTGTCTTAATGGCGTGCAGTTCTCAGTGCAGTGCCCCTTTTCTTTATGGAAGGTGCACCGTGATCTGTCGTCGTAGTCCTTCTGTGCCTCGCCTAACTTGGCTGGCCACTTGACGAAAGGCTCATCTCGAATCTCGCTAAGTATTCGGTAGATCGGTTTCTTGAAGACCGTGGTTATGGCAGTGCGGACTCTCAACCATCTATTGTACTGGTCTTCTCCGTTGTCTCTTCTGCCACGGCCGTTTCTGTTCGGACGGTCTACCGCGTTGACCTTTGCTGAGGCCTTCTTCTCTGGTACTGCGGTCACGCCAGATTTTGCTTTGGCACGTGCGCCATCCTCTTCCACCCTGATGTGCTGATGCACTCTCTCCATCAGGGCTTCCATGGTGAGGGGTGGTGTCATGGTGATAGAGTCCCTTAATCTGTTCCCGACTGGAAGGCCTCTTTTGTACTGTGCAATGGCGAGATTGGTGGGACAGTCCCCAATCTGGTTAAAGGTCTCCCAGTAGCGACTGTTGTAGGATCTTAGGGTCTCCTTGTCGCCCATGTTGATGGAGAGTAATTGGTCGATCTCTACTGGTGTTTTGGTGTTTGTTCGGAACCTTGTTACAAACGCTTCCGCCAACTGTGCCCAGGAGGCTATGCTGCCTTCTGGAAGTTTCTCAAACCAAGTCAAGCCTAGGTCACCAAGGCTTGAGGGGAATAGGATGCACATCAAGGCCTCATTGCGTCGATATACCGCCATAACCTGGCGGAAGTGACTTAAGTGCGAGTAAGGGTCCGTCTTCCCCTCGTACGTGGTGAATTTGGGCTGTAGGAAGCCTGAAGGTAGGGGCGCGTTCTCGATTGCTGGGACGAATGGTGAGGTCTGCAGCCTCGCCAACGCCTTGTCCGTTGGTTCGTAGGCAGGGCGTGGTATTGGCATTCCAACCTCGACACTTCCATGCGTCCGAGGAGCCAACCGCTGTAAGGCAAAAACTCTGTGTGGATCGCGCGCCTGGCATCCTCTTTCCACCGTGCCCTCTTCTAGCACGGTTCATAGGTCGGACGATCTGGGCAACTCTGTCTGTCTGGATCTCGTTTGGTGCGTATGCGACGGCCAATATGTGCTTCCCTCAGTGTTCAATCTGGAGTGACGAGTTCTGGAGGATCTGGATTGCGTATCGCCCGTCCTGAGGCTTCTGCTCTCTACTTGAGAGGGCGTAGTATTCCGACTACGACTTTCCGAGTGGCGAGGGGGCGTCTTGTTTGTGCGCCCCTCTCCTGTCGCCACTCCTTTTCCTTTCACCTGGCGCTTTAGAGATTCCATGTCCGCCGCCATCCAACGAATCAATTCGTCTTGTTCCCTGACGCGATCCTCCAAAGTTTGAGGATCAATCCTCCGCCGTTGTCTTTCTGGGCTTTGCGAACGAGAGTGATGGGGGCTGTTATTCCGCCTTCGTCCCCTTCCATCCCTCCTGGAATTTTGTCTTTGTGGTTCCAGGTTCGCCATGGGAGTGACCAAGGGTAGGCCTTCGCGCCTTGCACCCCCTTCTGGAGTTAGTCCGTCAACGGCGGACTGTGGTAATTCTTCGTTGTGTGCCATTGATTCTTAAGAGGAAAAGCTTGATAAAGAGGTTTGTTCTTGTCTGAAATTCCCACAGACGGTGCCAATTGTACGGGAAAGAAATAAACCTTCTCGTATAATCCTGTTGATCAAGTCTGCGCTTCTCCGTATGACGTCGCTTTATCACCTGAAAACACAAACGTAAGCTAGCCGGCGGGTGTGTGCCGGAAACCTCTCCGATGCCTAAGTCAGTAAGCTTGACAAATAGACAATAGCTCTGTGTATTCAGAAAACAAAGTTGTGTTACCTCCCCATAGGTGATATTGGTGAGCTTTTTATAGGTTTCGTGTGGCACAATCCTAGTAGGACTCTTACTCCTCCATGTAGAGTCCTCTTAGGATTCATACTCTTGAAAGATAATGCTTACCTGTCAACACCCCCCTCACTGCTTAAACCAAGTGAGATAGTTTTACCATGGCCGGACTCCAAAATGACCGGAGTAACTGCTAGTTCGGCCCTTACTTTCCTTTCCCTTACCTCGGCTTACCCATGCTGAGACCGAGCTATCCATAGAGAGTTGAGCCGAACTATATCCAAAACCAAGTCCTTAACAGGACTTAGCATACCTCGGTTTCCACATGCTACGACCGAACCAATTACTGAAGACCGAAACATTCACACTACACTACTCAACCGAAGTAGAAATCAGACCTTATGTGACCGGGCTAATCACCACGGCTGTGTGACCGGTCTAACTCCAACACTTCTTCTTCAGACCAAAGTAACTTTATGGCTATTTTACCTGGCCTTTCGCAATGCGACCCAAAATGGCCCTTCATCCAGCTCGGCCCAATTTATCTGTACAAATTACCCTCTCAAATAATTTAGAGTCAACCAATCTAAAACTAAATTGTCATGGGTGAGGCCTTTGAAGAAGAGGATTTATTATTGTTGAACTTTTGGATTTTAAATTGTTTTCTAATAAGCCTTTCAATAAATTTTTGTGGGATTTTTTCCCCCTCCTTTGAGATAAACATGAAAGAAGTTAAAGGAATTTAGAATCTTGAGAAAATCGAGTCTTAAACGAGAATGGTTCACTAATTTATTTAGAAGTTTAAACTCTCATTCATAAGCATGTTAAATATGAACTTCTATTTTAATCATCAAGATGGTAATAAGGTTTGAACACAATTTATTATCTATTATGAAGTGGTCCCAGCTTTCACCAGTTCACTTAAGAACTAATCACATTGTTTGATTTCAATTTTCAGAATTCAATTTTTTAAAAATTGAGTTTTTTATTTTTATTTTTTCTGTTTTTGGTGAAAATTTTTAAATATTTTAAGCATTTTTTTACTTTTTAAATGTACCTAACTTAGATGCACCTAAAAAGTAAATTATTCATAAAAAAAATACTTTAAAAAATCAATAAATATACAAAAATATAAAAATGTATTGAATTTTCATTTTTCTTTGTATTATTGGTATTTAGTCAATTTTAATTTTTTTTTTACAAATATTATACTTTTTAATTGTATTTGTATTAAGTGTATCTAAAAAGTAAAAATTTGCTCAAAATATTTAAAAAGTTCACTAAAAACAAAAAAAATACGAAAAATAAAAAAAACTCAACAGGATTAGTCCGATTATCCAGAACTCCTGCACCTCACAAGGAGGTTAGTAGTTTAAAAAGTTTATATTGTATTTCATCTTTATTACTATGATTGTAGTTCATTGAGTTTTATTGTAATATCTTACATGAATTAAATAAAAAAAATGACTTTTTAAGAGCATGAAAAACAAAATTTCAACCATAAATGTTTTCTTCTTATTAGCAAAAACTAATATATGACACCATGATGATGTAGAATTACAAGCAATATGAACTAGCATTAAAATAATAATAATAATAAATAATGATAAAAAGTGTGGCTAGGGTATATGTAAATGCAACCTTAGCTAGGCTCTAGTTTTCTTTGGTGTTGAATAGTCGCTTCAGACTTCCTCAATTAACAACAGCTACAAAAAGTCAAAAATGTCTAACCACAAGCTCATCTCAAATTTTATGAATTCTCATCTATAAATACCCATTCATCCCAACATCATATACATCAATCACAAAGACAAAGGCAAAGACAACATAACAAGATCTAGCAAAGCATAACACTCAAAAATGTCTTCCGATTGTACTAAAGGTAAATATTAGCTTTCATAACGAAAAATGCCTTTATTATATGATGTAGAAGCATGGTTTTAAATTTCTTGTATTTTTGTTATTCTCAACATTGATATAAAACCCCCTAATCTCGTTTGGAATAAAAATACTATCCATATCAATCAATTTGCGATATGTATTGGTTCATAGCTGATCCATAACCGTCAACTGATATAGTCAGTTCGGCTGCTATAAAACTCTTATTTTGTGGTTGATAATTTAAAAAGATATACAACTTCAACACCCAGTGATGGACCAAGTTAGGACTGGTGGTGCACGCCCCCAAGTTTTTGAAAATTACATGAATGCCTCTATATTTCATGAATATTTGTAAAATATATAATAGAACTGTCTTTTAATTTTTTTGAAAATAATTTTACTGACTCTCTATTTCATTAAGTTTTTGACAATATAATGAGATAATCTCCAATTATTTCGCATGCTACTTAATAGTAGCATTAATATAATCTAATCAGTTTTATTTATAGAAGAGATGTATGGTACTTTATATATAATATATATATATATTTTAATAAAAAAATCAAAGATGTATATATACTTTTTATTAACAAAATGATTTCATCAATAGTTCAAAACTTTAGAATTTTTTTTTTAAAAATAAAATAAAATAACCTGTTGGATTTGTTTATCCCTCCTCTTACCCTCTCTAGATATAATTTCTTATTCCACCCCTAACAAAAAATGCCGATACGTATTGCTCAAAATATTTGATCCTATTATGCCGTGACAAATGAAAATATTTTAAAAAATGTGTTGACAAGGTCTTGTATCTATGTAGGTAAGAGTTCATGGCCAGAGCTCGTTGGGACACAGGGAGAAATAGTAGTAGCGACAATCGAGAGTGAAAATCCTCTGGTGAATGCCGTGATGTGTTAAAAGGATCCATTGTTACCCAAGAAATTCGCTGCGATAGGGTTCGTGTTTGGGTTGATACGAATGGCATTGTTATAAGCGTACCTGTGATTCGTTAGAATTTGAAGTGTTCGTTTTTTTATTTATTTAAAAAAGAGTACTAATTAGTATGATTTACTATGCTATTGCATTTGTAAGGAAGACCATGAAATAAAAATGGAGTTCATAGTCTCCATGTGTTGTACCAAACAGTTAATAAGAGTGGCTTAATACAGTCAATTATGATGTTTTTTTTTTTCTCTATTTTTCTCTCTTTTAATATTATGGTAAGTTGGGGATTTGGATTGAGTAGACCATGATATTGAAACCCTTTTTTGCACTACCAAAAAAAAAAAACAAAAAAACAAAAAACTTAGTATAAATTGAGGGAGATTTACATATAGTATAGGTGGACTTATTGTCCAATAGGTCCTATGATAATTAATGGTATTTTTATTAAAAATTATTATAAAAAAAAAAGCAATAATTGTTAATTTTAACGACAGTTTGAAAATTGTCACAAAAAATGTCACTAATTATAAGTTTTAACGACAACTTAAAAAAAAATTGTCACAAAAGAGTCATTAATTTTTAACTTTCAGCGATAGTTTAAAAAATTCGTCATAGAAAAACGTCACTAATTGTAAGTTTTAGTGACAATTAATAAAAATTGTGATAAAAAAGTCGCTAATTGTTAATTTTTAGCGACATATGTAAAAAATCATCACAAAAAATTATTTTTACAATGATTTTACTAAGACTTATTTTCAATAGAAATTGATAAGAATTAAATTTAACTATTAAAATTTATTGATAGTTTATCCTTGATTTTAAACATACCTGCCTAAAATATAGAATACGCAAATAAGAGAAACTCCCTAAAACTTTATAAACAATCCAATAATTTGTATATCCTTAAGATTTATAAACTTATAACAAACTATGCTAATTTTCTTGTCAAACATGAATTTAATAAAGAAATATAAAAAATTACCAAATAATACAAATTTGATAAGGGAAATTACTAAACCCCACTGCGTAGGGCGACTGGTTTTTTCTTTTACTGGCTGACATGGCCTTCCATGTGACTAGTCCACATATATTATTTAAATCTTTTGTTTTAGCAAAATAAAAAATAAATGTGTTGGCTTCATATTTTGTATAAGTCAATCGCAACTTAACACGTAACTTGTAAAGGGTAATTTGGGGAGTTAATGCAAGTCTCCAGTCAACGGCAGACATGTGACAATTTATATTCGTAACAATGGATCTGCGCAACATTGAAATAGTTAGAAGGCGCAAGGTGACATTGTAATGACCCAGAATTTTTTTTTATAGCTAGTGCGTAATTTAATTGAGCAAATTTCCGAATTTGATTGCTGTGTAAATTTTGTGCGAAAACAGTTCGGTTTTGTATTTTTTAAAAATAGTTTCCGATCTCAGAAAATTATGATATTTTTATATGTTGTTTCCATATGAATCTAGCATGTTGGATACAAATTTCAGAATTAAATGATGAGTATTTAGTTTATGAAAATTCGTGGACTGATTGGTGTTCAGTTTAATTTATAGCAGAATTTTGTTATTTAATTTTGAATGTTTAGACCATGACTTGAGATAAATTTATTCGGTCTATTTTAGTATATAATTGGACCATGTTTGGGTTATGAGTTGGACACATGACTTAGATTTAATTTAAATTGAGTTTGTTTAATGACTCGTGTTTAACTGTTTAGTCCTTTTTAATTATGTGATTGGTGTTGACCATCATGTGAATTATTATTATTTATTATATATGATTATAATAAATATTTGATAGTTGATTTTACAGTGTATACCATATGGTAAAAAATTATATATTTTACAAGGAATGAAAGTGTGTATATTTCGTAGTGAGCAAAATATTATATTTTGTAGTGTGAAGAATTATATCATTTAATAATTTATATTATAAAATTTTGAGATAATATTACAAAAATTAATTTTTTGAAAAACCCATTCTTGAGAAGGTAAACCCACGTGGAGTTGCGTCCCCTTTTTCCTTTCGATCTTTTCCTTTTCTTTCTTTTCATTTTTGGTTGAGCATCACTCTCTCTCTTCCTCTATTGATGCTCAATCTTTGAGCTTGAAATGAGAGTCTTTAGAATGAGATTTTGCAAAAGTATTGTGAATGAAATCGGAGAGCTTGTCGTGATCTTCACAATGGTAGTCTCGGATTTATGATCGGACAAGATTTGCTTTCCAGATCTGCTCTTCTTCATTATTTGAGGTAAGGACTTTCTTCATATCATTACATTAAAGCTATGTTAGGATTATTTTGAGAAAATATGTCATTTTAAGAGGTATTGCATATATATATTTAGATTTTTGTTTGGTAATTTTTGGGAGAAAAATTATGTTGAAATGTTAAGAATGTTGGTATTTTGATTTTGATTTGGGAAAATCATTTTGTGCTGATAATTTTGTAAAACAAATCCGAAAATAAAATTGAAAAGTTTTATGGATTGTATCTACATCATATTATGATTATATGATATTTTGAGAAATATAAAGTTGAAATATATATTTTTTTTGTCTTTGATTTGGAATTTATTTTTGAGAAAAATAAATTGATATTGAGAAATATAGTGTAGATTGTTAAGTTGGTGTTATTAATTTGGAAGATGGTGAATATAGTGAACTTACTAATTTGATGAATTAAATTAGTTTGGTTAATATTTTAAATCCTTTGTAATTAAAGGGGGGGGGGGTTATTGGGTTTTTAATTCATAACTTTAATATTATGAGATTAAAAGTGACGAAGTTGACCAAGTATAAGATTTGGAGAAATAAACGAGATTAAGTTGATGTGGTATGGTACTGGGTTTCTAGTTTTACTAGTTGAGTAATGTTATAATAATAATTTCATACTTCAAATTTTTTTTGAGATATTTGAATTGTTTGGCGGTTTTTGACAAGAAAAGAATAGAATGTGATTTTATCTCGTTTGGAGCAAATGGATGAATTGGATTAAAACAAAAAGATGAGTTATCAAAACTTTTATTTATTTATTATTTTTCCTTGATTTAATTCGATGTGATGGATGTTGAAAATTGGAAAGTGAACAATCGTGTTATATTTTATAATTATAGTCAAGAGAAGATTTTGATATAATTGATTAAGTGTTGGAATACTCACTTATACTTATTAAGAATTATGATTGAACTTGAAGATCCCGAGATTTTACTTGTATGAGAAAAATGGAAATTTGATTCTATTTAATGTTTGGGAAGAGAATGAGTTTTTGGAAAGATTATAATTTCATTTTATTGATAAAGTATGTGAGTTAGAAATTTATGAAACCTTGAACCCGCTTTGGTGTTATATGTTATTGCTATTGATGAAACTATTGTTTAGAAGTTTTGGTTTTTGGTAATCAGTAGAGGATTACCATGTTAGTATTTAAATGAGGAGATTCTTGGAAAGGTAAGAAAATGTTTGATTTTGGAAGTTTGTCTTGAAAAGGATATTGTTGAATTGTCTTGAAAAGACTAAGTTAGAAGTTGTTAATTTACTTGTGGTACATACATGAACATTGACATTATTATATTATCTCTTGAATTGTATCATGATATTACATTGATAGAGATATGGAATTTGATCACAATGGAACAGTGTGTGGTGGAATTGAAATTGGAACTATCTTAATGCATTGTTACATATTGCATTGCCATTCCATTTCATTGTTATTATGGATTTTGAATTGTAATTGAAAACTATTGTTTTGAAAAAGGAATTGTTTTTTAGAAATAAGATCATTTGGATTTGTTTTCAGTAAATACGTTCGTAAGTTGGATGGGGGTGTAGTTTGATATTGGTTAAATTGGCCTGAGTGTCCATGGTGAAAGACCAGAAACCCGCGTGGATAGGTGTCGAGCCTTCCGGTTAATACTGGTAAAAATGACAATTTGGTAGTACTTGATAGTCTACTTGCAGACACCAGCGTAGAGATTACCTGAGTCGTATTTACCATCTTAGAATTTTATTGAAATTGTTGGATTAATGTGTTTTCAAATTGGCATTGTGCGTAAGATTTTCAAAAGATAAGAAAAATATTTTGAGCATGGCATGGCATATGCATTCATCTCATGAAATTGTATAAAATGGATTTAATGAATTGTTTAATTATTTGATTCAATTGATAATGAGATAATTGAATGAATTGAAAAGGATGTCCTGTTGCTATTAAAACATGTTTATTTATTTAAGTTAACTTGTTGTGGTTAATTAAATAAATTGGATTTAAGAGATTATGTAATAAAATCATATGGTTTTGACATGATATGATTTCACGTATATGTATGAGTATTTTGGCACTCGCATATCTTCTAATATGTTAATATGAGATTGTTTGGTAAGCTAGTGGTTGCTCACCCCCTGCCTGTACATTGTACAGGGAATGCTTTTCGGATTTGAAGATCAAACAATGGGTTTTGCCATTTCATAAGTGTAATGTAGTGATGGATTGTACTACTTCATTTGTTGTTTGGCTGAATGCTATTTTTTTTGTAAAGAGTAGTGTCCTCTCTTTTATTGTAAGCCTCAGGGTATTTCTTTTATTTGTATGTAAATGTTATTGTTGTATAACGAGAGGGAATATGTATATTTAATTATTCATCATTTCATCCAAGGATGAAATGTTATTTGTAAATGGACTTGATTAATGAATATTGGTAATGTTATCCGAGTAATAAAATACGGGGCATGACAGACGTGACCCAACGGTTACTCACAATTCAAATTCAAATTCATGAGGGAAGCCCAACTGCAAGAATGGCGTAGTGGAAGCAAACTTTTCAAGACCATGACCAGGGATCGTAGAAGGGCATTTCAACGGTTAGAAGACCACTTTGACGGTTACCATTAGAGGGTATAAATATAATAGAAGGCTAACAGAAATGGGGGGACTCAGATCCAAAACCAGTTATTTACTTCATATTTTTCTTTACAGTTTTTACATTTCCTATTCTTCAATTCCTGTACTGCAATTCAATTCTTAGGAGTAGTTCAAAATAGTATGTTGCTGTAAAAATCTTCGAGACTGTGGGAGTGTGAGGGTATCATTGTAAGTTCTTGTTATTTAATGAAATTCAGTTCATCAAACTCTTTTTATCTATTGTTATTGTCAATATCTTTAATTTTCTCCTAAGCAAAGTCACCAGTAAAAGTCTTCTTTATTGAGGCTAAAATAATTTCAACACAATCGTCTGATAATTGTTTGGTAGTTAAAATATCTATAAGAACTTATTGATTCTTGCTGGCATACTTAAAATTACATTATTAACATTCGAAAGTTGAAAAAGCCAACATATATTTTTTGGCACGCCCAGTGGGACCCAAAAAATGGCTAGATGTCAACCAAGATGAGAAAACGACCACCTCGAAGAAGGTGTAGAATGAACTAATATAGAGGAAAATGTTGAGCCACATCCTGAAATTGTGTCTACTTTAAACAATCCTCCAAAGTTGGTTGAAGAAACTATTGCTTCAGGGTATACAACCCAACTCCAGAATATTGGGCAAAGCCAAGAAGCTGGCCCTTCGACTGTCTCATCCACACAACTAGTTAATCAATGGGGAGGTTTAGTGGATATTATGTGACAACAGTTAATGTACACAATGGAGACGTGTACAGTATCATTTTTGGATCAAATGCATGCATATTAACCACCCATCATTAGACAAGCTAAAGAAAACATAAATTTGCTTCAGCAGCAATTGGCTCGAAATAGGCAGCTTATACAAAATAATAGGCAAAACAATGGTTAAACCAATAATCAAACACCTGAAAGACTAGTACCAGTGCCTCAATCATGGTGTGAGCCCCTTTCTAGAATGCCAACAGGCCAAAGCATGTCTATCCTTACCAGCGAAGCCATAAATATTAGTGGAGTAGGATCAACACAAGGAAATGGCAGAACATATACTAGTCCCATGTTCGAAGTTACACTCAGGGGGTTGGATGGGATCCTTGCAATTGGAAGAGAAACAATGCTTGTTCCCTCTCCAGTAGTTCTTTTTGCAGTACCTTTTCTAGGCCAGGCTCCTGCCCGAAGGGGTCAGCCATATCCTCAGACTTACTAGGCACAACAGGGACAATCAGTCCCAAATATGCCTTTGCCTGGACCAAGGAGACTCAGAGCACAAGTGGTTCCTCCAAACCCAGTGTTTGTTCCCTCAATAGTGGCTCAATTAGCACCAAACATGGTATCTAGAGACCACATTGTTGATGTAGTAAGAGAAATTTGTGGACCCATGGCTCGAGGGGTCCAGACTCCTGTTTACAGAAAGCCTTACTCGGAATGGGTAGATAGGCTGCATGAGTACCCGAGGGGATATAAAATACCAGATTTTGCCCTTTTTTTGGGAATGGAAACCAGTCAACCATTGAACATATTGCCAGATTTATAGGCCAATGTGGTGAGTTTACCAATAATGATTATATGAAACTATGACTTTTTCCAAATTCTCTAACTGGGGCAGCTTTTGTATGGTACACGAACCTTACACTTGGTTCTATTCAAACTTGGCAACAAATGGAGAAAGTGTTTCATGCCCAATTTTTTCAAACAGAACCTGAGGTTTCTATGGCAAACTTGGCAAGATTGAGCCAAAGGCCTGATGAGAAGGCTGCTTAATTCATTGCTAGATTCAAAAGAGCATGTAACAAATGTAGGGTCGTTTTACCTGAACCTGAATTTGTTAGATTGGCCCAAAATGGGCTAGAATTCAGGCTTTGAAAGAAGTTTGATTCAATAAAGTTTCGAGATCTAGTGGAACTCACTTATAAAGTTTCTAGGTATGAAACCTTACTTGAAGAAGAACAAGAACAAAGCAATGCATCCTATAGGACCTATTATAGAGACCCTAACTTTGAAATTGATGCAGCAGAGATCATAGGAAAAGAACCTATGACTTGTAAGGCATTGATTTAGAAAGATACTACAATTGACCAACAATTTAAAAGGAAAGACCTTCATAGGAAATATTCTTTTGACATAACAAAAACAAATGACATATTTGATCATTTAATAGCAGCACATTTCTTAAAGTTTCCTAAGGGAGTTAAGATTCCAACTTCTGAAGAACTTAAAGGAAATTGTACTGCAAATAGCATAACTCTTGGTCCCACTCAACTAAAAACTACATTGTTTTTCGAGACAGGATGCAAGAAAATTCAGAAAGAGTGGCTGAAATTTCCATCCAAGACTGAAAAGGCCATGGGAATTGATACCAACCCATTTCCAAAAATTAGAGAGGCAGTAACTAATGTTAGCATACCAGATTTCTAGAATCTCTCTTTGAATGAATTGGAAGAAGTCAATGTGCAAATGTATGTTGCTAGCCAGGCTACCTTCAGGGAGAACACAAAAGGTTCACCAACCAGTGGACAAAGCTTTGTAGGTCAAAGGGATGGCTCCAGTGAAGAAGCATTGGAAGATGACTCTCTCGAAGCAGTTGTAATGCAGAGAATGTGTCCCAGATGCAGGTTGAGTTATAAATGACTGAGGGGCTCCCAATTGATAGGAAGCAGTACTACAAAGATGTGCAGAGAGACCGTAGGCCAGCCAACAATTATGGTAGGAGGCCATTTCCAATTGGTTCTAGGTAGCAGCCACCCTTGGTTGGATCTCCAGACACCAGGAATCTGTCAAAGGATAAGATACCTCCACATGAGATCAGGCTACATAACTATTATAGGACAGTCAGCCAGCCTAAAAGAAAGCCTAAATTCGGCTTAAGATAAGGCACCAGCGCCAAAAATTGGCCCTCAAAGATAGCTTCGAAGACAGTTTCAAAGACAAGAGTAGCAAGCCCAACAACCGGAACAGTAGATACATGGGTACCAGGGGTACCTGATTAGTTTGTTATGCAAAACAAAGCAAAAGTGATGCCTACCCAAGAAAGGGTTTTTGGAGGAAAAGAAAGGATGATCAAACCCCCTTTGGTAGCCCTAAATAACTAGGTACTACTGAAAAACCCAAAGACAAGGGAACCAGATATGGTTCCTGTAATCTCCAGGTCTAAGAGAAGGAAGATCTAGCGAAGGTACACCCAGTACCAAAGAGATTTGAAGGAGAATGGAGAAAGTACTTCATTGGCTCAATCAAAAGGCCAAACAGGAGAAGGAGAAGGTTCAAAGCTTGGTCCTAAGATCAAAAGGAGTGCCAGCAGAGAACAGTGGCCAAAGTTCATGCTAAACTAAGAGCCAAAGAGAAATCCAGTTTAGCAAGACTTGAAAAGGCCTTGATGGAGAGTGATGAAGAGACAGATGAAGGAATTCCACCAAGCCAGGAAAATGTATTAGCTGAAAAAGAAATGTTCGAAGCTTTTATGGCTGAACAGACTTTCATGGTTGAAAAGCCAACAGAGGTAGACCACCAACAAACTGCTTCGAAGGAACTTGCTAGTACTGAGGTACCAGAATGCAGTATGGAGGATGCTTCCCAAGTATCAGAGAAAACCAATATAGAAGGAGAGCAAACACAGCCAGTAGTACAATTTGGCTCATTCCCTCCAATGCCGGTTAATATGGTTTATGTGCTGCCTTAGGAGTTTCAAGCTAAGGAGGAGAACCACGAAGGCCAGGAGGGTGATCCCATTCTAGTTTCCAGTGGGGATTCACAAACCAGCATGGTCCAAGATGAATCTGAGGTGGCCAAGCCCATGGAAACTGATAAAGAGAATGAAAAGGTAAGCATTAACCTCTCATATCCCTTTGAATACCCTACAGTATCCATGACTCAACATGTTAAGCCCCTATACATTAAGGCTTATTTCGATGTAATAGAAATGGCCAGAGTACTGGTGGACAATGAGGCAGCAGTGAACCTGCTTCCACGATCCTCCTTGAAGTTGGGAAAAAGAAATCCCAAGTTAATCCCAACAAGCATTACCATTGCTGGTTTTGCTGGAGACAAGCAGATGGCCCAAGGCATTCTGCCTATCAACATAAGTGTGGGAACCAGAGATTGTATAATAGCATTTTTTCTCATAAACAACAATGCCTAATATAATGCTTTGCTTGGCAGGGATTGGATCCACACAAACAACTGTGTGCCTTCTTCTTTGCATCAAAAGATAATGATAGCACTAGACAGTGGGAAAACAGAAGAGATTGATGTAGATCCACAACCCTTTATTGCCTGTACGAATTTTGCAGAAGCTAAGTTGTACACTGAAGGTGTGGTACCACTTAGTGTACTAAGGAAGTCAGATATAACAGCCGAAGTGATGGCTGATGAGGAAGTGGCACGCCTAAAGCATCCAGTACAGGAAAGTGCTGATGAGAAGTTCATCATCAAAGATGCCAATGATGCCTGGCTGTAGGCAAAAGGATCAAGATCAAGAAGTCAGATCATTGGCTTTAATCAAATTTCAACATTGGACATAGAGATAATAGTCCAGAAGGTACAGAAAGAAGAGAAAGAAGCCATGGTGATTGGCTGTAGTCAGGAGCAACAAGAGGCCAGACCTTTGGCTCTTGGTAAGTATTGTGCATTGGACATTGAAACTAAAGTCCAGGAAATACAAGAAGAAGAGGCTCTATGGACAGATTTTCTCTATGAAGAAGAGAGTAAGGATATTGAACCAGGAATGTAGGAGCAGAACAAGATGAAATGGTTGCTTCAAATGTAGAAAAAGTCAAATGGGGAGCATCAGTGAGTGCTCAAGTGTAAGATCCCTTGGAAGAAGTCAACCTAGGGGAATGTTCAGTATAACAACCCACCTACATCAGTGCTTGGTTGGATCCTATTGATAGGGACCAGTTGTTGACTGTCCTGAAACAATATAAAGATTATTTTGCTTGGCCTTATAATGAATTGCCTAGGTTGGATAGGTTATTAGTGGAGCATAGGCTCCCAATGAAGCCTAATTTCAAGCCATATAAGCAAAAATCAAGACGGATGAGCCCTGAAGTGGTTCAAAAGGTGAAAGAGGAGCTTGTTAGGCTCCTTAAAGTAGGCTTCATCAGAATAGCTAGGTCTATTGAATGGTTGTCCAATATTGTTCCTGTGGTTAAAAAGAATGGCGAGTTGGGGGTATGCATTGATTTTAGAAACATGAATTTGGTAACTCCAAAAGATAAGTACCCCATGCCTATAGTTGATTTATTGGTGGATAGTTCGACAGGACATAGGATTTTGTCTATGATGGATGGACATTCTGGTTACAACCAGATCTGCACAACAGAGGAGGATGTTCACAAGATAGCTTTCAGGTGTTCTGGAAACATTGGCCCCTTCGAATGGGTTAAGATGCCATTTGGATTGAAGAATGCTGGAGCAACATATCAGAGGGCAATGAACACTATCTTCCATGATCTCATTGGAGGATATTTAGAATGTTATATTGATGATATTGTTATGAAATCTCAGTCTATGAAAGAGCATCTGGTTCACTTGATAGCAGCCTTCGAAAGAATGAGAGAGTTTAAGCTAAAACTCAATCCTCTCAAATGTGCATTTGGTGTATCAGGTGGAAACTTCTTAGGGTATGTAGTACGCAAGAAGGCAATACAGATTGATCAAAACAAAGCCAAAGCCATCATTAAGGCCAAACCTCCATCAAGTACAAAAGAATTGCAAAAATTCCTTGGTCAGGTTAATTTCCTTCGAAAGTTTATTTCAAACACTGCTAGAAAAACTAAAGTGTTTTTTTCTTTGTTGAAATTAAAAAATGAAGAAGAATTTGTGTAGACAGTAGAGCATCAAGCTATTTTCGAAGGAATCAAAGCCTACTTGGCCAAGCCTCTAATATTGATGCCACCAAGGAGAGACAAACCTCTGAAGCTATACATTGCTGCATCAGAAGATTCATTGGGAGTTTTTCTAGCTCAGGACAATGAAGAAGGTAAGGAACAAGCAGTATATTACCTTAGTAGGTTTTTAAATTCTTACGAATGTAAATACTCAGCTGTAGAAAAACTATGCTTAGCATTGCATTTTGTAGCAATGAAATTAAGATATTATCTTTTGCCTGCTGTTGTCTTGGTAATTATAACCACATATTTGGTTAAATATATGTTATCTAGACCTATGTTAAGAAAAAGAATTGGCAAATATATTTTAGCTTTATTAGAATTCCACTTGAAATATGTTCTCCAAAAGGTAGTAAAATGACAAGTTTTGGCCAACTTTTTGGCTGATCATTCATTTCAAATAGAAAGCCAAGAGACAATGGGACTTGGCACTATTGATATTGAACCATGGCAAATGTGGTTCGATGGATCAAAAGCCAATGATCTAATCAGAATTGGTGTTGTAATTAAGTTACCATAAGGGATAGAAACCACACATGGTTTCAGAATTGATGAAGCTACTTGTTCCAATAACAAAGCTGAGTATGAAGCTTTGGTAATAAGATTTGAGATACTTATTGGGTTACAGGCTCATGCAGTTGATATATTTGGAGATTTCCAATTGGTAATCAACCAAGTAAAAGGAATTTTTAAATGTCAAAGTACAAGCATGTTACCATATTATGTTGCCACATTACATTTGTTTTCTGAGTTTCAAATAGTAAATGTGACTTATATCCCAAGATTCATGAATCACTAAGCCAATGATGTAGCTTAAAGGGCTTCAAATTTCAGAAGAAGGGTTGACAATCAAATAGACATAAATCAAGCAACATATCAAAAGCTAATACCACCTTTGGCTAAAAGGGGTATCATGGTAAAAGTTAACCACAATAATTTGGAAGAACATGATTGGAGACATCCAATCATCCAGTATTTTACTGGTCCTTCTTCGAAGACCAGCAGAAGGCTTAAATTGCAATCAATGCAATTCATAGTGTATGGGAATGCCCTTTACAAAAGGGGAGCAGATGGGCTGCTATTGGAATGTCTAGGGCCAAAAGAGGCATTGACTGCCATGGCTGAGTTGCATGAAAGCATTTGTGGTGCCCATCAACCTGGTATGAAGATGAGGTGGTTACTTGGAAGGCATTCCTATTATTGGCCAATTATTAAGGATTGAATATAGTATGCAAAAGGTTGTTAGGCATGCCAGAAGCACGGCATGATATGACATGTGCCGGTAACTGATTTACATGCAGTAGTGAAGCCCTGACCATTTAGAGAATGGACAATGGATATGATAGGGAAAATATATCCACCCTCTTCGAAGCAACATTGTTTCATTTTGGTGGCCACAGATTACTTCACTAAGTGGGCTGAAGCTAAGCCTTATAATGCTGTAGATCAGACTAAAGTTATTGACTTTATCAAAGAGTTGATCCATAGGTTTGGCATCCCACAAACCATAACTGTGAATAATGGGACTGTGTTTGATGGAAAGATGGTAAAATCTTTCACAGCAGAATTTGAAATTAATCTTATTAATTCCACCCCTTATTATGCACAAACAAATGGTAAAGCTAAATCATCTAACAAATCTTTGAAAAAATGAGTATAAAGAGTTGTGGAAGATAATCTTAGGGATTGGCATAATTTGTTATTAGATGTGTTATGGGCTTATAGGACTTCTCCAAGGTCAAGTGCATGAATCACCCTTTATGCTTTAGTAAATGGGCATGATGTAGTGTTGCTTGTGGAAATTAATATCAAATCCTTGAGGGTAAAATGCCAAGACCAGTTAACTACTGAGCAATATCATCAGAGCATGTTCTTGGAGTTAGAGAATGTGGATGAGGCTAGGATTTTGGTATTAAATAGTATTCTTTTCCACAAGAAAAGACAACCAAAAGCTATAATAAAAAAATCAAACACATTAGCTTCGATGACGGGTATTTGGTGTGGAAGACAATACTTCCAATAGGAATTAAAAGCCATAAATTTGGCAAATGGTCACCTAATTGAGAGGGACCACACCAAATTCATAAAGTCCTCCCTGGGAGAGCCTACAATCTGAGAAATTTAAATGGTTATGTGCATCCCAAGAAAATCAATGGCAGATATTTGAAGCCTTATTATCCAACTGTGTGGGAGACACAAGGGGTGTGAGAGATGCTATGAGAATAATGTAAAAGCATTGAACACTTAGATAAATTTAGATAAATAATGAGGATTTCATTTCATAAAAATTCCAGTACATGTAGCAATAAATTGGCCCAAAATTCAGTACAATTCCTTAGTTGTTCCTTTATAATTGATTTTCTACTTCTAAGGGATGGGAACAATTGTATGGCTATAGCCATCTCCTGCCTTCTATCAGATAGCCCTTGATTAGTAGTCTGCAATCTCTCAACATTTTGATCCAATGCTAGGTTGACTGCTGCTAGCTCCTCCTCCAGTTGTGCCTTTCTCTGCAAAAGTTGGGTTTAAAGCTGAAATGCATAAGAGTGTTGTCCCTTCAAGTCAAACACTTTAGCATGAATTTGAGAAACAAACTCTTTATCCTTCAGTAGCTCCTCTTATGCAGCTTTGGCTATATGGCATATGTTGATGTAAAAATCAATGGTGGTTGTTGCTTGGGATAAGTGGCTTGCGAAGGCCATATTGGATTGCTCGAAGATTTTGCAGCATTTGAGAAAACCATTTTTGATAATGGGTTTTTTGTAGGGCTTCAAATGAAATCCTCCAGAATGATCTCAACAAATCTAAGTAGGTGCCTAAGTCCACCCGAGGCAAAGAGGTTTCTGCAGTAGTGGAAGAACTTTCAATGATCTCCAAAAGGGAGTCAGCAAGGATCAATGGCTCTGTCTCACTGCTTGTTGCTCGAGCTGGTGAAGATATATCAAAAAAGCTAGCCAACTGGGCTTCGAAGATGTCTATCTCTTCCTCTAACATTAGCATTTTAGAGGAATCACTAATTGAAGGAAGAGATGGAAGCATGCGGATAGGAGAAGGAGTGGAGGATTCCCTAGCAGTATCTATTGTCCTGGCTACCAGTAAGTCAAGAGAAGAGAGACTGGAGCTGGATGGTAGAGAGGGAATTGGTGAGCTGCCAATGTCATCCTTGAAACTACCAGCTACCATTGAAGAAGAAGTGATAATTGGGGTTCTCTAAAGTGATAATGAGGTAGCCAGGACTCTGGAAGAAGTCTGCATAGGTAAGGCAATTGAGATATGGGATAGGTTCGAAGTATTAAAAATGCCAGAAGAAAGGAAAGATGGGATGCTTGGCCTCAAGGAAAACAAGAAAGAAGGTATGGGAAGTGTAGAGCTAGGAAGTGAAAGTATTAACTGGATGGGTTCTACACTCATTGGCACTCCAAGGTTAACTTTCCCTTTTCCATTTAAAGCTATCTTTAGCTTCGAAGAAGTCAAGAAGGGCCCCTCATCCCTAGACAAGGTAGAAGAATGTAGTGTTGAAGAGGGAAGGGGTAGGTTGGCTGCTGCTGCATTTCAAAAAACAAAAAGAGATGTTAAATTAATGCTAAGCCTTGAAAAAGAACATTATCAAAGCCACAAGCAACTGAGGGAAATTACCAGCTTCAGTGGTTGTAGTGGTAATAATGAGAGAGCTACGAAGGGCATAATGCTTAGCAGTTTTACTTTTCCTCACAGCTTCCTTCTTTCCTGCCTCAGCAGCAACAGTTTCTTCCTTCAATATTTGTTGCGGCCTCCTTTTTTCTGATCTTTTAAAGACAATGATTTCTTTGGACTGTTCTTTCTCCATTGCTTTGACCTGCCTCATGAGTGAAGTCCATGACGAGCTCAGTAGAGGAGAATGTCTTCCTTTTCCTTTTCAGTGGAGCTTCTTCTTCTTCCTTCCCTGAGTGGACCTTAGGTACAGGGTTAGGTTGCAGTTGGAGTTTTCTTTTCTTTTGTTGCTGCCTGCCCTTGAGAATATTCAAGGCCTGAGTCCTTTGAGGAGAGACCTCTTGTGAAACTATAAGTAGACAAGGCATCTATAGACATCCCCGAACGCCCCAGGAGGATGAGTCCCGTTCTGTTCATTTTGGGCTCACTACAGTTCGGGACTCAAATGTCACGGTTCTTAATCTGAACCAAAGAGTCCAAATCCGGCAAATCGTTTTGAGAAAACAGATTTTTTGAAAAAAGTGCCAAACATGGACTGCTTTGCCAGATACAGAGTCGCCACCTAAATATTTTATTTTTGGGAAATTTAGGAAACCCTGACTTGTTGCCTAAGGCCACGTGTCCGTCATCACCAAAGTTGCCTCGGCTCGGGAACTTGGGTATGATTGGGGAAGGTCACTTCGTGAGCACCCCCGCTCGCCCGATGCAAGATCGGCCTCTACTAAACATGATATCGAGTTTTGAAAACCTTATGCATTCTTATTCCGGTTATTAGCCTAGATTTACTATGTGATGCGCACAGCATACAAGTATAGACCGGGTCGCCTGAATTGGAACAAAACATTTCATGTTTGTTTTTGAAAGATGGTTTGCTACTCGCAAGTAGCCTTAAAATGCAGATTTTGCCACCCTCAGGTGGGCTTAGAAAAGATGGTTTTGCCACTGTCTAGTGGGCTTAAAACTCGTAGTCAATGAATTGTTCCAATCCAAATAACCCAACCTTCACCCACAGGCATTCAGGCAGTTATATCACATAAGCAAATAACCTCATGGTAAGCATGCTATCATGGCAGTCACTCACACACATGCAAGGATGCTAAAGCATAAAAACTTACCGAGTACTCCAAGCCAAAACAGAAGCTAATTAGAAATCATGCATGATCCTAACTATACAGAAATGCCTAATGCAACACATGCAAAAATGCAACTATAATAGGCTCGGCTATTCTAAACATGGCATATGGAATGCTACAGCTGACAAGTTATTCAATTTGGAATTGGAATATAATGCAGTGAGGTATGATGCGCCGAGCCGGTGCATGCAAAACAAATGAATGAATGCAAACATGCTATCATACTGTATGCTAATTGAAACATGCCCTAATCTAACCATCATAAGCTGGTAAATAAAAGGGAAAGAAAGACGTGGGGTTGGAAGACATACATCACACGCATGCACACTTATTACAGTTGTGCCCTCACTCAGAGGGTCCAAATAAATAATATACAGTCCCAAATGAATAATTACAGTCCGAATGAATAGTACAATCCAAATAAATACAAAATCCTAATTAATTAACAAATTAACTAGGAAAAACAGTAAATTAGCATGCAAGCCAGGGGACTGCCTCGACTCCGCTCCGGATGATGAATGATGCACGTTTGAGTTGCTTGGCACGGAAATCCATCGCGATGCCCCGATTAGCCTCTGTTTACAACTGAACCCGGAATATTGCGCGAAGTCCCAAGAGATTGCCGGTTTCTGATTTGTTGCAACAGAGAACAGGAAAGGGGCATGGCAATGTATTTTCACATATGTATACTTGACTTCTCTTTAGGGAGCGTAGTCCTCGATCCTCGTGCCATCAATCACACATCTCGATGCATGATGGCCGAGGAGTCGAATTGCATGACTTAATATGAAATGAATGCACACATAAACACAACAAGACCGAGACTCCATCATGGATAATCCGGAGTGTCGGTGACTGGGAATTGAGACACGTTCCGTCACTCGGAGTACGAAACGTCCCTCGTTTCCCGTGCTCGGGCTAACTCCTATCCCAAGCACAATGCAATATGCATAGCATGCATGAATGCAACTAATATACAACCTAGCATACACGATGCTATGAGATGGCATACACGATGCACGATGTAATCATGGCATATACGATGCTCTAACATGCAACCTAGCATACACAATGCTATGAATCGAAATGGCATACGCAATGCATGATGGACTTACGCCAATATGAGTGGACCTCAGCCACACGCACATCAGCGGCCATAAGATGAAAATGAGACACTCGAAATGAGTGCACGCATGCACGCAAATCGAGGACCGACCTAAGGCACAATTGCCACTCTAACAAGGCATGGCAAGGCACGAAATATGGCATACAAACATGCAAGTTTCAACACTGAAATGTGATGCAAAATGATCCCGAAACATGGAAACATGGCACCCGATGCATGGAATGGTCCTAAAACACAAAACCAGGCACATGCATTGACCTATAGCTATACAAAGCATGCATTATTTGATCATGAAGCATAAAGACAGAACCAAGGCAGTCCCAAAACATGAACAATTCTAGTTCAAGGCATGGCCAAAAGATGCTAGCAAGATGGACTAAAATAGCATGCAACTTTGACTAGCAAACATGGTTTACATGGCAAGTACATGAAGCAAGTGAACACTCACCAAACCAGAAAAAATCAATGAACTAAACATGCCAAAATATGCCTAAATAAACATGGAAAGGCAGCCAACACATGCACAAATGAGGGGCTCCTTTGGAGGGCATACAAATGGGTTATTAAGCACATGCATCAAGGACACTTAGCATGGCACAAAAAACTCTGAAAATCAAATATGATAGCTCCAAAACTCACCAAATTGACCCTGAAATGTGACTTCAAAGCATACAAGATAGGGTCTCTTTGGAAGGCCAAAATGACCATCAAACAAGTCAAGGTGAGAGGGGGTCATCCCCCTCTGAGTTGGAGGCTCAAAACAGCATCAAAGCCACTGGAAATCCACTGGATTCCAGTGGCTAGAAGGTCAACAAAGCATGCAACAAGAGCTTAGGTGTAAGGCTCAAAATAAGAGACAATCAAGCATACAAGGAGGCATATGACCTCAAAAAAAAATGGAACCTTAAACAAACTTGAAGATGAGATTAAAACAAGATATTTTTCAGTTTATAACAACTCTCAAAAATGAGCACAAGTAGGGCTAATCTATCATGCAAAAATGGCCCTAAAAGAGAGATTAGAGACAAGGGATAGTAGCTGGCCCCAACTGGCCAAGAGCCCTTCAACAAAGTTTAATAGAGGATAAAAACAAGGCACTTTATAGTTTATGGAAAGTCTCAAATATGCTCACAAGTAAGGCTAAACTATCATGCAAAAACGGGCCTACAAAGAAAGATAGGAGACAAGTGGTAGTAGATGGCCTCAAACAGAGGAGAGCCCTTCAACAAAGTTGAAGAGGGGCTCAAAACAAGACATTTTACAGTTTGGCTCAGAGCCCAGAAATTCTCAAAAACAAGGCTAATATATCATGCAAAAATAGGCCTAAAAGAGGGATAAAGAGACAAGGGGTAGTAGGAGACGTCAAACAACAAGAGGTCCTTGATCAAACATGGAGAGGAGCCCAAAATATGACTATTTACAGTTCAGGTTGGAGCCCAAAAATATAAGAAAAAGGGGGTAAGATATAGAACAAAATAAGGCAAGAAAGAGGGAGAAGAGGACTCACCCTTGTAGCACAACTTTCCAGCAGCTTTTGGTCCAAGAAGAGGAGCTCCTAGCCTCTGAAAATCAGCCTCAAAGTGTTGGAATGGAGGATGGAGGTGTGGTGCTAAGGGGTGTAGGGTAAATGGTGCCAAAAACAAGGATGTTTTGAGGTTTGGAAGAGAGGGAGAGGGAGAGTTGTATGCAAGGCCCCAAACAATTTTTTTAACCCTCTAAAATGCAGCTCGAGGTGCTGGTTTTATAGAGGGAGAGAAGGGAAAAATGGGGGGGAAAACAATTTCAAATTTCCCCTCCAAAAGGGCAAATCCCCGGGCAGGGGTCTGGGGGAAAACAGAGGGTACAGCTGTAAGGAACCAGGAGAGAGGAACATGGCCGACCAGGTTCAGAAGGTTCAGGTGGCCGGCCGGCCAGGGTCAAAAGGGTCACTCAAAATTGTTGGCCGGCCACCCCAGAAAGGTAGCCTCCCATGTGTGTACAACATAGCTATGTGGAGAAAAACCAGGAAATGTAACCCAGGAGAGAGAAAAACCAACTTTTTAGAGGGGTTCAAAAGAGTCAGGAAGAGTTAATGGCCGGCCTACCCATATTGGTGGCCTCCCAAGTGTGTACAACACAATGGTGTGGAGGAAAGTCAGAAAAAGTGGCCCGAGGATGGAAAAAGTCAGCTTTCTAGTGAAGAAAACGGGCGATAAAGAGCGATGAAGGAATAAAGCTGGTCTTCAGAACAATTGCTGGCCTCCCACTCTTCTACGACCTTCCTAACAATGAAAATAAGGTCCCCGCCAAAAATGAACTCAAACCGATGCAAAACGAAGGTTCGGGGACCAAAACGCGCGGCCTGGGCCCCCGAAAACTGACTGTTAAGCACCGGAGATGGCGTTCGACCACGAAGTTGGTCTCTCGGACCACAGTGTCCCTTAAAAGGGAAAAAATAAGGTGTATGCCAAAAACTGGAGCAAACGGAGGTGGTTAAGCGGTCCCGAACCGAGGCACACGGCCGACGGCTCCGAAAAATCAGAAACCAGGCTCCAAACGGGAAAAATGGCTTACGACCCCGAAACGTAGCCTACGGCCACTGAGAGATGATCTACGAGACCTCTCCCTCCCTTCGGGAAGATAAAACGGAGAAAACGGGACCTAGTTCGCAAATCGAGGCAAGGTACAAAAGAGTCCGGAAGTCCGGAGGCAAGGCTCGCAGCCGAGACTCCGCAACCTCAGAACGAGCACAATATGCGACGTCACCAAGCGCTCAATCGGTGACGTCTGAGTCTTAAGGTCGGTCAAAAATGGGGTATCTACAGTTGCCCCTCTTTGACAGAACTCGAAAGTCAAGAAGTGACGGGAGTGAATGTCAAAGCCCAGAGACGACCCATTTTTGACAAGGCCGAAGACTTAGACAAACATACTAGATAACAGAGAAATGTGCCCGCAGGCAGGGGGCAAGATGCAAAATGATATGCAGGAAGATTTTGATAATTGGACTTATACGCTACGCGAAGCCGATTTGAAAATTGGACTTATACGCTACACGAAGCCAGTTTGATAATTGGACTTATACGCTACGCGAAGCCGGTTTGGGGATTTATGCAATGCACTGTAATGACTAAGATGCAATGTGATAGCCAGAAAGCGAAGGCACCTTACAGGGGCAATTTGGCAATGACCTACCTCATGCTGCTGGGGACCTTCCCCTCCTTCTTGGTTGAACCGCAGGTACTACTTTTCTCCCTGACTATGGTTGCAGCTTTCCCTATTCTCCAACAGGGTGACAGACTAGGTTGATTCAATATCCAGAATTGAGGCGCATACATATGCTATCTCAATCTATGGGGCTGCCATACAGATTTCAAGCCGAGGATATATCCCTGGGTATTTAAACCAGACTTTAGTCTCGGAAATCCCAAACCTTTGCGTTCTAGGCATGAGCCATTCGAACTCTAGTTTCCACCGTCTCAGTTGGTCTCCTAGGAACTCACCACAAACACAGGCAGGTGGCTATACCAGACCATTGGAAGTTGTTCGGGCACGACAAACACCAAAGGAATTGCACCTTTAGAGGATTTAAGGTCTCCTAGACCGGAGAGTGCACGAGACAGTGCGAATGAAGATACGGGATTTAAGGTCTCCCAGACCAGAGAGTGCACAAGACAGTGCGATGCCATACACTAACAAGTGCAAGTGAGGTGCACAAGAAAGCGCGAACAATGCAATGCACTAACAAGTGCAGGTAAGATGCGCAAGAAAGCGCGATAAAAAAAATGCATGCACAATGCAAGTAATGGTCACGGCGCAAGACAGCGCGATGCAATACACTAACAAGTGCGGGTGAGGTGCGCAAGATAGCGCGAATGATACAATGCACAAAATAGTGCGATACGCTAAACAGCGCAATTGATTTGAAATGCACTAAGATAGTGCGATGTGATATGCAAAGCACAAGACAGTGCGATTGAGGTGCGCAAAATAGCGCGGATGATAAACTGCACAAAACAGTGCGATTGAGGTGCGCAAAATAGCGCGAATGATAAACTACACAAAACAGTGCGATTGAGGTGCACAAAATAGCGCGAATGATAAACTGCACAGAACAGTGCGATGCGCAAAATAGCGCGAATGATAAACTGCACAAAACAGTGCGATTGAGGTGTGCAAAATAGCGCGAATGATAACTGCACAAAACAGTGCGATACGCTAAACAGCACGAATGATAAACTGCACAAAACAGTGCGATTGAGGTGCGCAAAATAGCGCGAGTGATAAACTGCACAGAACAGTGCGATGCGCAAAATAGCGCGAATGATAAACTGCACAAAATAGTGAGATGCGCAAAATAGCGCGAATGATAAACTGCACAAAACAGTGCGATGCGCAAAATAACGCGAATGATAAACTGCACAAAATAGTGCGATGCGCAAAATAACGCGAATGATAAACTGCACAAAACAGTGCGATGCGCAAAATAGCGCGAATGATAAACTGCACAAAACAGTGCGATTGAGGTGCGCAAAATAGCGCGAATGATAAACTGCATAGAACAGTGCGATGCGCAAAATAGCGCGAATGATAAACTGCACAAAACAGTGCGATTGAGGTGCGCAAAATAGTGCAAATGATAAACTGCACAGAACAGTGCGATGCGCAAAATAGCGCGAATGATAAACTGCACAAAACAGTGCGATGCGCAAAATAGCGCGAATGATTTGAAATGCACAAGACAGTGCGGTACGCTAAACAGCGCGATACGCTAAACAGTGCGAGTGATTTGAAATGCACAAGATAGTACGAGTGAGATACAACCACAAGATGCACAAGACAGTGCTAGTGAGATACAAAGTGTAAGTGCACAAGACAGTGCAAGCGAGATAAAATGCACAAGAAAGTGCGATAAAATGCATCTTCTATGCAAGTAAGGGGGCATTTTCCATGCAAAAGATACGAGCATTTTCTATGCAAGTATGGAAGCACATTCTATGCAATATTGAAAGCAAGCATATTCTATGCATGAAACAAGCAAAGCATATTCTATGTGGAATCGAAAGCAAGCATATTCTACGCATGAATCATAATGATGCGCGGCACGCATGCAACAACAGTGTATATGAAAGTTCACATTCTATGCAATAGAGGAGCATCAAATATGTACTCTGGTGCCTCTGATTTGCCTCTTAGAGGACTTCGCAACTCACTCAGCTCAAAAAGGGCACACCATGTTCATATTGGCGAGAGATAACATCTGCATGTGAAACCCTCGGGTGCTGCTTGGACTGCCATTCTAACTTGAAGCAGGCTTACACTTGGGGTCAAGATACACTCATACTCCAGAGAAACAGCGAGGCCTGAGAAGGTGCACCTAGAATGCAGTCTCGGATTTTGCTAAAGTTGAAACATGCTAAGACGCTCCAAATTTTCCCTCTTTTCTTTTGCTTTGCAGTCTGGAACCTAAATAGCTTCAGATAGGTCCTTGCTTTACTATTCTGACATGACCTGGGTTGAACCCTGCGGCTTTATGAAAGAACCAATCTTGTTTTGCACAAATGTGGAGAACGACACGGCACTCTGAGCACAAAACGATTTTTGAAATTGAAATGAGAAAAGGGTTCTCAACCGGGTATTGAGCCTACAACTAACCACAGCCAAAACGACTCAACAATGGAAAACAAAGGTAGAACAACCTAAACACAACTCAACAAAGGAAAAACAAGGTAGAATGACCTAAACACATCTGTTGACACTCAAATAACTCAAAACAAGAATCGAGACAAACAAAAACGCACAAACACAACGCTCAGCTGTGTTACAAAGGCAAGAGACCTCTTGGTGTACGAGGAGCCAGTTTCTCTGGGTATTGTTTCCCACCCTTTCTTATTTGTGATTCTCACATCACTCGGCCCTCAGGCTCGACTTTTCTCACAAAACCCTTTTCCTCACTTTTTTTCTCAGCGCACATCTCTCTATTCTTTAATCTCTCATTTTTTATCCCTCCCCTGGGTGGTTGATGGATAAGCAGGAAGTTGTGGGCTCTTGCCTCTGGTATTCTACCAGATTCTCATTCTTGTTCACAACAGTGAGTTTTTTCCATAGAGGGGCTGTGCTACAGCTGGGTGTGTAGCAAACCTGCAGCTAACATCGGTTGACGATGCTGCTGGGGAGTTTGGACATGATCAGATTTATCCAGATGAGGGAGTGGAATATCTTGACCCATTCCAGTTCGTACTTCGCACTTGGCTTGATACCTCGTTGCTCGGAGGGTGAAAGAACTTTCAGCCCTTCGTTGTTGCCTTCAGTTGTGCCTTTTCTGGCAGGTAGAGTGCCCTTCTTCGCAAGTATGGTGCCCTTTCTGGCAAGTATGTTGACAATGGGGAAGAGACAGAACACCTGACTCAACTGTGCCCCTAGTTCATCATTTCGACCATTTTTTGTTTTTGGATTTCTATTAAAACAATTTTGACCAAAATGAGAGTTAGATTAACATGCTTGTTCGATTTTCTGATTCAAAATCATGCAAGTTAGGCTGTGAGCACTGAAAATTTTCCCTTTTTGGGGTCCAAGAAATGGTCCAGTTTTGGAAAAAATGGAATAATTTTTGAGAGAAAGTAGTCAACCTCATTAAAAATTCTCAAAAACTATTTTTGCAAACAACCACTGCTCAACGAGCACGGAACCTATTCTTGAGATGCACAACCTCAGATCCGAAGGAAAATTGCCCCTTGCTTGAGGGGAGCTGCGTGGCAACGGAAAGTTGCCCCTTGTTTGAATGGCACTGTAGCGGATTGAATGGCAACGGAAAGTTGCCCCTTGTTTGAATGGCACCGCAGCGCATTGTAGTCAGTCCTCAGAGTGATGAACACAACCAAATTCTCGGATATAGAGAAGGTGAAGATGATCAAAACCATTACATGGGCATAATCAATTTGAAGTGTTTTACGGCTGGACTTCAGAATGAAGTTGCCTACGTATCCCAAAGATGGGAATCAAGCCTTACGTAGTTCGGGGGTAAGGTACACTCGGGTATTAACCTCTCCTTTTGCGCTCTAACTTTTGCCAAGGCCACCCTTTCTGAGGTTTTCAACCTTGCGAGCTATGTTCTTTAATTCTTTTTTCATTTCCTTTTTTGATTTTCTTTTTTTTTTTTGGTTCTTTTCTTTGCATTTTTATTTTTTTGTTCTTTTGTTCTTTTCTTTTTTTTGTTCTTTTTTTTTTCTTTTCTTGCTCTAACTTTTGCCTGGGCCGTCCTTTCGGGTTTTCGGCCCAGCAAGCCTCTCAAGGATAAAAGTGTAGCTTTGTCCATGTCGAATGGTTTTGAGATTCTGAAGTCATCTGAATCCAGGAGAATGGTTGCTGTTTGCTGACGATGCAGGAGTCCATCCAATGGGGGGCTGAATCTGCCCCTAGTGTTGTGGATAGGAACTCGGTTATCCTTCAACAATTCTTTCTTCTTTCCTCCCTTCTGGGATTTGGCATTCTTGCCGATCTTTGTTAGCTTGAGAAACATCCCAATTTTTTGAATCTTCAAACACCTTTGACATTTTTGCCCCTAGTTCGAGGGGTGCTAGCAAGCTTCTTTTGATAACATCTGATCTTCTTGATCTGACTTCCCTGCCCTAGTTCGAGGGCTGCGTCAAATCTGGCCACACAGGCCTCACATCGTGATTGACCGTTGAACATTCTGAATCTGAGTTCAAGGTTTTGAAAGCAGAGGGGTCGAGTCTCAAGGCTGAGAGCGATCCTAAGCTGCACAATCTCAAGAACCATTCTACATAGGTCTTCGCAGGACCGCGCAAAACATTTTTTGAAATCTTTTAAGGAAGCGACCAGTCGCTCACGCTGAAGACAGTGTAGAACCAATCTGGATCAAGCCAGGATCCTTCCCAGTACTCACACTAACAAACATGATTTCATTCATTAAGGGCGTAGCATGCCTCTCTTTCTCTCAATTGATCAAATTTTGCAAATCCCGAGGAATTCCTTCCTCTTCGTTTTCACTGCAGTGTTCAAAAAGTTTTGAAAAACTTAGGTCAATGCAATAATTTCGAGGCACAGAAGAGCAGGTGGAATGCACTTCCGTTTCATTCAAACTTCTAGCACAACTGGCACAAGGCAGAAGTAAACACAAGGATGTGAAAATCACTGCTGTTTCATTTCAGATCTGTTGGCACAATTGGCTCCGTGGCAGAAACAGACTCAAGACAAAACGAAAAGACAAACACAAAAGAAGATAGTGATGTCCGAGGTAACACCCCTGAAATCACCCGACACCAACAAAATAGGACTGACTCGGTACAACAAGACAGACCCAACTGACTCAGTAAGAAAAGACTGACTCTGTACAAACAACAAGACTGACCCAATACCCAAGTCAGAAAGTACAAATTAACAACATTCGCAAATGTGCTCAAAACAGTGCATGCCATCCACCATATCTGGAGTAAACTGAGCGCCATTCGCAGGCGGTTCATCCCCCGATCACATGGTCACATTATCCCCCAAGTTCACCGATCCAGTGCCGATAGACTTTGCAGGACCTGACGCGAAGATGACCTTTTTATCAATCAGATCTTGTATTTCATGGTGAAGACGAAGACACATGTCAGTGTCATGGCCAACTTGTTGATGAAAGACACAGCACTTCGCCGGGTTGTGGGAGAGAGGAAGTTTATTCAGTAATGGCCGTGGCTCCAAGGGCTTCAGATGTCCCTTTTCGATAGGACCCTCAGGGCTGTTGACAGAGACATGTCCAGTGGGGTGACCACCCTCTGGCCCCGAGGTGGGTATTTGGCAGGTTGTGAGCTGGTTGTGTTGGATGTACTGCGAAAGGGTCGGTAGTTGCTGACTTTTGATGATCTCTTCTGAGTGTAGGATTGGAGCTGAAAGGGGTGTTTCTGGTACAACATCTCTTATCTCGGCTTGCCCCTTGATTCAGACTATCCCCAACTTGAGTGGCAAAAGTATCATCCACAGTTTTTGCAACCACTGCAAGCACTTGTTGTTTGTTTAGTCCTTCGGCCTTCAAAGCCTCAACAGCCCGTTGAAGGTGGTCATGGGGACCAATGCTTGCCCCTACCTTGTTCTTACCACATGCTTCCCCTTTGCCAAGGGTTTGGCTTTCTTCAAATGCAGCCAGTCCCAAGATTGGGGAGCCTTTTGTCGTGAAACTCCTAGCATGTGCTGTGGTCGATGATGGAGCCAATGTCCCAGAGGCTAAATTTGTCACAGTTCTTTAAAGATCTTCGATCATTCACTTTAGCTCAGAAGTAGTGGGCTCACGGGTTTGAGATGATTGGGGTCCAGGTGCATCCATCATGCATAAGTCCATGCTTTCTGGAATGAACACCTCAGGCTTGGGTAGATGGGCTGGGGTGATGTATATGCTGGGGTCGAAGGTGGATGGTAGTGTATGGATGAGGTTGAGGTAGGCAGGAGATGTTTGGTCATTGGGGTCTGAAGGTGGAGCTATCATCCGGTTGTCGATGAGATTTTGGACCTCATGACGAAGGCGGTAGCAACGGTCGGTGCCATGATCACGCTGCTGATGGTACACACAGTACTTGGAAGGGTTATGTCTAGCTGGGAGTGGGTCAAGCAGAGGTTGAGGATCGAGGGGTTTGAGATACCCTCTTTCCATCAAGACTTTTAGTGCGCTAGTCAGGCTCATATAGAGACGGGTGAAAGTTCTGCCCTGAGCTCGGGCTGGGCTGGTTGTTTGTAGGCTTGGTTTGGCAAAAGGGTTGGCTGTGGTGACTGTATTGATTTCAGTGGGTTCGGGAATAGTGCTACTTCCGGCATTGGTACTCCTTGAAATCACCCTCCTTGTCGGTTCCCTTGTTTTGGGAATGATCCACTGTTGAACGCATTTTCAACCTGAACCCCCAGTTCATGCAAACTTTTGAAAGTGAATAGTGGAGCGACTATCAACTTTTGCAACATATCATGCTCGAGGTTTCGCACCATCATCTGCACTTGATCCCTCTCAGAAGGGCGACGATCTGTCATCTGTGCTGCCTTTGCTCTCCACCTCGCAATAAATTCCACAAAAGGCTCTGTTGGGTTCTGGCGGGTTGCTTCAAGCTCTTGGATGGTCATTTCAACTTGGGTATTGTAAGAATACTGATCAACAAAGGCCTCAGCCAATTCTTCCCAGTTTTGCTTCACTGTATTCTCCAACTTAGCGTACCAAGTGGCTGCTACACCCGACAGGGTTCTTCCATACAGAGAGAGTTTTTGTGGCTTAGTCAGACCCATCGACTTTAGGACATCCAAGAAAAGTCGACCATTGGATCCCCAGACCCGTCGAAACGGTCAATATATGGCATTTTGAATCTGTTTGGGAGCCGTACGACAGACTCGGTGTACCCATCCTCAATGTCGGGAATGGAGTTAAGGCCTTGTGCCTTTTTGAATTGCTTCTCAAGGTTCGCAATTTTCACTGCGGTCAGATCGAGGTCATTAGCATCAAGGGGATAAAGTCTCTCATTAGGCTGCACCAGGGGTCTGAAAACTCGGGCTTGAGCTAACCCTTCTCGAGGATCTGGACCCTGCAAATCTTCAGCTAGCGAAAGTGGGTCAAAGTTCGGCTGGGGTCCCAAAGCTAGATGTGAGGCAGAAGCCCCAGATGGGCGCTGCGTTTCAATACTGGTCTCAGCCTGCATGGCAGTTCCCTGATTTAGCGTTGCTATCACGGCCACAAATTCTTCCGAACCCTGTGCCATCACGGTCCGCTGAGTCTGAACAAAGGTGATGTGACTGGCGACTGACGGATCAGATGAACCGGTGAGCCCTGACTGGCCTTTCTTTGCCTTACCACTGGCGAAGGAAAACTAGTTACCCTTGAACTGAATCTCTGACCTGACAAAGTCTATCAACACAAGTCCAATGAATCTGGGGGATATCGAAGCCTTCTGAAGCTACGATTCCAAGGCTACCTAGCAAAAGAGAAAACATAGAGCATCTCAGCCTGATTTCACTAGAACAAATATGGGCATAGCTGAATGACTGCACTCGTTACTGATTTCTGCCCCAAAATTCTGCCTCAAATCTGATACCCTCGAGTAAACTGATTTCCAAAACACTGATGCTGATGCCCGCAGGCCTGATGCCCAGACTTGCAAACTGATACATGCATTCCTGTAGAGACGCACTCTAAAAGCACATAACAGATAAGTGAGAGCCAAAACACCCCTATGTTGGGGTAGGGCTTCCCTGTCCTATTTTGTCAGGAGCTAGGGTTTCACTACGCACGCAGCGGTTTCAAACAACTTATATCGGGTAAGCAACCTGTCCTAGTTTGGAATGGTCACTATGGATTCTGAATATGCACTAGGTCGAATGGTCAAAAGGGTGCCCCGGTAAAACCGGGGTTTGTGTTCCCATACTGGCAGAGCCCATAACCGGTCAGCCTTATGGTCATGCCTTGACAAGGCAAGCCTCCGGCAAACTGTTCAGGAATAGCAGATGGCAAACACGGTGTCCTAGGCGCACCAATGCACATGCAATGCAAAGAAACACATAAGTGTAATCAAAACAAGATATCATGAGTTCGAGTCAAGCTCTCTAACTCCCCAGCAGAGTCGCCAGAAACTGTAGACGTCCCCGAACGCCCCGAGAGGATGAGTCCCATTCTGTTCATTTTGGGCTCACTACAGTTCGGGACTCAAATGTCACGGTTCTTAATCTGAACCAAAGAGTCCAAATCCGACAAATCGTTTTGAGAAAACAGATTTTTTGAAAGAAGTGCCAAACATGGACTACTTTGCCAGATACAGAGTCGCCACCTAAATATTTTATTTTTGGGAAATTTAGGAAACCCTGACTCGTTGCCTAAGGCCACGTGTCCGTCATCACCAAAGTTGCCTCGGCTCGGGAACTTGGGTACGATTGGGGAAGGTCACTTCGTGAACACCCCCGCTCGCCCGATCCAAGATCGGCCTCTACTAACCATGATATCGAGTTTTGAAAACCTTATGCATTCTTATTCCGGTTATTAGCCTAGATTTACTATGTGATGCGCACAGCATATAAGTATAGACCGGGTCGCCTGAATTGGAACAAAACATTTCATGTTTGTTTTTGAAAGATGATTTGCTACTCGCAAGTAGGCTTAAAATGCAGATTTTGCCACCCTCAGGTGGGCTTAGAAGAGATGGTTTTGCCACTGTCTAGTGGGCTTAAAACTCGCAGTCAATGAATTGTTCCAATCCAAATAACCCAGCCTTCACCCACAGGCATTCAGGCAGTTATATCACATAAGCAAATAGCCTCATGGTAAGCATGCTATCATGGCAGTCACTCACACACATGCAAGGATGCTAAAGTATAAAAACTTACCGAGTACTCCAAGCCAAAACAGAAGCTAATTAGAAATCATGCATGATCCTAACTATACAGAAATGCCTAATGCAACACATGCAAAAATGCAACTATAATAGGCTCGACTATTCTAAACATGGCATATGGAATGCTACAGCTAACAAGTTATTCAATTTGGAATTGGAATACAATGCAGTGAGGTATGATGCGCCGAGCCCGGTGCATGCAAAACAGATGAATGAATGCAAACATGCTATCATATTGTATGCTAATTGAAACATGTCCTAATCTAACCATCATAAGCTGGTAAATAAAAGGGAAAGAAAGACGTGGGGTTGGAAGACATACATCACACGCACGCACACTTATTACAGTTGTGCCCTCACTCAGAGGGTCCAAATAAATAATATACAGTCCCAAATGAATATTACAGTCCGAATGAATAGTACAATCTGAATAAATACAAAATCCTAATTAATAACAAATTAACTAGGAAAAATAGAATTAGCATGCAAGCCAGGGGACTACCTCGACTCCGCTCCGGATGATGAATGATGCACGTTTGAGTTGCTTGGCGCGGAAATCCATCGCGATGCCCCGATTAGCCTCTGTTTACAACTGAGCCTGAAATATTGCGCGAAGTCCCAAGAGATTGCTGGTTTCTGATTTGTTGCAACAGAGAATAGGAAAGGGGCATGGCAATGTATTTTCACATATGTATGCTTGACTACTCTTCAGGGAGCGTAGTCCTCGATCCTCGTGCCATCAATCACGCATCTCGATGCATGATGGCCGAGGAGTCGAATTGCACGACTTAATATGAAATGAATGCACACATAAACACAACAAGACCGAGACTCCATCATGGATAATCCGGAGTGTCGGTGACGGGAATTGAGACACGTTCCGTCACTCGGAGTACAAACGTCCCTCATTCCCGTGCTCGGGCTAACTCCTATCCCAAGCACAATGCAATATGCATAGCATGCATGAATGCAACTAATATACAACCTAGCATACACGATGCTATGAAGATGGCATATACGATGCACGATGTAATCATGGCATACACGATGCTCTAACATGCAACCTAGCATACACAATGCTATGAATCGAAATGGCATACGCAATGCATGATGGACTTACGCCAATATGAGTGGACCTCAGCCACACGCACATCAGCAGCCATAAGATGAAAATGAGACACTCGAAATGAGTGCACGCATGCACGCAAACCGAGGACCGACCCTAAGGCACAAATGCCACTCTAACAAGGCATGGCAAGGCACGAATATGGCATACAAACATGCAAGTTCCAGCACTGAAATGTGATGCAAAATGATCCCGAAACATGGAAACATGGCACCCGATGCATGGAATGGTCCAAAAAACACAAAACTAGGCACATGCATTGCCCTATAGCTATACAAAGCATGCATTATTTGATCATGAAGCATAAAGACAGAACCAAGGCAATCCGAAAACATGAACAATTCTAGTTCAAGGCATGGCCAAAAGATGCTAGCAAGATAGACTAAAATAGCATGCAACTTTGACTAGCAAACATGGTTTACATGGCAAGTACATGAAGCAAGTGAGCACTCACCAAACTAGAAAAAATCAGTGAACTAAACATGCCAAAATATGCCTAAATAAACATGGAAAGGCAGCCAACACATGCACAAATGAGGGGCTCCTTTGGAGGGCATACAAATGGGTTATTAAGCACATGCATCAAGGACACTTAGCATGGCACAAAAAACTCTGAAAATCAAATATGATAGCTCCAAAACTCACCAAATTGACCATGAAATGTGACTTCAAAGCATACAAGATAGGGTCTCTTTGGAAGGCCAAAATGACCATCAACCAAGTCAAGGTGAGAGGGGGTCATCCCCCTCTGAGTTGGAGGCTCAAAATAGCATCAAAGCCACTGGAAATCCACTAGATTCCAGTGGCTAGAAGGTCAAACAAAGCATGCAACAAGAGCTTAGGTGTAAGGCTCAAAATAAGAGACAATCAAGCATACAAGGAGGCATATGACCTCAAAAAAAAAAATGGGACCTTAAACAAACTTGAAGATGAGATTAAAACAAGATACTTTTCAGTTTATAACAACTCTCAAAAATGAACACAAGTAGGGCTAATCTATCATGCAAAAATGGCCCTAAAAGAGAGATTAGAGACAAGGGACAGTAGCTGGCCCCAAATGGCCAAGAGCCCTTCAACAAAGTTTAATAGAGGATAAAAACAAGGCACTTTACAGTTTATGGAAAGTCTCAAATATGCTCACAAGTAAGGCTAAACTGTCATGCAAAAATGGGCCTACAAAGAGAGATAGGAGACAAGTGGTAGTAGATGGCCTCAAACAGAGGAGAGCCCTTCAACAAAGTTGAAGAAGGGCTCAAAAAAAGACATTTTACAGTTTGGCTTGGAGCCCAGAAATGCTCAAAAACAAGGCTAATATATCATGCAAAAATAGGACTAAAAGGGGGATAGAGAGACAAGGGGTAGTAGGAGACCTCAAACAACAAGAGGTCCTTGATAAAACATGGAGAGGAGCCCAAAATATGACTATTTACAGTTCAGGTTGGAGCCCGAAAATGTAAGCAAAAGGGGGTAAGATATAGAACAAAATAAGGCAAGAAAGAGGGAGAAGAGGACTCACCCTTGTAGCACAACTTTCCAGCCGCTTTTGGTCCAAGAAGAGGAGCTCCTAGCCTCTAAAAATCAGCCTCAAAGTGTTGGAATGGAGGATGGAGGTGTGGTGCTAAGGGGTGTAGGGTAAATGGTGCCAAAAACAAGGATGTTTTGAGGTTTGGAAGAGAGGGAGAGGGAGAGTTGTATGTAAGGCCCCAAACAATTTTTTTAACCCTCTAAAATGCAGCTGGAGGTGCTGGTTTTATAGAAGGAGAGAAGGGGAAAATGGGGAGGAAAACAATTTCAAATTTCCCCTCCAAAAGGGCAAATCCCCGGGCAGAGGTCTGGGGGAAAACAGAGGGTACAGGTGTAAGGAACCAGGAGAGAGGAACATGGCCGGCTAGGTTCAGAAGGTTCAGGTGGCCGACCGACCACCTCCCCTGGCCGGCCGGCCAGGGTCAAAAGGGTCACTCAAAATTGTTGGCCGACCACCCCAGAAAGGTGGCCTCCCATGTGTATACAACACAACTATGTGGAGAAAAACCAAGAAATGTAACCCAGGAGAGAGAAAAACAAACCTTTTAGAGGGGTTCAAAAGGGTCAGGAAGAGTTAATGGCCGGCCTACCCATATTGGTGGCCTCCCAGGTGTGTACAACACAATAGTGTGGAGGAAAGTCAGAAAAAGTGGCCCGGGGATGGAAAAAGTCATCTTTCTAGTGAAGAAAACGGGCGATAAAGAGCGATGAAGGAATAAAGCTGGTCTTCAGAACAATTGCTGGCCTCCCACCCTTCTACAACCTTCCTAACAATGAAAATAAGGTCCTCGCCAAAAATGAACTCAAACCGATGCAAAACGAAGGTTCTTGGGCCAAAATGCGCGGCCTAGGGCCCCGAAAACTGACTGTTAAGCACCGGAGGTGGCGTTCGACCACGAAGTTGGTCTCTTGGACCATAGTGTCCCTCAAAAGGGAGGAAATAAGGTGTATGCCAAAAACCGGAGCAAACGGAGGTGGTTAAGCGGTCCCGAACCGAGGCACACACCCGACGGCTCCGAAAAATCGGAAATCGGGCTCCAAACGGGAAAAATGGCCTACGACCACGAAACGTAGCCTACGGCCACTGAGAGATGATCTACGAGACCTCTCCCTCCCTTCGGGAAGAGAAAACGGAGAAAACGGGACCTAGTTCGCAAACCGAGGCAAGGTACAAAAGAGTCCGGAAGTTTGGAGGCAAGGCTCGCAGCCAAGACTCTACAACCTCAGAACGAGCACAATATGCGACATCACCAAGCACTCAATCGGTGACATCTGAGTCTTAAGGTCGGTCAAAAATGGGGTGTCTACAGCATCATAAAAGGAAAGGGGTAAAGGAGGCAAAGTGTGTACCTTTCTTCAAGGTAGCTCTGATGACTCTAAGATGAGGAGATGGGGCAGCAGGAGTAGGAGATGAGGTAGTAGGAGCAATGGTAGAAGTAATAGTGATGCTAGTCTCTTTAGTTGTGGCTTGAGATGCCACATCTAGCCTTTTTAATAGGGGGTGACCAGGTGCACCTCCATGTTGGGCGTCCACCAATCATGAAATCTCTTTAGGGCTTTGTTTTGTGCGATGAAGGAGATGAATTCAAATTCTTCCAAGTCTTTGATCAGTTTGACGTTTTCTTCATTCAACTTGGTTTTAGGCACCTTTAGCTCTTTGGTTACAAGATTTGAATTGGAGAGGCTACAGAGAAGAACAGGAATCCCTTGAGTGAGCCCAAATTGCCTAGCATATTGGGAAGGGCAGTAGGCTTCAGAGATGCACTTATAAGCTCGAGGATTCAAGGTGCCAATAAAGAGCTTCCTTGGAGTCAGAATGGAGGCCCACATGTCTCTATGTAAAGGTCTGGAGCACTTTTTATCAGCCAAAAAGGTTCTCAGCCATGCTGGCCCTGTGTTAGTTTCGAAGGGGCAGAAGAAGGTGGAAAGAGGGGAAGTTGGGAGTTGATGAAAGAAAGTGAAGTAATAAGCAAAGCTAGAAGGCTAGAAGGGTAGACGGAAACTCTGGCATATTTCTCTCCATAAGTAGTGGGGTCTTGAACTAAGAAATTCAAACATCTAGAGTGTAAGTCAGTAAAATATGCAAAAAGCTAAAGTTGGAGTACCTAGAATGGGCCTCCTTGATTAACGTCTAGAGGTTTCTCACAAAATTGGAAACAAGCTATATAAACATGGCCTAGGACATAAGGAGCCAAGGCTATCTTCTTCTTCAAAGCAAGAGCCTTAGCAAGAGCGGCAAACTTAGGCATGATCAACTAAGATGAAGTACAAAAAAGGAATTTACATAGCCAATATAAAATAAAAGAAAAGAACTCTCAATCGGTCACAGGACCTTCTTTCTTATTCTCAATTTTTACAAAATCACTGAAAGAAGAGTTCAAAAATGGAATGATGAAACTGACCGGAGGGTTTGGGTAATCAGAGGTGAAGGGATCACCAATTTGTGAGAACCCTAGGAGATGGCAGATATCAAGGACAGTGAGAGCCATCATACCACATCGAAATTGGAAAAAGTTAAAAGCTGAGTTCCAAAAGCAAAGGGCAGCAAGAATTAAAAAGGGGTCTTCAAGGATACTGAACTTGGAGAGATAAAAGGCATCGAGGATGTAGAGCTCTTGCAGGTCCCATTCTTTGGTAGGGACAACTCTATCGTACCATTCGTCCCATTTTGTCCTCAATTTGGGCCAGCAGCGATGAGGTCGGTTCATCCTCTAGCTTCTCCAATTAAGCTCTCCTTCGTAGAGGAGTTGGTGATCCTCCAAGTAAGGATAGAAAGCAGGAAGCGAGGCAGGGGCTTCTCTGAAGATAGGTCTGAGAACGTATTCACCCTAGGCGTGGTGACGGGGGACGAAGATGTGCCCATTAATGGTACTTAGTTCACTAGCTTTGTATTTATCTATCTCGTCATTAAGACACCTCCTCAAAGCCACAGACGGACTTATATGCTCAATAACTGGTACTTTCGAGGAAGAAGAAGCCATTAGTAAGAGGTTGAAAGGGGGTGAAGAGAGTGAGTATGAGAAGGGTAAGAAGTTGAAGTCGACAGCAATGGGAGTGAAAGGGAAAGACTGGATAAGTGAATAGGTAAGATCGCAAGAAATTAGGGCTTAAACCTTTTTGTCCAAAATTACCCATTCAACCTAACGGGTCAAATAGACCCAAGTTAATTAATTGGTTATTTCAACCCTTGTGGGATTAAGGCCTTTATTTTAAAACAAAAAGGGGTCCTGAAAGTACAACAAAGAGAGTTTCCTTCAAGAGCAACATTTTGAGAGGGAAATACATTTCAAATGCTCAGCTTGGCTTCGAAACAGGTGATTGGCTTCTAAGCCAGCGTTTTCCTAGAATCTTGAAAGCTTATGCCTTAAACTCAAGAAGAGTTAGGACTTATCCAATTTGAAGGTCTTCGAAGTACGATCCTAGGCTTTCGGCAAAGAAGAGTTTCTTTAAAGGAATACTCTGTGGCCTTTTAAAGAAGGAGAGTCTGTAGCTTTGAGATAAAAAGTTATCATAAGGCCACTATTGGTTGAGATAATGCTAGATCTGCAAATTGACAAAATGAAACCCATGCCTTTAAATTTCAAAAATATGAAAGTATTTTTTGGACTTTCTATTAAAATAGAACCCTTCGAAGGGAAAATCTTGCCATTTTGTGAGGAAAGCTCTATGCTTTGGAACACTTAAACCAGGCTTCGAGGCAAGATTGGTTACTTCGAAGCTGCTATTTATAGATTACATGAACAAGCTGAAGGATGAAGTCATATTAACCATGCAATTGGAATATGCAAATCCAATTTTATTGATATAAACACTTATATTAGGAGAGCCTATTTGGCTACATTCTCAATTTCATAAAAATAAGGAATGGACAATGTTACAAGGCCATGGGACTTTGTCTAACAAAATTCAATAAGCACATGTTTTTTCTTTTAACCTCTCTTCTATCATATCTAAATTTGGTTTATCAAATTGGTGAGCCCTTATTTGGAACAAGAGTTATTGGGCTTTTATCTCAAATTCTATTTGCCTAAAAGCTTTTTCCACTTCATCGATTTCACACATATCATCCATATCAACATCTTCCCCATACTCTGAATCAAGCCTTTTGAAGTCTTCATATTCTTCAAGAAGATTTTCTGCTTCGTACTGGGTTTGGGTGCGAGCAGCAAAGGTCTCCTCCAATGACTCTCTGGTGGCCAAAGCACTTTTGTACCAGTTAGACAGCAAAGGGAGCTACTCTAGGAAAGTGTGGAGTTCTGTTTGGTCCACAGGGTTGAGTTTGTGGCTTCGAGAGATAATGTCACAAGCCCACAAATAGTTATTGTAAGGAATGTCACCTTGAAGAGCTTTGAAGGATAAATGAGAAAAGGCAACAAGCAGGGTCTGTGCTTTATACTACTGATAAGCAGTTAGAGGAACTAGAGCCTAATAGGGAGCAAAATGCTGGCTTTCAAAGAAGGTAAGTTTCAATTCCTCAATCCAATTAGGATTAGGAGGAATGGGAGGAGCAATTGGATCCCCTCTAACAAAATGTGGAAATTGAGGCTCATTCACACACTTTAACTAGTCAGAGGAGCAAAGTTTTGCTTTTTTGGCCAAGAATAAGGGACTCATTCCCAAAGCTTTGATGGGATGAGGGGTCTTTCGCACTATTTTGGTCGGCAGGTGGAGATCTACCATGCCGAGAGCGAGTTGTCTTCGAGGTAGCGAAGACGGTTGAATGGGGTATATGGATACACTACAAAGCTACGCGAAGAGTGAGGAATCATAATAGGGTCTTTGAATTCAACAAATCTGTGATGAATTTGCTCTATCGTTTGAGGTTGGATTGGAGTTGGCTAAGCATTCCAACCAGTATTTCCGGTAAAAAGATGAGGCAGCTTCATTCTATGCAGAGGGTTTGGGAGGAGATGAAGAGCTTCCAAGTTCCATGTTGGTAAATGTTTGGTCTAAAGGCTCGTATTCTGCGAAAGCCTCCATAGCTTGTATAAATTGAGGAGGATAAATATGGCTAATAAATGCATGAAAGTTCTTTCGAGAACAATCATCATTGTCCAAAACCTCCTCGTATGCTTGATTAATGCACGTGAGAGTTTGATTAGCCATTGAAGATGTATAAGTCCCTTCGTATACATAGATAGTGGAGGCAGTGCTCAAACGCAAGGAAGAATTTAATGAAGTTCAGTGTTTCATTGCTTGGACACAATTACACTTTCAAGTTAAATAGAAAGTCCATGCACGTCCTAGGACGTCGGTGAAGCACACTGATCCTGTCACGACCCAAACCCGCCCCTATGGGTTAAGGCCATAACCGGCCAGTAATCGAGTGATTACCTACGGCCTCAACCAAAGAAATGAAAAAAAACTCATCAGAGATAAAGGGGCCGAACGGAAGCAATTCAAAACTTTGTCCATAGAGCCGTGCTTAAATGCACACCATCACATTCCAAACATTTATATGTTAATAACTCACATCAAAATATGTACTAACACAAAACACTGTACATTCAGGATCATACAGATTCAAGTCAGGAAACCCAAGACTTATATACAGAAGTAGTCCAACGTATTCGCCAACATAACAAAACTATAAACAGGGTCAAAGGCGAAGACAGTCTCGTGCGTGAGACGCTTGGGCTAACTCCTCAAAACTTTCACTGTTTCACACAAGTTCACCGAGGCTGGTTCTGGACGTCCCTTGGCTCACCTACATGTACATGAATGAGCGTGAGCGAATGCCTAGTGAATAATATCAGCCGAAGGAGGAAGATATATAAGAAATCACTGAAACAGTTACAACAAATGGCCTTGGCCTGATATTTACAATCTATCGCCTTTGGCCCAATCATCTATATCTATCATTCGTATCAATTGGCCTTCGCCAATCGTTCATGTCAATCGACCTCGGCCAATCATTGTATCATCGGCCTTTGGCCCAATTATTTATATCAATCGGCCTTGGCCCAATCATTCGTATCAATCGGCCTTTGGCCCAATTAATTTATCAATCGGCCTTTGGCCCAATCATTCGTATCAATCGGCCTTTGGCCCAATTAATATATCAATCGGCCTTTGGCCAATCATTCGGTCAATCGGCCTTTGCCCAATTATTCATATCAATCGGCTTCTGGCCCAATCATTCATGTCAATCGGCCTTTGGCCCAATTATTTATATCAAATCGCCTCTGGCCCAATCATTCGTATCAATCGTTGTCCACCATTCAAATTAATGAACTTATAAAACTTACATATAGTAAACAGTTGGACAATAGTATATTTCAAATATCTTGTTAAGATATTACTCACAGTGATCGGCTTGTGGATTTGCCCCGGAGCTTGACCCTACACATTTCATGAACACAAAAGGGTCACCAACAATTCAATCCGTCTTCTTAATTCACATATTCCTCTTTAGGCTTCATTCTTATCTCTTTAACTCAATTACAATGCTCAATGTATGCCTAAGAGTGCTCAGAAGTGAAAGGGAACAGAAAACAGAACATAGAATGCATTTTCAGATTTTCAAAAGACAGAGTCCCCGCTCGAGCGTGGACTTCCCCGCTCGAGCGGACCCTTAAGGCCTGCAAAAGTACTGGTTGCATGAAAAATACGCTCGATCGTGCATTCTGGCGCTCGAGCGGAAGGCCTGTCAATAAAGCTCCCCCGCTCGAGCGTGAAATACTCCGCTCGAGCGGACATCAAGTCTGCAAAAAGTGCTGGGAGCACGAAATTCACGCTCGAGCGGCGGTTTCCCCACTCGAGCGGCGATTTCAAACTTTTTGGAAATTCCAGAACTGTTCTTGGAGTTCAAATTCGATGTTCAAAGGTCTCAATTCATGATTTTTGGCTCAAACTTCATATATTTATGTACTAACATGGTGCAAATGCCAAAACATATCATCATGGAACTCAATTTCAAGAATTAAACACATGCATGTTTCAAATTAGCACTAAACTCCCTTCCATCATACACATTCATGCATTCAAAGCTCTTATCCTCATGGATTGTACATGCATGTGATGTCTGGCTCCCACTCTCAACTTAGATGACACCAATGGTGATCATACATGAGCTTTAACTACAAATTTACATAGATTTCAAGCTCAATTATGCAAGTTCCAAACAATTTCATACATGCATGCATATATGGTCCTCCAATTCAACAAATAAACTCAAACATGCTCTGACCATCAATTAGCTTTGGACATACAAAATTATAACTTAAACTCATGAATTCAAGACCAAATACTTACCTAGAGGCTCAATCTTCCAAACTATGGCAATTTCTTGAGGTTAATCCTCCAATTCTTCACAAATTTGAGCCAAACACCCAACTCTCCTCTTTTCCTCTCTCTAGCCGACTCCCCTCTCTATCTCTTGAGTTTAATGCAGCCAAGAGGAATAACAAGGAGGGTATATTTTTGAGTGTATAGTGCCCCACTAAGTCATAATATAATAATATAGAATAATTGGGCACTAATTCATTAATTTAATCAACTTAATCTGGTCCAAATCAATTTTCAATTAAACTTCACCGTAGGCTCTAAAAATTACGCTAATCACAATGCGCAATCAATTTTGGGTTCTGTGGCCAATAAGGCCCCCAATTTAATTTCCAAAGCAAATTATTCAAACAGATATGCCTACGGTGAACAGATAAAACTTCAAAATCACATATATCACATAATGGCACATAAAATCATGCTGATCACAAAATCATATTCAAATGAGGACCAATTTAGCATATTCCGAACAGGGGTATCACAGTCTTCCCCCCTTTAGGAAGTTTGGTCCTCCAAACTTAATTTTACCTTCGTCGGGAAACAAATGTGGATAGCTCAGTCGCATTTCCTCCTCTTTTTCCCATGTAGCATCCGTCCCATAGTGTTCTTTCCATTCTATTTCACCATTGGATGGACTTGCTTCTCAGCTGTTTCACTTGCCTATACAATCCGTTCCGGCCATTCAGCATATTCCATATTCTCATCAATAGCAACCCCGTGATAATCGATCACATGAAACGGGTCTCGGAGGTAACCCTCAACATCGACACATGAAACACATTATGGATTTGCTCGAATCCCGGTGGCAAGGCAACTCTATAAGCGAACTGGACCAAGCCTCTCCAAAATCTGAAACGGCCCAATGTAGCGGGGCAACTTCCCCTTTTTCCAAATCTGACTTGGCCTTTCATCGGAGAAACACGGATGAACACATGGTCACCAACCTCATACTCAAGAGGTCTTCTCCGAATGTCTGCATAATTCTTTTGTCGGTCCTGAGCTGTTTTGAGCCTTTGCCGAATAGCTTGATTTTCTCAGAAGTGTCTTGCACAATTTCTGGCCAAGCAAAGCTCTATCCCCGACCTCTGTCCAACAAACAGGTGATCTACACCTCCTACCATACAAAGCCTCGTTGGTGCCATACCAATGCTGGAGTGGAACTGTTATTATAAGCAAATTCTGCAAGCGGCAAATAGTCTTCCCAACTCCCTTGAAAATCCAAAGCACACATGCGAAGCATATCTTCCAAAGTTTGTATCGTTCGTTCCGACTGCCCATCTGTCTGTGGGTGGAATGCAGTACTGAATCTTAGTTCTGTTCCCAAAGCTTCCTGCAAACTCTTCCACAATCTAGACACAAATTTCGGATCTCTATCCGACACAATAGATATCGGAACTCTGTGTAAACGAACAATTTCATCAATATAAATAGTAGCCAATCTATAAGCAGTAAATGTAGTTTTGATAGGTAGAAAATGTGCAGATTTAGTCAGTCTATCAACTACAACCCAAACAGAATCCATACCTCGAGAAGTCCGAGGTAGGCCAACAACGAAATCCATAGTCACATGTTCCCACTTCCACTCAGGAATAGGGAGAGGTTGAGAGTTGAAGTAGACCGCCTAGTTTTTGATGTTTAGCCTTAACTTGCTGACACTGAAGGCACTTGGACACGTATTCTGCAATCTCCTTCTTCATTTTAGGCCACCAATAGGTTTGTTTGAAATCCCGATACATCTTGTTGTTACCCGGATGCATAGCAAATACGGACCTGTGGGCTTCATCTAAAACCCTCTTCTTTAGTTCCGGGATATCTGGGACACATATTTGGTTCCGGAATTTCAACACTTCATTTTCAATGCTAAATTCTGCTTTTGGACTCATCTCAAATTCATTAATTACCTTCCTGAGGAACTCATCCTCTTTCTGTTTCTGTTTGATTTCATCAACAATTGCCGGCTCGGCTGTAATAGCGGCTATTAATCCGCCCTGTTCACACATTACCACTTCAATTTCAGACTTCTCAAAATCTTGCAGGATTCTCTCTGTTCGGTAAGTAAACAGGCCATACTCCTCGTTGATTTTCTGCTTAATGCGTCAGCCACTGTATTAGCTTTCCGGGGTGATACTGAATCTCTAGATCGTAGTCTTTTATCAGCTCAAGCCATCTTCCTCTGTCGCATATTCAGCTCTTTCTGTGTAAAGAAGTATTTCAGGCTCTTGTGATCTGTGTAAACTTCACACTTTGCCCCATACAAATAATGCCGCCAGATTTCAAAGCAAAAAACAACTGCGGCCAATTCTAAGTCATGTGTTGGGTAATTCTTCTTGTGTGGCCTCAATTGTTGAGAGGCGTAAGCAATAACCTTCCGTTCTGCATTAACACACAACCCAAACCCTTAGTAAGATGCATCACTGAAAATCACAAAATTCTCCGTACCTGAAGGTAATGTCAAAATTGGTGCAGTAGTCAATCTCGTTTTCAATTCATGAAAGGCTGATTCCTTTCTTCGTTCCACTCAAATGGCTACCCTTTACGTGTCAATTGGGTAAGAGGCACAGCTAGTTTCGAAAAGTCCTTCACAAATCTCCTGTAGTACCTAGCTAAACCCATAAAGCTGCGAACTTCTGTTACATTGGTCGGTGTAGGCCAATTCACGATTGCCTCTATTTTCTGCAGGTCCATTGAAATTCCTTCCTTATTGATCACATGCCCTAAGAAGACAACTTCATCCAACCAAAACTCACATTTCTTTAGCTTAGCACATAATTTCCTTTCCCGAAGTATTTGTAAAACAGTTCTCAAGTGATGTTCATGTTCGAGTCTATCTTTAGAGTATATCAAAATATCATCGATGAAAACTACAACAAACTCATCAAGGTAGGTTTTAAAAATTCTGTTCATTAAGTCCATAAATGCTGCCGGAGCATTAGTCACTCCAAATGGCATAACAAGGAACTCATAATGACCATACCTCGTTCTGAATGCGGTTTTCTCAACATCCTCTGCCTTAACCTTCAGCTGATGATACCCGGATCTCAAATCAATCTTAGAGAACACCTGTGATCCCTGTAGTTGGTCAAATAAATCATCAATACGGGGTAAAGGGTATTTGTTCTTTATCATTATCTTGTTCAATTCCCGATAATCGATGCACAGGCGCAAAGTACCATCCTTCTTCTTCACAAATAACACTGGTGCACCCCAAGGCGAAGTGCTGGGTCGGATAAACCCTTATCAAGCAGATCCTGCAACTGTTCTTTCAATTCCCTCATTTCAGCAGTAGCCATTCTATAGGGAGGCTTAGAAATAGGCTAGGTGCCTGTCACAATCTCAATAGTAAATTCTATCTCCCTGTCTACCAATTCCCCCGGTAATTCATTTGGGAACACATCTGGGAATTCTCTAACAATAGGTATATCATTCAATTCAACATTCACAGGTTGTTCAGTCAACACATAGCACAGATAACCCTGGCACCCTTCCTGATCAGTTACATGCTTTCATTGCAGATATCAAATAAGGTGGAGGCACTACCCATTACCCACAAAACACAATTTCTTTCTGTTTGGTGGTTTAAATACAACCCTTTTTGTCACACAATCTATGGTGGCACAATACTTAGTCAACCAATCCATGCCCAAAATTACATCAAAATATCTAAAGTTCAAGGGCAATAAATCTACATATAAGGTAGCATCCTCAATATGCATGTCACAAAACCGATATATATAGTCACATAACACAGATTCCCCCGATGGATCAGACACACACAACAAATATGGCAACAACTCTAGGGGTCTTTTCAGTCTAGATGCAAATGTATACGTCACAAATGAGTGTGTTGATCCAGAATCAATTAGTACAAATGCATCCTGATTACATATTGAAATAGTACCTGAGACAACGGCATTGGCATTCCGTGTGTATCACCCGGAACAAGTGCAAAAACTCTTTCCTGCCTCATGGTATCTCCGGCGGGAGTAGATCCCGTAGCATTTCCTAGTTTTAGGACTGATGCCATTGAACTGGCAGCAAATTTTCCACGGTTCTGTTTGCAATCTCTGGCCATATGCCCCTGTTTACCATAATTAAAACAAGCACCTGTCACATGGTAACAAGCCCCACGATGCCTATTTCCACAAGCGGTACACGACGGGGTTGTGTCTCGGGAAGAATTAGAAGTATTCGAGGAGCCCGTATTTTGCTTCTTTGAAAACTTCTTCTTTGAGAAGAAGCCCCTGCCTTTTGCTACCCTTCCAATCAGTTGTTGGTTTAGTTTGTCTAGCTATATTAGCCTCAGATATATGGCCCGGTCTAATACCCCAATGTAAGTCTCCAACTTCAAGACATTCACTCTCTCTAAAATGTCAACTCGGAGCCCACCTTCAAAATGTCGCGCTTTCTTATAATCCGTGTCAATCACGTGTGGCGCAAATCTGGCCAATTCGGTGAATTTGGCCTCGTACTCGGCTACGGTCATACTGTCTTGTTTCAGTTCCATAAATTCCGCCACTTTCCTATCCGGACACACTGTGGGAAGTACTTGTCAAAAAGATTTCCAAAAATTTTGCCCAATCAGCATCCTTTGTAACTCTCACGCATCAACATCCACCATCTTCTCGCTTCGTCTTCTAGCATGAAGGTGGCTAGAAGCACTTTCTGTGTTTCTGAACATGGGAATACTTCAAACAGTTTTTCGATGCCGAGGACCCAAGCTTCAGCTTTCAAAGGATCTAGTCCGCCATGGAACCGTGGTGGTTTCATTTTCTTGAACTCTTTGGTGAGGGCTATGATTCGGTCATCGTTCTGATTATCTGGCACAGGAGGTGCCGGAGGTGGAGGTGGTGGATGTGGTTGCTGCACTGTTGTTGCCACTCCTGTTGCTGTCTCAAAGCTTTGGCCATTTCCTGTAGCAGTCTTTCCATTCTGTCTATCCTGGCAGTAGAGGATTCCTCTAACTCATTACCTCTTGTTCTCACCATCTGATTAAACTTGCATTATATTTCAGGCAATTACATTTCATACAAAAGATTTACAAGTATGCATATATCAAAAAGCATACATATCCAAATATTTGCGATTTGCATGCAGGCAATTCATAACTTAAGGCACATAGTCGTTCATCTCAAAACAGTTATGCATATACTTGGTGCTTTCAAATTCATACTTATGAATGCATCCTAAATCTTTCTAGACGCTTATTGCTCTTTTGGACAAGTGTGTGAGTTATTAACTCGTGCTCTGATACCACTCTGTCACGACCCGAACCGCCCCTATGGGTTAAGGCCATAACCGGCCAGTAATCGAGTGATTACCTACGGCCTCAACCAAAGAAATGAAAAAACTCATCAGAGATAAAAGGCCAAACGGAAGCAATTCAAAACTTTGTCCATAGAGCCGTGCTTAAATGCACACCATGACATTCCAAACATTTATATGTTAATAACTCACATCAAAATATGTACTAACACAAAACACTGTACATTCAGGATCATACAGATTCAAGTCAGGCAACCCAAGACTTATATACAGAAGTAGTCCAACGTATTCGCCAACATAACAAAACTATAAACAAGGGTCAAAGGCGAAGACAGTCTCGTGCGTGAGACGTTTGGGCTGACTCTTCAAAACTTTCACTGTTTCACACAAGTTCACCGAGGCTAGTTCTGGACGTCCCTTGGCTCACCTACATGTATATGAATGAGCGTGAACGAATGCCTAGTGAATAATATCAGACGAGGAAGATATATAAGAAATCACTGAAACAGTTACAAAATGGCCTTTGGCCCGATTATTTACATCTATCGGCCTTTGGCCAATCATCTATATCTATCATTATCAATCGGCCTTCGGCCCAATCGTTCATGTCAATCGGCCTTCGGCCCAATCGTCATGTCAATCGGCCTTCGGCCAATCATTCGTATCAATCGGCCTTGGCCCAATATTTATATCAATCGGCCTTTGGCCCAATCATTCGTATCAATCGGCCTTTGGCCCAATTATTTATATCAATCGGCCTTTGGCCCAATCATTCTTGTCAATCGGCCTTTGGCCCAATTATTCATATCAATCGGCTTCTGGCCCAATCATTCATGTCAATCGGCCTTTGGCCCAATTATTTATATCAATCGGCCTCTGGCCCAATCATTCGTATCAATCGTTGTCCACCATTCAAATTAATGAACTTATAAAACTTACATATGAGTAAACAGTTGGACAACAGTATATTTCAAATATCTTGTTAAGATATTACTCACAGTGATCAGCTTGTGGATTTGCCCCGGAGCTTGACCCTACACATTTCATGAACACAAAAGGGTCACCAACAATTCAATCAGTTCATTAATTCACATATTCCTCTTTAGGCTTCATTCTTATCTCTTTAACTCAATTGCAATGCTTAATGTATGCCTAAGAGTGCTTAGAAGTGAAAGGGAACAGAAAACAGAACATAGAATGCATTTTCAGATTTTCAGAAGACAGAGTCCCCGCTCGAGCGGACCCTTAAGGCCTGCAAAAGTACTGGTTGCATGAAAAATACGCTCAATCGTGCATTCTGGCGCTCGAGCGGAAGGCCTGTCAATAAAGCTCCCCCGTTCGAGCGTGAAATACTCCGCTCGAGTGGACATCAAGTCTGCAAAAAGTGCTAGGAGCACGAAATTCACGCTCGAGCGGCAGTTTCCCCGCTCGAGCGGCATTCAAACTTTTTGGAAATTCCAGAACTGTTCTTGGAGTTCAAATTCGATGTTCAAAGGTCTCAATTCATGATTTTTGGCTCAAACTTCATATATTTATGTACTAACATGGTGCAAATGCCAAAACATATCATCATGGAGCTCAATTTCAAGAATTAAACACATGCATGTTTCAAATTAGCACTAAACTCCTTCCATCATACACATTCATGCATTCAAAGCTCTTATCCTCATGGATTGTACATGCATGTGATGTCTAGCTCCCACTCTCAACTTAGATGACACCAATGGTGATCATACATGAGCTTTAACTACAAATTTACATAGATTTCAAGCTCAATTATGCAAGTTCCAAACAATTTCATACATGCATGCATATATATGGCCTCCAATTCAACAAAATAAACTCAAAACATGCACTTACCATCAATTAGCTTTGGACATACAAAATTATAACTTAAACTCATGAATTCAAGACCAAATGCTTACCTAGAGGCTCAATCTTCCAAACTATGGCAATTTCTTGAGGTTAATCCTCCAATTCTTCACAAATTTGAGCCGAACACCCAACTCTCCTCTTTCCCTCTCTCTCGCTGACTCCCCTCTCTATCTCTTGAGTTTAATGCAACCAAGAGGAATAACAAGGAGGGTATATTTTTGAGTGTATAGTGCCCTACTAAGTCATAATATAATAATATAGAATAATTGGGCACTAATTCATTAATTTAATCAACTTAATTTGGTCCAAATCAATTTTTCAATTAAACTTCACCGTAGGCTCTAAAAATTACGCTAATCACAATGGCGCAATCAATTTTGGGTTCTGTGGCCGATAAGGCCCCCAATTTAATTTCCAAAGCAAATTATTCAAACAGATATGCCTACGGTGAACAGATAAAACTTCAAAATCACATATATTCATATAATGGCACATAAAATCATGCTGATCACATAATCATATTCAAATTTAGGACCAATTTAGCATATTATGGAACAGGGGTATCACAGATCCACTAATATTACCAAGTATTGGCTATATGAGTGCAGGGGGGATTGTTGGCTTCATATTTTGTATAAGCCAATCACAGCTTAACACGTGGCTCATAAAGGGTAATTTGGGCAGTTAATGCAAGTCTCTAGTCAACGACAGACACGTGGCAGTTTATATTGGTAACAATGGATCTATCCAATATTGAAGTAGTTAGAAGGCACAAGGTGACGTAGCCCAACGGTTACTCACAATTCAAATTCAAATTCATGAGGGAAGTCCAACTGCAAGAATGGCGTAGTGGAAGCAAACTGTTCAAGGTCATGACCAGGGATCATGGAAGGGCATTTCGACGGTTAGAAGACCACTTTAACGGTTACCATTGGAGGATATAAATAGAAGAGACGACTAACAAAAATGAGGGGACTCAAATTCAGAAACCAGTTATTCACTTCATATTTTTCTTTCCAGTTTTTACATTTCCTGTTCTTCAATTCCTGTACTGTAATTCAATTCTTAGGAATAGTTCCAAGTAGTCTGTTGCTGTAAAAGCCTTCGAGACTGTGGGAGTGCGAGGGTATCATTGTAAGTTCTTGTTATTTAATGAAATTCAGTTCATGAAGCTGTTTTTATCTATTGTTATTGTCAATATCTTTAATTTTCTCCTAAGCAAAACTACTAGTAAAAGTCCTCTTCATTGAGATTAAAAGAATTTCAACACAATCGTTTGATAATTGATTGGCAGTTAAAATATCTGTAAGGACTTATTAATCTTTGTTGGCACGCTTAAAATTACATTATTAACCTTCAAAAGTCGAAAAAGCCAACAAAATGAAAAGCAAATAAAAACAGAGGCTCTTGGCTCTGTCCTCTGTGAACCTGTTTGGAAATTTCGATTTTTTTAGTAATTTTTTAAGTTTTTAACTTTCTATACAGTTAAAAAAAAACAAAAAGGGTAACATGTTTGAGAATTTTTTTTAAAAAATTGAATAGATGTGAAAAAAAAAATTGATTAATATGCACGATATGATCTTTTGTTATTTTGGCTTTTAAATTTTTTTTATTTTTAAATTGTTAATAAAAAAATCGCTTCCAAACGAAATCTTAGAGGTGAGAAAATAAATATAAGAAAGAATTAATTATAGGGAGATCATGGTGGCTGTGTTGGAGATATGCAAGTGTATATTGGCTGAAAACAATTATATGAGTTTACCGGGGTGATTGATTTGCCGATGTGTAATCGATTATGCTATGAATTCTTTAAAAAAAATTATGCTATGAATTCTTTAAAAAAAATAAAAATTCTTATAATACTTGATACTTGAATAAGAGTGTGACATATGTATGTAATATTTTTCACTAGAAACTTTTTAGATATTTATATTTTGGGTAAATTACAAATATGAAGTTCCTTATTCAAGTGACACAGGGATGAATCTCAGGTTGGTTTTGAAATTGAAATTACAATTAAAATGAATTTTAAGTTAAATATTACATATATGCACCTAAACATGGAGACATACATACATACATATATATTTTAGTCGAAGATTGAATAAAAGATGAAGAAAATTAGACTAGCCAGTGAAATCATAAAAATGAAAGACAGAACAACGATGCCCAAATACAAGCCTGTATTTACATACTACAAACTTATTTTTAAGGGTTAATTATACTTTTTAATCCCTATAATTTGACTGAAGTTTTATTTTAGCCCATATTATTTTAAATTGAATAGTTTGTGTACGGGGAATAAAGATTCTACGTTGCCGTACTCCTTTTGTCAAAGCTTTGTGTTACTTCGAACGGTGTCACACAACCTGAAAACACAGAGATAATGAGTTACCCGGCGGGTGTGTTCTCGGAAAACCTCTCTGACTAAGGATGGCAATGGGGGTTAATGGAGTGGATATTAATTCCTCATCTCCATTCCCCTATAATTATTTTTTCCTATTTCCCATGGGTACTACCCTCCCCATCTCCTAATGGGTTTGGATTTTTCCCAACCCAATTTATTTTTATTTATTTATTTATTTATTTATTTTGAGGTTCACAACCAAATTATTATTTTTTGTTTAAGATTCACAACCAAAGCTAAATATACATTCAATCTTATTTTATTTTATTTGGCTCAACAACAAAATCAAATACACATTAATTAATATTGTCATATTATTCTTATCAAATTTTATGTATATTTAGAATTTTTTAAATTTATTTAGAAAAATTTTATTCTTACAAAAAAACTCTATCTTCTTTTTTAATTTTTTTAAATTTTTTTAAATTTTATATATCTCCTTCTCCTCTCTGTTAATTTATCTTCGATAATTTGAAGGTGAGTTGTTACTCTCGTTTCCATCTTCTTCTTCTTCTTCTTCTTCTTTTTTAATTTTTATTTGCATTTATAGAATCAATTTTCTTGTTTCAATATCTTCTGCAATTATTTTATTGGATTTCTCTCTAATTTGATAGTAATCTTAGATTGAATTTCCTAATTTTCATAATAACTAGTGATCACTTTAATTGAAATTTTGTACATTTTTGTCTTCAATTTCCATGTTTTAGTTATGATTAATTGTGTGTTTTTGATCAATAGTCACAATCTTGTCGCCATCGCAAATCACCATTGCTGTAGTGAGAGGATGAGAGAGAGTAAGAATTAGAACTCTAATTGTAACTAGAGTAGTGAAAACTAGGGATGGCAATGGATAACCTACCTTGTGGGTATCTATGGAGACCCAACCCAAATATATGGGTTTTTCCATTTTTTCTTTAAATCGAATAGGGTAAGTGATATTCTTTAAATCTCCACCAGGGATGGGTAACCACTAATTTTTCCATATTTTTTTTTAAGTACATCGAAAAATAATTTCTCCAAATGTTTTAACTACTCTATTTACAATTAGAGTTCAAATTCTCACTCTCTCTCATCCTCTCACTACAGCAATGGTGATTTGCGATGGCAACAATCTAGCGACGACAAGATTGTGACTATCGATCAAAAACGAGCAATTAATCATAAACAAAACATGAAAAATGAAGACAAAAATGTACAAAATCTCAATTAAGGTGATCACTAGTTAAGATGAAAATTGAAAAATTCAATTTAAGGTTACCATCAAATCAGAAAGAAATCCAATAAAACAAGAGATATTGAAACAAGAAAAATTATTCTATAAATGCAAATTAAAATTTTTTTTTTTTTTTAAAAGATGGAAATGAGAGTAACAACTCACCTTCAGATTATCGAAGATCAATTAATAGAGAGGAGAAGGAGATACATGAAATTTGAAAAAAAATTAAAAAAGAAGATGGAATTTTTTTGTAGGAATAGAATTTTTCTAAATATATATAAAATTTGACAAGAATAATGTGACAATATTAATTAATGTGTATTTGATTTTGTTGTTGAGCCAAATAAAATAAAATAAGATTGAATGTATATTTAGCTTTGGTTGTGAATCTTAAAAATAAAAAAAAATAAAAAAAAAAAGGTCAAGTTAGGTTGGAGAAAATCCAAACCTATGAGGAAATGGGGAGGGTAGTACCTATGAAGAGTGGAGAATGGTGAATGGGGAATGGGAAAAAATAATTATAGGGGAATGAGAACGAGAATTAATATCCACTCCATTAACACTCATTGCCATCCCTAGTGAAAACATATGGAGAAATTATTTTCCGATGTACCTTAAAAAAATAAATAAATAAATAAATAAATAACTTATGGGGAAATTAGTGGGTACCCATTCCTGCCTCATCCCCAGTGGAGATTTAAAGAATATCACTTACCCTACCTGACGGACAAGAAAAAAAGGAGAAAACTCATATATTTGGATTAGATCTCCATGGATACTTACAAGGTAGGTTATACCTACCTCTGACGGTCAAGTTAGCACCCTTAGAGAGAGAGAGAGAGAGAGAGAGAGAGAAAGAAGGAAGGATAGCTGTGTATAAGGAAAGATTGCATACCTTTTACATGGAGGTGCCGCAAAACTTATATAGTTTGTGCGCGTACTACCTTGCCCGTCCTTTCTTGGACGCGTAGATGTACTATCCTCTTTTCGCCTTACATGTGTTTGCGTCAATACTGCCAAACATCATTAACTAAACCTCCAAACAGTATTGACACATACGGATGGCGAATTTCTTCACTTGCATTTGAATTAGGCCACGTAGCACACACCAACCAAGCTATCTCTTGATCGGTCCATCAACTAGACTGGACTAGCTCTAGCCAAACTGCCACACACTTCAGATCTCTATTTGACTTGCATCTCAGTCAAGATATGGGATAGGCTAGGCTGCTACCTAATCGGGCTTGTGTAGACACCCCATTTTTGACCGTCCTCAAGACCTGGACGTCACCGCTTGAACACTCGGTGATTATCCATGTTCGTGTTCGTTTGGAGTTCCCGGAGTTCTCGGCTACGCGCCTTGCCTCAGGACCCCCGAACTTGACCGTTTGTGTCTGGTTTTGCACCAAACACTTGTGCTTTGCCTTGGAGGGGCAGGGAATGCCTTGTGAGGCATCCCCACACACCACCGGCAGTGGCTAGAGGCCACCGGCTGGTTGGTGTTGCCATCGGCACTATATTGTGCCGGTCGGCAGTCAATTTTGGCAAAATGACCATTTTGCCCTGCCGACTACTTTACAGCTGTTTTTGGAGATATTTTCAGACAGCTTTATAGCATTTGTTTCCCCTCCATACACGTGTATGGAGGGATGAGCCTCTTGGTTAGCTTAACTTGTAAGTTTAGTTGCCTATAAGAGGACCCTTCCTCCTCTTGGCTCAAGGTTGGAAGAAGTTTGGATTTTTAGACATTTTAGACAGAGAAGAAGCTCTGGTTTTAGGTTAGAAGTTTTGTATCTATCCCATCTCTCTTCTTCCCTCTTATTTGTACACTAGGTGTTTGTGACTTACTATTGCTCATCAACACCTAGTGTTTCACCTTCCTTTGGTTACTGAGGTTCTAAGGGCTGGTTCTTGAAGTTTTTGGTTGGATTTGAGCTCAAGGAAGCAACAACATCAACCTTTGTGAAGGTGGTCTTCAAGGGTAAGAAACTACCCCTTTTTACCCCATTTTTGCACTCCATTTTTACATAGCTTAGAACTTTTTTGTGCTTGGTGATCAACACATAAAAGTTCTGTTTTTTGGTCCTCTTTATTGTTGGTTAAGAGTGTTTTGTGCTTTGGGAGGGTTTGACCACCCTTAGGCCTTGAAAAGACCTCATTTTGTGCTATTTTGTGAGAGCTCCGGGATTTTGGTGTTGAGGTCTCTTCACCACTGAAATCTTGAGGGATTTCAGTGGTGAAGATGATGCTTTGAAGTCCCAAGAAGGAGAGGGCCACCCCCTCTCCTTGATGTCCTTGAAAAGGGCAAGTTTTGGCCTCTTAGGGAGCCTTATGTTCAAGTGTGTGTTGAGCATGCCATGGCTGTATTTTATGCTTATATTGCCATGTTATAACTTTGTGTTAAGTTGGTTTTAGTACTCCTTGCATGTTTTGCATACATGCCATGTAATGCCACTTTGATGCCTTAATATGCTTTAGGATGTAAGCCCTTGTTCAAGCATGATTTAGGCCTAGCTTTGTGAAGCTTTTGTGTTTGTTTTGCCATGATTAAGCTCTGTTTTTGGTTGTTTTGGTCGACCATCACTTGCTTAGTATAGCTCCTTTGTATTTTGGCTTGTTGGCCTCAAGTATGTGAATGTGTAGCATGCGTTGCTTGCATTATTTGATGGTTTGGGACCACCCTACATGCTATTTCAGTCCCTTAGACATGCTTGTTTGATTGCCTTGCATGCTTCTTTGAAGCCTTGAAAGCATGTGTTGTATGCTCCATGTTTTGACCATTATGCATGCCTTTAAATTTAAGCCACTTAGAGGCCATCTATGTGGTCTTTTGGACTTAGTTTTATGTGTTAAAACTCTGTTTTGGTCGCCTAATGCATGCCATGAATGGTTGTGTTAAGTGTAGTCCATTACCTCTTTGGCGAGCCTTGAATGCTTGGGCCATTATAGCATGATTAGTTCGCTTTGTTGCTTGTTTGGCACCATGTTTTACATGATTTTCAGAGTTTATGATGTATGCTAAGTGTCCATGATATCCCCTTCCAAGTGTGCTTGAAGGTTGCTTGCTTAGTGCCTAAGTGTTAAGTCTTAACATATGCATGTGTGTGTGTGTGTAGACTTTCTTTTTGGGCATTATTGGCCACTGATTTTAGGCCTATTTAGAGTTGCCTAAGTCGTGTTTAAGTCCACCCCATTGTTTGGGTTTGCATGCTTGTCTTGTATGTGTTTTGCATATTAACATCCTTACATTACATTGTCCATATTGCATGCTAGCTAACATGTTTAGGATTGCATTACATCAATGCACATGCTTGGCCTCTTGAGATGAGCATGATAGAAGTTTGGCCCCCTTTTATGTTTGTTTGTTTTGCATGCATTTGAAATTAAAGTTGCATACTTGGTTCCTTGGGCCATCATGCATGGAAATGCGTGATTGGTGGCCCGAGAATCGAGGCACATGCTCCTTTGAGTCATTAACATGATAAGGAGTGTGTTTGGTGCATAAATTGCTTGAATTGCATTGCCATGCAAGTTGTTGCCCTCTGCTGCTGTGAGTTGCAGGTTCTGCAGACATTCAGTGCCGGCCGGCAGTATTTAGTGCCGACCGGCAGTATATTGATGGCCGATGGATGAATTCAGTGCCGGTGGCCACATGCTTCAGCCGGTGGTGTTTCCCCTCAGCCGGTGGTGATCCCCATGATTCAAGGGAGCAGTCCTGAGACTTTGGCAGTCTTCAGAGGAGGAAAGCAGGGAAAACAGAGGCAGACTTTGCATGGTAGCGCGATTCCGAGCAAGTCCCGAACACGCGCCGCATCCGGCCCTCTCCCCGAGGGGTTTACTGCTTTAATTAGATTAATTAATCTGCTTAATTAATTTAATGGGTTTGTAATTTAATTAGCTTGCGTAGTTAATTATTTGTATTATTTTTTGGTCCCTCCGAGCGAGGGCAATTGTAATAAGTGTGGGTGAGTGGTTGTATGTCTTCCAACCCCCACTTCTTTCTTCCCTTTTATTTACCTGCTTATGATGGTAGATTAGGGCACGTTTATTTTAGCATACCTTATGCAATGCATGCGTGCATCCATGCATTTGTTACATGCACCGGGCTCGGTACATCATACAAACTGCATCGTATTTCAATTCCAACTTGAATACGTGCATCAAAATAGTGCATTTCACATGCCATTTTAGGGTTAGCCGAGCCTACCTAATCATGCTGTATGTGTTGCATTAGTCACTAACATGAACTAGAGCATGCATGTTTGCTAACTAGTTTCTGTTTTGGCACGGAGTACGATGTAAGTATTTACGCTTTAGCATATCGCATGCGTGTGAATGTTGCCATGACAGTATGCTTACCATGCGGCTAAATGCTTATATGAGATAAACTGTTTGAATGCCTGTGGGTGGAGGTTGGATTGCTTGAGTTGGAAAACTCATTGAAATCCCGTTTTAGCCTACTTGCGAGTAGCAAATTCAAACGCTTTTCAAAACAAACGGATATGCAATGTTTGTTTCCAAATTAGGCAATCTAGTCTATACTTGTTTGCTGTGCGCAACATAGTAATTCTAGGCTAATAACCAATAAGAGCATAATGTTTTCAAAATCGGATATCACGGTTAGTAGAGGCCGGTCTTCGGACCGGGCGAAAGGGGGTGCTCATAGCTGACCTTCCCCGATCGTACCCAAGCTCCCGAGCCAAGACATTTGGTGATGACGGACACGTGGCCTTCGGCACCGAGTCAGGGTTTCCTAAATTCCCCATTAAAAATATTTAGGTGGCGACTCTGTAATCTGGCAAAGCAGTCCATGTTTGGCACTACTTTTCAAAAAATCTGTTTTTCTTCAAAACGATTTGCCAGAGTTGGACTCTTTGGTTCAGATTTAGAACCGCAACACAAAAGGGAGTCCGAACTGTAGCGAGGTCCCCCGCGGGCTTGTTACAGTTTCTGGCGACTCTGCTGGGGATTTTAGAGAGCTTGACTCGAACTCGTGATATCCTGTTTTGATTTCATTTATGTGTCTCTTTGCATTGCATTGCATTGGTGCGCCTAGGACACCGTGTTTGCCATCTGCCATTCCTGAACGGTTTGCCGGAGGCTTGTCTTGTCAAGGCATGACCATAAGGCTGACCGGTTATGGGCTCTGACAGCATGGGAACACAAACCCCGGTTTTACCGGGGCACCCTTTTCGACCATTCGACCTAGTGCATATTCGGAATCCATAGTGACCATTCCAAACTAGGACAGGTTGCTTACCCGATATTAGGTTGTTTGAAACCGCTGCGTGCGTAGTGAAACCCTAGCTCCTGACAAAATAGGACAGGGAAACCCTACCCCAACATAGGGGTGTATTGGCTCTCATTTATCTGTTATGTGCTTTTGGAGTGTATCTCTGCAGGGGAACGCATATATCAGTTTGCAAGTTTGGGTATCCGGCCTGAGGGCATTAGTATCAGCATTGTTGAGAATCAGTTGTGTCTGCGGGTATCAGTTCAGTTTTGAATAGTGATTCTGGGGAACAGTGATCAGTAGTAGAGTGCAGTTGTCCGCTACCCGTGTTTGATCTGTTGGGGCTGAAATACTGCTTGTTTTCCGTTTCAGTTCAGAGATTCAGAGAGTGATCCAGAAACTAGTGTCTTCTCCTTGCTAGGCAGGACTTAGCATGATGCAGAATTCAGAAGAGATCGTGGTCATGACGGCCGCGTTGGATCCAGGAATCACCCCACAGGATGAAACTACTGTTGACATGCCGCATCCGCCCAGATCGCCGGCCGCGCACCCAGTTTGGGCCCCTCAGCTATATCAGGCTCGCGAGCCCACTACATTTGAACTAATGGGGATGATAGGTGATCTTCAAAGGTCCGTGACGGATCTCGCCTATGGGATGTCTGTTTCGCCGCCAGCCGCACCATATGTCGGAGGCTTTGTACCCCAAGAGCCCCCGCTACTGGGACGAATTGTAATTGAACTCAGCCAACCGGAGATGGCCTCCAGCTATGGCAACGACGCATCAAACCAAGTTCTAAATCAGGCCGAGGCCAGAGATAAAGGCAAGATGAAGGCAGATGCCGACCCTATCGAACAACTGCTGTGGGCAGTAGAGGCTTTGAAAGCCGAGGGAATGAACAAGCAACAGATATCCGCAGTTATGTCAAAAGCTGTGGAGGATGCTTTCCCCACTCCGCCTGAGGGCAATTCCAGTCAATCAGAGAATCGGGAGAGGCCCCGTCATGCCAAAACAGTTCTTCCCCCTCCCAGCCCTGCATCCGGAAAGGATCAGAAATCCAAGGCCGCACCCGCCGATCCGTTCGCTAGTGCATCTAGCAAGAGTGCTCAGGCTCCAAAGTACCTGCCCCGAGGGCGCAGGGTCTTCCATGCTCTTTACATGCCATTATCCAAGGCACTTCAAATCCTTGCCGAGAGGGGACACCTTAAACCCCTGGAGCCTCGGCCCCTCCCGAAGAATCTCCCTGCCACACATGATGCTGCTCAGTACTGTGCGTACCACCAGCAGACAGGCCATGCTACCGACAATTGTTTTCGCCTCCGGCATGAGGTGCAAGGATTTGATTGACAACGAGGTTATCCTCCCGCCTACTTCAGCAAAGTCCGTCACCACTCAGTTGTTGGATTTTGAGGACACAGATACTGCGAGTATGTAATCAGAAGGTGAACCGCCTGTGGGCAATGCTTGGCGCATTTTTGGATGTGGCGTTTGGCACGCATTTTTGGGCATCTATTAATTTCTGTAAATTCTGACTTGGGTGTCGAGTCAGTCTTCTGTTTTGTCTTGAGCCTGTCTCATTGTTTTGAGACAGTCCTTTTGCTTAAGGGTCTGTCTAATTGTAATGAGTCAGTCCCTCTTGTATAGAATACCAGGTGATTTCGGGGTTGTTGCCTCAAACACCATTTTGTCTTATAAATAGTTGTTTTGTTTTTTTTGAGTTGTTCCTGCCGAGGAGCCAGTTATGCCAACAAATCTGAATGAAACAGCCGTGGCTATCATGTGCCGTACTTGTTGCTATTTGAGTGCCGTGCCAGGACGTGAATGGAACGACAGTACATGCCGCCTACTCTCTTGTGCCTTGAACATCGTTATAATGACCTAAGCTTTTCTAAAACCCTTTTCGAACACTGCGGTGATGAAAACGAAGGGGAAGGAATTCCTCGGGTTTTGTAAAATTTTGATCATTTTGAGAGAAGAAGGCACGCTAAGCTTTTAATGAATGAAATCATGCTTGTGGCGTGAGTACTGAGAAGGATCCTGGTCCGATTCAGACTGGTTCCACACTATCTTCAGCGCGAGCGATTTGTCGCTTTCTTAAAAACTTTCAAAAACAAAATTTTGCGTGGTCTGCGAAGACCTGTGTGGAATCGCTCTTGAGATTGTGCAGCCCAGGATCGCTCTCAGCCTCAAGATTAATTATCTGTTGAACCGGAACCCGTTCAAAACATTCAGTGCCATGAAACGCCTGTGTGGCCCATTTTGAAGCAGCCCTCGAGCAAGAGGGACCAAAGCCAGATCGAGGAGATCAGATCCCACCAGACAAGGCTCATGAAGCAACCGTGATGGATTCTTCTGCAAATCAACACCACAGTCACCCTCTTGGATACAGAGGACCTCAATCTCAAAACCATTTGGCATGGGCTTGCTACACTTTTACCCTTTGAGAGGCTCGCTGGACCGAAAACCCGGAAGGGCGGCCCAGGCAAAAGTTAGAGCAAAGAAAAAAAAGAAAAAAAAAAAGAAAAAAGAGAAAAAGAAGAAAAGAAAAAAAAGAAGAACAAAAAAAAAAAAAGAAAGAAAAAATGCAAAAAAAGAGAAAGTCAAAAAAGGAAATGAAAAGAATTGAAAAAGAAGAAAAACATAGCTCGCAAGGTCGAAAACCCGCATTGGGCGCCTTGGCAAAAGTTAGAGCCTAAACAGTGAAGGTTAAAATACCCGAGTGTACCTTAACCGGAACTACGTAAGGCTTGATTCCCATGTTTGGGATACGTAGGCAACTTCATCTTGAAGTCCAGCCCCCAACGCTTCCATAGCGTCTCAGTCCATGTCATGGTTTTGATCACTTTGCCTCCTCCGAATCCAATGTCTCGATTGCAGCAACCTGGAACTACGTGATTACTTCCTCTTGAGTCCAACCACCAACACCTTCCAGGTGACTGTGTCCATATATTGATTCAAACCGTCTTCGTCTCCTCCGCGTCCGAGGTCCGATCGTCGTCAACAAGGACTGGCTTACAATGTGCCGCGGCATCATCCAAACAAGGGGCAACTTTCCGTTGCCATACAGTGCCATAAGTTGCCCTGAGTTGTTGTCCAAACCAGGGGCAACTTTCCGTTGTGTACCCCCCTTAAGCCAGGGGCAATTTTCCATCCCCGATCCGAGGTTGCATATCTCGAGGGTAAGTTCCGCGCTCGTGAGCGTTGACTGTTTGCAAAAATAGTTTTTGAAAATTTTCACTGAGGTTGACTTATTTTCTCGAAAACTATTTCATTTTTCAAAATTGGACCATGTTTGGACCCAAAAGGAGAATTTTCAGTGCTCACAGCCTGATTCGCATGATTTTCAAATCAAAAATCGAATAAGTGTGTAATTGACTCTCATTTTGATCAAAACTGTTTTAGGAAGAAAAAAAAAATGGTCAAAGTGACGAACTAGGGGCACAGTTGAGTCAGGTCTTCTGTCTTTCCCCCGCAACACACTTGCCAGAAAGGCACCTATCCCTGTGAAGAAATAGCCGTGAGCTAACAGTGCTGGGCGTGAACCTGTGACTTCCTATTCATCCATCAATCACCCGGGGAGGGATGAAAAATGAGAGAATAAAGAATAGAGAGGAGTAAGTTGAGAGAAAAGAGAAAAGGGTTTTGAGAGAAAAACCGAGCCTGAGGGCCGAGTGATGTGAGTATCACAAATCAGAAAGGGTGGGATAATACCCGGAGGAACTGGCTCCTCGAGATTGAGGTCTCTCCTTGTGTAAACATGTCCGTGTGTCGTGTCTTTTGATTTGTCGGTTTCGGCTTTAGCTTTGAGTCTTTTCCGAGTGTGTCTCGTTGTGTTCAGGTCGTGTGCCTTTTGTTTCTCTGTTTGAGTCTGTCTCGCTGTGTTCTGTGGTAGGCTCGATACCCGGTTGAAAACCCCTTTTCAAAAAATCGTTTGTGCTCAGGATGCTGTGCCATTCTCTACATTCGTGCGAAGCAAGAGAAGAAAAGGGAAATTTGGGACATCCGAGTGTGTTTCAACTCAACCGTTTCAGTTTTGTGATCCGTCTTGTCAGATTGGGTTATTTGTTCGGTTTGCTGTGTGCAGAATGAGCCGAGAGCTGTGTTATGAGCTGTATGCAGGTCAATCCCCAGTAGAGTATGGGCTGTGTATTCAGTTTGAGTAGTGCTTTGTATGAGTGGTTTGCTGTTAGTTGGTTGGTTATCTGACTATCATAGTGCAAGTGCTCAATTTTCAGACAACAGATCAATATCATTTACATTGGAGGTGTAATATGATGCAATGCAATGCAAGGTATGAAATATACACAGATGTAAACACTTTTTCAGACAAAAAGTTTGTTTCATTTCATATCATCTTTTCAAATACATAAGTTTTGGAAACAAAATCTGCCTGTGGCAGTACAAAGTACCCTAACTACTGACAAAAGGGGAAAATGTAAAAAAGAAAGAAAACAGCAAAATCTGTATCCAATGTCAAAAATGCCTCTGGGGCCGTCAATCTGTCCTGGTCCTCTTCCTGGACGAAGGTCCAGGAGCGTCATCAACAGGGGCACCACCAGGGGCATCACCGTCTGAGCTCGAGTCCGAGCCATCATCAGTCTCCTCTGCCTCTGTCTCTGCCTCAGACTCATCATCCGGAACCGGAGCCCGCGAGCTGCTCCCGACATGAACGCGCCCCCCTCTGGTACGAGGATATGCTCTGCCATCCCGAGTAGAAATGGGAGGTCCAGCTGGAGCGCCACCCACCGGGGAATCTGGAAGGGAGGCTGAAAAAGCATGAAAGACAAATGCATCAGTATATATGGAGCAGTTTATCAGTACAGAATGCAGTGTATGAGTACAGTGTATGAATGCCGTAAGCAGTAAATCAGTGCAGAATGCAGTGTATGAGTACAGTGTATGTGAATGCCGTGAGCAGTAAATCAGTGCAGAATGCAGTGTATGAGTACAGTGTATGTGAATGCCGTGGGCAGTAATCAGTCAGAGTGAGTGCAGTGTATGAGTACAGTGTATGCGGATGCCGTGAGTGAATCAGTGCAGAATACAGTGTATGAGTACAGTGTATCAAATGCCGTGAACAGTTTATCAGATGTTGAATTGTGCATCAGATTATGTAAAGCAGTTTGTGTATGGTTTGAGGCCGTGGTCAGAAAGAACATACCGGAATGCTGTAGAGGGCTAGGAGGTCGAATGTCCGCTGCAGCATCCCCATCATGGAGGCATTCATCTCCAATGACTGCCGGGTGTACTCGGAAGACGCCTGCAAAAGTGTCAGATGCATCAATATTCTGTGGAATATCAAATAAACTGAAATGAAATAACAGTGCAAGATGAAGAATGCAGTAATACATACCGGAGGCAAGTCGGGGACACCGACAAACTCGTGGTCAGCTGGTGGAGGAGCGCAAAGGGGATCTGATAGGTCGCCCCACCCTGTCCTGAAAGTCAAGCAGCGGGCAGAGCAGGCCAACCGGTCCCTCGTCCCCTCTGCACTCCGCCCCTGCCACGGACTCGAGCTCTCCTCGATCCTCCAGCTCCTACTCCGGCCGCTGGCGCCGCCACCCTCTCCCGCTCAGCTCGGCGACCGCTGCTCAGAGGACGCATCAGGAAAGTCCGGACGTACTCCGAGTAGTCGCCCTCGCCTCTGAAGCCGTCCGCCTCCCAGCCGATGGTGTAGTCCGCCATCTGCTCGGCAGTAAAGCGCTCAGTATCCCGCATGTGCTCAGGAGGGTGCACCGGGACTATCTGCTCAGGCAAGCCTAGGGTCTGACGCAAGAAGCGCTCGCCCAGGTACCAAGCTCGACAGACCGGGCCCTCGAGCAGAATCCGGTAACGTGAGGTCTCATCTGCGCCGGCAAACCGATCCCGCGCCACGGCTGGCAGTGGAGCCCAAGGCTGCCAGGTGATGAAAATGCAATTTGTTATCTACTGTTGGTGAAATATACAGTGGAAAGCGAAGCTTAAATGAACTGCAAGTAAAACATACCTCGGCGGGTGATGGTGTCGAAGTAGCGGCGGAAGAAACTGAAGGTCTCCCGGGCCTCCGCACGCATCTCCCGTCGAAGCGCGCGAGAAAGGGACGACCAGAGGGGTCTCTGCATCGGGTACAGGAGCGAGCCTAGGAAAGTAGGCGTAAACCCACAACTGCAAGATAAATACCAGTGCATTTATCAGATAAAGCAGAATACAGAATGGAAGACAGAAATAGCAGAGCCGTGTGTTGTGCAATGTAAAAGCAGAGTATCTGTACAGTGTGAGCAGTGTACAGTCAGTGTAAAGCAGAGTATGTGTGTGCCGTGTGTACAGTATACAGCAAGTGTAAAGCAGACTACAGTGTGTGCAGTGCAGAGTACAGAAAATAAAGAACAGAAAGAAAGAAATGAAAGAGAAAAAGGAAATGTACCTCCCAAGCGCGCCAGTAGCCCCCGAGCAACTGTCCGCTGCCGCGGGAGGCTGAGCTCATATATCCGTAAAGGGTGGCCAGAGCGGTGCCACCCCAATCAAAGCGCAAGATGTCCCGGACATCCACCAGCGCACTGAGAAGGCAGAGGGGCACTGTGTTCGCCCGGTCGGCGAAGAGAGTCGTCCTGAACAAAAACATCAGAAAGCCGCGTGCATATCTCTCAGCGACCTCCTGAGTCATCGGAGCTGCGTCGACAAGAAGGGGCTGGACCCGGAACTGCACCTCGAACCAAGAGTATCGAACAAAGCCAGGGCGCGCGAGAGGCGGAGCCGTGCCAAGCAAGTAGACCTGAGCCGCGGTCCACTCGTCCATATCAATATCAAAGGGGATCGGATCACCCCTACCCCGATGCCTGTGAGCACCGAGAAGTCGTAAGGGGTCATCGTCATGTCCCCGGTCGCTGAAAAGTGAAATGAATCGGTGGTGTCCCACCACCTCCGCCAGAGCGGCCAGAAGAGGTCTGCATGCCATGAGCTGGGAGAGTCCCCTGCAGAAGGTGCCGAAGCCCGCCTGGTCTACGATGCGGCGAACTGCGTTGGGTAGCTCACCGTACCATGCACGAGCAACGGTATTCCCATACCCGCGGATGGTATGGGAATCTCCCTGTTTTCCAATAAATAGTTATGAAGCAATATAAAATATACAGTTTTGAGAAAACAGTCAAAATCAGTGCAAATGCTGGCATGCGTGCAAGTTTAATCAGATTCAAACAAGTACCGGGTGCCGGTGTGCTTTTAGTGAACTACAACGTGTGATGCGTCAACGTGTTCGAATGGTTCAGTGCAAATTTGGCATGCGTGCAAGTTTAATCAGATTCAAACAAGTACCAGGTGTCGTGTGCTTTTAGTAAACTACAACGTGTGATGCGTCAGCGTGTTTGTGTGGTCCAGGGCAAATTCGGCATGTGTGCAAGTTTATCAGATTCAAATGGGTACCAGGTGTCGGTATTTGCAGTGGAATACGGTGTGTGCCGTGGTTTGAATGGTTCAAGGCTAGTGCAGTGTGTGCGCGTGTGAGTCCTAAACAGACAACCAGTTGCAAGTTTGTTTATGATCAACTACAATACACAATGCATCAAAGTATCAGAGCTAAAGCAATTAAAGAATCTAATCGGCTGTGGCAGCTGCCAGTTAAAAGTTTCTACAGTGCAGAAAATTAAAGCAGAGAAAGAAAGTTACCTCGGAAGCACCGAAGGAAAGGCGAGAGGTAGGCTCGCGCAGCAAGAGCTCAGGGTCCAACGCCATGTCGAAACTGCGAAACTGGCGTAGTCCGTCAGGTGGTAGAACGTGGATCGCCGGCCGGTAGGTCGCCGGATCGAACGGGCGCTCACTCAGCGGGAGGAGCTCAACCCCGGGATCCATCTCGTGATCCGAGGGAGTCCCGACACGTGGAACATCGTCAACCATGGCAATGGTAGTGAGAAAATGGCCGGAAAAGCCGGAATGTGAAAAGTCAACCGAAAAAGTCAACCCCGAGCGGGCCGAAAATGGCCGGAAAGGTCAGAAGGTGGAAAGGCACAGAAATGAAGAGGAAATCGAGGGAAACAAGTCCCGAAAAAGTGGAAATAGCAAAGGACGCTCCGAAATGGAATTTCAATCGGTGGAAAATGTCCGAAACGCGAAGAAAATCGCGAATCCGACGACGAAACGGGCTTGGAACGCGAAGAAACGGAGAAAAGAGGAAGAGAAAATGCTCTAGAGAGAGAGGACAAGAGTTTTCGGCGGTCAAGAAGTGAAAAAATAGGTTAGAAACCCTATTTTTAAAAGACCCGTGGTGAAATGGCAGAACTGCCCCCGATCAGGCATTTTTGGCCGGTCGGCACTATTTTGTGCCGGTCGGCACAATATTGTGCCGGTGGAACTTTTATGCAGCCGGTGGCCAGCCGGTGGCCACCTAGTCCAGCCGGTGATGTTCCTACAGCCTTGTTTAGACCATGTGGTAAGTTTCTGGTCTTCATAGCTCAAGAAAGTGCAATAAAGTGAATCCCCGATGCTCAACCGGCTTCCGTTTTGACCTCGGATCGTGTCATCTGTGTGCAGCACTCAGATTCAAGCAAAGATTGTATCCTTTTATATCCTTTTGTCTTTTACAAGATTCAAAAGTTGCCCCGTGTGCGTTGCACGCACGCATCCATCACATTGTCCGGTGCGTCGCATCGCGCCGTCTTGCATGTCCCTTGCGACTTGCACCGTTTTGCATTTTCGTGTGGCATGCGTGTCATACTTGCATTTCATTTTCCATTCAATGAGGTATGCGTGCCTCATTTTGCATTTCATTGCATCTCGAGGTACGCGTGCCTCGTTTTGCATTTCATTTTCCGTTCAATGAGGTATGCGTGCCTCATTTTGCATTTCATTGCATCTCGAGGTACGCGTGCTTCGTTTTGCATTTCATTTTCCGCCTAATGAGGCATGCGTGCCTCATGTCCATTTCAGTTTTGCATCTTGAGGTATGCGTGCCTCACTTTGCATTTCACTTTGCATTTCATTTGCATTTCATTTCGCATTTTGCATCTTGAAGTATGCGTGCCTCACTTTGCATTTCATTTGCATTTCGTTTTGCATTTTGCATCCATGAGGCATGCGTGCCTCATCTTGCATCTCATTTTGCATTTCATTGCATCTCGAGGTACGCGTGCCTCGTTTTGCATTTCATTTTCCGTTCAATGAGGTATGCGTGCATCATTTTGCATTTCATTGCATCTCGAGGTACGCGTGCTTCGTTTTGCATTTCATTTTCTGCCTAATGAGGTATGCGTGCCTCATGTCCATTTCAGTTTTGCATCTTGAGGTATGCGTGCCTCACTTTGCATTTCATTTGCATTTCATTTCGCATTTTGCATCTTGAGGTATGCGTGCCTCACTTTGCATTTCATTTGCATTTCGTTTTGCATTTTGCATCCATGAGGCATGCGTGCCTCATCTTGCATCTCATTTTGCATTTGATCGCGCTATTTTGCGCACCTCATTGTTTTTCGCCCCGGTCTGGCGGGACCTTAAACACGCACGGTCTAGGAGACCTTAAATCCTTGGGAGGTGCAAAACCTTCACCCGCGTTGTCTAACGCACCGCGCTGTTTGCGCATCTCATTGCATTTGGCATGCATTCCATCACGCGATCTTGCGTATCGCGCTGTCTGGTGCACCGCATCTCAATTCATGCATTGCCCCCCGATCTGGCGAGACCTTAAACACGCACGGTCTAGGAGACCTTAAATCCTCGGAAGGTGCAAGACCTTCGGTGCATTTTGTAAGATGTGCATTGTTACGCACTTTAGTTCATTCGCATTGTCATGCATCCTTTGATCTACATTTCAGTTCAAATCTTGGGGTACGCGTGCCTCAAATTCCTTGAGGCATGCGTGTCTCATTTACATATCATCTTCCATTCCTTCATGGCATGCGTGTCTCACTTGCATCATACATCACATTTTTTGTTCGCCCGGTCTGGCGGACCTTAAACACGCACGGTCTAGGAGACCTTAAATCTTGGGAGGTGCAAAACCTTCACCCGCGTTGTCTAACGCACCGCGCTGTTTTGCGCATCTCATTGCATTTTTCATGCATCGCATCGCGCTATTCTGCGCATCTCATTGCATTGTTCTGTGCATCCCGGTCTAGGAGACCTTAAATCCTCTGAAGGTGCAATTCCTTTGGTGTTTGTCGTGCCCGAACGACTTTCGGTGGTCTGGTAAAGCCACCTGCCTGTTTTTGCGGTGAGTTCCTAGAAGACCAACTGGGACGGTGAAAGCTAGAGTTTGAACGGCTTCATGCCTAGAACGCAAAGGTTCGGATTTCCGAGACTAAAGTCTGGTTTAAATACCCAGGGGGTGTACCCTCGGCTTGAAATCTGTATGGAAGCCCCATAGGTTGAGCGGCATGTTTACGCCTCATTCTGGATACTGAACCAACCTAGTATATCGCCCTGTTGGTAAGATAGGGAAAGCTGCAATCATAGTCGTTGCATCATAGTGCATTGTCATGCATCATTTGTAAATACTGCATATGTCATGCTTTCAAAAAACAAAAAAAAACAGCATGCATATGTCATGCATCATCATTGTAGTATAATGCATATGTCATGCATATCATTGTAGTATAGTGCATATGTCATGCATTTTCTGTAAATATCCATTTCCGTTGCATCGTAGTTGCATGCACCCATTGCATCACTTCCATCCATGGCTTGCGCCTTTCCAGGTTGAGCTTGGTCTGGTATGTGCCCCTACTTTTCACGTCGAAGCACAGTTTTTGTGTACGCGCCTATTCCTTGATGAGCTTGGTTTGAGGGTTGCGGCACATTTTCTATGTTAGACGCGGTTCGTATGCGTACATGCCTTTCCTAGGCAAGATTCGGTTTGGCCCGCATGCCATATCCCTTGTATCCATTTCCATTGCATTGTAGTGTAATTATTGCGTCCGGCATTAGGATCATTATTCCCTCCCCAGCGGGTCGTTTCCCCACTTATGTCAATCCACCCAATACTTGTCCTTGTGTCCGTCTGCATCACTCATAGTTCTGCATGTGTATCGCGCCTATTCCACGCTGGTATGTTGGTTTGAGGTTGCGACACCCTTTTCTATGGTAGACGGACTTGTTACTTCCATCAACCTATTTGACATTTGTGTGGTTTCGAATTGCTCACGATTGAATCATGATTCAATTGCCCTGCATGTAGTTTGCATGGTTTCAATTGCATTGCATATCATTTGCATTGTTTATACATAGTTTTGTATATATAGCATATCATTTTGCATTCATCATCGCATTGTCATGCATGTTGCTAACAACTTTGTACCTGTTAAGTTTGTTTTCTTTTCAGGCACGATATTGTATGTACGGCTCATTTGAGGCCGGTGCAACCGGACGAGCCGCACAGGTATTATATCCTCCGAGTGAGACGTATTGAGAATTGCATAATTCTCTTACATCCTTTCTGCATTGTAGTGTAGTTTGGCGTATGCTAGCTTATAACTGTCGCATGTGTGCTTCATTACAGCTTTCTTTGCATGATCATAAGTTATGCTCGGCCTTTTGCATTGTCTTGCATCTTGCCCCGCCTACGGGCGCATACCTCATCTGCGGCTTGTATGCCTGTGCCTGAACTACGCTGGTTTGATTCCAAAAGGGATACGTAGGCAGCTTGCGAGTTCAACCATTTGCGCTTTGTATGTTTGTCCAAGTCTTCGGCCTTGTCAAAATGGGTCGTCTCTGGGCTTTGACATTCACTCCCGTCATTGTTATGACTTTCGAGTTTTGTCAAAGAGGGGCAACTGTAGACACCCCATTTTTGATCGTCCTCAAGACCTGGACGTCACCGCTTGAACACTCGGTGATTATCCATGTTCGTGTTCGTTTGGAGTTCCCGGAGTTCTCGGCTACGCGCATTGCCTCAGGACCCCCGAACTTGACCGTTTGTGTCTGGTTTTGCACCAAACACTTGTGCTTTGCCTTGGAGGGGCAGGGAATGCCTTGTGAGGCATCCCCACACACCACCGGCAGTGGCTAGAGGCCACCGGCTGGTTGGTGTTGCCATCGGCACTATATTGTGCCGGTCGGCACTCTTTTGTGCCGGTCGGCAGTCAATTTTGGCAAAATGACCATTTTGCCCTGCCGACTACTTTACAGCTATTTTTGGAGATATTTTCAGACAGCTTTATAGCATTTGTTTCCCCTCCATACACGTGTATGGAGGGATGAGCCTCTTGGTTAGCTTAACTTGTAAGTTTAGTTGCCTATAAGAGGACCCTTCCTCCTCTTGGCTCAAGGTTGGAAGAAGTTTGGATTTTTAGACATTTTAGACAGAGAAGAAGCTCTAGTTTTAGGTTAGAAGTTTTGTATCTATCCCATCTCTCTTCTTCCCTCTTATTTGTACACTAGGTGTTTGTGACTTACTATTGCTCATCAACACCTAGTGTTTCACCTTCCTTTGGTTACTGAGGTTCTAAGGGCTGGTTCTTGAAGTTTTTGGTTGGATTTGAGCTCAGGAAGCAACAACATCAACCTTTGTGAAGGTGGTCTTCAAGGGTAAGAAACTACCCCTTTTTACCCCATTTTTGCACTCCATTTTTACATAGCTTAGAACTGTTTTTGTGCTTGGTGATCAACACATAAAAGTTCTGTTTTTTGGTCCTCTTTATTGTTGGTTAAGAGTGTTTTGTGCTTTGGGAGGGTTTGACCACCCTTAGGCCTTGAAAAGACCTCATTTTGTGCTATTTTGTGAGAGCTCCGGGATTTTGGTGTTGAGGTCTCTTCACCACTGAAATCTTGAGGGATTTCAGTGGTGAAGATGATGCTTTGAAGTCCCAAGAAGGAGAGGGCCACCCCCTCTCCTTGATGTCCTTGAAAAGGGCAAGTTTTGGCCTCTTAGGGAGCCTTATGTTCAAGTGTTGTTGAGCATGCCATGGCTGTATTTTATGCTTATATTTCCATGTTATAACTTTGTGTTAAGTTGGTTTAGTACTCCTTGCATTTTGCATACATGTCATGTAATGCCACTTTGATGCCTTAATATGCTTTAGGATGTAAGCCCTTGTTCAAGCATGATTTAGGCCTAGCTTTGTGAAGCTTTTGTGTTTGTTTTGCCATGATTAAGCTCTGTTTTTGGTTGTTTTGGTCGACCATCACTTGCTTAGTATAGCTCCTTTGTATTTTGGCTTGTTGGCCTCAAGTATGTGAATGTGTAGCATGCATTGCTTGCATTATTTTGATGGTTTGGGACCACCCTACATGCTATTTCAGTCCCTTAGACATGCTTGTTTGATTGCCTTGCATGCTTCTTTGAAGCCTTGAAAGCATGTGTTGTATGCTCCATGTTTTGACCATTATGCATGCCTTTAAATTTAAGCCACTTAGAGGCCATCTATGTGGTCTTTTGGACTTAGTTTTATGTGTTAAAACTCTGTTTTGGTCGCCTAATGCATGCCATGAATGGTTGTGTTAAGTGTAGTCCATTACCTCTTTGGCGAGCCTTGAATGCTTGGGCCATTATAGCATGATTAGTTCGCTTTGTTGCTTGTTTGGCACCATGTTTTACATGATTTTCAGAGTTTATGATGTATGCTAAGTGTCCATGATATCCGATTCCAAGTGTGCATGAAGGTTGCTTGCTTAGTGCCTAAGTGTTAAGTCTTAACATATGCATGTGTGTGTGTGTGTAGACTTTCTTTTTGGGCATTATTGGCCACTGATTTTAGGCCTATTTAGAGTTGCCTAAGTCGTGTTTAAGTCCACCCCATTGTTTGGGTTGCATGCTTGTCTTGTATGTGTGTTTGCATATTAACATCCTTACATTACATTGTCCATATTGCATGCTAGCTAACATGTTTAGGATTGCATTACATCAATGCACATGCTTGGCCTCTTGAGATGAGCATGATAGAAGTTTGGCCCCCTTTTATGTTTGTTTGTTTTGCATGCATTTGAAATTAAAGTTGCATACTTGGTTCCTTGGGCCATCATGCATGGAAATGCGTGATTGGTGGCCCGAGAATCGAGGCACATGCTCCTTTGACATTAACATGATAAGGAGTGTGTTTGGTGCATAAATTGCTTGAATTGCATTGCCATGCAAGTTGTTGCCCTCTGCCGCTGTGAGTTGCAGGTTCTGCAGACATTCAGTGCCGGCCGGCAGTGTTTAGTGCCGACCGGCAGTATATTGATGGCCGATGGATGAATTCAGTGCCGGTGGCCACATGCTTCAGCCGGTGGTGTTTCCCCTCAGCCGGTGGTGATCCCCATGATTCAAGGGAGCAGTCCTGAGACTTTGGCAGTCTTCAGAGGAGGAAAGCAGGGAAAACAGAGGCAGACTTTGCATGGTAGCGCGATTCCGAGCAAGTCCCGAACACGCGCCGCATCCGGCCCTCTCCCCGAGGGGTTTACTGCTTTAATTAGATTAATTAATCTGCTTAATTAATTTAATGGGTTTGTAATTTAATTAGCTTGCGTAGTTAATTAATTTGTATTATTATTTTAGTCCCTCCGAGCGAGGGCGAATCTGTAATAAGTGTGGTGTGGGTGGTTTGTATGTCTTCCAACCCCCACTTCTTTCTTCCCTTTTTTTACCTGCTTATGATGGTAGATTAGGGCACGTTTATTTTAGCATACCTTATGCAATGCATGCGTGCATCCATGCATTTGTTTACATGCACCGGGCTCGGTACATCATACAAACTGCATCGTATTTTCAATTCCAACTTGAATACGTGCATCAAAATAAAGTGCATCTCACATGCCACTTTAGGGTTAGCCGAGCCTATCCTAATCACATGCTGTATGTGTTGCATTAGTCACTCTAACATGAACTAGAGCATGCATGTTTGCTAACTAGTTTACTGTTTTGGCACGGAGTACGATGTAAGTATTTATGCTTTAGCATATCGCATGCGTGTGAATGTTGCCATGACAGCATGCTTACCATGAGGCTAAATGCTTATATGAGATAAACTGTTTGAATGCCTGTGGGTGGACGTTGGATTGTCTGAGTTGGGAAAACTCGTTGAAATCCGTGCTTTAGCCTACTTGCGGGTAGCGAATTTCAAAACGCTTTTTCAAAACAAACGGATATGCAATGTTTGTTTCCAAATTAGACAATCTGGTCTATACTTGTTTGCTGTGCGCATCACATAGTAAATTCTAGGCTAATAACCGGAATAAGAACACGTAACGTTTTCAAAATCGAATATCACGGTTAGTAGAGGCCGGTCTTCGGACCGGGCGAAAGGGGGTGCTTATAGCTGACCTTCCCCAATCGTACCCAAGCTCCCGAGCCAAGACACTTTAGTTATGACGGACACGTGGCCTTCGGCACCGAGTCAGGGTTTCCTAAATTCCCCATTTTAAAATATTTAGGTGGCGACTCTGTAATCTGGCAAAGCAGTCCATGTTTGGCACTACTTTTCAAAAAAAATCTGTTTTTCTTCAAAACGATTTGCCAGAGTTGGACTCTTTGGTTCAGATTTAGAACCGCAACACAAACAGGGAGTCCGAACTGTAGCGAGGTCCCCCGCGGGCTTGTTACAGCTTGTCCCTTGCCCCAGACCGATTAGGTATCTCGGTCCAGCATCTAGGCATCCTTCAGCTCGGTTATGAGATTCAGGACAATAGCCCAGATCCGAATTTTGCTTGGCCCATTTGTTCAGTACTAATTCCCCTCTCAGTTTGGTTACTATTATTTAAATTTATTTTTAGTTTGGTTCTTCTATTTAAGTTTGAGGTTAAAATTAACAATATCAAGACACTCGTTAGTCTCTTAGAAAAATTAAGTAAAATTTGAATAAAAAGATCAAATTGAAACGGAATTTAAAATGTAAGAATTAAAATGCTCAAATTAAAACTATAATGATTACAATAAAATTTGAGCTAAACATAAGAGTAAAAAATATAATTAATCTTATTTTTAATTATTTTGAACAACATGGAGATGGTATTGGGTACATTTGGTGTTGGCTAATTGTGGTAATGGTCGTTGGGTGGGTCATGTTGGGCTTGAACTTGAACTTCGGCTTGGGGTGCGGAGAAGTTGTTCACGGGTCGGGAAAAATACCATCACCAAATGTGAAAAGAAAAAAAATCAGGGAGAAAGGTACATACCTGAAAGGAAGTGGGGGAGAGAAAATGCACAGTACTCTTCTACGACATTTATATTTATATATATATATATATATATAATCTAGATATGCATTCGAATCTCATGTCATAATGTTGTGTTATGTATATTTAAAATCCACGACAGTGCAAAAACTACACATTTTTCAAAATTGTACTTGTTTAACTTATTTAGGCGGTGTTGGGCAAGATTTGGTTTTGGATTTTTTTTTTTTTTTTTTGTTAAAAGATAAAGTTTTTGCAAAATCAAAAAAAAAAAAAAAATATCTAAACAAAATATCACATCCAACTCCATAATCATTTCACTTTTTCTCTCACAAGTATCACATCTAATTACAAAAAAATCTAACTATCTTCCCAAACATCAAAATTTTTTTATCCAATAATATCCTACAACTAAAAAAATCTACATAAAAATCCACTTCCCAAACACCCACTTAATAGATGCAAAGAATAGGTACAAGCCTTTATTATTATATCTACATATATTATTACTAACATATCACCGTGCGATGCGTGAGATATAAAAATAAATTATTTATTAAAAATATGATAATTATATTTAATTTTTTAATATTTTGTCTCTCATAAATAAATTTTTATATATGAGTGCAAGAGTTTTCTTTCAAATATTCATTTACTATAATATACAGTATAGATAGATTAAAATTGTTATATTAATAATTAATAATTAAAATTATACTTTGTTATAAAAAAATAATATAATTCTAATACTTCACTATTTTAGAATAAAAATATATGAATTTTAAAAAATTATCATATTGGTTTTTGAAAGGGAAATAATTAAAGAAATTTTAAAAACTTAACGAATAAGGAAGAATTATCGTAACATGTAAAACCGCTAACATTACGGTTAAACCAGCAAATTATTCAAACCAAAAACGCTTTAGCTTAATCAGTTAAATCAAAAGACCAACCAGTTTTTATAAAAATTAATTAATTAAAAATTTTAAATTTTAATTTATTAAAATTTAAACTGTCACTAAATATGAAAAACAATCGATTAATTTAAATTTAAAATCGACACAATATAAATTTAAAATTATAATAATCAATCTCATAATTTTTGCATTAAGGAGCAGTAAGAGTGACATTAAGATTATCGATGTATTTATATATTTTATAAAAGAATACTTTTAAGGAGAGATATTATGAGAGTTTCAAATTCTCATACAAAATTATTTTTAAAATCATAACATTTATGTGGGATTTGTAACGCCCTCAAAATAATACAAATAACCAACTGTTAAGAGGGATGGAAATAATATAATTGGTACACTTTCATATATCACAGTTTGTATTACAGAAATGATTACATGCATTATACATTCATAAACGTTCATTCTGTATCTACAACATGTAATACGAATTAATAATAACAAAATAAATACCCTACTGGCTTACATCTTTCCAAGATATCACTTGGTTACAACAAAAGATGTAACGCCCCAAATTTCTAGCCTAGATGATAATACAACAATCATGGCTCTTTCAAGGAAAACCAAATATAAATCTCTAAACTTACATTACATGATACAATAGTTTTTCATGCAACAATACATTAATCCAACAACAACTAAATAAACAAATAAATCTCCCAAGGGTTTACAAGTTTCCAAGACTTGAGCCTGGTTACATAAAACGGTTATTCAAATCCATATACATACAGCCATTGGCTTACACACAGAGTCACAGCAAAACGACAGTCTCGTACACTTAACACACATTTCCTTACCTTTAGTTAGGCAGCATTACCACATCTTTTCCTGCACAAAAATCCCGTAGGGTGAGCATAAAGCCCAGTGGGAAATCCTTAACAAAGTATATACATTTTATACAAGTCTCAAGAGATGAAATGCACATGCCATGCTATGTCATTTTGAAAGAAAATTACATATTCATCTTTGAAAAACCATCATGCTCAATGATGTCATGCAATTTCAATTCTTCAAACTTAGCAATTCATTTCAAGAGCGGAAAATACAACTCTGGTAATCCTTAGGTCGGTGTCTGCAAGTAGACTATACAAGTATTACCAATTTGTCATTTTTACCGGTATTAACCGGAAGGCTCGACACCTATCCGCGTGGTTTTCAGTCTTTCACCCCGGACCCTCAGGCTAACTTATTCAATATCATCTACACCACCTATCAAGACTTACCAACGTATTTACCCTAAAACCATTCCATGAAAACTTGTTTCTCAATATTCTTTTCTCAATGCAAGTTTCAAATCAACTTTCAAAGTTTATTGTAATCAAATGAATTGATATGCCAATTTCACAAGATGAATATAAATACTTTTATTCCAATTCATTATCCAAGAAATAACACAATTCCCTCTTCTCAAGTATCCTCAACAATTAGTCATTTCAAGACTATTTCAACGTTTTGAACAATAATTTCCAAAATGAACAACAATTCTCATATTCCATGGAATTCATCATTTATATAAATGCAAATAAGAAATTTTCCAAACATCCATTTATTTTGGCACACAAAATAAATATAATAATATCATTTACGGATTTTCAATCTCTTTTAAAAGTCCCCAATTTTTAGGTTTTTTCACCAAAACTATACAATTCAAATTTTTTGAAAGAAAACTTTTCCAAAATCATATTTTCTTCAATTAACGAAGGTCAAAACCCGTAAGATCATTTTAAAAGAACAAGAGACAAACCCAACTTCAAAATCACTCAATTTCTTGAATCAATAATCAATTTTCAAAGCTATCGAAGGATGATTTCAAAAATCATCTAAATCTTGCAAATGTATATATATATATATAACTCTAAGAAAATCCCTACCTCAAGTATTGAAGAAGAATAGAGACGAAACCCCAAAAATTTACAGTGTTGAAACTCGATCTCCACCGCATAAAACGAAGCCCTCGAGAAGTTACACAACTTTGATAAAGAACTTAGGTCTAACTCCCAATGGATTTGGAGGAATCAAAGAGAGAAAATGACTTCTAGAGAGAGAAGCTCTAGATCTGGAAATTTTAGAGAGTTTTAGAGAGAAAAAGAACTGAAAAAATGATATGAAATCTCCCCTTATGGACTGATATAACATGGTCCGCTTGAGCGTGGAAAGCCCCGCTCGAGCATCAGACACAGCCTCTTGCTCGAGTGCGGAAAGCTCCGCTCGAGCGTCGAATACACATTCCCAGTACTTTTGCAGACACGTCAAACTTTTGGAATCAAACATTCTTCGCTCGAGTGCATAAACGGCCACTCGAGCGGACAAGCAACTTCGAATGCATTTTTCATTTTTCCTTCAGGGGCGCTACCCTCGACCCTGCCTGGGCGCTGCCCCTCGACCTTGCCTGGGCGCTGCCTCGGACCCGCCAAGGAGCGCTGCCCCCTGGACCCCCGCGAGCTAACTGGGCAGCTTGATCCTCGACCTAGTCAGCGAAGTGGCAAAACAGGAAAGAATTAACTTCTGATACAACTCTACAAGGCACAATTCAGATTGGATTCGCATTTAAATGTTTGGAGATATTATAAGTTCCGAACACACAACTACAACCCGATAACCAAAATAAGGGGAATACAGGGAAACTAAGATACGTAACACCATTCAAAACCATACCAACCCGAGCCCGGAACACCACAAGAGATGGGTCAAAACCAGGATCACTACAAAAGAAGAGTCATAAACTCTATACATGTAAAGCCCTCGGCTTGAATAAACATTTAAACACAAATTATAACAAAACAGAGCCTTCAGCTCCTAAATCCTCCTAAGCTACGTCCTTGGAGGAGGCATGTCACCAGTATCTGAAAATGGTTTCCCAAGTAGGGTGAGCCAAAGCCTAGTGAAGATAAACTAACACAATATATGAAGTTTAACTAAGATATAATTGTTAGATAAATAGTTAATATACATAACCAACTCACATTCTTTCCATGACCATTCAACATTGATATTTACATCTTAATCTAGTTTCATTCATCCTTTTTGAATCAATTCATGAGTATAGTTCCTTGTTATCTAAACAATCCCAAATGAGACTATAACTCATTGGTTTACAATTTAATAACAACCATTATTCAAACACTTCAGTTTTGCCATTTTACGGAGTTCTCATCCGAGGGAATCAGCACCTATATATACACAAGATTTTGAGACTTTCACCCTGGACACTCCGACCAACTTTATTTTAAATAGAGTCCAACCCCTATCTCCTCCCAAACAATGGAGTACATCCCATTTCTCTTCCCAAACAATGATACATATACAATGTATTAAAAGTATCGTCATATACAATGACTATCCACAACATATATTCAATGTTTCAATCATACCGTCATATTCAATGACATAAATTAAATGATTAGTTACAATTCACCTAATCCTCATGCAATTTCTACAACAATCATAGCTATCCTCCACCGATAGCCAAAAACAGATATTTCTAAACAGATACACAATCTTTATAATAGAGAACTCATCAAATTTCTTTAGGTGAGTGATTTAACAAATCCAACTACACCATTCATTCATATATCCTCCCAATTTCATATTTCCCATATCAATTTCATTATTTACACAAAATAATTATTTAACATATATCAGGGAAAATTTCCCCATTCTCCAAATATCAGTCCCAAGGCTAAATTTCACCATATTAACCCTAGGTAACCTCATATTCAAAACCCCATATTCATTTATAGAGCATAACATAGAAATCCTTCTTTCAAATTTGAATCCAAACCCAAACTTTACCCAAATCCTCCAAAATTCCATTATTTATACAAAATAACAAATACCTAGGTTAAAAACCATATTAAGGTGTAGAATATCCCTACCTTAAGTGTAGAAGCCCAAAGGAGATGAGGAGGAACTTCAAGAATGACGAAACAAAGCTTTGTTCGGATAAAATAGAAGTCCACAAGATGCTCTACCTTTTTCTTCAAAGGGAGTAGGGTAGAGATGCTTAGATCTTGGAGTATTTGTAGAGAGAAGTCAAGTTTTATAGAGAGAAGGAGCCGATTTAGGGTTTTGGGGTGAAAAGATATAAAATTTATGTGTAAAAATGAGCTATTGTGAACTGATATATGCGACCCTCGCTCGAGCGAAGGAATGCTTTCTTGAGCGACCAGACACAATGAGTGAGTGAGCTTGTCATGACCCGAACCCGCCCCTTATGGGTTAGGGACATAACCGGCCAGTAATCCTGTGATTACCTACGTCCTCAGACCAAAACAGACATAACTCGTCAGAGTGAAGGGGCCAAACGGAAGCAAAAACTTAAAACTTTGTCCATAGAGCCGTGCTTATATGCACATCAAACAAACCATACTCATATATTTTAATAACCCACATCAAAAGTACAGTAGCATAAACTTCTTTACAGACAGGATCATCTAAACTGAGCCAACCCATAACAGACTATATACAAATATACACAAAGTCCTTGCCAACAAGACAAAACGTAAGTGCATAACAAAATGGCAAGGATGGGTCTCGTACGTGAGACACAAGGCTGGCTCTCCAAAACTCGTGTTGTTCATGGCAGACTTCACTGGGGCTGGGTTTGGACTTCTCTTGGCTCACCTACAAACACATGAATGAGCGTGAGCGATAGCCCAGTGAATAATATCAAATATAGAAGTTACATAACAATGTAGAACAACAGGTTCCAAACGGCCTTGGGCCCAATTCATATTTCTATTTAACAGATATATAACTATACGAATTTCAAATCAAGTGACTTGTAGTTTCAACATTCTGGCCTTTGGCCCATTCAAATTCCCATTCATGTCAAAACGGCCTTCGGCCCACTCATTTATGTCAAAACGGCCTTCGGCCCTATCATTCTTGTCAAACGGCCTTCGGCCCACTCATTCATGTCAAAACAGCCTTCGGCCCGATCATTCATGTCAAAACGGCCTTCGGCCTGTTCATTCTTGTCAAACGGCCTTCGGCCCACTCATTCATGTCAAAACGACCTTCGGTCCATTCATATAAGTCAAAACGACCTTTGGTCCATTCATATAAGTCAAAACGACCTTCGGTCCATTCATATAAGTCAAAACGACCTTTAGTCCATTCATATAAGTCAAAACGACCTTCGGTCCGTTCATTTCTACCAAAACGACCTTCGGTCCATTCAATTCTATCAAAACGACCTTTGGTCCATTTGTTTATCAAAAGACCTTTGGTCCATTTATGTTTATCAAAACGACCTTCGGTCCATTCATTTATTCGTGTCAGACTTTTGTCCACAATCCCAATTAGCAACTCATAAAGCTTATAAGGGAATTAAACAATTGGACATTCACAAGCATTCAAATATCGATATTACTCACAGTGATCGGCTTGTGGATTTGCCCTGGAGCTTGACCCTACACATTTCATGAACACAAAAGGGTCACTAACAGTTCAATCCGTTCTTTGATTCACATATTCCTCTTTAGGCTTTATTCTTATCTCATTAACTCATTTACAATACTTAACATATGCCTAAGAGTGCTTACAAGTGAAAGAGAACGGAAAATGAAACACAGAACGAGCATACAAAATTTCAGAGAACAGGGTCCCCGCTCGAGCGTCAATTTCCCCGCTCGAGCGGACCCTTAAGGCCTGCAAAAGTACTGGTTGCATAAAAAATACGCTCGAGCGTGGAGTAGAGCGCTCGAGCGGAAGGCTTGTCTACAAAAACTCCCCGCTCGAGCGTGAGATATCCCGCTCGAGTGGACATCAAACTCTGCAAAAAGTGCTGGGAGCACGATTTTCTCGCTCGAGCGTCATGTTCCCCGCTCAAGCGGACCTTAAAATTCTGGAAAACCCAGAATTGTGTTCTTGAGCTTCATTTCGACTTTCCAGCCACAATACTTGCATGCAATGGCTCAAATCCCAAATATAATCATACTAACATGGCACCAATGCAAGATTATAACATTATGGAGCTCAATTTCTTGATTTATCTACATGCATGTCCCAAAATATGTCAAACTTAACACCAACATAACAAACTCATGCATTCAAGCTCATATCTTCTCAAATTGTACATGCGTGTGATGAATTAGCCACATTCTCAACTTAGATAACACAAATGGTGATCAAGACATGAGTTTCCTTTAACATTTCACATGGATTATACACATTTGTGCTCAAACATGCAATATCAAGGTGATTTCCTACATGCATGCACATATTAAGCTTCAATTGAACAAATACAACCCAATTTCATTTCAATCTTACTCTTGATCACCAAATTAGCTTGAGCACACAAAATTACAAACTATAATCCAAGAATTACTCACCTAGAAGCTTTGATCTTCTAAGCTCTAGTCAATTCTTGAGCTAAATCTCCAAGATTTCCAAGCTTTAAGCCAAATTGCACAATTTCTCTCCCTTTCTCTCACTAAGGCCGGCCCTCACTCTCTCACAATTGAATCCCTCAGATTTTTGGAGTTCATAAGAGTTAAAGGGGAGTGTAGTGCTATCATACAACAAGCCCCACTAATATAATATTTTAATATAAAATATTTGGGCACTTAATTCATCAATTTAATCAGTTTAATCTGACCAGAATCAATTTCTAATTAAATTTCCCGTAGGCTCTAAAAATTATGCCAATCACGATGGCACAATCAATTTCGGGTTCCGTGGCCGATAAGGCCCTCAATTTAATTTCCAAAGTAGATTATTCAAACAAATATTCCTACGGTGAACAGATAGAATTTCAAGATCACATTTATTCACATAATGGCACATAAAATCATGCTAAACACATAATCATACTCAAATTAAGGACCAATTAGCATAATACAGAACAAGGGTATCACAGAGCTCGAGCGCAGAATACATACCTTCAGAAGTTTTACAGACGTACACTGTCGCTCGAGCGCAAGAAGCCTCGCTCGAGCGAAGAGCGATACCCTCCCAGAATCTCTGTAGGTCTACAAAAATGCTGGGAACTCAATAAGCTTGCTCGAGTGCAAGAAACCTTGCTCAAGCGAAAAAACAAATTTCACAAGGCTCGCTCGAGTGAAGAAGCAAATTTCTAGACAACAACAACTTGAACAACTAGCAACTAACCTGCTCTGAATATGCCCAAGACATTCCAATACTCAAACTCAAAGACAAAAGGGGGAAAACAAGATATGGATAACAATAGTAAACCACGAAACCCGAGTCCGGAATAATAATAAAGGTCAGGTCAAAACCGGGATCGCTATAACTTCCCCCCCTTAAAGAATTTCATCCCCGAAAATTAAATCATTTTTCAAAACCAGGTTTAGCAAATTTCAAAATGATTACAATTCAACTCTCATTACCATGACCCACCTACCAGTCATTCAATCCCTTCACAAGAGAACAGTCCACAGCATATATCTTAACATATATTACAAATGTGCATCTTCTGAAATTTAACCAATTCCTATATGTACATCTCATATTTCCAAAACATATTCAATGTTTATGATAAATTTGTATTTCCAAAACTTAAACAACATATGCAATGTTCAAATTAAACTTGCGTTTCCGAAACATATTCAACATATACAATGTTCTCATAATTCTAAACATATACAATGTCTTTATAATTCATGAACAAAACTAAAATCTCGACATATACTCAAACATCAACAAATAAGTCTGGATATTTCTCTCGGACTTCCAATTCACGCTCCCAAGTTGCTTCCTCAACCCCGTGATGTTTCCATAACACTTTGACCAAGGGAATTGTCTTGCCTCGTAAGACTTGGTCCCGTTTGTCTAAGACTCTCACCGGTCTCTCCTCATACGAGGCATCTTCATCTACCTCTAAGTCGGTCCAATCCAATACATGCGATGGATTCGGCTCAAACTTCCGAAGCATACTAATATGAAATACGCCATGAACTCTGGAAAGCTGTGGCGGCAACGCCAAATGGTAGGCAACCTCCCTAATCCGCTTAAGGATTTCAAAAGGGCCAATAAACCGAGGAGATAACTTCCCACTCTTTCCAAATCTCATAAGACCCCGCCTAGGTGATATCTTCAAAAAGACGTGATCACCCACCTCAAAAGATAAAGGTCTCCTCCTACGGTCGGCATAACTCTTTTGGCGACTCTGGGTTGTAACCAACCTCTTACGGATAAGTGCAACCTTCTCCGTCGTTTCCCGTACCAACTCTAGGCCCAACAAAGGCGCATCACCCACCTTGGCCCAACACACTGGAGATTTACATGGTCGGCTATACAAGGCCTCAAAGGGTGCCATGTCGATACTCGACTGGAAACTGTTGTTATAGGCAAACTCCACTAAGGGCAGGTGCCTCTCCCACGACCCCTTGAAATCAAGGACACAGCCTCGAAGCATATCCTCAAGGATCTGGATAGTACGCTCAGACTACTCGTCAGTCTAAGGATAGTAAGCAGTGCTAAAGGTCAATCTAGTGCCCAAGGCACCCTACAAGCTTTGCCACAACCGAGCCGTAAAAAGCGGGTCTTTATCCGACACAATCGTCACAGGGACCCCGTGCAATCTCACTATGTCCTTAATATACAAGTCGGCAAGACAGTCTACCGAATCTCTTACGCGCATAGGAATAAAATGCGCCGACTTGGTTAACCGGTCAACTACCACCCAAATGGCATCACTACCCCGTTGAGTCCTCGAAAGGCCCACAACAAAATCCATAGTGACATGCTCCCACTTCCACTCAGCTATAGGCAAGGGTTGCAACAAACTCGTTGGCCTTTGATGCTCGGCTTTCAGTTGCTGACAAGTAAGGCATTTCGATACAAACACAGCCACATCCTTCTTCATACCTCTCCACCAAAACTGGCGACTCAGATTATGATACATCTTTGTGCCTCCCGGATGCACCGCAAGGCGTGAATGGTGAAACTCTCGGAGTACCTCCTCTCGGCAAGACTCCAACACAAACAAGCGGTCACGGTATCTCACACTCAGGTCGGGATACACAGTCAAGCCCTTCTTTACCTTCCTAGTGGAGATTTTCTCCCGGAGGGATTCTACCTCAAGGTCACCCTTTTGTGCTTCTAACACTCAGTTCACAAGAGACGGTTGTGCAACTTCTGAAATAAGGCTACAGACTCAACAGACTCGCCAAAATGTAGGTCAAACTCACCAAGAGCACCCAACATCTCCCATTCTCGGATGGCAATACAAGTCACACTGCTAATTGACTTCCTGCTCAAGGCATCGGCCACAACGTTGGCCTTTCCCGGATGGTAATGAAACTCGAAATCATAATCCCTTATGAACTCCATCCACCTTCTCGGCCTCAAATTCAAGTCCTTCTATGTAAACAGATATTTTAGACTCTTATGATCAGAAAACACCTCAAATCTCTCACTATACAAATAGTGCCTCCAAATCTTCAAGGCAAAAATCACCATTGCTAACTCTAAGTCGTGAGTAAGGTAGTTTCTCTTGTGTGTTTTCAACTGCCGCAAGTCATAGGCTACTACCTTCCCCTCTTGCATCGAAACACAACCCAAACCTTCTTATGAGGCATCACAATACACTGAATAGCCCACACCCCTCTCTGGAATAATCAAGACTGAAGCAGTGGTAAGTCTAACCTCAAGCTCTTGAAATGACTTTTCATAAGTCTCACTCCACACAAATTTGATTCCTTTCCTCGTCAACCTAGTCAAAGGTGAGGCTAATCTCGAGAAGTCCTTCACAAACCGATGGTAATACCCAGCCAACCCCAAGAAACTATAGATCTCAAACGCATTCTTAGGCTGAGCCCAATCTTGCACTGCCTCTATCTTAGATGAATCTACAGTCACGCCTTCTCTGGATACCACATGGCCTAAGAACTTAACTTCCTTTAACCAGAACTCACATTTCCTGAACTTGGCATACAACCTATGGGCTCTAAGAAACTCAAGCACCACTCGCAAGTGTTCCTCGTGCTCCTCCTCAGAGGGTGAGTAAATCAGAATGTCATCCACAAAGACGACCACAAAACAGTCTAAGAACTCTTGAAAAATTTGGTTCATCAAGTCCATAAACACAGCTGGGGTATTGGTTAGCCCAAAAGGCATCACAAGAAACTCATAGTGGCCATACCACGTACAGAATGCCGTCTTTAGGGTATCCTCCTCCCTTACCCTCAACTGATGGTAACCCGATCTCAGATCTATCTTAGAGAAGCAATGAGACCCTTTCAACTAATCAAATAGGTCATCTATACGTGGCATTGGATACTTGTTCTTAATCGTAACCCGGTTCAACTTCCGATAATCAATACAAAGTTACAAGGCTCCATCTTTCTTTTTAGCAAAGAGGGCTAGTGCTCCCCAAGTCGAAGTACTAGGGCGAATGAAACCCTTATCTAGTAATTCTTGGAGTTGAATCTTCAACTCACTTAACTCAGCTGGTGCAAAATGGTACGGTGCCATAGAAATCGATGCCATGCCAGACACTAAATCAATAGAGAACTCGATCTCTCGGTGAGGTGGTAAACTAGTAAGATCCTTGGGAAAGACATCCAAGTACTCACAAACCACTCTTGGCAACTCAACTCGGGTCTTATTACACTCACTGCTCAAAAGGCTAGCGAGAATACAACTAAGTTCACTCCGTCCACGCGGATCATACACCGGTGATAAGGCTCTATCCACCCGGTCCCCCAAGAAATAAAAGCAATTGCCGCTCGAGGTACATACAGTAACCCTCTGACGGTAACAATCTATAACAGCCCGGTATGACAATAACTAGTTTGTACCCAAGATAACATCAAAACTAGTCATATCAAGCAAAACAAATGCAAATGGAAGTCGACGACCGGCGACCTCTATTTCACAACCCCGACACCCCTGTTTCAGAATCACCTCACCACCAATAGATAACTCTACACAAATAGGAGATGCTAACTGTGCTAACTCCAATCCCAAAACCGATGCAAATGCAGAAGAAATAAAGGAATGGGATTTACTCGTATCAATCAGTACATTAGTAACCGAATTGCAAAACAAAAAGGTATCGCTCACAACAGATGGAGCAAGTACAAGATCTGGCGCGGTAACAACATACACACGCCCTGTTGGCCTCTGATCTACTTGCTCACCCCTCGGAGCATAAGACTGTTGCACTGACTAAGCTGAAAAAGCTCCCTGATTGGCCCTCGAGGCCTGTGCTGACTGTGCTAGTTGGTGACTATGTGTTTGCCTTGAACCAGACGCACCAGGTGTGCCACCCAACTGGGGCAAAACCTTTTCAAGTGCCCCGCCTGCCCACACTAATAACAAGTGAGCGGCTGGCCTCTACCCTGACTCTAGCCCTGAGAACGAGCCGAAGATGAAGCTGTTCGCTGCCCTCCTCCTTCTGTAGGCAAGCTGGAGACTTGTGGCCTAACTAACCACATTTGAAACAAGTGATGTCTCCCTGACCACCTCTTCCAGAACCCGAACTCGGCACTAGAAAGGTAGACCTTGAATGCGCTTCCTGGGACTTCTGGGGATTAGAACCCCTTTACCTCTTACTGTCCCCCTGACCATCCTGACTCCTCCTGGAGCCCCTCATCCTTTCCTCCTTCATATGCATGATAGTCTCTAGATGGACTGCAGCTTCCACAAGGCGCCCATAGTCCTTAATCATGGATTCGGCCACTCTAAACATGAGCCTGGTCCACAATTTCTTCTCAAACTCCAAGCAATGGCGTTCCTCAGTCGCCACCAACTCCGGTGCAAACCTAGACAGGCTAGTAAAAGTGGTTTCAAACTCAGCCACCGGTGTGTTCAACTGTTTGAGCTGAGAAAACTGATCCCTCAGCTTTTTCTTCATTGTAGCTGGTAAGTACTTTTCCTGGAAGGCATCAACAAAGGCCTCCCAAGTCTCTCCAGTGCGCCCCCGCGCATACTTCTACTACTGACCCGCGTCTCCCTTCAGCTGGAAGGACGCCAAGGTCACTCTCAAACCTCCGTCTTCGATGCCGAGCATCTCAAACTTCTTCACCATCTGCTCTAACCACTCATCAGCCTTTAGTGGCTCCTTGGGATCACCCAAAAACTCGTCTGAATTTGACTAGAAGAACTCCTTCTTCAGAAAAGACGGCCCTGTTTCAGTCAGTTGGGCCTAGACTTGATTTTCAGTCCTAAGAATGTCCATGGATTCCCGTAAAGCTCCAGCCATCTCAAGAGCTAAGGCGCCCATGGCTTGCTAATCAACCGGTTCGGCCACATTGGCTTGACCAACTCCTTCCTATTGCGCCGGAATTTCATCCGATATAGGCACCTCGTGCCTCCTAGGCCTACCACGCCTACCACCACGACCTCATCCTGACATCCTAATAAAGGTAACAAAAAAGATTAGCACATTTACAAATGTGCCGAAGCTATCTCACTTGCATACTAATATGATGGACAACTGTAATTCACTCAATATAAGCACATAGTCACATAAACACATACGAATTTCATTCCTAGATAATAACCATCCCGCAGCATTGCTAGAGTTCCAATTAGAAACAGTAGTGATCAAGTGCTTTTCTAATAGGACTTCTAGAAACCCGTGGACCCAATCAACATCTTAGGAACTAAATCCCATACCCATATAATCACATAAGCATGTTATCATATAAGCACATAACATCCATATTTAAGTCTCTAACAAGCGAGACAAATCCATTGTGGTACTAACCACTTCCCACGTACCTAAAGTATTCAAACCCAGTACGCTCTGATACCAAGTTATAACGCCCTCAAAATAATACAAATAACCAACTGTTAAGAGGGATGAAAATAATATAATTGGTACTGTAGGCACCCCATTTTGACTGGCCCTAAGACTTGGGCGCTTTCTTTTGATTATCCGATGATGAAAATAAGAATATGCTATCTCACAAAATTCTCAGTGAAAAGATGGAATGTAAACTGTAAATCCCAACCTTACACCCGTTTCTGCTAAATTATTTTAGATCCATTCTCCATTTTCCTGTACTATTATATTATATTATATTATATATATATATATATTATGTGATATTATTATATAATAATATTTTATTAAATTCATTCGTTGCCGTGGTTTCACCCACGCACCATACTTTTGTATATATATATTAGCTATTAAATATTTTTATATATTATATGAAGGTACTATTCCCCCTTTTGAAACATTTACCACACTCTCACCGTTTGCTTTTTTTTTTTTAGACCCGCTTTGGTTAAATTATGTTACATATTTGGCTTGCTAATTAGTCCATCTATTTTGTTATTTTATAATTTGTGTATTTTTTTTGGGTATTTGTACATATATTTATGCTAATAATACCTTTTATATATTATTATATTGTAAAGCACATAGTAATTTTACTGTGCAGTGCACAGTAAAATCACTATGCACCTTTTTGAAATCAGCTCCTTCCTTTCACCGTTTGTTAGTTTGTCATTTACTGTGCAGTGCATAGTAAAATCACTGTGCACCTTTTGAAATTAGCTCCTCCTTTCACTATTTGTTAGTTTGTCATTTTCTTAATTTTATTTTCTATAAAAGGGGAGAGGGGGGAGGGAAGGAGAAAATGAGAGAAGGAATTGAGGGAAAGGATCAGACAGAGGGAATTGAGAGGGAAAAAAGATTAGAAAGAAGAGAAAAAAAAGTTTTTTTTAAGAGAAGAAAAAGAAAATATTAGATATTTTATTTTTCCAAACAAAACATTTCTTTCCAATACGTCCAAACCAACCATTAAAGTTGAAATTCTGAATTTTGAATTGAGAATTGAGAACACATTCCACAACCTTGAGGGTGATTAGAAGAAAGTTTCTAAATTCAAAAATTCATCATTTCCTCGAAAGGTGAATTTTCGCAAACTTTCATTTAATTTTAAAAATGTGTTGAACTTGTTTAAATATTTCTTTACTGCTTTTCATACCTGTTCTTTTTTATTGCTTTAACGGGAAGGCAGCACCACCTACATATCTGTTATAATTTATTAGCTTTTTATCGCTTTAACGGGAAGGCTGAACCATCCACATATCTGTTGTAATTTACTAGTTTCTTTATTGCTTTAACGGGATGGCTGCACCACCCACATATCTGTTGTAATTTACTATTGTATATAAACTGTTTTAATTTATTACTTTAAATAAAATGTTGTAATTTACTACTTATACATAAATTGTTATAATTTTATCACTTTAAATGGTCGGTCGAACCACCTAATTTGTTAAAGATGTGACCCCATCGGATGAATAGTGATCGGCGGTGAATAGTAACCCCGATGATGAATAGTAACCCCGTCGATGAATAGTAACTGTAGACGAAAAATGCCCGATAAAGGAATAACGATCAAGAAAGGTGAATAGTAATTGTCGAGATGAATAGTGAATAGTGTGCCGGGATGAATAGTGCTCCCGCAAAATAAGTTTCCCCGGACAGAACGAAGTAGTCTTCCTGCGTCAAGTAGAATATTTTCCGGCGTACATGAAGCTTCTTTATTTTATTTTGAGAGTTTGTGAGGATTTTTATATTTTGCTGTAATATTTATTTTCTTCCTCCTCATTTATTTGGATATGTAATAATTCAAGTGTTATAATAATTCCCATCCCCGCTTCTTTCTATCCCATTATTTTATTTGCTTTGCTTATTTGTACATAAACATCATATTTATTTTTCATCATAGTTATGCTTTGCATCCATGTTTCATGCATTTTGATTCGGCTAAGTTTGCATTTGTGGATTTAATCAATTCCTATGTGATTATGTGCGTTACCTCATATTCTTGAGATGATTCACATGTCATATTTTAGAAGCCAAATCTTTAGTTGCATCTCATGAGTGAATTGCATTAGGATTTTGTATACAAGATCATGCATATTTTACTAACTTTATTTTGTAGCTTGTTTGTGGGACGTCAAACATGTAAGTTTTTATGCTTTAGCATCCTGTTTGTATGTGTTTTTCTTATTATGTTTAAGCATCCTACCATGTGGTTACTTGCTTACTTGATATAATTGTATGAATGCCAGTGGATGGAGGTTATGTTGCTTAATTTGGAATAATGTTGATTTTTCATGTTTGTAAACTCAATTTATTTGGGTTGTACATCTTCAAAACTCTTTCAAAATACACGAAATCAAATTATTCCAAAATAAATGACATAGTCTATACTTGTATGCTTCACATAGTAATTTTTAGGATTTATTAATAATCGAAATATGAACATATAAAGTAAATAAAATTCATATTATGATTTAGTAAAGGCCGATCTTTTGATCAGGTGAGTGGGGGTGCTCAATTAATGACCTTCCCCTCTCATTGCTAAGGTTCCGAACCGAGACAATTTTGGTTATAACGAACAGTGGCCTTGGCACGAGTCATGGGTGTCCTAATTTCTCAAAAATATTAGGTGGCAACTTTGAGATCTGATGATGCAATACATTTCTGGCAAAAGGTTTTGCAATAAAATGGATTTTCTAAAAGTTGCCAAATCTAGATTCTCATATATATTTCACATTGCACTAGTAAGACTAGATCAAACAGACCGAGGGTCTGAACTGTTTAACGCGCACGGGTACTCCCGGGCATGTTACAGTTTCTGGCGACTCTGCTGGAGATTTTATGAAACCTTGACTCGAACTCCATGATATGACTTTTATTTTCAATTATATGTTCTTTGCATTGCATGCATTGGTGCACTCCAAGTCCTTGTGTTGCCTAGATATTGGTGGGAGCACAGGCAAGCTTTTTGTGACACTATACCTATCTTTACGATACTTTAGAGGCCTTGTGTTGTAACCTTTTGAGATCTGTCAAAAAGGTGGCTCTACTATGTAGCTCTGCTATCTAGCTTTGCTATCTAAGGTTCTCAGACTCCGAAGAGAGGCTATTTGACTCTTCTGATTTCCTAGGATTTTTATTGGTTATGACCCAAAGGACTCTTTGGTAACATCACCTTGACTTCAGCCCCTAGAGTACAGCTAACCTTGTGCATATAGTGAGCTCTAGTACCTTCCAACAATAGGACATGATGCTCTCCCATTTCTAGGATATATGATGCCGCCTGTTTGAATAGTAAAACCCTAGATCATTTCAAAGCTAGGACAGGGTAACCCTAGCCCCATAGGGGTGTTTGTTCTCTTTCCTGCTATGTTTTATGTACAATGAATGGGATCCATACAGGGTTTCTCAGTATCAATGGTTCAGGCATTTCAGTTTGTGGGTTTGAGTTCAGTTCTATTTTTTAGTATGATCAGTAGAGCTGGCATGCTGTCGAAATTTGATTGAAGGTTCCATTTTTGCAAGGTAGTCGAGCACTAGAGCTTCCGAAAGGTCTGATATCCCCTAAGTTCTGTGGACTTGCATTGGTAGACTTTGCAAAAGTGCAGATTTGGTTTAGGGTTGGCCAGTGTTAGTTTCTTCCACCGGTTACACAAAGAAGAGCAAAAGTTTCATTAACTGTCCAGAATACCCCTTTTTCACTTGCTAGATCATCACCACTCAACTCACCAGAATCAGTGATGGCTCAAATTCCAAAATATTTAGCAGATATACGATTGGGCCTTCAATGGAGCATGGATACCATTGCCACTACGGTTGCTACCCAAGGCACTACTCTTGCCGCTCAAGGCAATACTCTTGCTGAGCTGTAACGCCCATTTGGGGCATCCACTACTCAACCACCTCCGGTGACTCATCCAGTTCCACCTCCACCTCCACCAGCTGACGAGTTTCCCGAACTTAACTCACTAGAAGATCTGAGGGTTCCTACACAAACTTCAGGAGGATCATTTCCCCTTCCACAACCAGTGGAAGGGCTCCTTCCCTCTGAAGCACCTGAGTCTGACTCAACTATGTTGAAGCTGGCCAAGTTGGAAAAACTTTTCAAAAAGCACAAAGAGTCAATTCAACCCCAGACATCGAAGACGGGTACACTGAGACAGCTGTGAAGTTGCCAGAATGGTTCAAAATGCCACACATTGATAGGTTTGATGGCTCCGCCGACCCAATGGTGCACATTCGCCTGTTCTCTGATGTCTTAAAGCCTATGGGTTTGACTCGTCCGCAGAAGCTCTCTTTATTCAGATGAACTGTGTCAGGAGTGGCTGTCATCTGGTATGCCAAGTTAGAGGACTCAGTAAAACAAAGTTGGGAAGAGTTAGCCGAGGCCTTTATCACCTAGTATGCTTATAACACCCAGATTGAAGTGACTACTCGGGAATTAGAGGCCACCCGTCAAAAGCCCAATGAAAGTTTCGTGGCCTTCATCATTAGATGGAGGGAAAAAGCAGCAAGGATGACCAACAGACCACTTGAAAAAGACCAAATCCGTATGATATTCAAAAATCTGCATGGAAAGATGTTACAAAAAATGATAGTCCTCCCGCTCTTCACTTTTAGTGACTTAAATGAGATAGGGGTCCAGATAGAGGATGCCATCAAACAGGGAATCATTGTAGAGGATAGGGAACCTGTTCGGAAGCCTTTAGGTCGCAGTTCCAATGCTACCACCAGTGGTAGCACAGCTGTGAAGCCCTTTGAAATCAACTTGGTTACCACCACCACTAAAGTAGCCGACCCCTTTGCTCATGCTGGCCCGTAAAACACAACCCGAGCCCCAAGAAGAACATTCATCCCTCTCCATATGTCACTCTCTAACGTAATGAAAATCTTGACAAAAAGAGGGTATTTAAATCCTTTGGACCCCCGACCTCTTCCCGAACTTCTCCCAGCTAAACATGACCCCACCAAACACTGTGCTTTGCACCAACAACCTGGACATGACACTAACCAATGTTTTCGCCTTTGTCATGAAATCCAAGACCTCATTGACAATAAAGTCATAGCTCTCCCATAACCACCAAAACCCAACGTCACTACCAACCCGTTGCCGCTCCATGACAGAGTTCCACCACCTCCTCATCTTAACCTCATCCATACACTTTCATCCACCTTTAATCCCATATCTATATCACACCTATCCATTTACCAAAACCTAAGGTACATATTCCTGAAGGCACCGAGTTGTGCATGATGGATGCATCTCCGACCCATCCAAAACCCAAAATCCCTATGGTGGTAGTGTTTAAGGACATGACCGAAATACCTATGCTTGAGACTGGCAACCTATCAGAGAAAAAGTATGATCCTAGCCGGTATATTGTTCCCAATGGTCAACTAAAGCTTGAGGTTGATCTGCCAGACTCATTTTCTATCAATGTTGTTAGAGAGGATGTACTTGAATAGGGGTTGGATGATTTGGCCAACCTAGAGGAAGACTTAGCTAATCTCTATTTCTTTGAAGAATTAGACCTTGGGAATGTGTAGATGGGATGGTGGGAACTGAAGAATTACAGTCACGGTTGGTCAAGCGGTGACGAAGCTTCTGATGAGGAAACTAAAAGAAAAGAGGATGAATTGAGACTTGATTTCGAAAAACCTATTGAACGTGGTAAGGAAAGAGTTCTAGAGGAAAATAAAAAGAACCAGAAAGCCATTCAGAGCATACTGTGGGAATGATTCAAGCAGTGCTAGATAATTGCCTTTCGATCAACGAAGGCGAATGGTGGGATGATAATGACCTACAGCTCGCCCACACTAATAATGAATGGGTAAACAATGTGTCGGATGAGATTTGGTATGCGGATGAAATTGATCATTTGACTAGGAGTGGGTGTTACTTGAAGCCTCCATATCTAGACCATGGAGAGCCCTTTAGCAAAAGATAAAGAGGTAGAGAAAGAGAAAGAGAAAGAAAAAGAGAAAGAGGTAGAAGAAGACCTGGTTCTAAAATAACTGAAAAAGATCCAAGTAAACATTTCCATTTGGGGTCTTCTTATGGCTTCCTGAGAACATCGATAAGCAATGTTGTTAGCCTTAAACAAGTCCAAGCTATCCATTGAGACAACTCCAGATCAGTTAGTATCTTTCATCATACCTAGGGACACGACCCCTATGTTATCATTTATAGACAAAGAGTTACCACCTGAGGGGTTGACCACAACAAGCCTTTGTATGTGGCCTTGGGGTGTAGAAAGAAGTGGATTCCAGTAGTTTTGGTTGATATCGGTTCAGCCATTAATGTGTGCCCAGCAAGGACTACTTATGTGATTGGGTTAAAGTTGACTGACTTCATGCCAACAAGCCAAGTTATTCGGGCATATGACAACACCAGCAGGAATGTTATGGGGACTTTCAAGGTCTAGATATTAGTTGGTCCCTCTGAGCATGAAGCAGAATTCCATGTCATAGATGTCCCGGCAACTTTCAACCTATTGTTGGGCAGGCTTTGGTTGCATAAGATGAGAACGGTCTCTTCAATCGTACACCAGTTGGTGAAGTACCCGCACAATGGAGGGATTGCCACAGTTTTTGGCAATTCTACGATCCACCCTCCTCCAGAAGTCACAACGCCAGTAATGGAAATACAACATGGGAGTGAAGATGTTTTTCTCTTGGGTTTTACCTTGGCAGAAGCACGGCTAGTGCAGACAATCATGGCAAAAGCGGAGGGTACACATCTGAGTGCTCAGTTAGTCTATATGATGAACAAACTAGGATACATCCTAGGATTTGGATTAGGAAGAAGTGGCCGACAAGGCACCACAGAGACAACTAAGGTAATCCATAACCCACATGCATTTGGGTTGGAATATGAACCAACAATAGAAGACTGGAAGAAGAAAGGAAAGGAAATAGAGAGAAAATCAATGCAAAGAAGACGGGAAAGAAGTATAAGCTGGTTTATAGGCCAATCCATGGGACCTTGAACAAATGTTTTGTCCGCCAAGGGAAGACTTCCTTTTTTGTGGTTTTCCTGAACCCTGGATTGATCAAGTGGAAAGGAAGAGATACCCTAGGTTTGAGATCTTCTTCGATCATCAGCTCTCCGACAATGATGAGGAGTGGGTAGATCCTAGTATCGACATAGGACAAGACAGAGAAATCAGCTCGGAAAACAGCACAGAGGAAGTCTTGGGTCTAACACTGGCTGATTTACTGACAGAATTGCATACTAGCGTTGAACTGATGAATTTGGAGGATATAACCATTGCCGTGATCAGGGAAGAGATACCTGCTGACTGCTCAAGCTTCATCACGGATGCAGTGAATGGTTCACAAATAAATTGGCATTTTGAAAAGAGTTGTATTGAGAGTTCTGAATTGGCTATTGAGTTTGAGTTTGGTGGGCTGTGGGGTTGGAGACAGATTTAAGTTTGTCTAAAATGTCTGAGTCTTCTTTTTCTTTCTCTTTTGAGTGTGTTGCAACTTGTGAGCCTGAGGCTTTGAATGAAGATTGATTTTCGCTTACTTTTCTGTGCCCATAGTTCATAACATTGACCAAAATTTTCAAGATTTTGATAAAAACGAAGAAGAAGAAATTCCTCGGGCTTTGAAAAATTTAATGGATTGGGAGGAGGAAAGGCATGCTAAGCCATCAGTGGATGAAATTGTTTCTATAAATGTGGGTACTGAAAAAGATCCTCACTTGATCCAAATTGGTTCTACGTTGTCTTCAGAGGAACGTGAACAATTAGTTGCTTTATTAACAGAATTCAAAGATGTTTTTGCATGGTCCTACGAAGACATGCCAGGAATTGACGTTGGGATTGTACAACATAGGATCCCTTTCGATCCTAAGGCCCAACTTGTCAAACAGAAGCTTCGCAGAATTCGTTCGGATTGGGCCTTGAAAATTAAAGAAGAAGTTACCAAGAAAATCAATTATTCGAGTTTGTGTTGACTTCCGAGATTTGAATAAGGCTAGTCCGAAAGATGATTTTCCATTGCTACATATTGACGAATTGGTAGACTTCACTGCAGGGCATGCCTTACTGTCATTCATGGATGGTTTTTCAGGGTAGAACCAGATCCTTATGGCTCGAGAGGACAGAGAAAAGACAGCATTTACCACACCATGGGGGACATACTGCTATAGGGTTATGCCATTCGGTTTGAAGAATGTCGGGGCCACTTATCAGAGAGCTGCTACCACTTTTTTGCATGATATGATCTACAAGGAAGTTGAGGTGTATGTAGATGACATGATTGTCAAGTCCAAAGATCGGGAAAGCCATTACACTGCATTGAAGAAATTCTTTGAGAGAATTAAGGAATGCTGGCTAAGGCTGAATCCATAGAAATGCACCTTTGGGGTAACTACGGGCAAGATGTTGGGATTTCTGATCACACAATGGGGAATCGAAGTTGATCCATCTAAAATTAAGGCCATCTTAGAAATGCCGCCACCAGTGACTGAAAAGGAGGTGCGGGGTTTTCTAGGAAATGTGCAATTCATAAGGAGGTTTATTTTAAAGCTAACATTGACTTGTGAACCACTATTTGGTCTCCTAAAGAAAGGGAAGAAGTTCCAATGGGATAATCGATGTCAATTTGCATTCGAGCAAGTCAAGCAGTATTTGCGGAATCCACCTATGTTATCACCGCCTGAGCCAGAGAACCCGCTAATCCTGCACTTATCAGTGACCGAATCAACTATGGGATGTATGCTTGCACAAGAGTCGGATGAGAAAGTGGAGAAGGCCATCTGCTACTTAAGTAAAAAGATGCTTGAATATGAGACCCGCTATACTCCTTTGGAAAAAGCTTGCTTAGCTTTGGTATGGGCCACCAGGAAGTTGAGACACTATCTGTTAGCTCACTCAGTAATTCTGGTTTCAAGATTAGACCCAATCAAATATTTCTTTGAGAAACCAACACTTACCGGTAGGCTAGCCCGTTAGTTACTTTTGCTTTCCAAATTTTACCTTAAGTATGTCACTCGCAAATCTGTCAAAAGAATGGCCGTAGCAGAATTTTTGGCTGATCACCCAATTGAAGGAGAAGAAGATGTGGAGTACTCATTCCCAGATGAAGAGGTCATGCAGATGGAAGAAGATACTTGGAAGTTGTACTTTGATAGAGCGTCCAATCAATTTGGCTATGGGATAGGCGTGTTGCTCATAGCCCCGGATGATTCCCATATTCCCTTAGCTTTTAAACTCCGATTCAGGGTATCTAACAACCAAGCAGAGTATGAGGTGTGCATTGCCAAATTGGAAGCAGCCCTGGAACTAGGAGCAATAAGGTTGGATGTGATTGGGGACTCGAACTTGGTCGTCTCTCAAGCCAACGGAGATTGGAAAGTTAAAGAGGAAAAAATGAAAGTCTACCATCAGACCTCTGACATGTTGATCCCGAGGTTCGAAAAACTGACTTTTACACACCTGGTAAGAGAGACCAACCAATTTGCTGATGCATTGGCAACCCTGCAATCAATGATAGATATATCGGTCGGGATTAAGATGTGCCCTCGATCCTTATAGAACAAAGGTACGCCCCCGCGTATAAAATGATAGCCGCAACGGAAGAAGTTTAAGATGAAAACCCTTAGTATTTTGATATGTGGAATTTTTTAGAAAGTGGTACTTACCCACAAGGGGCAAACGCCATAGACAAAAGGGGAATACGACGTCTGGCCGTTCAGTTCGTTATTTGTGGGGAGAAGCTATACAAGAGAGGGCATCTGGAAATGCACAAGCTGTGTGTAGAGGAAGGAGAGGCAAAGCGTGTCATGGAAGCCATCCATGGAGGAGAGTGTGGAGCCCATATGAACAGTATAATGCTAGCCAGAAAAATCCTTAGACAAGGATATTACTGGTTAATGTATCAACTTTGTTAGACGATGCCACAAATGTCAAGTCCACGATAATCACATGAACATCCCACCATCAAAACTCTATAACATGACTTCGCCTTAGCCTTTCTCAATCTGGGGCATAGATATCATCGGGGCAGTCACACCGAAAGGTTCAAATGGGCATCAGTTCATCTTGGTTGCCATTGACTATTTTACCAAGCGGGTTAAAGCACAATCGTATTCAGTGTTGAAAGCATCACACGTGGCCAAATTTATCAAGAATAACATTATCTGCAGATACGGGGTGCCAAACGAATTAATTTCAGACAATGGCTCACATTTCAAGGGAGAAGTGGCAGTTCTACTTGAGAAGTATAACGTGGCTTTTCACAAGTCATCAACTTACAGGCCACAAACCAATGGAGCTGTTGAAGCTGCAAATAAGAACATCAAGGCCATTCTGTGTAAGACGGTAGAAACTTATAGAGATTGGCTAGATAAGTTGCCTTTTGCACTTTGGGGATACAGGACATCAATCTGAACGTTTATAGGGGCAACCCCTTACTCTTTGGTATATGGAATGGAGGCTGCTTTGTCGATTAAGTTGGAAGTGCCTTCATTGAGGATTATGGCTAAATGTCAGATAACAGAAGCTGATTGGCAACCTAACCGATTTGAGGAATTGATGCTATTTGATGAGCGAAGATTGAAGGCGTTATACCACATTCAGGGGTATCAACACAAGATTGCCAGAGCATTCAACAAAAAGATTAAATCTAGGAATTTAAGGGAAGGGGACTTGGTGTTGAAAGACAACCGAGCTCCTATTTACGACCCTAGGGGCAAGTTTAAACCCAATTAGACGGGTCCCTACATCATTAAATCAATTTGGTTAGGAGGAGCAGTCATTCTCATGGATTTGGATGGTTTGGAGTTCTCACAACAAATCAACATGGACAAGCTGAAGATGTACTACCCTTGAGAGGCTCGCTAGATTGAAAACCTGAAAGGGCGACCCAGGCAAAAGTTAGAGCAGAAAAAAATGAAAAAAAAAATAGAAAAATAAAAAAATGAAAAGCTCGTAAGGTTGAAAACCCGAAAGGGCAGCTTTGGCAAAAGTTAGAGCACAAAAGGAGAGTGTCAATACCCGAGTGAACCTTAACCGGAACTACGTATGGCTTGATTCCTATCTTTGGGATACGTAGGCAGCTTCATCTTGAAGTTCGGCTTTAATCATTTTTCAACTCACTCATCTCATCCATGTTTGATTGGTGTATCTTTATTCGACTCGTTTACCCATATTTGATTGGCTCATCCCTATTTGATTCAATTGCCCTATTACTCTTTCATGATGGGTTCAGTCGCAAGACGAATTCAGTTGTACATCTTAATGGTTGATTTCATGTTGATCAAGTAGTGGTCATTTGCGAAAATAGATTTTGAGGACTTTTAATGAAGTTGACTGATTTTCTAAAAAATTATTCCATTTTTCAGACCATTCTTTGGACCAAAAAGAGAAAATTTTCAGTGCTCATAATTTGGCTCATATGGTTTCAAGATAAAAAAAAAATGGAAGTGTGCTAATTTGCCTCTCATGTTGATCAAAATCGTTTTAGCAGAAAGGAAAAACAAAAAAGGGTAAAGTGATGAACTAGGGGCACAGTTAAGTCAGGTTTTCTGTCCTTTACCCACACTATCGAGTCCTCGTCACCTTAATCAAGCAATCTTCGAAAAATGCACAGTAGTTGTCACGGGCGATGCTTTTTTGTCGGGCGGTCGACCGGTGTTGCTCTGTTTTGTGTTCATTTTGCTCCGACAAGTGCAAAGGGCTGTGTTTTGGGATGGTTTTTGCTTCATTTTCATTTCATTAAGTTGTATTTTGTGTTTTGGTCAGTGATAGGCTCAATATTCTATTCAGAATTCACTAAAATGAAGCCATTTTCAAATTCAAAATTCAAAACAAAATGATTTTTATGTTTAGTGTTGTGCCATTCATGCCATCCAGATTTGCAGAACAAACTCGTTTTATTAATGCCAGGGATCAACCTCGATCAAAGTTGTACAAAAAGGAGTTGAAGCTATAGGTGCCCACTCCAAACAAAAAACAAAACAAACAAAACAAAACAAACAAAACAAAAAATATATATATATATATATATATATGAATACAAAAAAAGAAAATGAGACAGAGTAGCATTTTCTCATTTTTTGGCAGTGGCCCAGCGGTGACAGATACACGCTAACTTTCCTTGCTGATACCTTCTTTGCTCGATTCTCCCACTGATCACTTATTCTTGCCTTCATTTTGGGAGGCTCTTGAAGACCCTGCCTCGGTGTCTACAAAACCACCGAAAGAGATGATCCCTCGTTGGCCATCAAAGGTAGTTCCATAACAAGCTACTATGGTCACCTGTTGTTTCAACTCCTTGATTTGTTTCTTTAATCCGCTAACTTTCCTTCTAGAATCTTTGTACATACGTTGAAGTAAAGAAAGTTGTGCATTCAATCGATACACCTCATTCATCCTGTGCTCCAGGCGACGGGACAGATTGGACACCGCAGTCACTGTCTCTACGCATGCTTTCAGCATGAAAGATTGGCCTCAATGTCAGATTGAGCAGCCATCAGTTGCTCGACTGGCATTGTAGGGAAATTGAAAACAGGGGAAGGAAGAGGGGCACGTGATTGAGGCGAGGAGTCAGAATCAGTGAACTCTATTGTAGACTCATTGAGGTTTGGAAAAAGAGAAAGAGAACGGTGAAAGGCCATGTCAGACGAGAGGGATACAAAAGAGGGGTTGCAGAGTAGGTTTTGCAGCCTTTCTTCTCTGCTTAACTCTCTACTCTGCCTCCCCTGCAAAACTCAGATTAAAGAAGAGGATGAAGCCAAAGAAGAAGACAAAGAGAGAGGAAGGCTAAGATGATCATTGACAATCGGGGCATGGATTGGATAGCCTGTCGGTCAGGCACCACAATTGTTGAAATCGCGTGCTAGACACGACGCTCGAAGAAGATGAAGGAAGAGAGAGAGAGAGAGAGAAAGAGAGAGAGAGAGAGACAAAAACATGGGAGGAGAGAGAGATGTGTATATGTATACGTATATGTATGTATGTATGTATGTATATATGTATATGTTATGTACGTCTATGTATGTGTACATGTAACTTTATATATTTTGTCTGTATATATATATGTGTGTATCTGTATATGTATATAGTTTTCCTGTGTGTATTAGGAATGGCAACGGGGCGGGGCGGGGCCGGGGATCACACTCCCCGTCCTCGATCCCCGATGGTAAAATTTTCCCCATCCCGGCCCCGATCCCCGACGGGGACCTATCACCGCCCCCGTCCCCACCCCCCAACGGGGATCGGGTTTCCCCGACCTCGAAATTCCCTGGACCCAAAAAAAAAAAAAAAAAAAAAAAAAAAAAACACAAACAAACAAAGAGAGAGAGATCTGAGATCTGATATACATTGATACACATCATAAAAATCACAAACAACATTATCAACATTTGAGTCAAGGGAGTAGAGATCTGATCTGATCTGAGTAGAGAGAGAGGGAGTAGAGATCTGATCTGAGTCGATCTGCTACTCGTCGTCGTCAGAGGTGGCATCTGAGTCGATCTGCTCGTCGTCGTCGATCTGCTGCTCGTCGTCCTCACATCTCTCTGCTGCTCGTCGTTGTCAGAGATGGCGCTCATCGTTGTCGTCCTAGTCGGATGTGGCGTCGTCGGAGACGGACCGTCGTCGTAGTTGGATGTAGCGTCTCTCAGACGGTGAGGAAGAGAGAGGGAGTAGAGGGAAGAGAGAGAGGAGCATTAATGAAATGAAAAAAAAAATAGAAATAAGAGAGGGCTAAAATGAGAGACGGAAGGAAACAATAATAAAAAAATATATTATATATATATAGATCAGTTCGGGGACATACGGGGCGGGGCGGGGCCGGGGCGGGGATTGGGCACTGATCACCGTCCCGGCCCGAAATAGATCGGGGATTGATTTTTAGATACCGTCCCCTCCCTGTCGGGGGTATTTTTCGGGAAAAAACCGCATAAATCGGGGTCGGGATCGGGGATCCCCGTCGGGCCAGTTTCAAATTGCCATTCCTAGTGTGTATACGTATATGTATGTAAGACGTATTTTGCATATCATCACATCCCACGTTTTCACCTTTCACATGAGACGTGTTAGGATTTGATGTGTACCCGGTTAAAACCTATCCCCTCTCCGTATGAGATACGGTTAGGTACGCCTGTTGGTTACACCACATTTGTTCCTTTCACGTGAAACGTGTTAGGATTTGATGTTTACCCGGTTAAAACCATCCCCTCTCCGTATGAGATACGGTTAGGTACGCCTGTTAGTTACACCACCTTTGCTTCTTTCACGTGAAACGTGTTAGGATTTGATGTTTACCCAGTTAAAACCTTTCCTCTCTCCGTATGAGATACGGTTAGGTACACCTGTTGGTTACACCACCTTTGTTCCTTTCACGTGAAACGTGTTAGGATTTGATATTTACCCAGTTAAAACCTTCCCCCTTTCCGTATGAGATACGGTTAGGTACGTCTGTTGGTTACACCACCTTTTCACCTTTCACGTGAGACGTGTTAGGATTTGACGTTTACCTGGTTAAAACCTTCCCCCTCTCCGTATAAGATATGGTTAGGTACGCCTGTTGGTTATACCAACTTTTCACCTTTCACGTAAGATGTGTTTGCATTTGAAGTTTACCTGGTTAAAACCTTCCCCCTCTCTGTATGAGATACAGTTAAGTATGCCTATTGGTTACATCACCTTTGCTCATTTCACATGAAATGTGTTAGGAGGTGACGTTTCCCCGATTAAAATATTTCCTCTCCCATAGGAAATACAATTAGATACGTCTGTTGGTTATACACCTTTTCTCCTCTCGCGTGAGATGAGTTTGAATTTGTTCACTATTTCTCCTCTCGCGTCAGACGCGTTTGGATTTGTTCACTATTTCTCCTCTAGTGTCAAACGCATTTGGATTCGTTCACAATTTCTCCTCTCGCGTGAGATGCGTTTGGATTCGTTCACTAATTCTCCTCTCGCGTAAGACGTGTTTGGATTTGTTCACCATCTTTCCTCCTTTCCTGTGAGACGCGCTAGGTTATTGATATACTCGGTTAAAAATGTCAGGCGCCTAATGTTCACACCATCATTCCTCCTTTCGCATGAGACACGTCAGGTTGTTGATTTACTCGGTTAAAAACATCAAGTGTGCCTGATGTTTACACCATCTTTCCTCATTTCGCGTGAGATGCGTTAGGTTGTTCATTTACTTGGTTAAAAACATCAGGTGCGCCTAGTGTTCACACCATCTTTTCTTCTCTCGTGTGAGACTTGTTTAGATTTCAAGTTCATCATTTGTGTTGTGGTACATTTGTATGCGAGGCACCCTTCTTTTATTTGTGTGGTATGCACATTTGTATGCGATGCACCCCCCTCTTTCATTTGTGCGGTATGCACATTTGTATGCGATGCACCCCTCTTTCATTTGTGCGGTATGCACATTTGTATGCGATGCATCCCCTTCTTTCATTTGTGCGGTATGCACATTTATATGCGATGCACCCTCTTGTATTTCATATCATTTGCATGAGGCCTGCCTCATTATATATTATATCTTGTATTGTACACATCATGCATTTCCAAAATAAAAGAAGAAAAAGACAAAATCGACTTTCACTTGCATTAGCATATCATTTGCATAGTTACATGTTGGATCACTTGGTTACAATCTATTCACATCACCATTTGACATAGTTTATGTTGGCTCCCACTTTTTGGGTTGTAAAAACAATTCGTTTGTACTGGCTCTTTTTCGGGATGATGAAACTATCCCTTTCTTGGGTTGGCAGTCCAAACCATTATTGGTTAATACTTCCCTTTTCTTGGGTTGTTGGTTAAGACTATCCTTTGGTTAATACATTCTTCGTTTTAGGACCATTCATCGGTTACATTTTGTTCTCTTACGTGGATGTATTCGGGTTATATCCCTTGTTATGCTTCATATTACCTATTGTATTGCATTAGTCATGCATTTTGTTTAAAAAAAGACAAAAAAAGAGAGTTCAATTTTCAATTGCATATCATGTGCATTCTGCCCCTGAACTATGCTGGTTTGATTCCTTGCAAAGGGATACGTAGGCAACCTTCAGGTTCAACCAATTGCATCTGTATCTTGTTTGTTTGCCCAAGTCTTACGACCTTGTCAAAAGGGTCGTTTTCAGGCTTTGACATTCACTTATGTCAAGAAATGACTTTGAGTTCTATCAAAGAGGGGCAACTGTAGACACCCTTTTTGACCGGCCCTAAGGCTTGGACGCTTTTTTTTAATTACCCGATAATGAAAACAAGAATATGTTATCTCACAAAATTCTAAGTAAGAAAGATGGAATTTGAGCTTTAATCCCAACCTACGCCTGTTTTGGCTTTGACATTCACTCCCGTCATTGTTATGACTTTCGAGTTCTGTCAAAGAGGGGCAACTGTAGACACCCCATTTTTGACCGTCCTCAAGACTTGGACGTCACCGCTTGAACACTCGGTGATCATCCATGTTCGTGTTCGTTCGGAGTTCCCGGAGTCCTCGGCTACGCGCCTTGCCTCAGGACCTCCGAACTCGACTGTTTTGTGTCTGGTTTTGCACCAAACACTTGTGCTTTGCCTTGGAGGGGCAGGGAATGCCTTTTGAGGCATCCCCACACACCACCGGCAGTGGCTAGAGGCCACCGGCTGTTTGTGTTGCCATCGGCACTATATTGTGCCGGTCGGCACTATTTTGTGCCGGTCGGCACTCTTTATGGAAAAATGACCATTTTGCCCTCCGATCACTTTACAGCTGCTTTTGGAGATATTTTCAGACAGCTTTGTAGCATTTGTTTCCCCTCCATACACGTGTATGGAGGGATGAGCCCTTTGGTAGCTTAGCTTGTAAGCTTTGATTCCTATAAGAGAAGACTCTCTTCTCTTGGCTCAAGGGTTGAAGAAGTTAGACATTTTAGAGAGAAAATACAGAGAAGAAGGTCTGGTCTTAGGTTAGAAATCCTATATCTATCCTATCTCTCTTTTTCTTGCTCATTTGTACACTAGGTGCTTTAGTTCATACTATTGCACACAAGCACCTAGTGTTTCACCTTCCTCTTGGAGTTGAGGTTCTAAGAACTTGTTCTTGGTGTTCTTGACTGGTTTGGAGCTCAAGGAGGCAACAAAACCACCATTGTTGAAGAAAGGCTTCAAGGGTAAGAAACTAGCTCTTTTTACCCCATTTTTGCACTCCATTTTTACATAGCTTAGAACTGTTTTTGTGCTTGGTGATCAACACATAAAAGTTCTTTTTTTTACCCTCTTGATAGTTTATTAAGGGTACTTTGTGCTTTGGGGAAGTTTGACCCCTCTTAGGCCTTGAAAGGCCTCATTTTGGTGCTATTTTGTTGAGCTCCGGGATTTTGGTGCTTGGGTCTCTTCACCACTGAAATCTTGAGGGATTTCAGTGGTGTAGATGATGCCTTAAAGTCCTAAGAAGGAGAGGGCCACCCCCTCTCCTTGATGTCCTTGAAAAGGGCAAGTTTTGGTCTCTTAAGGGAGCATAGTTTTGAATGTTTGAAGAGCATGTCTTGGCTGCATTTTATGTTTATTATGCCCTAATATGACATTGATAAGTGTTGGTTTTAGCACTCCTTGCATGTTTTGCATAGTTGCTTTGTAATGCCTCTTTGGTCCCTTAACATGCCTAGGTTGCTAGCCTTTGTTTCTAGCATGTTTTAGGCTTAGATTCATGAAGCTTGTATGCTTATTTTGCCATGTATGAGGTCTGTCCATACTTGTCTTGGTCGACCATAGCTTCCATTACATGGCTCCCTTGTATTTGGCTTGTTGGCCTTAAGAGTACAAGTGTGTAGCATGCCTTTGTTTGCATCTTTTTAATGGTTTGGAACCATCTAGCATGTCATTTCAGTCCCTTGGTGTGCTTGTATGCTTACCTTAGTTGCCTCTTTAATGCTTTAAAAACATGAGTTGTATGCTCCATGTTTTGGTCATTTTGCATGCCTCCATGATTGAGCCTCTTAGGTGCCATCTAGGTGCGCCTCTAGCCTTGTTTAGGTCTGCCTTTGACCTGTTTTGAGTCCCCTTTGCCTTGTGAGGCTTGGTGGGTTTGGCCTTGGCTTAAGCCTCCATGGCTCGCCTCAAGTACTTAGGCGTTTGCATGCTTTGTTTGGTCTATCTTAAGTTGGTTTGGCCCATGTTTAGCATGATTTTCAGAGCTTACAATGCATGCTCATTGCCTTGTTTGGTCTCCTTAAGTGTGCTTGAGAGTTGCCATGTTTGTGCCTAAGTGTTGGACCATAATTGCATGCATGTGTGTGTGTATTTTAGCCTTCATTTTTGGGCACTTTAGCCACTGATTTTGGCCTATTAGGGGCTCCTAATTCATGATTAGGTCCCCGTTTTACTTGGTTTGTATGCTTGCCTTGTATGCTTGCTTGTATGTTTGCATAAGTGCCTTGCACTGTCCATATTGCATATAGATAACATGCTCAGGGTTGCATTGCATCGGCATGCATGCAGGCCTCTTGAAGTGAAGTTTGATGGAGGTTTGGCACCCTTATTTGATTCTATGGATTGCATGCATTTGAAATCAAAGTTGCATTCTTGGTTCTTTGGGCCATCATGCATGGAAATGCGTGATTGGTGGTCCGAGAATCGAGGCATATCTTCCTTTGAGTCACTAGTATGATAAGGAGTGTGTTTAGTGCATACATGCTTTGAATTACATTGCCATGCCAGTATTTGCCCTCTGCTGCTGTGAGTTGCAGGTTCTGCAGGCATTCAGTGCCGGCCGGCAGTTTTTAGTGCCGACCGGCAGTCAATTTGCAGCCGATGGATGAATTCAGTGCCGGTGGTTACATACTTCAGCCGGTGGTTACATACTTCAGCCGGTGGTGTTTCCCTTAGCCGGTGGTGATCCCCATGATTCAAAGAAGCAGTCCCGGGACTTTGGCAGTCTTCAGAGGAGGAAAGCAGAGAAAACAGAGGCAAGCTAGGCATGGCAGTGCGATTCCGAGCAAATCCCGAACACGCGCCACATCCGGCCCTCTCCCCGAGGGGTTTACTGCTTTAATTAAATTAATTAATCTACTTAATTAATTTAATGGGTTTGTAATATTTAATTAGCTTGCGTAGTTAATTATCTGTATATTCTTTTGGTCCCTCCGAGCGAGGGCATAATTTGTAATAAGTGTGGGTGAGTGTGTGTATGTCTTCCAACCCCCACTTCTTTCTCCCTTTTATTTACCTGCTTATGATGGTAGATTAGGGCATGTCTATTTTAGCATACCTTATGCAATGCATGCGTGCATCCATGCATTTGTTGACATGCACCGGGCTCGGTACATCATACAAACTGCATCGTACTCTCAATTTCCAAATTGAATACGTGCATCGAATGATTGCATTTCACATGCCATTTTAGGGTTAGCCGAGCCTACTCTAGATTGTACCCTTGCCTACGATGCATTAGTCATCTCTTAACATGAACTAGGGCATGCATATTTGCTAACTAGTTTATTGTTTTGGCACGGAGTACGATGTAAGTATTTATGCTTTAGCATATCGCATGCGTGTGAATGTTAACATGACAGTATGCTTACCATGCGGCTAAATGCTTACATGAGATAAACTGCTTGAATGCCTGTGGGTGGAGGTTGGGTTGCTTGAGTTGGAAAATTCATTGAAATCCGTATTTTAGCCTACTTACGAGTAGCAAAACCCGAAACGCTTTCAAAACAAACAGATATGCAATGATTATTTCCGAATTAGGCAATCTAGTCTATACTTTTTTTGCTGTGCGCATAACGTAGTAAAACTAGGCTAATAACCGGTATAAGAGCATGTAATGTTTTCAAAATCAGATATCACGGTTAGTAGAGGCCGGTCTTCGAACCGGGCGAAAGGGGGTGCTCATAGCTGACCTTCCCCAATCGTACCCAAGCTCCCGAGCCAAGGCATTTGGTGATGACGGACACGTGGCCTTCGGCACCGAGTCAGGGTTTCCTAAATTTCCCATAAAAAACATTTAGGTGGCGACTCTGTAATCTGGCAAAGCAGTCCATGTTTGGCACTACTTTTCAAAAATCTGTTTTTCTTCAAAACGATTTGCCAGAGTTGGACTCTTTGGTTCAGATTAAGAACCGTGACAATTTGAGTCCGAACTGTAGTGAACCCAATATGAACAGAACGGGAGTCATCCTCCCGGGGCGTTCGGGGACGTCTACAGTTTCTGGCGACTCTGCTGGGGAGTTTAGAGAGCTTGACTCGAACTCGTGATATCCTGTTTTGACTACGTTTATGTGTCTCTTTGCATTGCATTTGCATTGGTGCGCCTAGGACACCGTGTTGGCCAGCTGCTATTCCTGAGCGGTTTGCTGGAGGCTTGTCTTGTCAAGGCATGACCATAAGGCTGACCGGTTGCGGGCTCTGCCAGTATGGGAACACAAACCCCGGTTTTACCGGGGCACCCTTTCCGACCATTCGACCTAGTGCATATTCGGATCCATAGTGACCATTCCAAACTAGGACAGGTTGCTTACCCGATTTTAGGTTGTTTGAAACCGCTGTGTGCGTAGTAAAACCGTATAATTTGTGTGTGTTAAATGTCAATCAGGTTGTACATTGTCGGAGCATAAAATGGGCAAAAAGACCAAATTTGGACAGAGTTGACTTTTTCTGAAAAAGTCAAACTGATGTTTTAAACCTGTTTGGAAGTGAGTAGAAGTATAAAAGGAAAAGGAAAAGGCTTTTCTAGGGTTCTGAAACTGTTTTAACCTAAGGAGGGAGGCTAGGGTTTGGAAAGGATAAGGAAAGCAAAAGCTTCAAGGTGTCTTCCATGGTGGCTTCTTTTTCATCTTCCTCCTTCCACTCCTCCATGAGTGGCTAGTTATCTTTTCTAGGGTTTTGATGAAACCCTAGTCATGTAATAGGTTTTTCTTTTTGATTTTATATTATGTAAAGGTTTGAACCATTGTATGGTGTTTTAGAAATTCTTTATACATAATTTTTATTATTCTTTCGAATATTTGACTTTCTGTGATTGTAAATATTATCCATACAATTGTTTTCTTTTCCTTCACATTCAAGGTATGGGACGAACCATACTACGAGGAACGAGTCGTATCACTACCTTAGTTTAGAGTGAACGGTTCATATTACTTGAGATGGTTCGTGCTCGTACATTAAATGTGATGATCTTCTTGTCAAATGCTTCGAACTTGTAGTTGCGAAACATTAATCCGTTCAAACCATAGCATAATTGATTTCAATTGGAAACCCTAATTATGTGGTTAGTGGTGAATTCTCTACCCTAGGATTTTTCCCAAATTCAGTAAACCCAATTTCATTTTATAATTGATAATTTAATTCCTTAGTTTAATTTATTCGTTTTTAAATTATGTTATAAACATTCAATCTTTTTATCAAAATTAATTTAGGAATTTAATAATTAAATTAGTTTAATTTCACAATAGTCCCTGTGGATCGATACCTGGACTTGCCATTATTCTAATTGAATTTGGTATAGTTTAGTATTTATTTTTGGTGTGTTCAACGACCCATCACTATATTGACTCTTTTGATTTCCTGGAATCTTTATTGGTTATTACCCAAAGGACTCTTTAGTAACGCCACCTTGACTTCAACCCCTAGAGTAGAGCCAACCTTGTACATATAGTGAGCTATAGTACCTTTCAAAATTAGAATAGGATGCTCTCCCATTTCTAGGATGTATGATGCCGCTTGTTTGAATAGCGAACCCTAGATCATTTCAAAAGCTAGGACAGGGCACCTCTACCCCCCATAGGGGTGTTTGTTCTCTTTCCTATTATGTGTTATGTGCAATGTATTGGATCTATATAGGGGTTCTCAAATTCGAATGAGTGGTTTAGGCATTTCAGTTTGTGAGGTTGAGTTTAGTTTTTCGGTGATGTATCCAGTGGTCAGTTGTGCGAATTGGGGCAAAGCGCTGCCATAGTTCTAATTGGAAGTTGTATTTTTGCTAAGTTGTTGTAGCACCATTACTTCAGAAAAGTCCAATATCCCACAAAATCTACCAGTGTAAATAAATAGAACTTGTGGGATATCCGACCATTTCTGTGATTGGGAAGTGACCACCTGTTGATTGCACGGACTTTAGTTTGAATATTGTTGATGGCCCACACTTTGACTAGCAATTTGAGAATGGATTATTTCTGAGTTCTGAATTGAGTATTGAGTCTAAGTTTAATTCCACCAAGTTTGTAGAGTTGGGATCAGGCTTGAGTCATTCTAATGAGTCAGAGTCTGTTGATTTCGAGAGTGCTAACCTAGACATTTCTGTCTTATCTAGGTCTTCTTTGTCATTTTTCTTTGAATCTGTTGTCATCGCTAAGTCATAGTTTCTTTTCAATAAAAGTGTCATAGATTCAGCCTACTTCTTTGTGCCTTTAATTCATTGCATTGACCAAAAATTACAAAACTTTTTTCCAAAACTCTGATAAAAATGAAGAGGAAGAAATTTTTTGAGATTTGCAAATTTTGATCGACTGAGAGGAAGAGAGGTGTGCTAAGCCCTTGATGAATGAGATCATTTCTGTTAATGTGGGTACTGAGAAGGATCTTGACTTGGTCTAGATTGATTCTATATTGTCTTCGTTAGAGCACGAGCGATTAGTCACTTTGTTAAAAGATTTCAAAAAAATATTTTTGTGTGGTCCTATGAAGACATGCTTGGAATTGATTTTGAGATTGTACAACATAGGATCCCTCTCGACTTGAGGTCCAATCTCCTTAGCTTTCAAACCTTGATTCGGAATGTTCAGTAATCAACCAAAGTATAAGGCTTGCATAGTCGGAATGGTGGTAGCCCTTGAACTAGGCCAATAAGCTCGGATGTGATTCAGATTGGAAACTGCCCTTGAACTAGGGGAAATAAGGTCAAATGTGATTTAGATTGGAAGCAGCCCTTGAACTAGGGGCAATAAGGTTGGATGTGATTAAAAATTTAAAACTGGATCGTTTCTCAAGCTAATGAAGACCGGGAAAGAAGTCAAATCCCGAAATATGAGAGAATGAGTTTTATTACTAATGACAGTCGAGTTCCTATCCACGACACTAGGGGCAAATTCAGGCCCAGTTAGCCTAGTCCATACATCGTCATATCTATCAGGTCAAGTGTAGCAGTCATTCTTATAGATTTAGATGGCATAGAGATCTCACAACCAATCAACACGGACAAGCTAAAATGAAAGTACCACCCTTGAGAGGCTCGCTGGGTTGAAAACCTGGAAGGGCGACCCAAGCAAAAGTTAGAGCAGAAAAACAAAAAAAAAAACAAAAAAAAGAAAAAGAAAATGATGACAAAAAAAAATAGAAAAATGAAAAAACTCGCAAGGTTGAAAATCCGGAAGGGCGGCTTTAGAAAAAGTTAGAGCACAAAAGGAGAGTGTCATTATCCGAGTGAACCTTAGCCATGAACTACGTAAGGCCTGATTCCTATCTTTGGGATATGTAGGCAGCTTCATCCCGAAGTACGGCCCCAACCATTTTCAACTTGCTTGTTTCGTCCCTGTTTGATTGGTGTATCTTTTTTTTCAACTCGACTATCCATATTTGATTGGCTTGTTCCCATTTTATTCGGTCGTCCTATTTCTCCTTTATGACGGGTTCAGTTGCAAGACAAATTCAATTATACATCTCAAAGGTTGATTTCTTATTGATCGGGTAGTGGTCATTTGTGAAAATAGATTTTGAGGACTTTTAATGAAGTTGACTGATGTTCTCAAAAATTATTCCATTTTTGCAAAACTCAGACCATTCTTTGGACCAAAAAAGGAAAATTTTCAGTGCTCACAGCCTGACTCACATGATTTCAAAATGGAGAAGTGGAACAAGCATGCTAATCAAACTCTTATATTGATCAAAATCTTTTTAGTCAAAAAACCAAAAGAAAAGGGAAAAGCGATGAACTAGGGGCACAATCGAGTCAGGTTTTCTATCCTTTCTTCACACTCTCAAGTCCTCGTCACCAAGGTCACATTAACTTGTACTTTTTCTTTCAGTCGAACACTTGTCGGAAAATGCACAGTAGTTATTGCCGGCGATGTTTTTCAGTCGGGAGGTCTACCGGTGATGTTTTGTTTTGTGTTGATTTTATTTTGGCAAGCATAAAAGGGTGCGTTTGGGATGGTTTTTGCTCGTTGTCGCTGGCGATGCTTTTCCATCGGGCAGTCGAGTGGTGTTGCTCTGTTTTGTGTCTATTTTATTCCTACAAGAGTATAGGGGTGCGTTTGGGATGGTTTTTGCTTTGTTTTCCTTTCATTGAGTTGTATTTTGTGTTTTGGTCAGTGATAGGCTTAATATTTAGTTCAGAATTCATTAAAATGCACCCATTTCCAAGTTTAAAATTCAATACAAAATGATTTTATGCTCAGTCTTGTGCCATTCATGCCATCTAGATTTGCAGAACAAACTCGTTTTATTAATGCCAGGGATCAACCCCGATCAAAGTTGTACAAAAGAGAGTTGAAGCTATAGGTGCCCACACCAAAAAAAAAGAAAAACAAAAACAAAAACAAAAACAAAACAAAGATTGAAAAAAAAAGAAAAAGGACAAACTTATCAAATTCCGGCAGTGGCTCGACGGTGATGGATACAAGCCAACTTTCCTTGTTGATACCTTCTTTGCTCGATTCTCCCACTGGTCACCTATTCTTGCCTTCATTTTAGGAGGCTCTTGAAGACCCTGCCTCGGTGTCTACAAAACCGCCGAAGGAGATGATCCCTCGCTGACCATCAAAGGTAGTCCCATAACGAGCTACGATGGTCACCTGTCGTTTCAACGCCTTGATTTGTTTCTTTAATCCGCAAACTTCCCCTCTAGAATCTTTGTACATACGTTGAAGTAAAAAAAGTTATACATTCAATCGATGCACCTCATTCGTCCTGTGCTCCAGGCGATGGGACAAATTGGAGACCGCAATCACGGTCTCCACGCATGCTTTCAGCATGAAAGAATTGGCCTCAATGTCAGATTGAGCAGCCATCAGTTGCTCGACTGGCATTGCAGGGAAGTTGAAAACAGGGGAAGAAGGAGGGACACGCAGTTGGGGCGAGGAGTCAAAATCTGTGAACTATATTATAGACTCGTTGAGGTCTGGAAAAAGAGAAAGAGAACGGTGAGAGGCCTTATCAGACGAGAGGGATGCAAAAGAGGGGTTGCAAAGTAGGTTTTGCAGCCTTTCATCTCTGCTTAGCTCTCTGCTCTACCACCCCTGCAGAACTCAGATTAAAGAAGAGGATGAAGCCAAAGAAGAAGATAAAGAGGGAGGAAGACCAAGACGATCATTGACAATCGGGGCAGGATTGGATAGCTTGTCGGTCAGGCGTTGCGATTGTTGAAATCGCACGCTAGACACGATGCTCGACAGACATGACTCGAAGTAGATGAAGGAAGAGAGAGAGAGAGATAAAAAACAGGAAGGAGAGAGAGAGATGTGTATATGTATACGTATATGTATGTATATATTATGTAGGTATATTATGTGTACATGTGACTTTATATATTTTGTTTGTATATGTATATGTGTGTATCCGTACATGTATATAGTTTGCCTAGGCACGCGCACCTCATTGCACTTCCTTTTCCATTCTTACGAGGCACGCGTGTCTCATTTTGTCTCATTTGCCCTATTTGCATTGGCATGCGTGTCCCATGTGCGTTGCCTCGCACTTCCCCCCCCCCTCTCGCGTGTACTACGCTGAGAGGCTTCTTTTTGTCGTTCCCCTCTCGCGTGTACTACGCTGAGAGGCTTCTTTTTGTCGTTCCCCTCTCGCGTGTACTACACTGAGAGGCTTCTTTTTGTCGTTCCCCTCTCGCGTGTACTACGCTGAGAGGCTTCTTTTGTTTCCTCTCTCGCGTGTGCTATGTTGAGAGGTTTTTCCCGGTCTAGGAGACCTTAAATCCTCGGGAGGTGCAAGACCTTCGGTGCATTGAGGAGTGCACCCCATCGCATTTGGCATGCATTGTAGCGCACTATCTTGTGCACTCGCGTTGTCTAACGCATCGCGCTATTTTGCGCATCTCATTGCATTTTTGCATGCATTCAATCGCGCTATTTTGCGCATCACACCGTCCTGTGCACACATGGTCCGGCGGGACCGAAAACACGCACGGTCTGGCGAGACCTTAAACCCGTTCATTTGCATTGTTATGCATCTCAAAAGCCGTGCGTTGGCGCGCATTTCAAACATCACGCATCATGTGCATTTCAAAAAAAAACGACATGCATTGTCATGCATTGCATCCCGGTCTAGGAGACCTTAAATCCTCTGAGGGTGCAATTCCTTCGGTGTTTGTCGTGCCCGAACGACTTTCGGTGGTCTGGTAAAGCCACCTGCCTGTTTTTGCGGTGAGTTCCTAGAAGACCAACTGGGACGGTGAAAACTAGAGTTTGAACGGCTTATGCCTAGAACGTAAAGGTTCGGGATTTCCGAGACTAAAGTCTGGTTTAAATACCCAGGGGGTGTACCCTCGGCTTGAAATCTGTATGGAAGCCCCATAGGTTGAGGCGGCATGTTTACGCCTCAATTCTGGATACTGAACCAACCTAGTATATCGCCCTGTTCGTAAGATAGGGAAAGCTGCAATCATAGTCGTTGCATCTTAATGCATTGTCATGCATCATTGTAAATACTGCATATGTCATGCATTTCAAACAAAAAACAAAAAAACCATGCATATGTCATGCATTTCATTGTAATATAGTGTATATGTCATGCATTTTCTGTAAAACATCCATTTCTAGTGCATCGTAATTTGCATGCATCCAGTGCATCACTTCCATCTATGGCTTGCGCCTTTCCAGGTTGAGCTTGGTCTGGTATGTGCCCCTACTTTTCACGTCGAAGCACGGTTTTTGTGTACGCGCCTATTCCTTGATGAGCTTGGTTTGAGGGTTGCGGCACATTTTCTGTGTTAGACGCGGTTCGTATGCGTACATGCCTTTCCTAGGCAAGATTCGGTTTGGCCCGCGTGCCATATCCATTGTTTCCATATCCATTTCTATTGCATCGTAATTTGCATGCATCCATTGTATAACTTCCATCTATGGCTTGCGCCTTTCCAGGTTGAGCTTGGTCTGGTATGTGCCCCTACTTTTCACGTCGAAGCACGGTTTTTGTGTACGCGCCTATTCCTTGATGAGCTTGGTTTGAGGGTTGCGGCACATTTTCTGTGTTAGACGCGGTTCGTATGCGTACATGCCTTTCCTAGGCAAGATTCGGTTTGGCCCGCGTGCCATATCCCTTGTATCCATTTCCATTGCATTGTAGTGTAATTGTTGCATCCGGCATTAGGGTCATTATTCCCTCCCCAGCGGGTCGTTTCCCCACTTATGTCATTCCACCCAATACTTGTTCTTGTGTCCGTGCGAAGTACTCATAGATCAGACATCGTTCTATGGGAGACGGACTTGTTACCTCCATCAATCTACTTGACATTTGTGTGGTTTTGAACCGCTCATGATTGAATCATGATTCAATTGCATTGCATGTTACATTGCATATCATTTGCATTGCATATAGTTTCAATTGCATTGCATATTAGTTGCATTATTCATACATTGTTGTTGTATATATTGCATATCATTTTGTATTTTATCAGTGCATTGTCATGCATGTTGCTAACAATATTCTACCTGTTAAGTTTGCTTTCTTTACAGGCACGATATTGTATGTACGGCTCATTTGAGGCCGGTGCAACCGGACGAACCGCACAGGTATTGTATCCTCCGAGTGAGACGTATCGAGAATTGCATAATTCTCTTACATCCTTTATGCATTGTAGTGTAGTTTGGCGCATGCTAGCTTAAAACTGTCGCATGTATGCTTCGTTACAGCTTTCTTTGTATGATCATAAGTTATGCTAGGCCTTTTGCATCGTCAGTTGCATCTTGGCCCCGCCTACGGGCGCATACCTTATCTGCGGCTTGTATGGCTGTGCCTGAACTACGCTGGTTTGATTCCTAAGGGATACGTAGGCAGCTTGCGAGTTCAACCATTTGCGCTTTGTATGTTTGTCCAAGTCTTCGGCCTTGTCAAAAATGGGTCGTCTTGGGCTTTGACATTCACTCCCGTCATTGTTATGACTTTCGAGTTCTGTCAAAGAGGGGCAACTGTAGACACCCCATTTTTGACCGTCCTCAAGACTTGGACGTCACCGCTTGAACACTCGGTGATCATCCATGTTCGTGTTCGTTCGGAGTTCCCGGAGTCCTCGGCTACGCGCCTTGCCTCAGGACCTCCGAACTCGACTGTTTTGTGTCTGGTTTTGCACCAAACACTTGTGCTTTGCCTTGGAGGGGCAGGGAATGCCTTTTGAGGCATCCCCACACACCACCGGCAGTGGCTAGAGGCCACCGGCTGTTTGTTGTTGCCATCGGCACTATATTGTGCCGGTCGGCACTATTTTGTGCCGGTCGGCACTCTTTATGGAAAAATGACCATTTTGCCCTACCGATCACTTTACAGCTGCTTTTGGAGATATTTTCAGACAGCTTTGTAGCATTTGTTTCCCCTCCATACACGTGTATGGAGGGATGAGCCCTTTGGTAGCTTAGCTTGTAAGCTTTGATTCCTATAAGAGAAGACTCTCTTCTCTTGGCTCAAGGTTGAAGAAGTTAGACATTTTAGAGAGAAAATACAGAGAAGAAGGTCTGGTCTTAGGTTAGAAATCCTATATCTATCCTATCTCTCTTTTTCTTGCTCATTTGTACACTAGGTGCTTTAGTTCATACTATCGCACACAAGCACCTAGTGTTTCACCTTCCTCTTGGAGTTGAGGTTCTAAGAACTTGTTCTTGGTGTTCTTGACTGGTTTGGAGCTCAAGGAGGCAACAAAACCACCATTGTTGAAGAAAGGCTTCAAGGGTAAGAAACTAGCTCTTTTTACCCCATTTTTGCACTCCATTTTTACATAGCTTAGAACTGTTTTTGTGCTTGGTGATCAACACATAAAAGTTCTTTTTTTAGCCCTCTTGATAGTTTATTAAGGGTACTTTGTGCTTTGGGGAAGTTTGACCCCTCTTAGGCCTTGAAAGGCCTCATTTTGGTGCTATTTTGTTGAGCTCCGGGATTTTGGTGCTTGGGTCTCTTCACCACTGAAATCTTGAGGGATTTCAGTGGTGTAGATGATGCCTTAAAGTCCTAAGAAGGAGAGGGCCACCCCCTCTCCTTGATGTCCTTGAAAAGGGCAAGTTTTGGTCTCTTAAGGGAGCATAGTTTTGAATGTTTGAAGAGCATGTCTTGGCTGCATTTTATGTTTATTATGCCCTAATATGACATTGATAAGTGTTGGTTTTAGCACTCCTTGCATGTTTTGCATAGTTGCTTTGTAATGCCTCTTTGGTCCCTTAACATGCCTAGGTTGCTAGCCTTTGTTTCTAGCATGTTTTAGGCTTAGATTCATGAAGCTTGTATGCTTATTTTGCCATGTATGAGGTCTGTCCATACTTGTCTTGGTCGACCATAGCTTCCATTACATGGCTCCCTTGTATTTGGCTTGTTGGCCTTAAGAGTACAAGTGTGTAGCATGCCTTTGTTTGCATCTTTTTAATGGTTTGGAACCATCTAGCATGTCATTTCAGTCCCTCTGGTGTGCTTGTATGCTTACCTTAGTTGCCTCTTTAATGCTTTAAAAACATGAGTTGTATGCTCCATGTTTTGGTCATTTTGCATGCCTCCATGATTGAGCCTCTTAGGTGCCATCTAGGTGCGCCTCTAGCCTTGTTTAGGTCTGCCTTTGACCTGTTTTGAGTCCCCTTTGCCTTGTGAGGCTTGGTGGGTTTGGCCTTGGCTTAAGCCTCCATGGCTCGCCTCAAGTACTTAGGCCGTTTGCATGCTTTGTTTGGTCTATCTTAAGTTGGTTTGGCACCATGTTTAGCATGATTTTCAGAGCTTACAATGCATGCTCATTGCCTATGTTTGGTCTCCTTAAGTGTGCTTGAGAGTTGCCATGTTTGTGCCTAAGTGTTGGACCATAATTGCATGCATGTGTGTGTGTATTTTAGCCTTCATTTTTGGGCACTTTAGCCACTGATTTTGGGCCTATTAGGGGCTCCTAATTCATGATTAGGTCCCCTTTTACTTGGTTTGTATGCTTGCCTTGTATGCTTGCTTGTATGTTTGCATAAGTGCCTTGCACTGTCCATATTGCATATAGATAACATGCTCAGGGTTGCATTGCATCGGCATGCATGCTAGGCCTCTTGAAGTGAAGTTTGATGGAGGTTTGGCACCCTTATTTGATTCTATGGATTGCATGCATTTGAAATCAAAGTTGCATTCTTGGTTCTTTGGGCCATCATGCATGGAAATGCGTGATTGGTGGTCCGAGAATCGAGGCATATCTTCCTTTGAGTCACTAGTATGATAAGGAGTGTGTTTAGTGCATACATGCTTTGAATTACATTGCCATGCCAGTATTTGCCCTCTGCTGCTATGAGTTGCAGGTTCTGCAGGCATTCAGTGCCGGCCGACAGTTTTTAGTGCCGACCGGCAGTCAATTTGCAGCCGATGGATGAATTCAGTGCCGGTGGTTACATACTTCAGCCGGTGGTTACATACTTCAGCCGGTGGTGTTTCCCCTTAGCCGGTGGTGATCCCCATGATTCAAAGAAGCAGTCCGGGACTTTGGCAGTCTTCAGAGGAGGAAAGCAGAGAAAACAGAGGCAAGCTAGGCATGGCAGTGCGATTCCGAGCAAATCCCGAACACGCGCCACATCCGGCCCTCTCCCCGAGGGGTTTACTGCTTTAATTAAATTAATTAATCTGCTTAATTAATTTAATGGGTTTGTAATATTTAATTAGCTTGCGTAGTTAATTATCTGTATATTCTTTTGGTCCCTCCGAGCGAGGGCATAATTTGTAATAAGTGTGGGTGAGTGTGTGTATGTCTTCCAACCCCCACTTCTTTCTCCCTTTTATTTACCTGCTTATGATGGTAGATTAGGGCATGTCTATTTTAGCATACCTTATGCAATGCATGCGTGCATCCATGCATTTGTTGACATGCACCGGGCTCGGTACATCATACAAACTGCATCGTACTCTCAATTTCCAAATTGAATACGTGCATCGAATGATTGCATTTCACATGCCATTTTAGGGTTAGCCGAGCCTACTCTAGATTGTACCCTTGCCTGCGATGCATTAGTCATCTCTTAACATGAACTAGGGCATGCATATTTGCTAACTAGTTTATTGTTTTGGCACGGAGTACGATGTAAGTATTTATGCTTTAGCATATCGCATGCGTGTGAATGTTAACATGACAGTATGCTTACCATGCGGCTAAATGCTTACATGAGATAAACTGCTTGAATGCCTGTGGGTGGAGGTTGGGTTGCTTGAGTTGGAAAATTCATTGAAATCCGTATTTTAGCCTACTTACGAGTAGCAAAACCCGAAACGCTTTCAAAACAAACAGATATGCAATGATTATTTCCGAATTAGGCAATCTAGTCTATACTTGTTTTGCTGTGCGCATAACGTAGTAAAACTAGGCTAATAACCGGTATAAGAGCATGTAATGTTTTCAAAATCGGATATCACGGTTAGTAGAGGCCGGTCTTCGAACCGGGCGAAAGGGGGTGCTCATAGCTGACCTTCCCCAATCGTACCCAAGCTCCCGAGCCAAGGCATTTGGTGATGACGGACACGTGGCCTTCGGCACCGAGTCAGGGTTTCCTAAATTTCCCATAAAAAACATTTAGGTGGCGACTCTGTAATCTGGCAAAGCAGTCCATGTTTGGCACTACTTTTCAAAAATCTGTTTTTCTTCAAAACGATTTGCCAGAGTTGGACTCTTTGGTTCAGATTAAGAACCGTGACAATTTGAGTCCGAACTGTAGTGAACCCAATATGAACAGAACGGGAGTCATCCTCCCGGGGCGTTCGGGGACGTCTACAGTTTCTGGCGACTCTGCTGGGGAGTTTAGAGAGCTTGACTCGAACTCGTGATATCCTGTTTTGACTACGTTTATGTGTCTCTTTGCATTGCATTTGCATTGGTGCGCCTAGGACACCGTGTTGGCCAGCTGCTATTCCTGAGCGGTTTGCTGGAGGCTTGTCTTGTCAAGGCATGACCATAAGGCTGACCGGTTGCGGGCTCTGCCAGTATGGGAACACAAACCCCGGTTTTACCGGGGCACCCTTTCCGACCATTCGACCTAGTGCATATTCGGATCCATAGTGACCATTCCAAACTAGGACAGGTTGCTTACCCGATTTTAGGTTGTTTGAAACCGCTGTGTGCGTAGTAAAACCGTATAATTTGTGTGTGTTAAATGTCAATCAGGTTGTACATTGTCGGAGCATAAAATGGGCAAAAAGACCAAATTTGGACAGAGTTGACTTTTTCTGAAAAAGTCAAACTGATGTTTTAAACCTGTTTGGAAGTGAGTAGAAGTATAAAAGGAAAAGGAAAAGGCTTTTCTAGGGTTCTGAAACTGTTTTAACCTAAGGAGGGAGGCTAGGGTTTGGAAAGGATAAGGAAAGCAAAAGCTTCAAGGTGTCTTCCATGGTGGCTTCTTCTTCATCTTCCTCCTTCCACTCCTCCATGAGTGGCTAGTTATCTTTTCTAGGGTTTTGATGAAACCCTAGTCATGTAATAGGTTTTTCTTTTTGATTTTATATTATGTAAAGGTTTGAACCATTGTATGGTGTTTTAGAAATTCTTTATACATAATTTTTATTATTCTTTCGAATATTTGACTTTCTGTGATTGTTAAATATTATCCATACAATTGTTTTCTTTTCCTTCACATTCAAGGTATGGGACGAACCATACTACGAGGAACGAGTCGTATCACTACCTTAGTTTAGAGTGAACGGTTCATATTACTTGAGATGGTTCGTGCTCGTACATTAAATGTGATGATCTTCTTGTCAAATGCTTCGAACTTGTAGTTGCGAAACATTAATCCGTTCAAACCATAGCATAATTGATTTCAATTGGAAACCCTAATTATGTGGTTAGTGGTGAATTCTCTACCCTAGGATTTTTCCCAAATTCAGTAAACCCAATTTCATTTTATAATTGATAATTTAATTCCTTAGTTTAATTTATTCGTTTTTAAATTATGTTATAAACATTCAATCTTTTTATCAAAATTAATTTAGGAATTTAATAATTAAATTAGTTTAATTTCACAATAGTCCCTGTGGATCGATACCTGGACTTGCCATTATTCTAATTGAATTTGGTATAGTTTAGTATTTATTTTTGGTGTGTTCAACGACCCATCACTATATTGACTCTTTTGATTTCCTGGAATCTTTATTGGTTATTACCCAAAGGACTCTTTAGTAACGCCACCTTGACTTCAACCCCTAGAGTAGAGCCAACCTTGTACATATAGTGAGCTATAGTACCTTTCAAAATTAGAATAGGATGCTCTCCCATTTCTAGGATGTATGATGCCGCTTGTTTGAATAGCGAACCCTAGATCATTTCAAAAGCTAGGACAGGGCACCTCTACCCCCCATAGGGGTGTTTGTTCTCTTTCCTATTATGTGTTATGTGCAATGTATTGGATCTATATAGGGGTTCTCAAATTCGAATGAGTGGTTTAGGCATTTCAGTTTGTGAGGTTGAGTTTAGTTTTTCGGTGATGTATCCAGTGGTCAGTTGTGCGAATTGGGGCAAAGCGCTGCCATAGTTCTAATTGGAAGTTGTATTTTTGCTAAGTTGTTGTAGCACCATTACTTCAGAAAAGTCCAATATCCCACAAAATCTACCAGTGTAAATAAATAGAACTTGTGGGATATCCGACCATTTCTGTGATTGGGAAGTGACCACCTGTTGATTGCACGGACTTTAGTTTGAATATTGTTGATGGCCCACACTTTGACTAGCAATTTGAGAATGGATTTATTCTGAGTTCTGAATTGAGTATTGAGTCTAAGTTTAATTCCACCAAGTTTGTAGAGTTGGGATCAGGCTTGAGTCATTCTAATGAGTCAGAGTCTGTTGATTTCGAGAGTGCTAACCTAGACATTTCTGTCTTATCTAGGTCTTCTTTGTCATTTTCTTTTGAATCTGTTGTCATCGCTAAGTCATAGTTTCTTTTCAATAAAAGTGTCATAGATTCAGCCTACTTCTTTGTGCCTTTAATTCATTGCATTGACCAAAAATTACAAAACTTTTTTCCAAAACTCTGATAAAAATGAAGAGGAAGAAATTTTTTGAGATTTGCAAATTTTGATCGACTGAGAGGAAGAGAGGTGTGCTAAGCCCTTGATGAATGAGATCATTTCTGTTAATGTGGGTACTGAGAAGGATCTTGACTTGGTCTAGATTGATTCTATATTGTCTTCGTTAGAGCACGAGCGATTAGTCACTTTGTTAAAAGATTTCAAAAAAATATTTTTGTGTGGTCCTATGAAGACATGCTTGGAATTGATTTTGAGATTGTACAACATAGGATCCCTCTCGACTTGAGGTCCAATCTCCTTAGCTTTCAAACCTTGATTCGGAATGTTCAGTAATCAACCAAAGTATAAGGCTTGCATAGTCGGAATGGTGGTAGCCCTTGAACTAGGCCAATAAGCTCGGATGTGATTCAGATTGGAAACTGCCCTTGAACTAGGGGAAATAAGGTCAAATGTGATTTAGATTGGAAGCAGCCCTTGAACTAGGGGCAATAAGGTTGGATGTGATTAAAAATTTAAAACTGGATCGTTTCTCAAGCTAATGAAGACCGGGAAAGAAGTCAAATCCCGAAATATGAGAGAATGAGTTTTATTACTAAATGACAGTCGAGTTCCTATCCACGACACTAGGGGCAAATTCAGGCCCAGTTAGCCTAGTCCATACATCGTCATATCTATCAGGTCAAGTGTAGCAGTCATTCTTATAGATTTAGATGGCATAGAGATCTCACAACCAATCAACACGGACAAGCTAAAATGAAAGTACCACCCTTGAGAGGCTCGCTGGGTTGAAAACCTGGAAGGGCGACCCAAGCAAAAGTTAGAGCAGAAAAACAAAAAAAAAAAAAAAAGAAAAAGAAAATGATGACAAAAAAAAAATAGAAAAATGAAAAAACTCGCAAGGTTGAAAATCCGGAAGGGCGGCTTTAGAAAAAGTTAGAGCACAAAAGGAGAGTGTCATTATCCGAGTGAACCTTAGCCATGAACTACGTAAGGCCTGATTCCTATCTTTGGGATATGTAGGCAGCTTCATCCCGAAGTACGGCCCCAACCATTTTCAACTTGCTTGTTTCGTCCCTGTTTGATTGGTGTATCTTTTTTTTCAACTCGACTATCCATATTTGATTGGCTTGTTCCCATTTTATTCGGTCGTCCTATTTCTCCTTTATGACGGGTTCAGTTGCAAGACAAATTCAATTATACATCTCAAAGGTTGATTTCTTATTGATCGGGTAGTGGTCATTTGTGAAAATAGATTTTGAGGACTTTTAATGAAGTTGACTGATGTTCTCAAAAATTATTCCATTTTTGCAAAACTCAGACCATTCTTTGGACCAAAAAAGGAAAATTTTCAGTGCTCACAGCCTGACTCACATGATTTCAAAATGGAGAAGTGGAACAAGCATGCTAATCAAACTCTTATATTGATCAAAATCTTTTTAGTCAAAAAACCAAAAGAAAAGGGAAAAGCGATGAACTAGGGGCACAATCGAGTCAGGTTTTCTATCCTTTCTTCACACTCTCAAGTCCTCGTCACCAAGGTCACATTAACTTGTACTTTTTCTTTCAGTCGAACACTTGTCGGAAAATGCACAGTAGTTATTGCCGGCGATGTTTTTCAGTCGGGAGGTCTACCGGTGATGTTTTGTTTTGTGTTGATTTTATTTTGGCAAGCATAAAAGGGTGCGTTTGGGATGGTTTTTGCTCGTTGTCGCTGGCGATGCTTTTCCATCGGGCAGTCGAGTGGTGTTGCTCTGTTTTGTGTCTATTTTATTCCTACAAGAGTATAGGGGTGCGTTTGGGATGGTTTTTGCTTTGTTTTCCTTTCATTGAGTTGTATTTTGTGTTTTGGTCAGTGATAGGCTTAATATTTAGTTCAGAATTCATTAAAATGCACCCATTTCCAAGTTTAAAATTCAATACAAAATGATTTTATGCTCAGTCTTGTGCCATTCATGCCATCTAGATTTGCAGAACAAACTCGTTTTATTAATGCCAGGGATCAACCCCGATCAAAGTTGTACAAAAGAGAGTTGAAGCTATAGGTGCCCACACCAAAAAAAAAGAAAAACAAAAACAAAAACAAAAACAAAACAAAGATTGAAAAAAGAAAAAGGGACAAACTTATCAAATTCCGGCAGTGGCTCGACGGTGATGGATACAAGCCAACTTTCCTTGTTGATACCTTCTTTGCTCGATTCTCCCACTGGTCACCTATTCTTGCCTTCATTTTAGGAGGCTCTTGAAGACCCTGCCTCGGTGTCTACAAAACCGCCGAAGGAGATGATCCCTCGCTGACCATCAAAGGTAGTCCCATAACGAGCTACGATGGTCACCTGTCGTTTCAACGCCTTGATTTGTTTCTTTAATCCGCAAACTTCCCCTCTAGAATCTTTGTACATACGTTGAAGTAAAAAAAGTTATACATTCAATCGATGCACCTCATTCGTCCTGTGCTCCAGGCGATGGGACAAATTGGAGACCGCAATCACGGTCTCCACGCATGCTTTCAGCATGAAAGAATTGGCCTCAATGTCAGATTGAGCAGCCATCAGTTGCTCGACTGGCATTGCAGGGAAGTTGAAAACAGGGGAAGAAGGAGGGACACGCAGTTGGGGCGAGGAGTCAAAATCTGTGAACTATATTATAGACTCGTTGAGGTCTGGAAAAAGAGAAAGAGAACGGTGAGAGGCCTTATCAGACGAGAGGGATGCAAAAGAGGGGTTGCAAAGTAGGTTTTGCAGCCTTTCATCTCTGCTTAGCTCTCTGCTCTACCACCCCTGCAGAACTCAGATTAAAGAAGAGGATGAAGCCAAAGAAGAAGATAAAGAGGGAGGAAGACCAAGACGATCATTGACAATCGGGGCAGGATTGGATAGCTTGTCGGTCAGGCGTTGCGATTGTTGAAATCGCACGCTAGACACGATGCTCGACAGACATGACGCTCGAAGTAGATGAAGGAAGAGAGAGAGAGAGATAAAAACAGGGAAGGAGAGAGAGAGATGTGTATATGTATACGTATATGTATGTATATATTATGTAGGTATATTATGTGTACATGTAACTTTATATATTTTGTTTGTATATGTATATGTGTGTATCCGTACATGTATATAGTTTGCCTGTGTGTATACGTATATGTATGTAATATGTATTTTGCATATCATCGCATCCCATCATTTCACCTTTCACGTGAGACGTGTTAGGATTTGACGTTTACTTGGTTAAAACCTTCCCCCTCTCCGTATGAGATACTGTTAGGTATGTCTGTTGGTTATATCACCTTTTCACCTTTCATGTGAGACGTGTTAGGATTTGAAATTTACCTGGTTAAAACCTTCCCCCTCTCCGTATGAGATACGGTTAGGTACGTCTGTTGGTTACACCACCTTTCTTCCTTTCACATAAAATGTGTTAGGATTTGATGTTTACCTGGTTAAAACCTTCCATCTTTCCGTATGAAATATGGTTAGGTACGCCTGTTGGTTACACCACCTTTGTTCCTTTTACGTGAAACATGTTAGGATTTGATGTTTACCTGGTTAAAACCTTCCCCCTCTCCGTATGAGATACGGTTAGGTACACCTATTGGCTACACCACCTTTTCACCTTTCACGTGAGACATGTTAGGATTTGAAGTTTACCTAGTTAAAACCTTCCCACTCTCCGTATGAGATACAGTTAGGTACGCCTGTGATTACACCACCTTCGCTCCTTTCACGTGAAATGTGTTAGGATTTGATGTTTACCCGATTAAAACATTCCCCCTCTCCGTATGAGATACGGTTAGGTACACCTATTGGTTACACCACCTTCGCTCCTTTCGCGTGAAATGTGTTAGGATGTGATGTTTACCCGGCTAAAATATTTCCCCTCCCGCAGGAAATACAGTTAGGTACGTTTGTTGGTTATACCACATTTTCTTCTTTCGCGTGAGACGCGTTTGGATTTGTTCAACTTTCTCCTCTCCCGTGAGACCTATTTGGATTTATTCATTATCTCCTCTTGCGTGAGACACGTTTGGATTTGTTCACCATCTTTCCTCCTTTCGCGTGAGACACGTTAGGTTGTTGATTTACTCGGTTAAAAATATCAGGTGCGCCTCATATGAGACGCGTTAGGTCATTGATTTACTTGGTTAAAAACATCAGGAGCGCCTGGTGTTCACACCATCTTTTCTCCTTTCGCATGAGACGCGTTACCTTGTTGATTTACTCGGTTAAAAACATCAAGTGTGCCAGGTGATCACACCATCTTTCCTCCTTTCGTGTGAGGCGCGTTAGGTTGTTGATTTACTCGGTTAAAAACATCAGGTGCGCTTGGTGTTCACACCATCTTTCCTCCTGTCGCGTGAGATGCGTTAGGTTGTCGATTTACTCGGTTAAAAACATCAGATGCGCCTGGTGTTCACACCATCTTTCCTCCTCTCGCGTGAGACGTGTTTGGATTTCAAGTTCATCATTTGTGTTGTGGCACATTTGTATGCGATGCACCCCTCTTTCATTTGTACGGTATACACATATGTATGCGATGCACCCCCTTCTTTCATTTGTGCGGTATGCACATTTGTATGCGATGCACCCTCTTTTATTTCATATCATTTGCATGAGGCTTGCCTCACTATACATTACATCTTGCATTGTACATATCATGCGTTTCCAAAATAAAAGAAGAAAAAGAAAAAAAAAAATCGACTTTCACTTGCATTAGTATATCATTTCCATAGTTACATGTTGCATCACTTGGCTACAATCTATTCACATCACCATTGACATAGTTTATGCTGGCTCCCACTTTTTGGGTTATAAGAACCACTCGTTTGTACTGGCTCTTTTTCGGGATGATGAAACTATATCTTCCTCGGGTTGGCAATCCAAACTATTATTAGTTAATACCTCCCTTTTCTTTTGTTGTTGGTTAATACTATCCCTTGGTTAATACCTTCCTCGTTTTGGGACCATTCATCGGTTACATTTCGTTCTTTTATGTGGATGTATTCGGGTTGTATCCCTTCTTACGCTTCATATTACTTGTTGTATTGCATTACTCATCCACTTTTTCAAAAAAAGACAAATAAAAGAGAGTTCAATTTTCAATTGCATATCATGTGCATTTTGCCCCTGAACTACGCTAGTTTGATTTCTTGCAAAGGGATACGTAGGCAACATTCGGGTTCAACCAATTGCATCTGCATCTTGTTTGTTTGCCCACGTCTTACGGCCATTTCAAAAGGGTTGTCTTCGGGCTTTGACTTTCACTCATGTCATGAAATGACTTTGAGCTCTGTCAAAGAGGGACAGCTGTAGACACCCCATTTTGACCGGCCCTAAGACTTGGGCGCTTTCTTTTGATTATCCGATGATGAAAATAAAAATATGCTATCTCACAAAATTCTCAGTGAAATGATGGAATGTAAGCTTTAAATCCCAACCTTACACCTGTTTCTGCTAAATTATTTTAGATTCATTCTCCATTTTCCTGTACTATTATATATATATATATATATATTATATGAAATTATTATATAATAATAGTTTATTAAATTCATTCGGTGCCATGGTTTCACCCACGCACCATACTTTTGTGTATATATATATTAACTATTAAATATTTTTATATATATATGAAGGTACTATTCTCCCTTTTGAAACATTCACCACACTCCCACCGTTTGCTTTTTTTTTGTTTTCTTTTGCTTTAGACCCGCTTTGGTCAAATTATGTTACATATTTGGCTTGCTAATTAGTCCATGTATTTTGTTATTTTATAAATTGTGTATTTTTTTTATATAATTTTTTGGGGTATTTGTACATATATTTATGCTAATAATACTTTTTATATATTATTATATTGTAAAGCACATAGTAATTTTACTGTGCAGTGCACAGTAAAATCACTATGCACCTTTTTAAAATCAGCTCCTTCCTTTCACCGTTTGTTAGTTTGTCATTTACTGTGCAGTGCACAGTAAAATCACTGTGCACCTTTTGAAATTAGCTCCTCCTTTCACCGTTTGTTAGTTTGTCATTTTCTTAATTTTATTTTCTATAAAAGGGGAAAGGGGGGAAGGAGAATTGAGGGGAGGAATTGAGGGAAAGGATCAGACAAAGAGAATTGAGAGAAAAAAAGATTAGAAAAGAGAAAAAATATATATATATATTTTTTTTTGTTAGAGAGGGAAAAAAATATTAGATATTTTATTTTTCCAAACAAAGCCTTTCTTTCCAATACGTCCAAACCAACCATTAAAGTTGAAATTCCGAATTTTGAATTGAGAATTGAGAACACATTCCACAACCTTGAGGGTAATCTGAAGAAAGTTTGTAAATCAGAAAATTCACCATTTCCTTGGAAGGTGAATTTTTGCAAACTTTCATTTAATTTTAAAAAATGTGTTGAACTTGTTTAAATACTTCCTTTACTGCTTTTCATACCTGTTTTTTTATCGCTTTAACGGGAAGGCTGCACCACCCACATATCTGTTGTAATTTACTAGTTTCTTTATTACTTTAAAGGGAAGGCTGCACCACCCACATATCTACTGTAATTTACTATTGTATATAAACTGTTGTAATTTATTACTTTAAATAAAATGTTGTAATTTACTACTTATACATAAATTGTTATAATTTTACCACTTTAAATGGTCGGTCGAACCACCTAATTTGTTAAAGATGTGACCCCACTAGATGAATAGTGATCGGCGGTGAATAGTAATCTCGGTGATGAATAGTAACCCCAACGATGAATGGTACCTTCGGCGATGAATAGTAACCATGGACGAAAAATGCCCAATAAGATGAAAAAAGAAACTAGTAAATTACGACAGATATGCGGGTGGTGCAGCCTTCCCGTTAAAATGAAAAAAAAAAAAGGTATGAAAAGCAGTAAATGAAGTATTTAAACAAGTTCAACACATTTTTTAAAATTAAATGAAAGTTTGTGAAAATTTACCTTTCAAGGAAATGATGAATTTTCTGATTTACAAACTTTCTTCTGATCACTCTCAAGGTTGTGGAATGTGTTCTGAATTCTCAATTGAAAATTTGGAATTTCAACTTTAATGGTTGGTTTGGATGTATTGGAAAGAAAGGTTTTGTTTGGAAAAATAAAATATGTAATATTTTTTTTTCTCTCTCTTAAAAAAAACTATTTTTTTTTCTCTTCTTTCTGATCTTTTTTTTCTCTCAATTCCCTCCCTCAATTCCTCCCCCCTCTTCCCTTTTATAGAAAATAAAATTAAGAAAATGACAAACTAACAAACGGTGAAAGGATGAGCTAATTTCAAAAGGTGCACGGTGATTTTACTATGCACTGCACAGTAAAATTACTATGTTCTTTACAATATAATAATATATAAAAGGTATTATTAGCATAAATATATGTACAAATACTCAAAAATATATATAAAAAAATACACACAAATATGTAAAATTGTAAAATAACAAAATACATGGACTAATTAGCAAGCCAAATATGTAACATAATTTGACCAAAGCGGGTCTAAAGCAAAAGAAAACAAAAAAAAAAAAAGCAAACGGTGGGAGTGTGGTAAATGTTTCAAAAGGGAGAATAGTACCTTTATATAATATATAAAAATATTAATAGTTAATATATATATACAAAAGTATGGTGCGTGGGTGAAACCACGACACCGAATGAATTTAATAAAATATTATATATAATAATTTCATATAATATATATATATATATATATAAATATAATAGTATAGGAAAATGGAGAATGGATCTAAAATAATTTAGCAGAAACGGGTGTAAGGTTCGGATTTAAAGTTTGCATTCTATCTTTTCACTGAGAATTTTGTGAGATAGCATATTCTTATTTTTATCATCGGGTAATCAAAAGAAAGCGCCCAAGTCTTACGGCCGGTCAAACCAAGTTACAGTTTCTTTCAAGTTAAAGTGTTACGGCCTTGTCAAAAGGGTCGTCTTCGGGCTTTGACCTTCCCCTCTCATACCTAAGGTTCCGAACTGAGACAACTTTAGTTATGATGAACAGTGGCCTTGGCACGAGTCATGGGTTTCATAATTTCCCAAAATATTAGGTGGCGACTCTGAGATCTGATGACACAATCCATTTCAAGCAAAAGGTTAAAAATGGATTTTCTGAAAATTGCCAAATGTGGACTTTCATCTATGTTTCACATTTCATTAGTGAGACTAGATCAAAGAAATCGAGGGTCCGAACTGTTTCATGCATCTTGATTCGGCTAAGTTTGCATTTGTGGATTTAATCAATTCCTATGTGATTATGTGCGCTACCTCATGTTCTTGAGATGATTCACATGTCGTATGTTAGAAGCCGAATCTTTAGTTGCATATCATGAGTGAATTGCATTAGGATTTTGTATATAAGATCATGCATGTTTTACTAACTTTGTTTTGTAGCTTGTTCGCAAGACGTCAAACATGTAAGTTTTTATGCTTTAGCATCCCCTTTGTGTGTGTTTTTCTTACTATGTTTAGCATTCTACCATGAGGCTATTTGCTTAGGTGATATAACTCTATGAATGCCAATAGATGGAGGTTGTGTCGATTAATTTGGAATGATGTTGATTTTCATTTTTCTAAACTCAATTTATTCGGGTTGTACATCTTCAAAACTCTTTCAAAACTACATGAAATCAAGTTGTTCCAAAGTGGGTGACATAGTCTATACTTGTATGTAAATTGTAGGATTTATTAAATAATCAGAACATGAACATATAAAGAAAATAAAATTCATATCATGGTTAGTAAAGGCCGATCTTTTGATCGGGTGAGTGGGGGTGCTCAATTAACGACCTTTCCCTCTCATACCTAAGGTTCCGAACAGAGACAACTTTGGTTATGACGAACAGTGGCCTTGGCACGAGTCATGGGTTTCCTAATTTTCCAAAATATTAGGTGGCAACTCCGAGATATGATGACGCAGTCCATTTCTAGCAAAAAGGTTAAAAATGGATTTTCTAAAAATTGCCAAATATGGACTCTCATCTATGTTTCACATTTCATTAGTGAGACTAGATCAAAGAAATCGAGAGTCCGAATTGTTTAACGTGCACGGGTACCCCCCGGGCATGTTATAGTTTCTGGCGACTCCACTGGGGATTTTACGAAACCTTGACTCGAATTCCATGATATGACTTTTATTTTCAATTATTTGTTTATTGCATTGCATGCATTGGTGCACTTAAAGTCCCTGTGGTGCCCAGATACTGGTGGGAGCACATGCATACTTTTTGTGACACTACACCTATCATTACGATACTTTAGAGGCCTTGTGTTGTAACCTTTTAAGATCTCTAAGGTTCTCAGACTTCGAAGAGAGGCTATATTGACTCTTTAGATTTCTTGGAATCTTTAGATTTCTTGGAATCTTTACTGGTTATGACCCAAAGGACTCTTTGGTAACGTCACCTTGACTTCAACCCCTAGAGTACAGCCAAACTTGTGAGCTATAGTACCTTTCAAAATTAGGACAGAATGATCTCCCATTTCTAGGATGTATGATGCCGCTTGTTTGAATAGTGAACCCTAGATCATTTCAAAAGCTAGGACAGGATAACCCTAGCCCCCATAAGGGTGTTTGTTCTTTTTCCTGCTATGTGCAATGTATGGGATCTAGGGTTCTCAAATTCTGAATAGTGGTTCAGGCATGTCAGTTTTTTGGAGTGCTGCCAGAATTCTGATTGGAGGTCCTATTTTTGTTTTTGCAAGGTGGTTATAGCACTATAGCTTCAGACTGGTCTATTATCCCCCAAGTTCTGTAAGACTCGCACCGGTAGACTATTTAAAGTACCCTTCCTTCGCTAACTAGATCATCCCAAATCACCTCCCTAGAATCAGTGATGGTTCAAATTCCAGAGAATATAGCAAACATGTTTTTATCCCTCCAAAGAAGCATAAATGCTATTGCCAATATGGTTGCCACTCACAGTGATGCTCTCGCTAAATTGCAACACCAATCTAGGATGTCCACTGTTCAACCACGTCTGCTGACTCATGCTAATCCACCTCTACCTGCTAATGCCAACTCCTTAAAAACCAAAACAGTCGTTGCCGCCACTGCCACCATTGCCAACCCCTTTGGCAATATAGGCCCATAAACAATCGAGTTAACCTGACCCCCAAATAAACCCTTTCATCCACTCTACATGTCCCCAACTCATGCCATGGAAATCCTCGTAGAAAAGGGACACCTCAAGCTCCTTGATCCCCGACCTCTCCCTGATATTCTACCAGCCAGACATGACCCCAATAAATACTGCGCGTTTCACCAACAACATGGTCATGAGACTCATCGTTGTTTTTGCTTACACCATGAGATTCAAGATCTTAGCAACAGTAAAGCCATAGGTCCGCCTCAACCTCAAAGACCCAAGGTCATCACCCCACCCAAAAAACCCACAAAATCTATCGATGATGGGTTAATAAACTTGGGGGATAATGCAACTAGCTCTGTGATTGGGGGATGAACCACCTACTGATTACACACATTTCGTTACAGACGCGGTGGATGACATGCACTATTTTAGCAATTTGAGAATGATTTCATTTTACTTTCTTAATTGAGTGTTGAGCCTAAGTTTGATTCCACCAAGTTTGTAGAGTTGGATCAGGCTCGAGTCATTCTAGTGAGTCAGAGTCTGTTGATTTCGGGTACTAGCCTAGACATTTCTATCATGTCTAGGTCTTCTTTGTCATTTTGTTTTGTGTATGTTGTCATCGTTGAGTCGTAGTTCCTTTTTAATAAAAGTGTCATAGATTCTGCCAACTTCTCTGTGCCTTTAATTGATTGCATTGACCAAGAATTACAAAAAAAAAATTCCAAAACTTTGATAAAAATGAAGAGAAAGAAATTCCTCAGGATTTGTAAATTTTGATCGGCTGAGAGGAAGAGAGGTGTGGTAAGCCCTTGATGAATGAGATCATTTCTGTTACTGTAGGTACTGAGAAGGATCCTGGCTCAGTCTAGATTGGCTCTATATTGTCTTCGTAAGAGCACGAGCGATTAGTCACTTTGTTAAAAGATTTCAAAAAATATTTTTGCGTGGTCCTATGAAGACGTGCCTAGAATTGATCTTGAGATTTTACAACATAGAATCCCTCTCGACTTGAGGTCTGACCTTTTTAGCTTTCAAACCTTGATTCAAAATGTTCAATAATTAACCAAAGTATAAGGCTTGCATAGTCGGAATTGAGGTAGCCCTTGAACTAGGGGCCATAAGGTCGAATGTAATTCAGATTGGAAGCAACCCTTAAATTAGGGGCAATAAGGTCAAATGTGACAAAGATCCAAACTGGACCGTTTCTCAAGCTAATGAAGACCAGAAAAGAAGTACAATCCTAGAATATGAGAGAATGAGTTTTATTACTGAAAGACAATCAAGTTCTTATCCATTACAGTAGGGGCAAATTTAGACCCAATTAGTCCCTACATCATCATGTCTATATGGTCAAGTGTAGCAATCATTCGTATAGATTTAGATGGCCTAGAGATCTCACAACCAATCAATATGGACAAGCTAAAATGAAAGTACCACCCTTGAGAGACTCACTGGGCTGAAAACCCAGAAGGGCAACCTAAGCAAAAGTTAGAGCAGAAAAAAAAAATAGAAAATGAAAAAAAAAATGAATGAAAAAAATAGAAAATAAAAAAAATGACAAAAAAATATAAAAATGAAAAAATGAAAAGCTCGCAAGGTTGAAAACCCAAAAGGGTGGCTTTAGCAAAAGTTAAAGCACAAAAGGAAAGTATCAATACCCGAGTGAACCTTAGCCGAAACTACGTAAGGCCTGATTCCTATCTTTGGGATACGTAGGCAGCTTCTTCCTGAAGTTCGGCTATACCCATTTTCAACTCACTCATCCCGTCCATATTGTCTGATGTATCTTTAGTCGACTTGGCTGTCCTATCCGCGTTTGCTTGGCTCATCTTCATTCCACTCGGTTCAGGTCAATTCGATTCAACTTGGCTCCGTTTGGTTCAGTTCGATTTTGTCCAATTCGGTTCAGTTCTGCTCGGCTTCGTTCAGTTTGGTTATCACCATAGCTACAACAGAACCAATTCGGGATTATCTGGCTTGGGACTATGTACCTGAATGGTTGATTCCATGTTGGTCGGGTAGTGGCCATTTGTAAAAATAGGTTTTGATTATTTTGAATGAAACTGACTAATTTTTCTCGAAAATTATTCGATTTTTGCAAAACTAGACCATTCTTTGGACTTAAAAAAAAAGGGAAAAATTTTCAGAGCTCACAACTTGACTTACATGATTTCAAAACAGAAAATGGAATAAGTATGCTAATCTAACTCTCATGTTGATCAAAACATTTTTACAAAAAAAATCAAGAGAAAAAAGTCAAGGCAATGAACTAGGGGCATAGTCAAGTTAAAGATTTTGTCTTCTCCCCGCTCGAGTCAACTATTCACCGCCGAAAGTTACTATTCATCCAACGGGGTTTGATTCCAGGCATGTCGTTTCATTTTTCAGTTGGCATGACAATCCTTTGGCCAGTTCATCAATTCATCGGCCAACTTTTTGGTCAGCCCACCAGTTTCAATTTCAACCCATCGTGACAAAATGCAGAATCTCTTAGGCTCAATAGTTGTGTTTCAAAGTCACGTTTTTAAGTTCTTTCATACCAGTTAGTGTATATAAGTGTGTTTGGATCGTTTTGCTTCGTTTTTCTTTCATTAAGTCATTCTTTGATTCTTGTTAGTATGGAATCAGTGTCCAATTCAGAGTTCAAAATTCAATCATTCTCAAATTCAATAAAACAAATTGTTTTCAAGCTTAAAGTGATATGTCAGTCATGCCATTGATGTGCAAAAATGAAACTTATTTTATTGAAGTTAGGGGATGAAATCCCCGATTGTAGAGACAAAGAGAGAGAGAGAGAGAGAGAGAGAGAGAGAGAGAGAGAGTTGAAGCTATAGGTGCCCACTCCAAAACAAAAACAAAAACAAAAACAAAGAGAGAGAGAGAGAGAGAGAGAGAGAGTAGCATTTTCTCAGTTTTTCGGCAGTAGCTCGGCGGCGAAGATTACAACCGGCTTCATTTGCATACAGCTTCGTTGCCTAACTTTACCATCAGCTACCTCGCTCATCTTTACTCCTTTGAAGCTCTTGAAGACTCTTCCTCGGCCTTGGCAGAGCTTCCGAAGGAGATTATTCCTCGTCGGCCATCAAATTGGTTATTCGAAGGAACTCTGAATCGGTCCACGGAGGTGGCCTGTCGTTTCAATTGTTTGTTCTTCTTTTTTAGTGCACTAATTTCTACTCGAGAGTCCTCGTACATACATTGGAGCAGGGAGAGTTGTGCAGTTAACTGATGTACATCAAACGTCCTGTTCTGCAGTCGACGGGACAAGTTAGAGACCGCAATCACGGTCTTCACACATGACCTCAGCGTATACGAGTTTGCTTTGATGTCAGACTGTGCTACCATTATTTGCTCAACTGACATTGTTGGAAAGTTGAAGACAGGGAAAGGAGGAAGAGCTCGCAGTTGAGGTTCAGGGGAGTCGGAATCAGTCATCTCTATCGTGGACTCATTCAGGTTTGGAAAAAGAGTGAGAGAACCGTGTGAAGAGGCCATGGTAGAGGAGAGTAATGCAAAAGAAAGAGGTTGCAGAGTGGTGGCAGAGAAAGTTTGCAGGCTTTTGCTCTGCCCCTCTCTCGCAGGCCTCAACTTAAGAAGAGAGCGAAGAAGAAGAAGAAGAAGAAGAAGACAAAGAGGAGAAACATTGGGATAAGACGTTGAATATTGAGGGTAGCCTGTCAGTCAGGCGCCGTGATTGTTGAAATTGCGCCACAAATACGACGCTTAAAGAAGATGAAGGGAGAGAGAGAGAGAGAGAGAGACAAAAATAGGAGAAGTGGGAGAGTTGCATACATATGTGTATATGTATTGTATATCTATGTATTATATATATTTGTTTGAATATTTTGTCACAAGTGTGGCTTGGTTAAGTGGTCTGGTTCGACGGTTAAGGATTGAGAGGCTAAGCTTGAGGTCATAGGTTCGAACCCCCATAGCAAAGAGTGTTTCTTTTTTATGTTTTGATTTTATGTGTACATGTATTGTATACCTATGTATTATATATATATTTTTGAATATTTTGTCACAAGAGTGGCTTGGTTAGGTGGTTTGGGTCGACGGTTAAGAACTGGGAGGCTGAGCTTGAGATTGGGGGTTCAAACCACCGTATCAATGCATTGGTGTTTTTCTCTTATTTTTGCATGTTTTGCGTACGTTGAAATCAGCAAACGGAATATTCCTTATCAGTAACGGAATATTTTCGGAATGTGTATATGTATACCGTATGTACATATTTGTATGTCTTTTGTCTGTATATGAATATGTGTACACCGTATATGTCTGTGTATGTGTTTTTGTTCATATATATATGTGTCTGTGTCTGTGTCTGTGTGTGTGTGTCTCTGTATATATATATAGTTTGCCTGTGTATACTTGTATACGTATTTGTATTATGTATATGGTATGTATACGTATATGGTATTTGGTATTTATACCAACAAAAACAAAGGAATTTTAAAAAACAAAGAAAAAAAAAATCATTCTACTGTACCTTCTTCCACTCACGTGAGACGTGTTTAGACTTCAAATTTACCTTTTCTCTTTCCGTGTGAAACATGTTAGGATTAAATGTTTTCCTGGTTAAAACCTTCCCCCTCTTTGTATGAGATAGGTACGTCTATTGGTTACACCACCTTTGTTCCTTTCACGTGAAACGTGTTAGGATTTGATGTTTACCAGGTTAAAACCTCTCCCCTCTATGTATGAGATACGGTTAGGCACGTCTATTAGTTATACCACATTTTCTTCTCTTGTGTGAGACACGTTTGGATTTGTTCACTATTTCTCCTCTCGCGTGAGACGCGTTTGGATTCGTTCACTACTTTTCCTCTCGCATGAGATGTAATTGGATTCGTTCACTATTTCTCCTCTCGCGTGAGACGCGTTTGGATTTGTTCACTATTTCTCCTCTAGAGACGCGTTCGGTTTTGTTCACCATCTTTCCTCTTGCGTGAGACGTGTTTAGATCTCAAGTTCACCTTTCTCCTCTCGCGTGAGACGCATTTGGATTTGTTCACCATTGCCTTCTTTCGCGTGAGACGCGTTAGGTTGTTGATTCACTTGGTTAAAAACATTAGGTGCACCTGGTGTTCACACTATCTTTTCTACTTTCGCATGAGATGTGTTAGGTTGTTGATTTACTCGGTTAAAAACATTTGGTACACTTGATGTTCACACCATCTTTTCTCCTTTTGCGTGAGACGCCTTAAGCTGTTGATTCACTTGGTTAAAAACATTAGGTAGGCCTGGTGTTCACACCGTCTTTTCTCCTTTCACGTGAGACACGTTAGGTTGTTGATTTACTCAGTTAAAAACATTAGGTGTGCCTGATGTTCACACCATCTTTCCTCCTTTTGCGTGAGACGCGTTAGGTAGTTGATTTACTCAGTTAAAAACATCAAGTGCACCTGGTGTTCAAACCATCTTTCCTCCTTTCGCGTGAGACGCGTTAGGTTATTGATTTACTCGGTTAAAAACATTAGGTGCGCCTGATGTTCACACCATCTTTCCTCCTCTCGCGTGAGACGTGTTTAGATTTCAAGTTCATCATTTGTGTTGTGGCACATTTGTATGCGATGCACCCTTCTTTCATTTGTGTGGTATGCACATTTTTATACGATGCCCCCTTCTTTCATTTGTGCGGTTTGCACATTTGTATGCAATGCACCCCCTTCTTTCATTTGTGCGGTATGCACATTTGTATGTGAGGGACCCCTCTTTCATTTGTGCGGTTTGCACATTTGTGTGCGATGTACCCTTCTTTCATTGTGTGGTATGCACATTTGTATGCGATGCACCCCCTTCTTTCATTTGTGCGGTATACACATTTGTATGCGATGCACCCCTCTTTCATTTGTGCGACATGCACATTTGTATGCGATGCACCCGTCTTTCATTTGTGCGGTATACACATTTATATGCGATGTAACCCCTTCTTTCATTTGTGCGGTATGTACATTTGTATGCGATGCACCCCTTCTTTCATTTGTGCGGTATGCACATTTGTATGCGATGCACCCCCCTTTTTTCATTTGTGCGGTATGCATATTTGTATGCAATGCACCCCTCTTTCATGTGTGCGGTATGCACATTTATATGCGATGCACCCCCTTCTTTCATTTGTGTGGTATGCACATTTGTATGCGATGCACCCTTTTTTATTTCATATCATTTGCATGATGCTTGCCTCACTATACATTACATCTTGCATTGTACATATTATGTGTTTCCAAAATAAACGAAGAAAAAGAAAAAATCGACTTTCACTTGCATTAGTATATCATTTGCATAGTTACATGTTGCATCACTTGGCTACAATCTATTCACATCACCATTTGACACAGTTTATGCTGGTTCCCACTTTTTGGATTGTAAGAACCATTCGTTTGTACTGGCTCTTTTTCAGGATGATGAAACTATCCCTTTCTCAGGTTGGCAATACAAACTATTATTGGTTAATGCCTCCCATTTCTTGGGTTGTTGGTTAAGACTATCCCTTGGTTAATACCTTTCTCGTTTTGGGACCATTCATCGGTTACATTTTGTTCTTTTGCGTGGATGTATTCGGGTTGTATCCCTTGTTATGCTTTATATTACCTGTTGTATTGCATTACTCATGCACTTTCTCAAAAATAGACAAATAAAAGAGAGTTCAATTTTCAATTGCATATCATGTGCATTCTGCCCCTGAACTACGCTGGTTTGATTCCTTGCAAAGGGATACGTAGGCAACCTTCGGGTTCAACCAATTGTATCTGCATCTTGTTTGTTTGCCCAAGTCTTACGGCCTTTTCAAAAGGGTCGTCTTTGGGCTTTGACATTCACTCACGTCATGAAATGACTTCGAGCTCTATCAAAGAGGGGCAACTGTAGACACCCCATTTTGACCGGCCTTAAGACTTGGACGCTTTCTTTTGATTACCCGATGATGAAAATAAGAATATGCTATCTCACAAAATTCTTAGTGAAAAGATGGAATGTAAACTTTAAATCCCAACCTTACACCTGTTTCTGCTAATTATTTTAGATCCATTCTCCATTTTCTTATATTATTATATTATATATATATATATATTATATGATATTATAATATAATAATATTTTATTAAATTCATTCGGTGTAGTGGTTTCACCCACGCACCATGCTTTTGTATATATATATTAACTATTAAATATTTTTATATATTATATGAAGGTACTATTCCCGCTTTTGAAACATTCACCACACTCCCACCGTTTACTTTTTTTTTGTTTTCTTTTGCTTTAAACCCGCTTTGATCAAATTATGTTACATATTTGGCTTGCTAACTAGTCCATGTATTTTGTTATTTTATAATTTTACATATTTGTGTGTATTTTTTTAATATATTTTTGGGTATTTGTACATATATTTATGCTAATAATACCTTTTATATATTATTATATTGTAAAGCACATAGTAATTTTACTGCGCAGTGCACATTAAAATGACTATACACCTTTTTGAAATCACCTCATTCCTTTCACCGTTTGTTAGTTTGTCATTTACTATACAGTGCATAGTAAAATCACTGTGCACCTTTTGAAATTAGCTCCTCTTTCACCATTTGTTAGTTTGTCATTTTCTTAATTTTATTTTCTATAAAAGAGGAAGGAGAAAAAGATAGGAGGAATTGAGGGAAAGGATCAAATAGAGGGAATTGAGAGGAAAAAAAGATCATAAAGAAGAGAAAAAAAAGTTTTTTTTAAGAGAAGGAAAAAGAAAATATTTGATATTTTATTTTTCCAAACAAAACCTTTCTTTCCAATACGTCCAAACCAACCATTAAAGTTGAAATTTCGAATTTTGAATTGAGAATTGAGAACACATTCCACAACCTTGAGGGTGATCAGAAGAAAGTTTGTAAATCAGAAAATTCATCATTTTCTCGAAAGGTGAATTTTTGCAAACTTTCATTTAATTTTAAAAATGTGTTGAACTTGTTTGAATACTTCATTTACTACTTTTCATACCTGTTTTTTTTATCGCTTTAAGGGAAAGGCTGCACCACCCATATATCTGTTGTAATTTATTAGTTTTTTATCATTTTAACGAGAAGGCTGCACCACTCACATATCTGTTGTAATTTACTGGTTTTTTTATTGCTTTAACGGGATGCCTGCACCACCCACATATCTGCTTTAATTTACTATTGTATATAAACTGTCGTAATTTATTACTTTAAATAAAATGTTGTAATTTACTACTTATACATAAATTGTTATAATTTTACCACTTAAAATGGTCGGTCGAACCACCTAATTTGTTAAAGATGTGACCCGACCGGATGAATAGTGATTGGCGGTGAATAGTAACTTCCGGTGGTGAATAGTAACTTCTGGCAGTGAATAGTAACCTCGACGATGAATAGTAACCCCGCCGATGAATTGTAACTGCAAACGAAAAATGCTCAGTAAGAGGAATAACGATCAAGAAAGGTGAATAGTAATTGTCATGGTGAATAGTGAATAGTGTCTCGGGATGAATAGTGCTTCCGCAAAATAAGTTTCCCCGGACAGAACAGAGCAGTCATCCTGCGTCAAGCAGAATATTTTTCGACGTACATAAGCTTCTTTATTTTATTTTAAGAGTTTGTGAGGCTTTTTACATTTTGCTGTAATATTTGTTTTCTTCTTCCTCCTTCATTTGGACATGTAATAATTCAAGTGTTGTAATAATTCCCCATCCCCACTTCTTTCTATCCCTTTCTTTTATTTGTACATAAACATCATATTTATTTTTCATATTCATGCTTTGCATCCATGTTTCATGCATCTTGATTCGGCTAAGTTTGCATTTGTAGATTTAATCAATTCCTATGTGATTATGTGCGCTACCTCATGTTCTTGAGATGATTCGCATGTCATATCTTAGAAGTCGAATCTTTAGTTGCATCTCATAAGTGAATTGCATTAGGATTTTGTATATAAGATCATGCATGTTTTACTAACTTTGTTTTGTAGCTTGTTCGCAGGACGTCAAACATGTAAGTTTTTATACTTCAACATCTCGTTTGTGTGTGTTTTTCTTACTATATTTAGCATTATACTTTAGTATCCCGTTTGTATGTGTTTTTCTTACTATATTTAGCATTCTACCATGAGGCTATTTGCTTATGTGATATAACTATATGAATGCCAGTGGATGCAGGTTGTGTCACTTAATTTGGACTGATGTTGATTTTTATGTTTGTAAACTCAATTTATTTGGGTTGTACATCTTCAAAACTCTTTCAAAACTACATGAAATCAAGTTGTTCCAAAGTGGGTGACATAGTCTGTACTTGTATACTTCACATAGTAAATTGTAGGATTTATTAAATAATCAGAACATGAACATATAAAGAAAATAAAATTAATATCATGGTTAGTAAAGGCCGATCTTTTGATTAGGTGAGCGGGGGTGCTCAATTAATGACCTTCCCTTCTCATACCTAAGGTTCCAAACCAAGACAACATTGGTTATGATGAACAGTGGCCTTGGCACGAGTCATGGGTTTCCTAATTTTCCAAAATATTAGGTGGTGACTCTGAGATCTGATGACGCAGTCCATTTCTAGCAAAAAGGTTAAAAATGAATTTTCTTAAAATTGCCAAATGTGGACTCCCATCTATGTTTCACATTGCACTAGTGAGACTAGATCAAAGAAATCAAGGGTCCGAATTGTTTAATGCGGATGGGTGCCCCCCGGCCATGTTACAGGTACACTTTCATAGATCAGAGTTCGTATTACAGAAAGAATTACATGCATTATACATCCGTAAACGTTCATTCTGAATCTACAGCATGTAATATGAATTAATAATAACAAAATAATTGCCCTACTAACTTACATCTTTCCAAGATATCACTTGGTTACAACAAAAGAATGAGTCCTAAACTCTATACATGTAAAGCCCTAGGTTTAAATAAACATTTAAACACGAATTATAACAAAATAGAGCCTTCAGCTCCTAAATACTCCTAAGCTACGTCATTGGAGGATGCATGTCACCAGTACCTGAAAATGGTTTCCCAAGTAGGGTTAGCCAAAGCCCAGTAGAGATAAACTAACATAATATATGAAGTTTAACTAAGATATAATTGTTAGATAAATGGTTAATATACATAACCAACTCACATTCCGTCCATGACCATTCAACATTGATATTTACATCTCAATCCAGTTCCATTCATCCTTTTTGAATCAATTCATGAGTATTGTTCCTTATTATCTAAACAACCCCAAATGAGACTACAATTCATTGGTTCACAATTTAATAACAACCATTATTCAAACACTTTAGTTTTGCCATTTTACAGAATTTTCATCCGAGGGAATCGACACCCATATATACACAAGATTTCGGGACTTTTACCGTGGACACTCCAGCCAACTTAATTTTAAATGGAGTCGATCCCCTATCTCCTCCCAAACAATTATACATACACAATGTATTAAAAGCATCATTATATACAATGACTATCCACAACACATATTCAATGTTTCAATCATACCGTCATATTCAATGACATAAATTAACTGATTAGTTTCAATTCACCTAATCCTCATACAATTTCTACAACAATCATAGCTATCCTCCACCGATAGCCCAAAACAGATATTTCTAAACGGATACACAATCTTTATAATAGATAACTCATCAAATTTCCTTAGGTGAGTGATTTAACAAATCCAACTAGACCATTCATTCATACATCCTCCTAATTTCATATTTCCCATATCAATTTCATTATTTACACAAAATAATTATTTAACATATATTAGGGCAAATTTCTCCCTTTTTCAAATATCAATCCCAAGGATAAATTTCATAACATTAACCCTACGTAACCTCATATTCAAAACCCCATATTCATTTATAAAGCCTAACATAGAAATCCTTCTTTCAAATTTGAATCCAAACCCTAACTTTACCCAAATTCTCCCAAATTCCACTATTTATACAAAACAACAAATACCTAGGTTAAAAACCATATTAGGCCCCGTTTGTTTTGGGAGATAGAATGGAGGGGATTGATAGTGAGGGGATTGTTAGTGAGGGGATTAATAGTGAGGGGATTGATAGTGAGGGGATTAATAATGAGGAATTGTTAAATTATTTGTATATAAAATAATAAAACAAATAAAAAAATATAAAAAATTAAACATTATATTTAAAAAAAAATTCCCAATATATAAAAAATAAAAAAATTTCTAATCCCCTCACTATTTTCTAATACCATCTCTACCTCCTCCTCACCAATTCCCCTTCCAAGGGTATTAGTAATACAAAGGGACTAATAGTCCCAAGGCTATCTCTCCAAACAAACAAGGGCATTAGTAATACCTTGGTATTACTAGTCCCAATACCCTCCCTATAGCCCAAAACAAACGGGGCCTTAAGGTGTAGAATACCCGTACCTTAAGTGTAGAAGCCCAAAAGAGATGAGGAGGAACTTCAACAATGACGAAACCAAGCTTTGTTCGGATGAAATGGAAGCCCATAAGATGCTCTACCTTTTTCTTCAAATGGAGTAGGGTAGAGATGCTTAGATCTTGGAATATTTGTAGAGAGAAGTCAAGTTTTAGAGAGAGAAGGAGCCGATTTAGGGTTTTGGGGTGAAAAGATATAAAGTTTATGTGTAAAAATGAGCTATTGTGAACTGATATATGCGACCCTCGCTCGAGCGAAGGAATGCTTGCTTGAGCGACCAGATACAATGAGTGAGTGAGCTCGAGCGCAGAATACATACCTTCAAAAGTTTTACAGACGTACACTGTCGCGCGAGTGCAAGAAGCCTCGCTCGAGCGAAGAACGATACCCTCCCAGAATCTCTGTAGGTCTGCAAAAATGCTGGGAACTCAAAAAGCTTGCTCGAGTGCAAGAAACCTTGCTCAAGCGAAGAAGCAAATTTCACAAGGCTCGCTCGAGCGCAAGCAGTCTCGCTCGAGCGAAGAAGCAAATTTCTAGACAACAACAACTTGAACAACTAGAACTAACCTGCTCTGAATATGCCCAAGACATTCCAATACTCAAACTCAAAGACAAAAGGAGGAAAACAATACATGGATAATAGTATTAAACCACGAAACTCGAGTCCGGAATAATAATAAAGGTCGGGTCAAAACCGGGATCACTATAGGATTGTAAAATAAAAGTTAAATGGAAACTAGCCAATCGTGATTTACTTAATTGTTTAAAATTAAGAAAATTAAAAAAATTAGTATGAAATATTAATCATAAGACTTCTCACTAAAAATCTCATTTTACTTATATAAATGGGAGTATAAGATTCACTTTATGTAAATGAAACAATTCAATTTTTCCTTCTTTTCTCAATGTGGGATTATAAAATAAAAGTTAAATGAAAGCTAACCAATGGGGATTTTATTAATTGTTTAAAAGTTAACCATTATTTGGGCGGGAAATTTATTTCGAATCAAGCAATCTTAACTGTTTAATATTCAATTAGGTCAATCTTTAATTTATTTCGAATCAAACAAATTTAACCAATATTTTTTGATAAAACCGCTAAAATCGCAGTTAAACCAGTAAATCAGTCAAACCAAAAACGGTTCACCTTATCGGCTAGGTCAAAAGACCAACCAACTTAATTAATTAAAACTTTTAAATTTTATTTTAATTTTAAAATTTGAACTGTCTTGAACTGAAACATACACAACACTACAATATTAAATGGGAGCATAAGGTTTATATAGTGAAACAACTCATTTTTTTTTTCTCCTTTTCCTAATATGGGATTGTAAAATAAAAATTAACAGTTATTTAGACGGGAAGTTCATTTCTAATCAAACAATCTTAGTCGTTCAATTTTTAATAAGGCCAATCTTAATTTATTTCAAATCCAACAAATCTAAGCAATATATTTTGATAAAACAGCTAAAACCACAGTTAAAACAGTGAATTAGTCAAACCAAAAACGATTCAACCTAATCGGCTAAGTTAAAAGACCAACCTGTTAGCCCCAAGGTTATTTGAATTTAAATTCTTATTAATTTTGATTATCAACAAATATTTTGAACTCATTTTATTATTCAAAGTTTTCAAAATAATATTATGCAATCATGTTTCATTGTTTCTAAAAGATATATGCTTTTATAGTGTTGTTTTCTAAGGGATTTTAGCCCTTCAAAACATGAAATTAGCACTTGCATGCAAAACACTATTTATGCTTAAAACAGGTCCAAGGGTCGATACCAAAATAGTAAGGGTCGACACCAAGACAGGAAGGGTCGACACTAAATTTCAAAATGCAATCCAGCAGCAAGGATCGACACCAATTTCAGAATGCAATCCAGCAACAAGGGTCGACACCAAGAATAATAAAGGTCGACGCTAAATTTCAAAACATAATCTAGCAGCAAGGCTCAACATCAAGAATAATAAGGGTCTACACCAAGAACACCTGGAAATCAACTCAAAGAGGAAAAGAGAGCAAAGGATCGACACCCAATCTACAGGGGTCGACACCCATAAAATTTGGGTTTCAAAAATCCAACTACCAAATCAGATCTAGACTGACACAACTCTTTTCTCAGCCACTTTTTCTGATTTATGTGTAGAATATGTCATCATTTCTAGTTCCTAAGCAGATCTTCTGACATTATATTTTCTACAAAGAGTTGACTTATGAGGTTTAGCATTTAATGAAAGCTTGTGCATTTAATGATCGTTCTCTTCCCAAGACTTGTCTACAGTCTGTATACACCATACTTTGATCAAACACAGCTGGAAGATATCCTCCATGATTTGTTCTAACAACTAGAAGATTCAAATCTCCTCTCTCCAACAGCTAGAAGCCATTAATGTTATAAAGAAGAAGCTATCATTGTTCGATCAACACACTTCTTCAATACAAGAAACCCAGAGCATTCAAGAGCTTTTAATATACTTCATTGTACTTCAATTTTCATATCTGAGTGAGTCTTAAATTACCTCTGTGCTTACATTTTCATATCCGTCTTTTGAGAAAGAAAATCTGTAAAAGATGACCACTGTACCTCTAATTCCTATTCCTATTTTTTTAGTGAAACACTTGTAAAGTGAGGCATTTTAGTTGAGAGGTCCTCAACAGATAGAAGTAAGTCATTTGTAAAAATCCATAAGCTAGGTGAAGCTTGGAAGTGTATTGATTCATAGTGAAGAAATTCTCAAGGAAGCATCTTGAGAAGTGGACGTAGGCTGGTGAGCCGAACCACTATAAATCCTTGTGTTTGAGCTCTTCCTTTCCTCTCCTTTATTTTCTGTGTATTAATTGATTGCATGCTGCATTTACTCACTTAGTCATTTGAAATCTATTTCCTAGTCATATTTTTTTTAATAACCCAATTCACCTCCCTTTTGGGTTGCCTTCCTGTGTAACACAACGAATTTACAACAAAATTCATTAATTAAAACCTTTAAATTATATTTTAAAATTTAAACCATCTTGAACTGAAACATACATAATACTGTAATGTTAAATGAGAGTATAAGATTCACTTTATATAAGTGAAACAACTCACTTTTTCTTTCTTTTCTCGATATAAGATTGTAATTATTTTAAAGTTAAATACTATGAGACTTTCAAAATCTCATACAAAATTATTTTTAAAATCAAAACGTCTACATGAGATTGTAAAATAAAAATGAAATAGAAGCTAGTCAATAGAGATTTTCTTAATTATTTAAAATTAAGAAAAAAAAAATGAGTATGAGATATTGATTATAGGGTTTCTCACTGAAAACATCCTTTTGCTTATATAAATGGGAGGATAAGAGGGAGGATAAGATTCACTTTATGTAAGTGAAACAATTCACTTTTTTTCTTTTTTCTTTTTTCGATGTGGGATTATAAAATAAAAAGTAAATGGAAGCTAGCCAATGAGAATTTTCTTAATTGTTTAAAATTAAGAAAATTAAATAATTTTAGAATAAATGTTTGGAGCTCCTAGAAGGCTGCTTCCTAAAACCCCTTTTCCTTATATAATATATAGATAGATATTAGGAAATAAAGATTCGGACACGGATTATTATTATAGTATATTTAAATATTTTTATATTAATTTTAAAAGTCAAAATATTCTTTAATAAAATTGAATAGATCAAATCATTAGATGTATGATATAATTATAAAAATTACATTATAAATAAAACGAATTGGAGAAAACATAATGAATCATAGAATTTTAACATAATTATATTAGTTTTTTTTTCATTAAAACTAATGTAACGCCCCAAATTTCTACCCCAAATGATAATGCAACAATCATGGCTCTCTTAAAGGAAAACCAAATATAACTTTCCATACTTGCATTACATAATAATAATAGTTCCTCATGCGATATTACATTGATTCAACAAGTAAATAACCAAATAAGCACCCCCAAGAGTTTACAATCTTCCAAGGCTTAAGCCCGGTACCCAAAATGGTTATTCAAACCCATACATACATAGCCCTTAGCTTACAAATAGGATCACAACAAATGAGAACTTTAGTGCTCTCAACACACACATTTCCACGCCCTCAATTAGGCGGATTCACCACGTCTTTTCCTACACAAAAATCCGGTAGGGTGAGCATAAAGCCCAGTAGGAAATCCTTAACAAAGTATATACATTTTATACAAGTCTCAAGAGATGAATGCACATGCCATGCCATGCCTTTTTTAAAATAAAACATATCTTTATCTTTTGAAAACCATCATGCTCAATGATGTTATGTAACTTCAACTATTCAAAATTTATCAATTTAATTAAAGGGGGCGGTAAATACAACTCTGATAATCCCTAGGTCGGTGTCTGCAAGTAGACTATATGAATACTACCAATTGTCATTTTTACCGATATTAACCAGAAAGCTCGATACCTATTTGCGCGACTTTCTGGTCTTTCACCAAGGACACTCAGGCTAACTTAAACAATTTCATCTATACCACCTATCAAGACTTACCACCGTATTTACCCTAAAACCATTTCATGAAAACCCATTTCCCAACATTCTTTTCTCAATACAAATTTCCAAAGCTTAACATAATCCAATGAATTGAAATGCCAATGTATGCTTATTAATGCAATGCAACATTACTTCCATATTCAATTATTCCACACAATATACCATTGTGATCAAAATTCTCAATCCTCTTTTCAACACAATTCCACAAGATGAATATATATATACACACTTTTATATCCAATTCATTTAAGAGAATAATATAATTCCCACATTTCGAGCAATCTCAACAATTTAGTCAATTCAAGACTAAATCAACATTTTGACAACAATTTCCAAAATAAACAACATTTCTCATTATTTTCACAAAATTCGCCATTTATATATAAATAAACAATTTTCAAAACATCCATTTATTTTGGTAAGAAAAATAAATATGACAACATCTTCCAAGGATTTTCAACATCTTTAAAAGAAAAGACCCAATTTCTAGGTTTTCTCACCAAAACCATTCATCTCCAAAATATTTAGAATAATCTCTCCAAAATCATCTTTCTTCAATCAATATGGTTCAAAACCTTCAATTTCTATTTTAAACCCTCTTTCAAAATCACTCATCTTTTTGAAATCAACAATCAATTTCTCAAAGCTAATCAAAGGATGATTTCGAAAATCATCTAGATCTTGCAAAAACATATATATAACTCTAAGAAAATCCCTACCTCAAGTTTTGAAGAAGAAATGAGATGAAACCCCCAAAATCAACGGTATCGAAACTCGATCTTCACCGCACACAATGAAGCCCTCGAGATGATAACCAACTTTGGTGAAGAACTTAGGTCTAAATCCCAATGGATTTGGAGAAATCAAAGAGAGAAGATGACTTCTAGAGAGAGAAGCTCCCGATCTGGAATTCTGGAGAGTTTTAGAGAGAGAGAGAGAGGACTGAAAAAGTGATATGAAATATTAGATTCATGAACTGATATAACATGGTTCGCTCGAGCGTGGAATGCCTCACTCGAACGTCAAATACACTAACCAATACTTTTGTAGACAGGTCAAACTTCTGAAACCAAACATTCTTCGCTCGAGCGCATAAACGACCGCTCGACCGGACAAGCAACTTCGAATGCATTTTGCATTTTTGTTTTCCCGCCAGGGCACTGCCCCCTGGACCCCCGCGAGCTGACCGGGCAGCTCGACTCCCTACCGGCATAGTCGAAGTGGCAAAACATGAAAGAAGGATCGAAATCGGGATCGTTATAACTAAAGTGATCTGAATTTATGCATATAATATGAAAATATGAAGATAAATAGTATAAAATATAAATTTTAGTATAAAAGAGATAGAAAAAAAATTTCACATTGACTACCAAATTATTTATAAGAACTGAGCTATAAATTAAAATTTTAAAAAAAATCCTAATGTAATGTGATTCATTCATTTCTAATTAAAGCACCTATCATTTTCACAATTTCAAAAATACCATTGACATATTATTTCTAATGTGCTTTTTTATATAATCCTTTTGTATGCAAATAATTTTTCATTGGTTTATTCTTAAAAAAAATAATAAAATAAAATAAAAGTGAACTAGTCTTTGACTATAGAGGATTATGAATTTTACTTTTAAAGAAAAATATCAGATAAGTAACAATTTTCATAAAAATGTTAACAAAAAATTACCGAAATAATATTTGAGCTTTGTAACTAAATAAACTCTATTTTTTATTTTGTCAATTTAAATCTTAATATTGTGTGTTTTTTTTTTTCACCGTCTAAACCATTCACATTTTTTCATTAAGTAAAACTGATGTAAAAAAAAACGTTTTAGTCATTAAGCTCAATTGGAAATGATGTTTTAGATTTTTTTTTTTTTAAATTTTTTTGTACTCTTACACTGAGTACAAAAATTGAATAAATTTTTTAGTTTTGAAGCTTCGTTTGATTCATTGGAACGATGTGAAATGATGTGGAACAGAGTAAAATAGTTATTTCTTGAGTGTATTTAATGAAATGATCAATTATTTACAATAGTGAAGAAAGATTCTATTTATAATGCATTTTTTTTTTATCATTATTTTAGTAAACCAAGAGTAAAATAAATATTTGATGGAATGATAATTCTATTCTATAAATTATATAAATTTTGAATAATTAATGTAGGGTTTTAATATAATTCAATACATCAATTGGAGTAATTGTTATGTTTCTAAAGTATCATATTTTAAAATACATTCGAAGTTAAGATAATAATTTTTTAAATTATCATTGTATAGTGATTTAAATTCATTGCAGTTAAATAAAATATTGAAAATATTTTTATATATTTTCCTACGTAATTTACTTATAAATGTAGTTAGTAGCAAATCCATTATTTTATTTTAAGATTTTCTTATATATATATATATATATCTATATAACAAGGAAGGATGGTTTTTGAATCTGATGGAACTTTTGTCTATTTGTCAAAACATGCACCATTAAATTGATTCAATCCAATGGTTTAGATTTTTCTTACTTTCATTTGTCCTACTTGGACATTTCAATGGTTCAGATTTTTTGGGTGAATATCAATGCTTCAGATCAGTTTTACTTTAGCTCTTCAATTCTCACCCTCAGGATAGAATCACACAGACATCTTCTCTCTTTCTCTCTCTGATTTTGATTTCAAAATTTGAAACTCCATTCTCTCTTATGCCTCTTCCTTTTCATCTTCCAATTTCCATCAAGCTTTCTCTTTTTAGAAGTTTGATCTCCGACGGTGATTTCTGAAATATAGCCCTGGTGGTGATCTCTAGAATGTAGCTCTGACGGATACCATCTGCCTTAATCTCTATCTCCTCTCTCTCTACACAACTCCAAGGTATAAAGTTATCCTCCCTGTTGTTTTCTTTTTTTCTTTTTGGAAGAAGGTGAGAATCTAGGGTTTTTATTTGGGTTTTGGATTTTGATATGATAATCAATCTTTGCCTCCTCTCTCTCACACTTTTTTTCCCCTCTTTTATTTGGGTTTGTTTTTTTTTTTTTTCCTTTTCTTCTTCTTCTTCTTCTTTTTTTTTTTTTATTTTTTTGTTATCAGCATATAAACCATGTTTTTTGTTTTTTTGGTCCTATTTAGTTGCCGAGAAAGTGGCGGCAAAAGTAAAGAAAATGAAATTTTGGTTACTGTCATTTCTGGGTTTGACTGAAAGGTCTGTTATGATTGTATTTTTATCAAAATTAAATTTTTTTATTATTGGTTTTTGTACTCAAGAAGAAGTGCTGATGTTCTTAATTGTTATTTTTCTTAATTGACTTGGCTTATTGTTCGTAATTTCTTTACTTGCGTTTAGCTGAACCTTTCAGATTCACATAAGCATTCAGTTTTGCTATAAAATTGTTGGTTATCTTCTTGAGCATTAGCTTTGGTCAGGTAACTAATTGCAAATTTTGCTAGAAAGTTGTGGCGGTTGTTTTTAATGGTCAAATTTTGGATGTTCTATAAAATGCCTCAATTAAAATAGTTTATTTTCTTTTGGTTAAACTGACTTCTTATATAATTATACTTTTTTGTTGCTCAAATAGTGAGTGAATCTATCATGACAGGCCAAGTAAATGACTAAACAACCTTTCCTATAGAGAGTTTGATTAACAATGCTTGAATGCACTTAGTGCTGGTAATGTGTATGTCCTAATTGATCAAAGTTATCTTATAGTTTATTCTACATTTTCCCCTCCAAATAGTGAGTGAATCTATCATTTTCTACATTTCCCCCCAAATAGTGAATGATACATGCCTTGGGATATTTGGTAAGGTTAAAAAAAATAGAGGTATATTCAAATTGGTGAATCAAACAGTGGGAGTTGGATCTTATTTTTAATAACAAACAATGGGCAATTTTTAGGGAGTTGATTTTGGCTAATGGATAATGGAGCTTGCTTACTTATATTTTCTATTCTTCCTTTTGCTTCAGGTACATATGCCTTGGCTTGAAGGAGTGTTTGATTAGCTCATAAAAAGTTGTTATGGCTTTGTTTGTTGCAATGGTTGATTAGGTAATTGGTCTACCTTCCATTGATGGATTTGTCAATAATTTGTTTCTTATCTATTGTTCAACTTGGCTTCATTTTACATGTTGGTTATCTTCTGGATTATTAGCTAGGTTCAGAACCAAGAAGAGCGAGTACTTCATTTTTTTATGGTGATAATTTGGGTCTTCTACTTTAATTTTTGAATTTCATGCAATTTTGATGATAATCATTGTGATAATTTTTACTATAATTTTAAAAATTAGCATTATCTAGAATGCCTTTATGTTTGATTTTATTGTTTTTCAAAAACATGATGTTTTACTTTGTTTTGAGGCCTAATTTTTACTTAGTATATCTAATTTCTCCATTATCAAATGTTTTATATCATATTTTATAGGTGGATGATACCAGGAAACGATAATATTAGATTCTTATACCAGGAACGGTAAAAATTCTTTTACCTATCAATGACTTTCCACATATATATACAGGTTCAATTTATTTGAGAATGAAATGTTACTGTTGCAATCCACGATGAGCGGGACCTTAATGTCCTCTGTGTTCATTGGGTAAGTCCACTTATCAAACTTCTCTGCTTATTAAATTTATTTCTTTTTGTTCTGTTACTAAATTTTATTTCTTTTTCAAAAGGAAAAAGAAAAGGCTAAGGTGTCTTAACAAAAAAGAAAATGAAAGCCATGCAAGAATCGGAACACAAAATCTATATAACAAGGAAGGATGGTTTTTGAATCTGATGGGACTTTTGTCTATTTGTCAAAACATGCACCATTAGATTGATTCAATCCAATGGTTCAAATTTGTCTTACTTTCATTTGTCCTACTTGGACATTTCAATGGTTCAAATTTTTTGGGTGAATATCAATGCTTCAGATCAGTTTTACTTTAGCTCTTCATTTCTCAGCCTCAGGATTGAATCACACAGACATCTTCTTGCTTTCTCTCTCTGATTTTGATTTCAAAATTTGAAACTCCCTTCTCTCTCATGTCTCTTCCTCTTCCTCTTCCTACCACACATCTTCCTCTTTCCATCAAGCTTTCTCTCTCTAGAAGTTTGATCTCCGATGGTGATTTCCAGAATATAGCCCCGGTGGTGATCTCTGGAATATAGCTCCGACGGATACCATCTGCCTCAATCTCTGTCTCCTTTCTCTCTACACAGCTCCAAGGTATAAAGCCATCCTCCCTTTTGTTTTCTTTTTTTCTTTTTGGAAGAAGGTATCTAGGGTTTTTATTTGGGTTTTGGATTTTGATATGATAATCAATCTTTGCCTCCTCCTTTCTCTCACCTTTTTTCCCCTTTTTTTATTTGGGTTTGTTTTTCTTTTTCTTTCTCTTTTCTTTTCTTATTCTTCTTTCTTTTCCTTTTTTTTTGGTTTTTTTTTTTGGTTTTTTTTTTTTTTTGTTATCAGCATATAAACCATGCTTCTTCTTTTTTTTTTTCTATCCTATTTGGTTGCCGAGAAAGTGGCAGCAAAAGTAAAGAAAATGAAATTTTGGTTATTGTCATTTCTGGGTTTGACTGAAAAGTCTGTTATGATTGTATTTTTATCAAAATTAATTTTTTTTATTGGGTTTTGTACTCAAGAGCAAGTGCTGATGTTCTTAATTGTTATTTTTCTTAATTGACTTGGCTTATTGTTCATAATTTCTTTACTTGCGTTTAGCTGAACCTTTCAGATTCACATAAGCATTCAGTTTTGCTATAAAATTGTTGGTTATCTTCTTGAGCATTAGCTTTGGTCAGGTAACTAATTGCAAATTTTGCTAGAAAGTTGTGGCGGTTGTTTTTAATGGTCAAATTTTGGATGTTTTGTAAAATGTCTCAATTAAAATAGTTTATTTTCTTTTGGTTAAGCTAAAAACTGTAGACCGCCCCGAGGACTCCCAAGAAGATCTCGTTTTGTTCTGTAGCATACTACAGTTCAGACTCAAATGTCACGGTTCTGAATCTAATCTCGCAAAGTGCAATGCAAGACCGATAAATCACCAAAGAGTCCAAATCCGGCAAATCGTTTTGGAAAACTGATTTTTGTAAAGAAGTGCCAAACATGGACTGCTTTGCCAGATACAGAGCCGCCACCTAAATATTTGTTTTGGGGAATTTAGGAAACCTTGACTCGTGCCTAAGGCCACGTGTCCGTCATCACCAAAGTTGCCTCGACTCGAGAACTTGGGTACGAGAGGGGAAGGTCATGCAATGAGCACCCCCGCTCGCCCGATCAAAGATCGGCTTGTACTAAGCATGATATCTTGTTTTTGAAAACACATGCGTTCTTATTTCGGTTAATTAGCTAGAATTACTATGTGATGGGCACAATACACAAGTATAGACTAAATCGCCTAATTTGGAACAAAGCATCGCATATCCGTTCGTTTGGGAATGGTTTGAACTTTGCTACTCGCAAGTAGGCTAAAACACGGATTTCAATGAAACGTTCCAATTCAAGTAATCCAACCTTCACCCACAGGCATTCAGGCAGTTATATCACATAAGCAATTAGCCTTATGGCAAGCGTGCTGTCATGTTAACACTCACACACAAGCAAGATGCTAAAGCATAAACACTCACAGTGTACTCCGAGCCAAAATAAAGAACTAGTTAGTAATCAATGCATGATCCTAATTCATGTCAAGATAGGTAATGCAACACAGGCAAAATGCGACTAGAAATAGGCTCGGCTATTCTAAGATGGCATATGATATGTGACAATTCGATACATATATTCAAGTAGGGATTGAAATACAATGCAGTTAGTATGATGCACCGAGCCCGGTGTATGCAATACAGATGAATGATGCAAACATGTGAGCATAAGGATGCTAAATGAAATATGCCCTAAAACTAACCATCGAAAGCAGGTAAGTAAAAGGGAGAAAGACGTGGGGTTGGAAGACATTCACACACTCACGCACACTTATTACAAAATTGGCCCTCTCAGAGGAGGGTCCGAAAGAATAATACAAATCAACTAATTAATCAACTAACAAGTTAATTAATTATTACACAATCAAATGAATAACTAGCCACAACTAATTATTACAACACTTAAATAATTAACAAATTAATTAAGCTACGAAAAATAGTAAAGAGGCCTCGAGAAGAGAGACAAATGCATGCTCGGTTGGCTTTGCTCGGAAATCCGTTGCCTTGCCTCTATTTGCACTGTTTTGCAGCTCTGAAAACTGTACAAGTCTCTGTGATGCTCCAGAATCACTTCATGGTCATGCTGAGAGGCCATCGGCCAAATAGAAAGGCCATCAGCCAAGAGATGAAGGTCATCGACCAAAAATAAGGCTCTCGGCCAGACATTGTTAGCCGATCGGCCATCTATTCCTGCTGATTGCTCTTTTTCCTGCAACAGAGGACAAACAGAGCATGGCAATGCATTTGCAAGAAAATGTTTACAACCACACCCCTTATCATGTTTAAGACTCAAAGGTGTGTGGCTCTCGACCCTTGGGCCACCAATCACGCATTCCAATGCATGATGTCCAAAGGAGCCAAGTGTGCAATTCAATTTCAAATAAAATACACAAAACACATAAGGGGCCCCAACCTCTATCATGCTTGATAAAGAGGCAAGGGATGCACACATAATGTAATGCAAACATGCAAGCATGATGCGAACAACTCAAGCATGCAACAAGTATGCAACAAGATCGTGCAATGCATCTAATATGCAATAGGCATACAACCTAAACATGTAAACATGCATGGCATGCAACAACATGCAAAATGAAGCAAGCATGCAACAACATGCAAAGATGGACTTAAACTAAAGTGGACAACTCTTAAACGTGCCCAAATCAGTGGCCAAAAGTGCTGAAATGATGGTATGAAAAGCATGAAAAGGCAAGACAAGCATGCATGCCAATTGGCTCAAGGATTAAGGCATAAAGATGAAACTCTTAAGCACACTTAAAGAGTGACAAGCATGGATATGTGACAGCACCACATGCTTTGAAATGATGATAGGAATGATGCCAAATCACACACATAATCGTAAGCATAGCATGCATGAGGCTCAAAGCCTAAGACTAGCAAAGGGACTTGCACTAAGGCTATGCAAAACATGAAGCAAATGGCCTAAGAAAACCAAAATAGTCCTAGAGCATGCCAAAACAATGACAAAACATGCATGGAGCAAGGCCAAATCAAGCTAGCATGAAGGGTCAAAACATGGAGTATGCAAGGCCAATAAGGAGGTTTACACTACACCTACCAAAGCCAAGCATGTGATGACTGAACCAACAAAAATCAGAGTTATGACATGTCAAACTAACACCAAAAATGGGCTAATACCAAGTCAACACATGCTAGAATAACAAGCTCACTCATTAGGCATGCAAGACTAGTAAAGAGGACTTACACGACAAGTGTAAGAAGCAAATGAGGGATGCCCTAACCAACCAAAAATAGAGTTATATCATGGAAAAATAAGACCCAATACACACTGAAATGGTGGTCCAAAAGCCTAGGCAAGATGGCATACGCATGGGCTCTTTTTAAGGCATAAAGCATGAACCCTTCAAAGCATTGAAGGAGTGAAAGATGTGAGTGCATGGCAATGAAACATGCTCTGAAATCACATATGAAATGATGTCAAATCATGAAAATAGTCCAAGCAATGCATGCTAATGGACTCAATACACAAAGCTAATGAGCTAGATTGAACCATGGCTATACAAAGCAATGCATGCATGACCAAAATAACATAAATCAGACCTAGAGCATGCTAAAACATAACCAAAATCTTCTCAGAGTCAAGCCAAAATCATGCTAGAATGATAGTCAAAAGCATGATGCATGTTAGGCTAGTGTGCAAATTTACACTACAAGTGTATGGAGTATGCAAGCAACAACCAAACCAGCTTAAAACAGATTTAGAGAAGGCCCAAAAATTCACAAAAACATGCTTGAAAAGAGCTAACATAAGCCACAAAAAGACGCTACTTTATAGAGCTAACAAGGCATGGCATGGAGGGACAAGGAGGGGAGGCTATCCCCTCCCATTTGGGACCTCAAAATAAGCTTTTTACCACTGAAAATCCTCTGGATTTTAGTGGTTCTAAGGCCACAAAAAGTTGTTTCGAAAGGCCTTAGAAGATGGCTCAAAAGCTATACAAGTCAAGGAGCAAAAGGGAGGAAACACCTTCTAGCCAAACAAGGCACGAACCAACACTTTGAGGACTGAAAAATAGAGTTTTCTTCAGTTCAAAACCAAGCCAAAAATAGTTTAAAAGGGTGGCAAAACAATCATGCAAGAATGGCCAAGATAGTGTACAAAAATGAGCTTAAAAGAGGGAGATGCTTACCCTTGAAGCACAGCTGCAAAACAACCACTTTTCTGAGCCAAACAACCTTCAATCAGCCAAAAAATGGGTTCCAAAGGACCTCAAGCTAATGGTGATCAACTTTGATAAAGGAAGTGTATGCAAACTAGAAGTATTTCTCTACTTCTATGCACTTCTATGCACAAAAGGAGCAAGAGAGAGAGAGAGGCTCTAGAGAGAGAGGAAGAGATCTTGCTCTGGAAGTTTTGTAGAGAGACAGGGATTTTAGTGAGAGAAGCTCTCAAGCTTGTCCAAGAAGTTCAACCCCTTGAAAATGATATATATGGCTTCATTATATAGCAAAATATCAATTTTGGTCGAAAATATCTGATTTGGGTTAGGTGGCACAAGCTGGAAACAGCTGGAGGAGAAATATCTACCAATTCTGGGCTTTTTGGACATTTTTGGCCGATCGGCCAGCATTTGTGGCCGATAAGGTTCACTTTTGGCCGACCTATGGCCGATGAGGTCCAATTGTGGCCGATGCAGTTCCATAGAGGCCAATGGAAAAAATCAATGCTGGTCCCTAACTTGAAGCAAGCCTAATTCCTTCATCTGGACTCCTTTTTAGGTCATTCTTGTGCCTAAACTGAAGCCCCAGAAGTCTTCTTTCCAAATTTGGAAGCCTCACCTCAAAATTCCATGTGTGCTAAGAGATATTCCTCTTTTAGTTAAGGTTGCTCAGTTTCGGTCCAACCGGAATGATGCCCAACTTCAACCAATCATATCTCCCCCATCCGGACATGGCTTTAGGAGATTCTTAAGTGAAAAATGAAGCCCCGGACATAAGCTTTCCAACGGTGGTGGCCTCATAGCTTAAATGCAATTATTCAAAAGGATAAGCCTGATTTAACGAGGGCTGCTCGATTCTCTCTTAGCGATTCATACCCAACTTCTTCCTCAACTTGGTTTCTTCCCTCTTCTCCTCTTTTCTTCAACTCCAAACCCCTAAACAAGGTGTTTTGAAAGATTTTTCAAAGATTTCATCTCTCTTTCATTCATTTCCACTTTGTCCTCACTCGGTTTACCGAAAAGCGCAACATTTAACAAAATGCGAGCCTCAGAGCATCGTAGAAACTTTATTTCAAAAATATTTTGAAAGAGAGGAGTTTAAGATCTAAAATATTTTTGGTCCAAAATGGGGTGTGAGGTTGGGATTTGAATCTCTCCTTGCTTGAGAAATCAAACCTTTGCACTGCACACCTTTCATCACCAAGTAAACCATCAGTAACGCCCAAGTCTTAACGGCGGTCAAAAATGGGGTGTCTACACTTCTTATATAATTATACTTTTTTGTTGCTCAAATAGTGAGTGAATCTATCATGACAGGCCAAGTAAATGACTAAACAACCTTTCCAATAAAGAGTTTGATTAACAATGTTTGAATGCACTTAGTGCTAGTAATGTGGATGTCCTAATTGATCAAAGTTATCTTATAGTTTATTCTACATTTTTCCCCCCAAATAGTGAGTGAATCTATCATTTTCTACATTTTCCCCCCAAATAGTGAATGATACATGCCTTGGGATATTTGGTAAGGTTAACAAAAATAGAGGTATATTCAAATTGGTGAATCAAACGGTGGGAGTTTGTAGGCACCCCATTTTTGACTGACCTTAAGACTCAGACGTCATCGATTGAGCGCTCGGTGATAGTGCATGTTGTGCTCGTTCGAGTTTCCGGAGTTTTCGGCTGAGTGCCTTGCCTCCCGGCCTCTGAACTTTTTGTGCTTTGGCTCGGTTCGTGGACCAAGCCTTGTTTCCCTTCCCTAGAGGGAGGGAGTGGTCTGTAGACCACCTTTTTGTGGTCGTAGACCACTTTTCGTGCTTGGAGACCAGTTTCTAGTTTTCAGAGCCTTTGGCCGCGCGCCTTGACTCGGGACCGCTTAATGTTCTCCGTTTGGCTTGGTTTTCGGACCATGCCTTGTTGCCTCTGCCTAGAGGGACACTGTGGTCCAGGAGACCACTTTTGGTGCTCATAGACTAGTTTTCGAGGCTTTCGACTATGCGCTTTGCCTCCCGAACTTTCGTCTTGCATCCTTTTTGGTTTGTTTTTGGTACAAACCTTGTTTTCCTTGTTTGGAAGGTGGTACAAGGGTGGGAGACCAGTTCTTCCCCTTAGAGACCACTTTTCTTCTTGCCAGCCAGTTTTTTGGTTGGGCAACTGGTTTTCTTGGTCTTTGGACCACCTTTTCTGGTCGGCCACCACACCACCACCTTGCTTTCAGTGTGTAAACTTCTCCTACCCCTGGCCGACCACTTTTTATCACCTTTTTGGAGATATTTTCTATCCAGCTGTTACAGTTGGAGGGCACAGAAGCCATCCTCCATACACGTGTATGGAGGGATGGCTTTAAGCCCTTAGCTTCCTCAACAAGCTTGAGGCTTGGTTCTCTATAAGAGAGAGCCCCCCTCCTCCTCCAGGTTCAGATTTTCTTGCTGGAGCTATACATACATATATATCTCTATATCTCTCTTTTGGTCTCATATTTGTGCCTTAAAGTGTAATTCTCCATACTATTGCACACAAGCACACACTCAAACACCATCCTTTTGTTGCTGAGATGCTTAGGAGTTGGTTTTGGAGTTTTTGGATTAGTTTGAGCTCAGAAAAGCTGCTGGAGTGATAGCCTTGAAGAGGTTCTACAAGGGTGAGTCAACTAACCCTTTTACCCTTTGTTTTGCTTAAGCTTGTGGACCTATTTTCATGGTGTTTTAGACTTAACTTCCTACTGAAAAAATTTCTATTTTTCAGTCCTTAATATGTTTGTTTGAGGTCACTTTTGTGTTGGGGGTAGTCTACCCCCTCTTAGGCCTTGTTTGGCCTTGTTCTTGTGCCTTCCTTTTAAGCTATTGGGACCACCTTGTTTTGGCCTTCTCACCACTGAAACTCAGAGGAATTTTAGTGGTGGAAATGGTGTTTTGAGGTCCCAAATAGGAGAGGGTCATCCCCTCTCCTTGTGTTCTTGGATGCCTGCTTCATTTGCCTCATGTTTGAGCATGTTTGTTAAGCTTGTGTTGGCTTGTTATTAGCATGTATTTGGGGTCATTTTGACATGGCATACCACTGTTTTGATTTGGTTTTGTCACCTCATGCATGCTTAATACACTTGTAGTGTAAATTTTGCAAACTAGTCTTATATGCCTCATGTTTGAGCATGTCTTTCTAGCATGTTTTGGCCATATCTCAGTAGGTTTTTGGTGTTGTTTTAACATGCCTTAGATTTTTTTGGCTTGGTTTGATGGCCCCATGCATGCTCCATGCACTTGTAGTGCATTTCCATTCACTAGCCTAATGTGTATCATGCTTTTGGCTTAACTCTAAGAAGCTTATGTCCATGTTTTAGCATGCTCTAGCTCTGATTTGTGTTGTTTTGGTCATGCATGCCATGCTTTGTATAGCCATAATGCATTCTAGCTTGTTAGCATGCATTGCTTAGTCTATTTGAATGATTTGGCATCATTTGTTATGAGATTTCAGTGCATGTTTCATGGTCATACACTCACATCTTTCACTCTTTCAATGCGTTGGAGGGTTTGCCCTTTATGCCTTAAACATGGGTCATTGTGTATGCCTTCATGCCTAAGCTTGCGAGCTATCATTTCAGTGTGTTTTTGGGGTTATTTTGCCATGATATAACTCTGATTTTTGTTGGCGAAGTCATCTCATGCTTGGTCTTGGTAGGTGTAGTGTAATCCTCCCTTTTGGCCTTGTATGTATCATGCCTTATGCCCTTCATGCTAGCTTGTTTTGGCTTCCTTCCATGCATGTTTTAGACTCATTTTGACATGTTCTAGGACTGTTTTGGGTTGCCTTTGCCATATGCTCCATGTTTTGCATAGGTATAGTACAAATGCCCATGCTAGCTTCAAGCTTTGAGTACCATAGCATGCTTCATTTGTGTTGTGTACATGATTTGGCATAATTTACCATGACATTTTAGAGCATATAGGACTACCATATTCCCACTTCTTTCATGCTTTGAGTGCCTTTGAGTGTTGTGCATTGTTGCCTAGCTTGTGGACCAATGTGTATGCTTGCATGCTTAGACACTTGAGCCCCCATTTCGGCTTGTTTTGGTCCTTATTATTTTGACCTATTTGAACTTTGTCCATGGTTGGTTCATGCATTTGTGTCATGTATTGCATGCCCCCTTTGTAGTCCTCTTTGCTAGCTTTGTGCCTTAGGGACTCTTGTATGCTATACTTGTGTTGTTTGAATGATTTGGCATCATTTCGCACCTTATTTAAGAGCTTATAGTGTTGTTACACTTCCATGTTTATCGCTTCTTCATCATGCTTGAGAGTTGTGTTCTTAGGCCTAGTTGATAGGCTAATGCATGTGCATGCATGCCTTGCCTTTTTGTGCCTTTGTTTTGGTATAATGGCCACTATTTTGGCATGACTGAGGTCTGTCCATTTTGGTTTAAGTCCATTGAGCATGTTTGATTGCATGTTGTTTGCATGCTTATATTACATCACATTGTTCATGCCATGTTCATCGCATTGTGTATGCCATGTACTTTGTATTGTGCATGCTTATATTACATCGCATTGTGTATGCCATGTTGTTCATTACATTGTGCATGCCATGTTCATCGCATTGTGTATGCCATGTACTTTGCATTGTGCATGCTTATATTACATCGCATTGTGTATGCCATGTTATTCATTACATTGTGCATGCCATGTTCATCGCATTGTGTATGCCATGTATTTGCATTGTGCATGCTTATGTTACACTGCATTGAGTATGCCATCTTACATTGCATTGTGTATGCCATGTTACATTGCATGTTTGCATGCTGGAGTTGCATTGCATGCTTGCATGTTTGTTGTTGCATCGTGTTTGGATAGGATATTAGTCCAAACACGAGAAATGAGGGACGTTTCATACTTAGAGTGATGAAACGTGCCTCAATTCTCGGTCGCCGACACTCTTGATCACACATGATAGAGTTCAAGGCATTTATGTGTTTATGTGCATTCATTTTACATTGAATTGTGCAATTTGGCTTCTCGGCCATCATGCATTGAAATGCGCGATTGGTGGCCCGAGGGTCGAGAACCACACTCCCTTTAGCTTATGAAATGATAGGGAGGGTGGTTGTGCACACATATCTTGCAAATACATTGCCATGCCTTTTCTTTCTCTCTATTGCAGCAAATTGGAGAAGTGCAGCAAAAACTGGTCGGCCGACCAGTAAAGCTAGCTGGCCGACCACTTTTTCTGGTCTGCAGCAAAGAAAAGTGGTCAGCAGGTGGTCTCCCACATCAAAAATTGGTCGGCCAGGTTCCCACAAGTCCCCAAGGTTAGTTAGAAGCTTTGTGGAGCTTGGTGCAAGGTTCTGAGAACAATTGCAAACAGAGGCAAGTTGGGGCATCGCGACGGATTTCCGAACGAGGCAACCGAGCATGCATGCACTCCTCATCCTGAGGACCTCTCTTTACTGCTTTCCTTAGCTAGTTTATGCTTTGGTTCTATATTTAAGTAGTTAATGCGTTTAGCTGCTTATTTGTTTTGTAATGGTTAGTTAACTTGTTAGTTAATTAGCTTATTTTGTAATAATTAGTTAACTACGATTCGTTAATTAATTGTGATGTAATAATTAGTTTAATTAGCTTAGATTAGCTTGTTAGCTTCTTATTCGAACCTTCCATTGAGAGGGCCAACTGTTGTAATAAGCGTGCGTGTGTGTGATACATGTCTTCCAACCCCCATTTCTTTCTCCCTTTTACTTAACAGCTTACGATGGTTAGTTTTAGGGCATGTTTCGATTAGCATACTTATGCTTCGCATGCGTGCATCCATTCATCTGTCTTGCATGCACCAAGCTCGGCGCATCATACTAACTGCATTGTATTTCAATACATTTACTTGAATACGTGTTCAATATCCTGTTATCAAGTTGCATTTCATATGCCATCTTAGAATAGCCGAGCCTATTTTAGTTGCATTTTTGCATGTGTTGTATTAGCCATCTTAACATGAACTAGGATCATGCATGATTTCTAACTAGTTCTCTGTTTTGGCTCGAAGTACACTGTGAGTGTTAATGCTTTAGCATATTGCATGAGATGTGTATGTTGCCATGTTAGCATGTTTACCATGAGGCTAACTGCTTGAATGCTTGTGGATGAAGGTTAGATTGCTTGAATTGGAACAATTCATCAAAATCCTCAATTTAGCCTACTTGTGAGTAGCACCTCTAAACCATTTTCAAACAAACGAACATGAAATGTTTTGTTCCAACTTAGGCGATCTAGTCTATACTAGTATGCTGTGCGCATCACATAGTAATTCTAGGCTAATAAATCGGAATAAGAACACATGTGTTTTCAAAAACAAAATATCATGTTAGTAAAGGCCGATCTTTTGATTGGGCGAGCGGGGGTGCTCATTGCATGACCTTCCCCTCTCGTACCCAAGTTCCCGAGCCGAGGCAACTTTGGTGATGACGGACACGTGGCTTTAGGCACGAGTCAGGGTTTCCTAAATTTCTCCAAAATAAAATATTTAGGTGGCGACTCTGTATCTGGCAAAGCAGTCCATGCTTGGCACTTCTTTATTAAAATTAGTTTTCCAAAACGATTTGCTGAATTTGGACTCCTTGGTGATTTATCGGTTTCACATTGCACTTTGTGAGATTAGATTCAGAACCGTGACATGAGTCCGAACTTGTAGTAGCTAAGAACAAACAAATTCGCGCCCCTCGCAGCGCGAAGCTGGGAGTTCTCCGGGCGGTCTACAGTTTCTGGCAACTCTGCTAGGGATTTTTGAGAACTTGACTCGAACTCATGATATTTTGTTTTGACTACACTTATGTGTCTCTTTGCATTGCATTTGCATTGGTGCGCCTAGGACATCGTGTTTGCCGTATGCTATTCCTAAACGGTTTGCCGGAGGCTTGCTTGGAAAAGCGTGCCATAAGGCTGACCGGTTGCGGGCTCTGCCATGACGGGAACACAAACCTCAGTTGTTACCGAGGCACCCTTTTTGACCATTCGACCTAGTGCATATCGGAATCCATAGTGACTATTCCAAACTAGGACAGGTTGCTTACCCGATTGTAGGTTGTTTGAAACCGCTGTGTGCGTAGTGAAACCCTAGCTCCTGACAAGATAGGACAGGGAAACCCTATCCCAACATAGGGGTATTTTGGCTCTTACTTGCTTGATACGTGCTGTCAGAGTCTGTCTCTACAGATTGTATGTATCAGCTTGCAAGTCTGGGTATCAGGCCTGAGGGCATCAGTATTTTGGGGGGATCAGTTTTACCTGAGGGTATCAATTTACAGGCAGGATTTTGGGCAGAATTCAGTAGAGAGCACAGTCATTCAGCTATGCTTATATCTGTTCTGGTGAAATTGGGCTGAGATGCTGCCTGTTTTCTCTTTTGCTAGGGTAGTCTTGGAACTATAGCTTCAGAAGGCTCCAAATATCCCCTTGGTACATTGGACTTGTGCTGATAGACTTTGTTAGGTCAGAGATTCAGTTCAGAGTAGCCAGTATTCCTTGCTGAGGCAAGGCAGAAAAAGGCTAGTCAAGACTCATCGGTTCATCTGATCTGTTAGTCACCAGTCACATCACCCCTGTTCAATTCAGCAGACTCATGACGACGCAGAGTTCAGAAGAAATTGTGGTTATGGTAGCAGCATTAAACCAGGGAATCGCCATGCAGGGTGAGACCGAAGCTGAAATGCAACGCCCATCTGGGCCACCTACCACACATCCAATCTTGGAATCCCAATCATCTCAAACCCGTGAGCCCACTACTTTTGAGCTGATGGGAATGATTGGCGAGCTTCAGCGAACTGTGGCTGATCTAGCCGTTGGACTATCGGCTCTGCCATCGACCACATCACATGTTGGAAATTCACACCAGAAGATTCCCCACTCCTGGGACGAATTGTAATTGAAATTGGCCAACCTGAAGCCATCCCAAGTTTAGGCAATGACATATCAACAACAACAGGGCTCCGCTCTGATGTAGCAACTCAAACCTTCGACCAAGCTGAGGCAAGTGGAAAGAACAAGGTAGGGGCAGATATTGATCCCTATGAACACCTTCTGTGGGTTGTTGAGGCTTTGAAAGCCGAATGACTGAACAAATAGCAAGTGCTCGCAGTTGTTGCAAAAACTGTGGAGGACACTCTCGCCACTCAGAATGAGAGTAGTTCAAAGCAAGAAGAGGACCGGGAGAAGGGCCGTTGTGCCAGAAACGATCCTCTTAGCTCTAATCTGCACGTGGGAAAGAATAGCAGACCAAGCCAGTACTTGCCGACCCCTTTTCTAGTGCACCCAACAAAAATCCACAAACCTCGAAGTACCTACCCCGAGGTCGGAGGGTCTTCCATGCCCTCTATATGCCTTTATCCAAGGCTTTTCAAATCCTTGCTGAAAAGGGCCATCTCAAACCCCTCGAGCCTCGACCTCTCTCTGGTCGTCTTCCACCCGGTCATGATACTACCCAGTACTGTGCATACCATCAACAAACCGGTCATAGCACGGACAATTGCTTTCGTCTTCGCCACGAAGTACAGGATTTGATTGACAACGAGATCATCATCCCACCAAGCTCAACGAAGTCTATCGTCATTGGATCAGTGAACTTGGGGGATAGTACGAGTATGTGATCGGGGGATGAACCACTTGCGGGCGGCGCTCAATTTACTCCAGATGTGGCGTATGGCACGCACTATTTTGAGCATTTGCGAGTGCTAGTTTTTGTACTTTCTGACTTGGGTATTGGGTCAGTCTTGTTGTCTTGTATAGAGTCAGTCTTTTTGTACTAAGTCAGTTGGGTCTGTCTTGTTGTATCGAGTCAGTCCTGTTTTGTTAGAGTCAGGTGATTTCGGGGGTGTTACCTCGGACGTCATTTGCTTGGTTTTGTGTTTGTCTTTTACACTATTTTAAGCCTATTTCTGCTATGGAGCCAGTTGTGCCAGAAATCTAAATGAAACAGCAGTGATTTTCACATTCTTGAGTTTGTTTCTACCTTAAGCCAGTTGTGCCAGAAAATTTGAATAAAACGGCAGTACTTTTCACCTACTTTTCTATGCCTTGAAATCAATGCATTGACATAAGTTTTTCAAAACTTTTCAAACACTGTGATGAAAACAAAGAGGGAGGAATTCCACTAGATTTGCAAAATTTGATCAATTGAGAGAAAAAAAGGCATGCTAAGCCCTTAATGAATGAGATCGTGTTTGTTAATGTGAGTACTGAGAAGGATCCTGGCTTGATCCAGATTGGTTCTGCATTGTCTTCAGCGTGAGCGACTAGTCGCTTTCTTAAAAAGATTTCAAAAAATATTTTGCGCCGTCCTGTGAAGACCTGTGTGGAATCGCTCTTAAGATTGTGTAGCTTAGGATCGCTCTCAGCCTCGAGACTCGACCCCCTTTGCTTTCAAACCTTGAACTTGGATTCAGAATGTTCAACGGTTAACCACAATGTGAGGCCCGTGTGGCCAGATTTGAAGCAACCCACGAACTAGGGGCAAGAAGATCAGATATGATCAAAAGGAAGCTTGCGAAGCCAGATCAGAAGCATCCCTCGAACTAGGGGGGAAAATGTCAGATGTGCTCAAAGAGTCAAAAATTGGGATGTTTCTCAAGCTAACGAAGATCGGCAAGAATGCCAAATCCCAGAAGGGAGGAAAAGAAGAAAGTATTGCTGAAGGACAACTGAGTTCCTATCCACAAAATTAGGGGCAAATTCAGCCCCCATTGGATGGACTTCTACATCATCAGTGAACAGCAGCCATTCTCCTGTATTCAGATGGCTTCGAATTCTAAAACCATTCAGCGTGGACCAAGCTACACTTTTACCCTTGAGAGGCTCCCTGGGCTGAAAACCCGGAAGGGCGACCCAGGCAAAAGTTAGAGCAAAGAAAAGAACGAAAAAAAAAGAAAAAAAGGAAATGAAGAAAAAGAAATGAAAAATTATGAAAAGAAAATGAGAATTGAAAAAAGAATTGAAAAGAAAAGAAAAACAGAGCTCGCAAGGTTTAAAACCCAGAAGGGCGACCTTGGCAAAAGTTAGAGCGTAAAAGGAGAGGTTAATACCCGAGTGTACCTTAACCCGGAACTACGTCAGGCTTGATTCCCATGTTTGGGATACATAGGCAACTTCATTCTGAAGTCCAGCCGTAAAACACTTCAAATTCAACTGTCCTGTCTATGAGATTGAACGGGCCATCTTTGTCTTTGTTGTGTCTGAGTGTTCGGTGGTGATTGTCACTATGAGAACTGATTATAGTATGCTGCAGTGCTATTCAAACAAGGGGCAACTTTCTGTTGCCATACAGTGTGCTGCGGTGCTATTCAAACAAGGGGCAACTTTCCGTTGTCGTGTGATGTCATTTAGACAAGGGGCAATTTTCCATAACCCACGGTTGGGCCCAAAAACACACGGTCGGGCCTAAAAAGCAAGTCTAGAAAAGTTTTCATTGAGACTCGGTTGGGCCTAAATGAGGCACAGCTGGTTCTAAATGGACCCGGCCGGGTCCAAAAATTTGTGTTCAGGCCCGACTTCAAATGGACATATCTCCCTCATCCGGACTCAGTTTTAGGTGATTCTTGAGTCTAAATTGAATCCCCGGAAGTCTATTTTCCAATGGTGGTGGCCTCACATCTAAATTCTAAGTGGTCAGAGAGATATGCCTAATTTAGTGAAGGATGCTCATTCTTTCTCAACAGTTTGATGCTCAACTTCTTGCTAAATTAGTTTTCTTCCGTCCCCTCCTATTTCCTTTAACTCCAAACCTATAAATAAGATGTTTTTAAAGTTTTTCAAAGAGTTCACCCCCCTTCCATTTATTTCCACTTTGTCCTTACTCGGTTTACCGAAAAGTGTAATGTTTTAAACGAAATGCGAGACTCAGAACATCGTAGAAGCGTTTGGAAAAGTATTTTGAAAGGAGAGTTTTAAGGTCCAAAATAGTTTGGCCAAAATGGGATGCAAGGTTTGGGATTAGAGCTTGAATCCAAATTTCTTCGCTGAGAATTCAAAAGATTGCACAGTGTAACTTTCATCACCGGGTGTTTGGAATAAAGCGCCCAAGTCTTAAGGGCGGTCAAAAATAGGGTGTCTACAGTTGCCCCGCTTTGACAGAACTCAAAGTCATGAAATGACGTGAGTGAATGTCAAAGCCCAAAGACGACCCATTTTGACAAGGCCGTAAGACTTGGGCAAACAAACAAAATGCAGATGCAGTTGGTTGAACCCAAGAGTTACCTGCGTATCCCTTTGCAAGTAATCAAACCAGCGTAGTTTTGGGGCAGAATGCAAAATGATATACAATGCAACAAAATAATCAAATGATATACAACGTATGTATATAATGAAATCATCAAACCACAAGCAGTGCTTTCTACACAAATATCATAAAGGAATGGAGATGCAAATCAAAGTACGTTTTATATAGAAAAGAAGTGTGGGCACGAGCCAAACGACGCCTAACACAGGCTAAGTGCCTACATCCACAATACTAGCCTCAGCGTAGCATGGATGCTTACACATAATAGAACCATGTTTTAGCGTGGAAGGGGTGTGAGCACCTGCAAAACTATGTTTTTCGTAGAAAGAGAAAAAGTACAAGTAATTGGGTGGTATGATATAAGCGAGGAATGATCTGCAGGGGAAACATAATGATCCTAAATCCTGAATGCAACAAGACAAAGTACAATGCAATGAATGCAATGGATGAAGTGAATAAAGAGCGTAGGCCGAACTATGTCTTACCTAGAAAAGGCATGGACATAAACCAAACCACGTCTAACACAGAAAAGGCGTTGAAACCCTCAATACTAGCCTCAGCATAGCATGGGTACTTACACATGACAAAACCATGTTTCAACGAGGAAAAGGTATGAGCACATACCAAACTAAGCTTAACATGGAAATGATGCAGACAATAAAATGATATGATGTAATGGATGCGATGGACAATGGGGTAGATGCATGCGATAGATGTTATATGCAATGCGATAGAACTACTAGATGTGATGAATATAATGTAGCAGCTAGGAAATGGAAGTACCTTACAGGGGCAATCGGTGATGACTCACCTCATGCTGCTGGGAATCTTCCGCTTCTTCTCGGTTTTATCTTCACGCGCTTCCAAACCACAGGTACTACTTTTCTCCCTGGCTATGTTTACAACTTTTCCTATTCTCCAACAAGGTGACAGACTAGGTTGGTTCAGTATCCAAAATTGGGGTGCATACAAGCTACCTCAACCTATGGGGCTGCCATACAGATTTCAAGCTGAGGATACACCCCTGGGGGTATTTAAACCAAACTTTAGTCTCGGAAATCCCAAACCTTTGCATTCTAGACATCGCCATTCGAACTCTAGTTTCCACCATCTCAGTTGATCTCCTAGGAACTCACTACAAACACAGCCAGGTGGCTATACCAGACCACCTGAAGCCATTTGGGCACGACAAACACCAAAGGAATTGCACTTTTAGAGGATTTAAGGTCTCCTAGACCCATGAGTGCACAAGACAGTGCAAATAAGGTGCACAAAATAGTGCAATACAAGGTGAATGCACAAAACAGTGTTGTGGGTGCACAAGACAGTGCGATGCACAGAGTGTAAAACAGTGTGATACAAGGTAGAATGTACAAAATAGTGCGATGCAAGGTGCACAAAACAGTGCAATACAAGGTGAACGCACAAAACAGTGTGATACAAAGTGCACAAAATAGTGCGACGCAAGGTGCACAAAATAGTGTGATACAAAGTGAATGCACAAAATAGTGCGATGCAAGGTGCACAAAACAGTGCGAACTCAAGGTGCACAAAATAGTGTGATACAAAGTGAATACACAAAACAGTGCGATACAAGGAGCACAAAATAGTGTGATACATAGTAAATGCACAAAACAGTGCAAACTCAAGGTGCACAAAATTGTGCGGTACAAGTTTGCACATGACAATACGATGCAAGGTATACAAAACAGTACGAACTCAAGGTGCACAAAACAGTGCAGTACAAATTTGCACAAGACAGTGCGATGCAAGGTGCACAAAACAGTGTGATACAAGTTTGCACACGGGTGCACAAAATAGTGCGATACAAATTTGCACAAGACAATGCGATGTAAGATGCACAAAACATGGCGATACAAAGTGAAAAGATGTATGAATGCACAAAACAATTCAATGCAAGGTGCACAAAACAGTGCGAGACAGGGTGCACAAAACAGTGCGATACAAAGTGAAGATGTCTAAATGCACAAAACAATGCGATGCAAGGTATGTAAGGGGAAATGAGCAGTACTCAAAGTAATGTGTCATGTGCATGTGCTTTGCTAGACCGCTCAAGCGAAGCTTTTACTGCTCGAGCGAAGAATTTGATCTTTCAGTAGTTCAGGCAGTCTGCAGAAATACTGAGAGTTTGACTTTTACGCTCAAGTGAGATTTTCAACACTTAAGCGAAGGCACTTATGGAGTCTCTGCGTACAAGGCACACCACTCGAGCGCTTGTATGCAAAGACTTCATAAATGCCTTCGCTCGAGCAATAGAAATCTCGCTTAAGCGTAAAAACCAAACTCCCAATATTTCTACAGACTGCCTGAACTATTGAGAGATCAAATTCTTCGCTCGAGCTGTAAAAGCTTAGCTCGAGCGGTCCAACAAAAGCACAGACACACATTATAACTCAAAACATGTTTGTTCATGGAATTGACAACACAAAGGGACCTCATAATCTCCCTATTTCTCAATTACCGGAAAAAACATTCTAACAATCTTTCTAACAAACACACGCACTAGACACAAACTCCTAACCATTCTAAAACCTGTGCGAAACGAGCCACCCTACAAAAATTATAAAGAATGCGCACAAAGACATATCCAGAGAAAATCCAAAATTCAGATAATCCAAATCCCAAAAATAGAGATAATAAACATCCAAACATAAGTCAAGGATATCAATGGCATAATCCAAAAACCAAAAACCCCACAATATCACTCCCTTTTTTTGTCTGGGAGAGACAAAGTAACACAATTCCCAAAATATACATCCTAATATGAACAGACCAGAATAAAACAAAAGGAAAACTGTCCAAGAAAGAAAAGAAAAAAACATGGCAAAGTAGAGGAAAAAAAAAAACACAACCAGTCACTAATAAGGTGGAGGTGGTTGTTGCTACATCTGGAGGAGCAAAAGGATTTGACTAAGCTGCGACTGATCAACGGTATGCTTAATGCGACCAAGACGGCCATCAAACGCATCAACTCGAGCATCAATCCGATCTAGGTGCTGGGTCATGGTATACTCAAACTAACGTAGCTGGCCTCAAATAGTTCGTGGACGGACAGCTTGGTCATCCTCTTCGGCTGCCGTAACATGGAGCTCTGCTTCCTCGGCTGACTAATCCTCACCTGCATCAGAAGGACCCACCCCGAAAGACTTCCCCTTAAGGCACTTTGGGAGATAGTCTTTTTGGTAAAAGGTTTAATTGAGGTTGCATACTCATCATCATTGGAAGAAGGAACCTCAAGAGATATAAGAACACGATTGATGAGACAACCATACAGAAGCCCTAAAAACTTTTTACCTCCAAAGACAACTTTCATTTTTTGGATGATAAAGGTTGCGAGATTAATGGGAAGTTGGCGGTCTATGCAATAGAAAATATAACCTTGTTTTTGTGAAATGTCAAAACTGTGGGTTACAACAAGGTGGTTGTCATAGAGAATCAGATTAAGTAGCCTAAAACGAGAGAGGAGCTCATGTTGTTTGATTAAAGCCCCTAGAACACAAACTTTTAGCGTACCACACAAATCAGATACTGCTAGGTTGAAATCATAGGTGAGAGAGGCAAGGAAGGGCTAATAGAAATTTCTAACGAGTGGATGCCCTAGCAAGCCACGAATAAGCTCTTATCGACTTTA